>CM045731.1:22945000-23090000 GCA_024760905.1 Plotosus lineatus
CGCATGTGCACTGACGCGCCACCGACTGGGAAAGAGGTTAAACACTGTGCCGTGTGTTCGGCAGACGATACCCGTATACTGTAACTCGGATGAAATTTATCTCAGACATGGAACGTCGCCATTTTGACCACGTGACTGACGTCAGCTCGTGCATGTGCAAAGTCTCGTTTTCAAGATGCCGTATGAATTACAAAACCTCGTAGGAATACGGTGCAGTCAGGGTCGTCACTTGGAATAAAGATAAATTGTCCGGTTGTGTTGAAAAAATATGTTATCAATGTGTCCCCATCATACACTGTACTAGAAAGTGACCGAAGTGACCTCATTATCAACTGTCAGTCAATACTGTGACAATGCGCAGTGTGAATAACAGAGACTTGTTTAGTACTCAACCATCACTTGCTCACTTGAAAGATCTGAAGTCCGGATAAGCCGGCTTCGTTTCACAGTCTCCATGTGTCACTTATGACAAGCGCCTACTTTTGTGCTCGTCACATTTACTGAAGTCATCCCACTATTGTCCTATTGCAATTATCATTTTATTCGCGTGAGCAACGTATGCGCTATTTCAAAAATTTGTTTGC
This sequence comes from Plotosus lineatus, assembly GCA_024760905.1. NCBI lineage: Eukaryota > Metazoa > Chordata > Actinopteri > Siluriformes > Plotosidae > Plotosus > Plotosus lineatus. The sequence continues at coordinate 22,945,585 of CM045731.1, forward strand.
CTCATGCCTATCGCTTCATGGGCGCCGCCATATTGTAAACAAAGTCGGATATACTGTAGAATCATTTCATTTTTTTTTAACTTATTCATTATCAAGCAAAAAAGAGCAAGGTTAGACCATCAGAAGGAACAGGAAGAAAAAGCACAACGGAGAGCTAAAAAGAAGGAAAGAACAGCCAAGCTCCTGTCGCTCGCAAAGAAGATTAAGCTTAAGACGTAAAACAACAAGAACGAGATTTGTACATAGTGTACATATTGAGCATAGAAGTTAGTGTAAATAAACTGTTTTCTCAAAGACCCGAATTTTAAGAGTGGTGCCTTCATCTTGAAAGTTTAGAAGGTAAGATGATTGAATTTTTGTGATAAATACATATAATCTATTGTCTGCCTTTACAAACACTGCAGGAACATGTAACATAATATGCATATTTGCTTTTTCTACATATGTAAGACAGCAATGCCATTCCTTTTTCAAGTACTTTAACCTTTCAAACCCTCTCCAAAAATTATGAATTTACTAATCTTTTGGGGAGATAATTGATATATACTAGATATTTCTAGGTTCCTTTTATTATTACTTTAATTATTGTAGAAATAATGAAGTATTAACTTAGTTTGAACACTGAAATTGTGGAAGAGTACAAGAATAAAGAATCCACGAGTAAAATGTCATTATATCAGTAGGTACTTGCAATTCTTCAGATATGTTGTGATTTATTAAAAAAAAAAAGTGAATTATTCAATAACAGTATAAATGTTCCAATATATCAGTGGGTACAGTCGGCCCTCCCCTTAATCCGTTCCAGAGCCTTTTTCGTAATGCGGGAGTCTCGTAAGTAGGGGGCGCATTTTACATGTTAAATGCCTAGCCTAAAAGTACATCAGTTTTGTATGAAACGTGTTAAAAGTAAAGTAATTTTTTTTTTTTATTAAACCATTTAAACATTTTATGAACATATTTATTAATTACACCATTATGAAACATTTTTTATTAACACACACACACCTGTCTCTCTCTCTCTCTCTCACACACACAAACACACACACACAATACAATACATGTATCAAATGTGTATTGTATACACATTAAATGTTTATTGTGGCGCTGCAGGCCGTTCCCACAAGCAGGGCGCCAGAGCATTTTAAGACATGGAATTCAAAGCGCATTCCCTGCTTGACAAATCGGAGGTCCAAACTCAACTTTAACTTGATTCCCTGAGGGATCGGAGGTCCAGATGAACCATGTTTTCCTCACATGTGCCACATTTATTGAACATTTACTCAATTAAACAACTTAAAAAACTAAACTAAAGAGTTAAGCCTCATTTCATCTCTCTCTCTATCTCTCTCTCTCTCACAAACACACACACACAATACAGTATGCATTAAACTGATGGAACAATTCTATTTAAATGTTTAAATGGGCGGGATGTTTTATTTAAAGCGGAATTACCGTACCTGTTTGAAAGATCAGAGGTCCTCATTCAATATAAACTTGCTTCCTTGTGAGATCGGACGTGTTCTCCCACGGAGAAGTTTTAAGATCTGTTTTAAGATCGTGCCGAAATAATCGCCTCCGTCACTGTGTTTCCGCTTTATGGTCTCTTTCTGGTTCAATACCGTCCCAATTGTAGAGGGGTTTCGGCGATAAAGAAATATAACGCTGCATGATCAATCTCCAAACAAGCCAACAGTCAATTCTCCTTCTCGCGTGAGACAAACAGGAAATATGGGCAGTTCAACTGTGTCATCTCTCTTAGCCAATGGGAGGCCAGCGGGGCAGGATGTTGGGAGACAGCCAATGAATGAGCAACTGGCTCATTGTGTGACATTTTGATTGGCGTGATTGGCACTTTTTGTAAGTGGAGGTTGTTTTCGTATACAGGGGACGAAAACTAAGGAAAGTGTTTTTCGTAACCTGGAGTTTTCGTACCTAGGGGGTTTCATAAGTAGGGGGTCGACTGTACCTCCATTTGAGCGGCTTTTGACAGGCAAATCCCAAATGACTTTGTGCTTCCTGTATAAGTGTCCTTTGTAATATGGCTGGCTGATATACACTATTTAGTGCTCTGTGTTACAGAGGAAGCCGTTTGTAAATTAGCTAGCATTCAGATGAGGTTACCACAACTGGCACAAAACTGCGTTTACTGTAGTAAATCAGTCTTGGGGTTAGTGGATGACCACGTGTTTACTTCAATATTTTTATCAATTTTAAACCTCAGTATGCCAACCTTATTAGTAATATCTGGTCACTTTATGAAAAGAACTTTTCCTGGAAACCTACTTATTTCAAATTATATATGCATGTATATATGTATGTATATGCTTCTTTTTACCATTGCTCTGCCACTGTGTGTTTGTGCATGTGTGTGGTTTAGTGTGAACTGGTGAATAGGATCAGTGTTAACGGTGTGAGCAGAGCAGAGAACATCGCATCAGGCGCTCCATGCAGTGACCGTGAGTTTCTTACCTGCACACATTTTCAAAGTGAACATGTTGGAATGTCCTGCAGTACATAGGTATCTGGTGTGTGTAATGTGTATGTTACTTGAACATCATGTGGCTTGGCATTGAGTTGCTTGACCTCATTTCACTTTCTCTCTTACACACACACACACACGCGCGCGCGCGCACACACACAGTCCGATTGAATGTCATTTAATAATAAATTCAGCTGCAACATTATTGGCCCCCCTCTATAAAATAATGCATGGAAGGTTAGCTTTAGAATGTGCAGAACACGTACATGTGTAATAAATAAAATGAAAAATATCTTGTTGGTTTATGCAGTGTGAATCAGAACGTTTCATAGTTTTGACACGATATAATTTTAATTAAACACAATTTTTTGTGCAGTGTATTTTTGCTTATAATTAGTTGTTCTTTCTCTCCGTTAGAGTCTGATAGAGGGATGTTGGAGCAGGATGATGTCTCTACGAGTGAAAGTGGCACTGCATGTTTGGTCCAGCACAATGAGCCTACACATCTTTGTGACTCCACCTCCAGTGCTCCCTCTCCCCAAGCCACACCCACCTTGATAAAGACAGAAAGATTCTCTCCATTAACAATCAAAGAGGAAGCTGAAAAACTGAGTGAGAGACAACAGCAGAGTGAGGGAGAGACAGAACAAGAGATGGACATGACCCCACAAGAAGTTGTTATGGAGGCTGAGCCTGCAGGAGGTCGACTGGAGGTGGAGCTTGATAAATGCAGGCTGAAGGTGGAGTCTTCAGAATCTGATCCAAAGGGGGAAGAGATGGTGAAAGAAGGAGGGGTAGAAACAGTGTCTTGTGCTCAGATGAATGAAGAAGTAGAGAAACAGGAGGAGGAAGTGGAACAGGATGAGGAAGTCGAGGAAGCTCTGGAGCTTGAGGAGGAACTTGACAGGCCAGAGGACACCATGTTGGATGAGCTCGCCAAACGTATCCAGGTGGAGGAGGTGAGGAAGAAATATACAGGAATACACCAGTATAATACATTCATTCAGTAATAAAACAGTACATAGGCTTAAAATATACTGTAAACATTTGAAGAATAACTGATTACATTTACGTGAAGGAGCTGTTGGATAAAAACAAATACACACACAGAGTCCATTTTTTCATCATGATCATTATCATCTTCCGCTAAGTCCAGGGTCGGGTCGCGGGGGCAGCAACCTAAGCAAAGAGGTCCAGACGTCCCTCTCCCCAGCCACTTCCTCCAACTCTCCCGGGGGACACACGGAGGCAGTCCCAGACAAGCCGAGAGACATAGTCCCTTCAGCATGTTCTAGGTCGACCCTGGGGTCTCTTCCCGGTTGGACATGCCTGAAACACTACACCAGGGAGGCGTCTGGGCGGCATTCTGACCAGATGCCCGAGCCACCTCAACTGGCCCCTCTCAATGCGGAGGAGCAGTGGATCTACTCCGAGCTCTCCACGGATGGTAGAGCTTCTCACCTTATCTCGAAGGGAGAGCCCCGCCACCTGGCGAAGGAAGCTCATTTCAGCTGCTTGTATCTGTGATCTTTCAGTCACGACCCAAAGCTCGTGACCATAGGTGAGGGTTGGAACGTAGATTGACTGGTAAATTGAGAGCTTCGCCTTGTGGCTCAGCTCCTTCTTCACCATGATGGACCGGAACAGGCACTGTTTAACAGCAGAGGCTGCAGCGATCCGTCTGTCGATCTCTCGCTCCATCCTTCCCTCACTCGTGAACAAGACCCCAAGATACTTAAACTCCTCCACTTGGGGCAGGACCTCATTCCCGACCCGGAGGGTGCATTCCACCATTGTCCAACTGAGAACCATGGCCTCAGACTTGGAGGTAATGATCCTCATGCCGGCTGCTTCGCACTTGGCTGCAAATCGCTCCAATGAGAGCTGGAGGTCCCGACTTGATGAAGCCAGAAGGACAACATCATCCGCAAAAAGCAGAGACAAGATCCGATGGCCACCAAACCAGAACCCCTCAATGCCTCAACTGCGCCTAGAAATTCTGTCCATAAAAATTATGAACAGAATCGGTGACAAAGGACAGCCTTGGCGGACTCCAACTCCCACCGGAAACGAATTCGACCTGCTATTGCCAATACGGACCAAACTCTGGCTTCGGTGATACAGCGACCGAATGGCTCGTAGCAACAGGTCCGGAACGCTGTACTCTCGGAGCACACCACACAAGATCGTTCGAGGGACACGGTCGAAAACTTTCTCCAAATCCACAAAGCACATGTGGACAGATTGGGCAAACTCCCATGCCCCCTCTAGAATCCTGTGGAGCGTATAGAGTTGGTCGAGTGCTATGGCCAGGACGAAAATCACATTGTTCCTCCTGAATCCGAGGTTCGACTATCGATCGGATCCTCCTCTGTAGTACCCCTGCATAGACTTTCCCAGGAAGGCTGAGGAGTGTAATTCCCCTATAATTGGAACACACCCTCCAGTCTCCCTTCTTAAAAATCAGGACCACCACCCCAGTTTGTCAATCCAGAGGTACAGCCCCCGATGACCAAGTGATGTTGCAGAGATGTGTCAACCAAGACAGTCCTACAGCATCCGAACCCTGAGATATTCTGGGCGGATCTCGTCCAAGCCCGGAGTTCGGCCACTGAGGAGCTTTTTGACAACCTCTTTGACCTCCACTCCAGTGATGGGTGGACCCCCACCCGAATCCCCAGGGTCTTCCTCTTCCACGGAGGGCGTGTTGGTGGGATTGAGGAGGTCCTCAAAGTATTCCCTCCACCTCTCGACGACATCCCCAGTCGAGGTATGCAGTTCCCCACCGCCACTGTAAACAGTGTTTGTGGAGAACTGCTTTTCCCTCCTAAGGTGTCGGATGATGGTCCAGAACCTTTTTGAGGCCAACCGATAATCACTCTCCAGGCCCTCACCGAACTCCTCCCACGCCCTAGATTTTGCATCTTCGACAGCCTCGGCTGCAGCACGTTTGGCCTGCCAGTACCTGTTTACTGCCTCGGGAGTCCCACAGGCTAATAAAACCCGATAGGCCTCCTTTTTCAGCTGTACGGCCCCCTTCACCGCAGATGTTCACCACCCGGTTCAGGGATTACCGCCACGACAAGCACCGACGACCTTCCGGCCATAGCTATGGGCTGCCGCTTCAGCAATGGAAGCACGAAACATGGCCCATTTGGATTCCATGTCACCTGCCTCCTCCGGGACGTGGTTGTAGCTCTGTCGGATGTGGGAGTTAAGGGTCTCTCGGATAGGGGACTCTGTCAAACGTTCCCAACAGACCCTGATTACACGCTTGGGCCTTTCAGGTCTGGAAGGCAACCTCCCCCACCAGCTCCTCTCTTCACCCGAGTCTCCAGAACATATGGTTGCAAGTCCAACGACACGAGTACAAAGTCAATCATCAAATTGCGACCCAGAGTGCCCTGGTGCCAAGTGCACTTATGGTCACACTTATGCTCGAACATGGTGTTCGTGATAGACAAACTGTGACGAGCACGGAAGTCCAACAACGAAACACCATTCGGGTTCAGACTGGAGAGGCCGTACCTACCGATCACACCCTTCCAGGTCACACTCTCGTTGCACACATGGGCGTTGAAGTCTCCAAAGACAACGAGTGAGTCTCCCGAGGGAGCGTTCTCCAACACAGCCCCCAAAGACTCCAAAAAGGGTGGGTACTCTGAACTGTCATTTGGTGCATAAGCACAAATAACAGTCAGGACCCGTCCCTCTGCCCGAAAGCGGAGGGAAGCTACCCTTTCTTCAACTGGGGAGAACCCCATTTGCGCACCGAGACGGGGGGCAACAAGAATACCCACAGCGGCTCACCGCCTCTCCCCATGAGCAACTCCAGAATAGAATGAGGTCCAGCTTCTCTCGAGATGGATGGTTCAAGAGCCCAAGCTATGCATTGAGGTGAGCCCAACTATATCTAGTCAGTATTTCTCCACCTCACGCACCAGATCAGGCTCCTTCCCTGCCACAGAGGTGATATTCCATGTCCCGACGGTCAGAGTAAGTAGCCAAGGATTGGTCCGACAGAACCCATGCCTTCTGCTGCCACCCAACTCGCACTGCACCCGACCCCTAAAACTCCTCCCACAGGAAGCCCGACCACCAAGCACTCGCCTTTGAGCCGCTCCCCCAGGCCTGGCTCCAGGAGGGAAACCTGGTGACCCACGTCCGGGCATGGGAGACTGCTTCCTTTGATCTCATAGGTGTCATAGGAGCCCTCTGATTTTTTTTTTTTTTTTTTTTAAATTCCGAATCCATTAAAATGTTTTTTTTTGTTTGTTTGTTTTTTTTTTTTTTGGGGGGGGGTGGGGTGTACTCCTACTCCTCCAAGCATGGTGAAGTTGTTTGATACAATGTTTCGACGAACATGTAAATTTCATTAGAGGCTTGGTGGTTTTTTTTTTGTTTTTTTTTTAACTCATTCAATAAATAAATTAACTTACAGATGATGGTATTCTGCATGAAAGTCAAGGCATACTGTCAATGCCCGACTTGATTCGCCAAACTCTCTGCCTGGAATTGTCATCAGATGGTCTCCAACTTTCCTCGGATGTTTCGACCCTAAACCATGACATCCTCCAGTTGGCGGGTCAGTAATGGTGGCCAAACCACTACTCGCTTCCAGGCGTCCAGTTCAGCTCATATCGTCGATGCCATACCCAGCATGATGCCCTCTCTGCCGCCTCAGCTAACTGCCTCACTGCGTATTTCCGTAATGATGATGTTGTTCCTAGTGCTGTCATCAACTTCCACACTGATTTTGCCGGGAACCCTCTGCACCCGATCTCAACTGGAAACAGTGACACCTTCCAACCCTTTTGTCTGCATTCTTCTATCAGATCTGCATACTTCAGTGATTTCCTCTCATTGGCTTCGTCACAGTTCTCCTCCCATGGTACAGTCAGTTCTATTGCTATAAGAGTCTTCACCTGAGTTGACCACAAAACCATGTCTGGTCTCAGAGTTGTTGTAACAATGTCTGGGAAAACTAGCTTCCTCCTCAAGTCCACTCTAAGTTCCCAGTCCCTACCAGCGTCGAGCACCGATGGCTTCTGTCCAGCGTTGGTCCTTGCTGGGGTTTTAGCTCCTTCTTTGACAAACTGTATTATTTCCTGCTTCTTCTTTGTTGTTCGCTCCCTGGTTCCTTCCTTCTCTACTATGTCTGCTAGCTTCTCTAATACCCTGTCATGTCTCCATCTATACCGTCCTTGCTTCAAGGCCACTATGCATCCCGATAATATATGAGACATGGTTCCTCTCTTCCCACATAACTTACATGCTGGATCCCAAAGTAGTCCCCACTGAAAAAGATTTGCTGGTGAGGGTAAAGTGTCATATACTGATCTTAACAGGAAAGATATTCTGAATTGGTCCATCTTCCAGAGGTCTGACCACGTGATCTTACGTTGTGGTAGCTCCCATCTCGTCCAAGCTCCTTGCTTTCCTAGTTCTACTGCACGTGATATTCTTGCTTCCTCCACCTCTCTTCTCACTTCTTCCTGAACCATGCTTCTTTTCTCTGTCCTATCTGCCTTGTTCCATTGTTGGAAGTGTGATGTACCAATTCCTTGCCGCCCTCTACAAGTGTTACCGATCTTGTCTCTTAGCTCTAGTATACTCTCTGCCTGATCCACTGCTGCTGCTGCTGACCATTTCCTTCCAGACCTTGTCTGTACCCCTGCCTCTTGAACTTTCTGGTCTTTCGAGTCCCTTAATGTTAGTACTGTCCTGCATTTTGTTACCTTAAACTCTTCAATTACTGATGATAGTGGTAATTGTAACTGTGCTGTCTTACTGTATAAACCAATTGATGTAAAGCTTGGTGGAACCCCTAACCATCTTCTAACAAAGCTGCTGACTGTCTTCTCTATTGATTCTACATGCGTCATCGCTATCTCATAGATCAGTAGCAGCCACATCAGCCTGGGTAAGATTCCATGCTGGTAAATCCAAGCCTTATATTTCCCTGGCAGTTTACTTCCATCTACTACTCTAAGCCATCCTTTTACTGTTGGTTGAATGTCTTTTGACTGGTTCGTATCTTTCAAAGTTGCATCAAACCACTTCCCTAGACACTTGATCGGATTTCCTACTATACTAGGGATTTCTTCACTCTGCACCTTTAGTTTGACCTGCTGGTTGATTCTACCTTTTTTCAGTATTAAGCATCTTGATTTCCTCGGCTTAAACTTCATTCTTGCCCATGTAATAGTGTCATCTAATGAGGCTAGTACCCATCTTGCTTGTACATGTGTTGATGTTGTAACTGTTAGGTCATCCATAAATCCTCTTAGAGGCGGTTGATGCACCCCTGAGTTCATCTTAGGGCCTCTTGTCTCTCTTTGGTCATCAGGCTCATCCCTATTACAAATAATATAGGTGAGATTGTGCATCCTGTCACTATTCCCTTCTCAAGATGTTGCCATGCTGTAGTGAACTCTCCAACTGTAAATCTGATCTGTATTCCGTGAAAATAATTGTTGACTATCTGTTTCACATGTTCTGGTATATGGTAGATCTCCATCGCTGCCTCTATCAGCTTATTTGGAACAGTCCCATATGCGTTTGCCAGGTCTAACCAAATCACCGTCAAGTCTTTCTTTCCTTCTCTTGCCTCTTTCATCAGTTGGCTCAGGACACTGGTATGTTCAAGGCATCCTGAGAACCCTTGGATTCCTGCCTTCTGAATAGAAGTGTTGATATACTTGTTCTTCACCATATACTCTGATAGTCTCTTCGCTAGCACTGCCATAAAAATCTTGCCCTCTACGTTCAGCAAGGATATTGTTCTGAATTGATCTATATTCTTAGAATCCTTCTCTTTTGGTACAAAGCACCCTTCTGCCTGTTGCCATGCTTCTGGGACTTTTGCTTTCCTCCATATCATCCTGTGTAGCTCCCATAATTTCCTTAGTATCTTTGGACACTTCTTGTACACCTTGTATGTTACCCCGTTTGGCCCTGGTGCTGATCCAGAACGTGCCTTTTTAACAACTGTGACAACTTCTTTCCATGTTGGTTCCCTGCAGTCCAGTTCCTCTCCAGGTGGTTCAACTTCAATCTTCCTCGGACAGGGGCCTAGATCTTCACCTCTTTGGGGATCGGAATGTGTTTCCTTAAGATACTTCTCTACCTCCTCCTTTGAACATTTAAGAGTGCCTGATCTCTCTTTGCCTAACAGCTCCTTCGTGAATTTGAATGGGTCTTTCACAAATTTAGCTCTTTCTCTTGTTCTCTGCTTCTTCAATTTCCTATATCTTTCTGCTCGTCTCAACTTTATCAGTTCTCCTCTTATGTCGTCTGTCAGAATAACTATTCCCATTTTCTCCTCTTCCGTTGACCTCTTGAACTGCTTGTTAAGCTGCTTCAGCTGTGCCCTGCACTCTTTAATCCTTCTCTCCCTCCTGTTCACTGTAAGTTTGTTCGTTCTTGGTGTTTTCTTTCCTTCTATACCAAATCTCTCCTTCCCAATGTTGTAAATCAGGTTTCCGAGTGATGTGATTCTCTTTTCAGCACTGCCTTGTAATATTGTTGCTAGAATCATGCTGACATCATCATCAAAGCTGTTCCATGCTGTGGCATCCTCCATCTTAGGCCATGCTACCTTCAATCGCCTCTCCTGTTGCCTCTGATTAACCTGTTGGATCTTCTCCACTAGGTCAGGTACGCTGTCGAGAGATGACTCAGATACTGAGAGGCTCCTAGCCCTGTGGTGTAAATCCTGGCTCAGATCCTCCTGCGTCTCATCGGTTACCACCGTGCGCTGTATCTGACTCACTCCTCCACTGCATCTAGATCTAGATTGGTGGATCTTGAGGCCTCTGGCATTCTTGCAGACCTTGCCACACTGACATCTTGCTTCTGCCTTCCCTCCATCTAACGTTGTTTGCACCAGTCCTCTCGTATTCCGTATTCGGTTCCAGTTCGTTTCCACTTTATCCTCCTGGTTGAGCCTTTCATCCTCCCCCCCTCTCGGAAGGCTCTGGGGGTGTTGTTCCGTATGGCGTTCTGTAGCTATATTTGGTGTCTTCTCACGAAGACAGTGACAAGGGAAGCTGCCCCTTGCCACCCACTGCCAGTCTATTCCTGGTTGTCAACTGTCTTTCCAGTGTCACCAGTCTTCCCCGGTTGCCATCCAGCCTATTCCTGGAAGTCACTGGTTGCCCATATGAATAAATTAACTTACAGATGATGGTATTCTGCATGAAAGTCAAGGCATACTGTCAATGCCCGACTTGATTCGCCAAACTCTCTGCCTGGAATTGTCATCAGATGGTCTCCAACTTTCCTCGGATGTTTCGACCCTAAACCATGACATCCTCCAGTTGGCGGGTCAGTAATGGTGGCCAAACCACTACTCGCTTCCAGGCCTGGCTCCAGGAGGGAAACCTGGTGACCCACGTCCGGGCATGGCAGACTGCTTCCTTTGATCTCATAGGTGTCATAGGAGCCCTCTGATTTTTTTTTTTTTTTTTTTTTAATTCCGAATCCATTAAAATGTTTTTTTTTGTTTGTTTGTTTGGTTTTTTTTTTTTGGGGGTGTACTCCTACTCCTCCAAGCATGGTGAAGTTTGATACAATGTTTCGACGAACATGTAAATTTCATTAGAGGCTTGGTGGGTTTTTTTTTGTTTTTTTTTTTAACTCATTCAAATATGAAAGTCACTTACATGTGTATAATAAGTGATTGTATTTCATAAAAACGATTTTATCAAGCAAAAAAGAGCAAGGTTAGACCATCAGAAGGAACAGGAAGAGAAAGCACAACGGAGAGCTAAAAAGAAGGAAAGAACAGCCAAGCTCCTGTCGCTCGCAAAGAAGATTAAGCTTAAGACGTAAAACAACAAGAACGAGATTTGTACATAGTGTACATATTGAACATAGAAGTTAGTGTAAATAAACTGTTTTCTCAAAGACACAAATTTTAAGAGTGGTGCCTTCATCTTGAAAGTTTAGAAGGTAAGATGATTGAATTTTTGTGATAAATACATATAATCTATTGTCTGCCTTTACAAACACTACAGGAACATGTAACATAATATGCATATTTGCTTTTTCTACATATGTAAGAGAGCAATGCCATTCCTTTTTCAAGTACTTTTAACCTTTCAAACCCTCTCCAAAAATTATGAAATTACTAATCTTTTGGGGAGATAATTGATATATACTAGATATTTCTAGGTTCCTTTTATTATTACTTTAATTATTGTAGAAATAATGAAGTATGAACTTAGTTTGAACACTGAAATTGTGGAAGAGTACAAGAATAAAGAATACATGTGTAAAATGTCATTATATCAGTGGGTACTTGCAATTCTTCAGATATGTTGATGATGACTTTTTTTTTTTTTTTAATAAATCACATCATTTCTGAAACCGCTTCATCCTAATTAGGGTCACGGGGAGGCTGGTGCCCATCCCAGCCAACTCAGGGCGAGGGCAGAGTACACCCTGGACAGCTCGCCAGGCCATCGCAGGGCGGAAAACACGCTGACGGCTTTGCAGCCTACTCTTGTCAAAAGTCAGCAATGGTTCTTTTACATGCCTCACACCATAGACAGTGAGAGACATGGCCGGCCTTTGATAACCCAGTTAGCTGCACTGGGGGGGACAGTGACAACCTTGTGGAGAGTGGGACTCGAACCCCCAACCTTTGGATCAGCAATCTGGCGCCTTATACCACTAGACCACCACTGCCACCAAAAAAAAAAAAGTGAAATGTTCAATAACAGTATAAATGTTCCAAACCGTATTTTTAAATCAGTGTAATACCACCATGTAGTATATCATTTTCCAAATTTTTTCTGAAACCCCTGGTTCAGGTTTTTTCATCCATGGCCAATCTCATACCTGATTTCCAGTGCAATAAAAACATGGATTAAAAAAAATATATAGTAAACTTTTTATTTTAATGTTTTCCAGATGTACCACTGCTCAGAGTCTGGGATGAATTTTGCCCAATTTCCTAGTTTCAAAAAACATAAACGTCTCCACAAAGGGGAGAAGCCTTATTACTGCGACCAGTGTGGGAAGAGTTTTACCTGGCAGAGCCATCTCCAACAGCATGAGCGTATCCACACAGGAGAAAAGCCATATTGCTGCGATCAGTGTGGGAAGAGTTTTACTCATCAGGCTTCTCTCCAACAGCATTTGCGTATCCACACAGGAGAGAAACCATATTGCTGCGAACAGTGTGGGAAGAGGTTTCCTTATCAGAGTTCTCTCAAATACCATGAGCGTATCCACACAGGAGAAAAACCATATTGCTGCGAACAGTGTGGGAAGAGTTTTCCTTATCAGAGTTCTCTCCGACAGCATGAGTGGAGCCACACAAGAGAAAAACCATATTACTGTGAAGAGTGTGGGAAGAGTTTTGCTCAGCAGGCTTCACTTCGATGCCACAAAATTTCTCACACAGGAGAGAAACCATATTTCTGCATAGTGTGTGTGAAGGGTTTTACTAATCAGAGTCATCTCCGAAGGCATGAGCGTACCCACACAGGAGTCAAGCCTTATTACTGCGAACAGTGTGGGAAGAGTTTCTCACAGCAGAGTCATCTCCAACGCCATGAGCGAATCCACACAGGAGAAAAGCTGTATCACTGCAAACACTGCGGGAAGAGTTTTTCTTTTCAAAATTATTCCCAACAGCACGAGCATGGCCACACAGGAGAGAAATCATATTACTGTGAATGTTGTTGGAAGAGTTTCTCACAGCAGAGTCATCTCCAAAGCCATGAGCAACTCCACACAAGAGAAAAGCCGTATCACTGCAAACACTGCGGGAAGAGTTTTTCTTTTCGAAGTTATCTCCAACGGCACGAGCATAGCCATACAGGAGAGAAACCATATTACTGTGAATGTTGTGGAAAGAGCTTTTCTCGGCAGAGCTCTCTTCAAGTCCACAAACGTATCCACACGGGGAGAAACCAAATTACTGCCAACGATGCGGAAGGTTTTTTACTCAGCGGAGCTCTCTCCAACACCATCACTGTTTCAGAATCTGGAGAAACCTCCACAGCCAAGAGCAGAGTTAGTCATGACAGTCGCTGTATTTCTCTGGACAATTTGGGTGGTGCTGTCGCCAACGAAGACCATTTTGTAAACACAAGTGCGTCAACATAAAGCCATCAGCATATAATAGGAAGCTATTGCACAAAATTACGTTATTTGGGATTTTTGAGATATATTTGAACTGTTTACAGTCAATGACCTCATGAGCACCGATGGATTTTCATAGAACTATGAATAAAGTTGTTTATTTTCTATTTTATGCTCCTATGTGCACTATGTCCTGTGTAAAGTTTACAGGTTTCTGTCTGGTTGTACTGATCTAATAATGCATATATATAGCTCTGATCATGAAACCATGACATTTCCAATTACTCAAGTTCAAACTTGAATAAAAAATGTCCAACTTTGTGAATTAACACATCAAAATCTTTTGCACACGCATTGGAGAGGTCACATCAGGATATGTCAGTTGTGTTCAAAATAGTTAAATTGTATTTAAAAAAGCGAAATAAGCCTTAAAATCCTTATACTAGCTTTTATTTCCTTCATTCAAATACAACGGAAACACTGCATATTCTGTTCCTAATCAAAACATGAACAATACTAATGTTATCCCTTTAGAGCAGTGCTTCTCAATTATTTTATGCCCCCCCCCTCCCTCCAGGAAGAGGAACCCCCCCAGTATGAATCGTGTTATTTGTCTAAAAATTTTTCTCAGTAATCCTCTGCATAATGAACAGAAATCCTGATTATCATTATGGAATACAAAAAAAAAAAAAAAAAATTTACAGATTAACTTCCAACAAAGAATAACTTTATGAACAATTTTTAGTCTTTTAACAAAAAGATTTAACGTGCATCAATATGTCTGAAATTAAGAACGTATCCTTATTTAAACTGCAAACATTTTTGACCAACAGTTTGAACCATTTCATACTGTTATGGGCATGTAAATATTTGTATAAATGTAAATGTGAAAATAATGGATGTATAAACGTTGAGTTAATGTGCTGTAAAGGGAGACAGCTGTTTTTGGGTCGCTGTTGTTGTTTTTTTTGCCTGCGTGGTCTAACTGGGTCTGGAACTTTCCATTAGGGAAACTTCCAGCATAGACCTAGTTGCACATGTGCCCTAGTGGCGCGTCAGGTGATGTGGAATTTGGAACTTTAGGGAATCTATATGAAGGAGCTGTTGCCGACTGGTTCTAGTCTCGTCGGGTCTCTTCAGCTGACACAGATCACCTAAGGAGTCTCTTCGGGTCTCTTCGGCACAGGGATGATCTAAGGAAACTCATGGCGGCGGATCATCTCATCCAAGGCGGATCATGGAATTCGTGTCAGTCAGGTTTTGTTTGGGACTTCATCAAAGTCCATCATCCACGTTCACCCACAGCCCACACGAGGATGTTCATCATTTGTTTCTTTCGAGTCGTGGGATTCCAAGCATTTCCCCTCCACCATGCGTACTGTCTCTAAATTTACCATGCTGCAGGTGCTTGGTGACTATGGGACCCTTTGTTTTATTTGTATTTTGTTTAGCTTTAAGCTGTAAGTTTTATTTTGTCTTATTTTGTTCTTATTCAATCATATATAGTTCATGTCGTGGTCTATCATGCTTTGCTAGTTTCACAGGGCAACTCCCATCTAAATTTCATACGTAACAAAATTGGGGGCTCATCCGGGATTGAAACTATTTAGCAAAAGCAACTGAAAAATAAAAGTCAATAAAATCAATAAATAATAATAAATTCAAATTGATCAGCAACATTATCTCAGGAGCACAATATATAAACCACTTTAACCTACAAAACAAAATTAATAAAACAAATAAAACAATTTATATTATTATCATTGAATGCAGCCGCGTGCGTGTGTGGGGAGGGGGAGGGGGGTCCTCACGCTGGTCCCAAGCCCGGATAAATGCAGAGGGTTGCGTCAGGAAGGGCATCTGGCGTAAAACAAATGGCAAATATAATATGCGAGTCAATACTAAGAAATCCATACCGGATCGGTCGAAGCCTGGGGTAACAACGACCACCTTCAGTACTGTTAACCAACAGGGTGCTAGTGGAAATTGGACTATTGTTGGTCAAAGAAGGAGAGGTGGGAGGCATGTCCGTAGGCAGAGAGAGAAAAGGAAAGGCATGAGTCTAAGACTGAGAGTAGGGACTTTGAATGTTGGAACTATGATAGGAAAAGGTAGAGAGCTGGCTGATATGCAGAGGAGGAAGGTGGACATACTGTGTGCTCAGGAGACCAGGTGGAAAGGTTGCAAGGCTAGAAGCTTAGGAGCAGAGTTTAAGCTGTTTTATCATGGTATGGATAGGAAGAGAAATGGAGTAGGAGTCATCTTGAAGGAGGGGTTTGTCAGGAATGTTCTAGAAGTGGAAAGAGTGTCAGACAGAATGATGAGTCTCAAGTTAGAAATTGAAGGTATGATGTTCAATGTTGTTAGTGCTTATGCCCCACAGGCAGGATGTGAGCTAGAAGAGAAGGAGAGATTCTGGAGTGACTTAGATGAAGTGATGCAGAGTACCCCCAGAGGTGAAAGAGTGGTCGTTGGTGCAGACTTCAACGGACATGGTGCAGGCAACAGAGGGGACGATGAAGTGATGGGCAGGTTTGATATCTAGGACAGGAATTCAGAAGGACAGATGTTGATCGATTTTGCAAAAAGGATGGAAATGGCTGTGGTGAATACTTTCTTCAAGAAGAGAGGAGCATAGGGTGACTTATAAAAGTGGAGGTAGGAGCACACAGATAGACTACATCTTGTGTAGGCAATGTAATTTGAAGGAAGTCAGTGACTGCAAAGTAGTAGTGGGTGAGAGTGTTGCCAAACAGCATAGAATGGCGGTGTGCAGGATGACTATGATGGTGTGGGAGGTGAAGAAGGCAAAGGCAGAGCAGAAGACAAAGTGGTGGAAGCTGAAAAAGGAAAAGTGTTGTGTTGTCTTCATGGAGGAGTTGAAACAGGCTCTGGGTGGTCAGGAAGTGCTTCCAGATGACTGGACAACTACAGCTAATGTGATCAGGGAGACGGGTAGGGGAGTACTTGGCGTGTCCTCTGGAAGGACAATAGATAAGGAGACTTGGTGGTGGAATGAGGAAGTGCTTATGCCCCACAGGCAGGATGTGAGCTAGAAGAGAAGGAGAGATTCTGGAGTGACTTAGATGAAGTGATGCAGAGTACCCCCAGAGGTGAAAGAGTGGTCGTTGGTGCAGACTTCAACGGACATGGTGCAGGCAACAGAGGGGACGATGAAGTGATGGGCAGGTTTGATATCTAGGACAGGAATTCAGAAGGACAGATGTTGATCGATTTTGCAAAAAGGATGGAAATGGCTGTGGTGAATACTTTCTTCAAGAAGAGAGGAGCATAGGGTGACTTATAAAAGTGGAGGTAGGAGCACACAGATAGACTACATCTTGTGTAGGCAATGTAATTTGAAGGAAGTCAGTGACTGCAAAGTAGTAGTGGGTGAGAGTGTTGCCAAACAGCATAGAATGGCGGTGTGCAGGATGACTATGATGGTGTGGGAGGTGAAGAAGGCAAAGGCAGAGCAGAAGACAAAGTGGTGGAAGCTGAAAAAGGAAAAGTGTTGTGTTGTCTTCATGGAGGAGTTGAAACAGGCTCTGGGTGGTCAGGAAGTGCTTCCAGATGACTGGACAACTACAGCTAATGTGATCAGGGAGACGGGTAGGGGAGTACTTGGCGTGTCCTCTGGAAGGACAATAGATAAGGAGACTTGGTGGTGGAATGAGGAAGTGCAGGAGTGTGTACAAAGGAAGAGGTTAGCTAACAAGCAATGGGACATAGAGAGGACCGAAGAGCGTAAACAGAAGTACAGAGAGACACCGCGTAAGGTGAAGATTGCAGTGTTAAAGGCCAAACAGGGTGTATGATGACTTGTTTGCTAGGTTGGACAGTAAAGAGGGAGAAAATGATTTACAATGGTATAAAAAAGTATTTGAAACCTTTTGGAATTTCTCACATTTCTGCATAAAATCACCATCAAATGTGATCTGATCTTTGTCAAAATCACACAGATGAAAAAACAGTGTCTGCTTTAACGAAAACCACCCAAACATTTATAGGTTCTCATATTTTAATGAGGATAGCATGCAAACAATGACAGAAGGGGGAGGAATAAGTAACTGAACCATCACATTTAATTATTTTGTGCCCCCCCCCCCCCTTTGGCAGCAATAACTTCAACCAGACGCTTCCTGTAGTTGCAGATGAGTCTGGCACATCGATCAGGACTAATTTTGGCCCATTCTTCTTCACAAAACTGCTGTAGTTCAGTCAGATTCCTGGGATGTCTGGCATGAATCGCTGTCTTGAGGTCATGCCACAGCATCTCACTGGGGTTCAAGTCTGGACTTTGACTTGGCCACTCCAGAACATGTATTTTGTTCTTCTGAAACCATTCTGAAGTTGATTTACTTCTGTGTTTTGGATCATTGTATTGTTGCAACATCCATCCTCTTTTTAGCTTCAACTGTCTGACAGACGGCCTCAGGTTTTCCTGCAAAACATCCTGATAAACTTTTGAATTCATTTTTCCATTAATGATTGCAAGTTGTCCAGGCCCCGAGGCAGCAAAACAGCCCCAAACCATGATGCACCCTCCAGCATGCTTCATGGTGGGGATGAGGTGTTGATGTTGGTGAGCTGTCCCTTTTTTCCTCCACACATGACGTTGTGTGTTCCTCCCAAACAATTCAACTTTGGTTTCATCAGTCCACAAACTATTTTGCCAAAACTTCTGTGGAGTGTCCAAGTGCCTTTTTGCGAACATTAAATGAGCAACAATGCTTGTTTTAGACAGCAGTGGTTTCCTCCTTGGAGTCCTCCCATGAACACCATTCTTGGCCATTGTTTTACATATAGTTGATGTGTGCACAGAGATATTGGACTGTGCCAGTGATTTCTGTAAGTCTTTAGCAGACACTCTAGGATTTTTTTTTTTTTTTTTACCTCTCTGAGTATTCTGCACTGAACTCTTGGCGTCATCTTTGGTGGACGGCCACTCCTTGGGAGAGAAGCAACAGTGCCAAACTCTCTCCATTTGTAGACAACTTCTCTGACTGTCGATTGATGAACATCCAGACTTTTAGAGATGGTTTTGTATCCTTTCCCAGCTTTATACAAATCAATAATTCTTGATCGCAGGTCTTCAGACAGCTCTTTTGAGCGAGCCATGGTGCACATCAGACAATGCTTCTCATCAAGACAACTCTTACCAGGTGTGTGTTTTATAGTGGGCAGGGCAGCTTTAAGCCACTCATCAGTGATTGGGCACACACCTGACTTAAATTGTTTGGTAAAAATTGGTTTCAATTGTTCTTTAAGTCTCCTTAGGCAGAGGGTTCAGTTACTTATTCCTCTCCCTTCTGTCATTGTTTGCATGCTATCCTCATTAAAATATGAAAACCTATAAATGTTTGGATGGTTTTAGTTAAAGCAGACACTGTTTTTTCATCTGTGATTTTTGACAAAGATCAGATCACATTTGATGGTGATTTTATGCAGAAATGTGAGAAATTCCAAAAGCTTCAGATACTTTTTCATACCACTGTATACAGGTTGGCACAGCAGAGAAATAGAGATGGGAAGGACGTGCAGCAAGTTAGAGTGATTAAGGATAGTGGGAAACATGTTGACTGATGACACAAGTGTGCTGGGAAGATGGAAAGAGTACTTTGAAGAGCTGATGAATGAGGAAAATGAGGAGAAAACGAGTAGAAGAGGTGACTGTTGAGGACCAGGAAGTCGCAAAGCTTAGTAAGGGTGAAGTCAGGAGGGCATTGAAGCGGATGAAGAGTGGAAAGGCAGTTGGTCCTGATGACATACCGGTGAAGGTATGGAAGGGTCTAGGAGAGGTAGCAGTAGATTTCCTGACAAGAACATTCAACAAGGTCTTAGAGAATGAGAGGATGCCAGAGGAATGGAGGAGAAGTGTGCTTGTGCCCATTTTTAAGAACAAGGGAGACGTCCAGAGTTGTCGCAACTACAGTGGGATAAAGTTGATGAGCCATACGATGAAGTTATGGGAAAGAATAGTGGAAGCTAGACTATGGGCAGAAGTCAGCATTTGTGAGCAACAGTTTGGTTTCATGCCAAGAAAGAGCACCACAGACGCAGTGTTTGCTTTGAGGATGTTAATAGAGAAGTACAGAGAAGGTCAGAAGGAGCTTTGTGGATCTGGAGAAAGCCAATGACAGGGTGACGAAAGAGGAACTATGGTATTGCATGAGGAAGTCTGGAGTGGCAGAGAAGTATGTTAGAGCGGTGCAGAACACGTGTGAGAGATGTAAGACAGTGGTGAGGTGTGCTGTCGGTGTGACAGAAGAGTTCAAGGTGGAGGTGGGACTGCATCAAGGGTCAGCTCTGAGCCCCTTCTTGTTTGCTATGGTGATGGACAAGCTGACAGACGAGGTTAGATAAGAATCTCCATGGACTATGATGTTTGCAGACGACATTGTGATCTGTAGTGAGAGCAGAGAACAAGTGGAGGAAAATTTAGAGAGGTGGAGGTATGCCCTGGAAAGGAGAGAAATGAAGGTTAGCCTCAGTAGGACAGAATCATGTGTGAGCGACAAGGACCCAAGAGTAACGGAGAGGTTACAGGGAGCAGAGATAAAGAAGGTGGAGGATTTCAAGTACTTAGGCTCAACAATCCAGAGCAATGGAGAGTGTGGAAAAGAGTTGAAGAAGCGTGTGCAGGCATTCTTGCTGAATGAAAGGAAAAGTGTACAAGACGGTGGCGAGGCCAGCAATGTTGTATGGCTTAAAAACAATTGCACTGAGGAAAAGACAGGAGGCAGAGCTGGAGGTAGCAGAGATTAAAATGTTGAGGTTCTCTTTGGGAGTAACGAGGATGGATAGGATCAGGAATGAGTACATCAGAGGGACAGCCCATGTAAGATGTTTTTGAGACAAAGTCAGAGAGGCTAGATTGAGATGGTTTGGACATGTACAGAGGAGGGATAGTAAGTATATTGGTAGTAGGATGCTGAGGTTGGAACTACCAGGCAGAAGGCCGAGTGGAAGACCAAAGAGAAGATTTATGGATGTGGTGAAGGAGGACATGAAGTTCGTTGGCATAAGAGAAGAAAATGCAGAGGATCGGGTGAGATGGAGGCATATGGTTTGCTGTGGCGACCCCTGAACGGAAAAGCGGAAAGGGAAAGAAGAAGAAGATATATAAAAATGTGTGTGTGTATACAGTTGGCCCTCGTTATTCGCGGGGTTTCGGTTCCGGCCCCTCTCGCGAATGAAGATAATCCGCGAGTTCTGTACCCGGAAGTAAAACGTACCATATTACATGCGCAAATGATCAACCGGAAGTAAAATACTATGCATCTATTACATGCGCTAAAATATGCTTCTTAAACAAATTCTTTAGACAGTCTTACTCATTAATACAGTATTAGTGTAGTAAAATGTAATTCTGACTTACTGAGGCTAACCTTCATTTCTCTCCTTTCCACGGCATACCTCCACCTCTCTAGATTTTCCTCCACTTGTTCTCTGCTCTCACTACAGCTCACAATGTCATCTGCAAACATCACAGTCTATGGAGATTTTTGTCTAACCTTGTCTGTCAGCCGATCCATCACCATAGCAAACAAGAAGGGGCTCAGAGCTGACCCTTGATGCAGTCCCACCTCCACCTTGAATTCTTCGGTCACACCGACAGCACACCTCACCACTGTCTTACATCTCTCATACTGTCCTGCACCACTCTAACATACTTTTCTGCCACTCCAGACTTCCTCATGCAATACCACAGTTCCTCTCTCTTGGCACCCTTTCATATGCTTTCTCCAAATCCACAAAGGCACAATGCAGCTCCTTCTGACCTTCTCTGTACTTCTCTAATTAAATAACTCTCCTCCAGTGACAAAATAAAAGACTGGGTGTGGTTCAGTCTCCATTCTGAGAATGGGTCAGTCAGTGAAGTATTAAGCGTTAATAATATTTAAAATAATGTTGAGCAGGCTCCTTCTTAAAATAAGTCTTCATATACTTTTCTGTGTTGCTGTCATTTTTGTGAATTAAAACTATGACAAAACAACATTAGTATAATGAAGAAAGAAAAAAGATGATGCAATGAAGGACGTGATGGTGAGGTAGGCGACCCAACCCGTTAACACATCTGGCTGCACCCTGTCCCACGCTTCGACGTCCCACGAATATTCAAAGCCTACTGGACTCATTCCTGATCCTTTCCATCCGCTTTACTCCTCAACATTTTCATCTCTGCTACCTCCAGTGCTGCCTTCTGTCTTTTCATCAGCACCACTGTTTCTAAACCATACAACATCTCTGCCCTCAACACCGTCTTGTATACTTTTCCTTTCATTCTTGCTGATATCTTCCTATCAAACTTCACACCGGACACTTTTCATCAACCATTCCAACCTGTCTGCACATGCTTCTTCACCTCTTTTCAACACTCTCAATTGCTCTGGATTGTTGAGCATAACTACTTAAAATTCTGCACCTTCTTTATCTCTACTCCCTGTAACCTCACCATTCCTGTTGGGTCCTTCTCGTTCACATACATGTATTCTGTCTTACTGAGGCTAACCTTCATTCCTGTCCTTTCCAGAGCATACCTCCACCTCTCTTGATTTTCCTGCACTTGTACTCTGCTCTCACTACTGATCACAATGTCATCTGAAAACATCATAGTCCATGGAGATTCTTGTCTAATCTTGTCTGTTAGCCTGCCCATCACCATAGCAAACAAGAAGGGGCTCAGAGCTTGCCCTTGATGCAGTCCCACCTCCACCTTGAACTCTTCTGTCACACCGACAGCACACCTCACCACTGCCTTACATCATTCATACATGTCCTGCACCACGCTAACATACTTCTCTGCTATTCCAGACTTCCTCATACAATACCACAGTTCCTCTCTCTTGGCACTCTGTCATATGCTTTCTCTAGATCTACAATGGCACAGTGCAGCTCCCTCTGATCTTCTCTGTACTCCTCTATTAACATCCTCAAAGCAAACACTGCATCTGTGGTGCTCTTTCTTGGCATGAAACCAAACTGTTCTCAAATGCTGACTTCTGCCCTTAGTCTAGCTTCCACTATTCTTTCTCAGAACTTCATGGTACGACACATCAACTTTATCTTTCTGTAGTTGCCACAACTGTGCACGTCTCCCTTGTTCTTAAAAATGGGCACCAGCACATTTCCCTCTCTGTCGTAATCATTCTAACTTGGGGCACTTTCTTTCCCATCTCTATTTCTCTGCTCTGCCAACGTGTATAAATCAATTTCTTCCTTCCTTACCATCTAACCTAGCATACAAGTCATCATACGCCGTTTGTTTGGCCTTTGACACCGCTACCTTCGCCTTATGCTGTGTATCCCTGTACTTCTGTTTATTCTCTTCAGTCCTCTCAATGTCCCATTTCTTCTTGGCTCACCTCTTTCTTTGTACAGACTTCTGAATTTTCTTCATTCCACCACCAAGTCTGCTTATCTACTTTCCTTCCAGTGGACACACCAAGTACTCTCCTACCTGTCTCCCTAATCACATTAGCTGTAGTTGTCCAGTCATCTGGAAGTACTTACTGACCACCCAAAGCCTGTTTCAACTCCTCCTTGAAGACAACACGACACTCTTCCTATTTCAGCTTCCACCACTTTGTCTTCTGCTGTGCCTTTGCCTTCTTCACCCTCCTCACCATCAGCTTCATCCTGGACACCACCATGCTGTCTGGCAACACTCTTACACACTACTACTTTGCAGTCACTGACTTCCTTCAAATTGCATCGTCTACACAAGATGTAGTCTACATGTGTGCTCCTATCTCTGCTTTTATAAGTCACCCTATGCTCCTGTGTCTTCTGGAAGAAAGTATTCACCACAGCCATTTCCATCCTTTTTGCAAAACCTATCAACATCTGTCCTTCTGTGTTCCTGTCCTGGATACAAAACCTGCCCATCACTTCCTTGTCCCCTCTGTTGCCTGCACCAACATGTCCATTGAAGTCTGCACCAATGACCACGCTTTCACTTCTGGGGGTACTCATCTGACTTACTGCAGAATCTCTCCTTCTCTTCTAGCTCACATCCTGCCTGTGGGGCATAAGCACTAACAATATTGAACATCACACCTTCAATTTCTAACTTGAGACTCATCACTCTGTCTGACATTCTTTTCACTTCTAGAACATTCCTGATCAACTCCTTCAAGATGACTCCTACTGCATTTCTCTTCCCATCCACACCATGATAAAACAGCTTAAACCCTGCTCCTAAGATTCAAGCCTTGCTACCTTTCCACCTGGTCTCCTGAACACACAGTATGTCTACCTTTTTCCTCTGCATCATGTCAGCAAACTCTCTACATTTTCATTTTATAGTTCCAACATTCAAAGTCCCTACTCTCAGTCCTAGACTCATGCCTTTCCTCTTCTCTCTCTGCCTACGGACACGCCTTCTGCCTCGCCTTCTTCCACAACATTTAAACAACCCTGGATGGCGCATTCCAGTTATTCCAGGCATAAATACCTGAAGTGAATGAAAATTGAACGACGCTCTCTTGGAATGCCCAAAACACAGATTAACGTTAATTTTCTTCCAAAGTGTCTCTTGCTCTAAAAATGCTTGCTTTGCTGTACATATGGTCGAACAAACTAAACTGACAAGAAACATAACATTTCAAAAGTAAATCAACTTTTTGTTTATTTTTACCATTATTCTATATACATTTTGTACATGTCAAAGCTATCTATGTTGAGGTAGGTAGTCATTTTTTAACAAGGATTTCTAATTTTCAGTACGTATTCCAGAATAATCCTAATGGGGCAGTGGTGGGCTAGTGGTATAGGGTGCTGGATCGCTGATCCAAAGGTTGGGGGTTCGAGTCCCACTCTCCACAAGGTTGTCACTGTCCCCCCCAGTGCAGCTAACTGGGTTATCAAAGACGGGCCATGTCTCTCACTGTCTATGACATATTGTATGTCTACTTTCGTAAAGAGTAGGCTGCAAAGTCGTCAGCGTGTTTCTGTCCCTTGCTAAAAAGGGTTGTGACAGGAAGGGCATCCGACGTACGAATCAGATGATTCGCTGTGGCGACTCCCGAGTAAAAGGGAAAAAGCCGGAAGGAAGACAGACGTTCCAGAATAATCCTAAATAAACTCAGCAGTGGCTTGTAAACCCCAGGAGAAAACATGCCTGCACTGTAATTACAGATACTGTATTTAGATACATAATGCATGTTTTTTATGTTGGCTTTCATATATCGGCCATTCTCTCAGGTAATCTTGTGTCACATTTTTTAAGTGTTCCATGATGGCCGCCATTCCAGTCTCAGGGCTTCATTATATGACGAAAGATGCTTGATCCAGTTGTTTTTTTGTTTGTTAAGTGCTTAAGTACTTAAGTGGTATGTAGTTTAAACTGTCCACTATAGTTGAAATCCATAAGGACATGGTACAGCCAAGTACAATTGAAAATAGTCCCAGATCATATGAATATGTACACGTAATAGCGGCAGCCAGAAATGACAGAAATAGTATTCCAAATAAGGCAGAACAGTGGGGTAGTGATGGTCCACCCTGTGCTTGCATTACTTTCCTCCAGGTTTTCCTTCATTTCTTTCAGAATACCAAGCAAGTACAGGGAAAACATGCAAACTCTACACAGAAACATCCTTGCTAAGCCTGAGACAAGAACCCCTGCTTGCTGTGAGAAGGACGTGTGAAGTATTACGCCACTGCACCGCCAGAAAAATAAAAAAAAATTATAAAATATAGTTTCAAAAATGAGAGAATGTCACGGCAACAGTTCCAGAATGTGTTTTCCAAAATGATGGGCTTTTTACACCTGAGCCATAGTGGCTTATCAGGCCGGTGCTTATCCCCGGGTTCCATACCGTGAAGCAACTAGGAGTACAACTCCTCCTGGATGGGACACTAATCCATTGCAGGTTACCTTCCCAGTATACCTTCCCTGGTACCCATTTATACTGCTGGGTGAATAGAGGCACACTTGTGGCTAAGACCTTGCCCAGGGGTCTCACTGGGATTTGAACACACAAACTCCCGATCATGAGTGCAGCACCCTAACCACTACGCCACCGGCCCCACTGTTTTCTGAAATGTGTCTGTAAAAAAAAAAAAAAATATATATATATATATTTTTTTTTTTAAGTCCTCAAAAAATTTGCATACTATTATAAAGTTCATTATTTTCTGTAATGTACTGATAAAATTTAAACTTTCATGTATTTTAGATTCATTGCACACCAACTGAAACATTTCAGGTCTTTTATTGTTTTAATACTGATGATTTTGGCATACAGCTCATGAAAACCCAAAATTCCTATCTCAAAAAATTAGCATATCATGAAAAGGTACTCTAAACGAGCTATTAACCTAATCATCTGAAGCCACCAATTAACTCTAAAAGCCTGCAAAAGATTCCTGAGGCTTTTAAAAACTCTCAGCCTGGTTCATTACTCAAAACCGCAATCATGGGTAAGACTGCCAACCTGACTTGCTGTCCAGAAAGCCATCATTGACACACTCAAGCAAGAGGGTAAGACACAGAAAGAAATCTCTGAGTGAATAGGATGTTCCCAGAGTGCTGTGTCCCCTCAGTGGGACGTCTGTGGGAAGGAAAAAGTGTGGCAGAAAACGCTGCACAACCAGAAGAGGTGACCGGACCCTGAGGAAGATTGTGGAGAAGAGCCGATTCCAGACCTTGGGGGACCTGTGGAAGCAGTGGACTGGGCTACAGGTGCCGCATTCCTCAGGTCAAGCCACTTTTGAACCAGAAACAGCGGCAGAAGCGCCTGACCTAGGCTACAGAGAAGCAGCACTGGACTGTTGCTCAGTGGTCCAAAGTACTTTTTCCGGATGAAAGCAAATTTTGCATGTCATTCGGAAATCAAGGTGCCAGTCTGGAGGAAGACTGGGGGAGAAGGAAATGCCAAAATGCCTGAAGTCCAGTGTCAAGTACCCACAGTCAGTGATGGTCTGGGGTGCCATGTCAGCTGCTGGTGTTGGTCCACTGTGTTTTATCAAGGGCAGGGTCAATGCAGCTCGCTATCAGGAGATTTTGGAGCACTTCATGCTTCCATCTGCTGAAAAGCTTTATGGAGATGAAGATTTCATTTTTCAGCACGACCTGGCACCTGCTCACAGTGCCAAAACCACTGGTAAATGGTTTACTGACCATGGTATTACTGTGCTCAATTGGCCTGCCAACTCTCCTAACCTGAACCCCATAGAGAATCTGTGGGATATTGTGAAGAGAAAGTTGGGAGACACCAGACCTAACACTGTGGATAAGCTTAAGGCCGCTATCGAAGCATCCTGGGCCTCCGTAACACCTCAGCAGTGACACAGGCTGATTGCCTCCATGCCACGCCGCATTGAAGCAGTCATTTCTGCAAAAGTATTCCCGACCAAGTATTGAGTGCATAACTGAACATAATTATTCGAAGGTTGACTATTTTTGTATTAAAAACACTTTTTTTTTTATTGGTCCGATGAAATATGCTAATTTTTTGAGAAGGACTTGTGTGTGTGTGTATGTATGTATATATATATATATATATATATATATATATATATATATATATATATAATATGTGTGTGTGCACATGTTTGTGTTCGTTTGTTTTTTTTTGTAACATTAAAATCTCCTGAAAGACAGAGAAAAGAATAACTAAGATGAAAAATCTAAAATAAATGACAGTTCCTACAAATTTAGTTGAATAAAAGTTGACATAAAATTTCAAGCTAGGCATTTAAAAATATAAAATTTACTGATTCCTTATTTTTGATTACATATTCTCACAATTAATCCACAAGAATTGATATAGAACCCAGTGTATAGAGGCTGGGTGAATGTGGTGTGGACTCTGTGGAGGAGCTTCATTGTGTCAGAAATGCTGTAGAAAGACAGAATTCCTGTCCTGTGATCCACATACAGTCCTATTCTGGAGGAGGGTGAAACTTCGAGCTCAGTCTTAATGCTGTTGTGAAAGAAATAGAGAGAAGAAACACACTGCAGGCTCCAGGACTGAATAATATAAAATAATAATAATAATAATTAAATTTCTCGTTTCCCTGCTCTTTTCCGCTGATGTCTTTATACAAGACTGATATGTATACCCAGACCTCACTGCTTCACTCCACCTTCCAGTAACAGCATCCATATGAACTCTCCTTACACAACACCTGTCTGTCGCAGTCTCTCTGACTGTTCAGAGTATGGCTTGTTTTTCTGGCTGAATATCACTGCTCTGTTATTCTCAGACAGAATGAGCTTATAATTTACTGTGTTTTGACACAGAGTTGGATCACAGAAATCTAAACACAAGAAAATAGCAACATGTTCAATATTAATCATGACACATATTTATGTGAAGACTTGGAGTGTGTGTGTGTGTGTGTGTGTGTGAGTGTTACACGTACAGTGCAGAAACTGTTTTCTGCTTTTTGTTTCTTCTTCTTCTTCTTTTACTTTCGGCTGCTCCCTTCAGGGGTCGCCACAGCAAATCATCCGCCTCCACCTCATCCTGTCCTCCGCATCTTCTTTTCTGACTCCAACGACCTTCATGTCTTCCTTCACCACATCCATAAATCTCTTCTTCGGTCTTCCTCGAGGCCTTCTGCCTGGTAGTTCCAACCTCAGCATCCTACTGCCAATATACTCACTATCCCTCCTCTGTACATGTCCAAACCATCTCAATCTAGCCTCTCTGACTTTGTCTCCAAAACATCTTACGTGGGCTGTCCCTCTGATATACTCATTTCTGATCCTATCCATCCTCGTTACTCCCAGGGAGAACCTCAACATTTTCATCTCCGCTACCTCCAGCTCTGCCTCCTGCCTTTTCCTCAGCGCCACTGTTTCTAAGCCATACAACATCGCTGGCCTCACCACCATCTTGTACACTTTTCCCTTCATTCTTGCTGACACTCTCCTATCGCACATCACACCGGATACTTTTCTCCAACCATTCCAGCCTGCCTGCACACGCTTCTTCACCTCTTTTCCACACTCTCCATTGCTCTGGATTGTTGAGCCTAAGTACTTAAAATCCTCCACCTTCGTTATCTCTGCTCCCTGTAACATCACCGTTCCTCCTGGGTCCTTCTCATTCACACACATGTATTCTGATTTTATGATAGCTCCCTCTGACCTTCTCTGTACTTCTCTATTAACATCCTCAAGGCAAACATTGCATCTGTGGTGCTCTTTCTTGGCATGAAACCAAACTGTTGTTCACTTTTCTGCTTTTTGTTTCTGGTGGTAAAATGATCTGAAATCCAACCGGGTAGAGACCCCGGGGTCAACTTAGAACACTCTGGAGGGATTATATCTCTCGGCTGGTCTGGGAATGCCCTGGTGTCCCCTCAGAAGAGCTGGAGGAAGTTGCTAGAGAGTGGAATGTCTGGACCTTGTTGCTAAGGCAGCTACCCCGAGACCCAACCCCGGATGAAGCAGAACAAGATGAGATGAGACACAGGAACAGTTCCAACAGGTGGGTTTTTTAATTTTTATTTATTTATTTATTTATTTATTTATTTTTACCAATAAGTATCTTTTCACATAAATTTGAGTGTGTGTGTGTTTCATTCATGACAAAAAATGTAATAATCCTGGAATGTAAAATGAATGACTATTACAAATTGATTACATTTTATGGCAAGTTTAAATAAATTTATGTTTCTCTTTTGAAAATATCAAATTACTTATTATAAAAATTTTACCCCACAGAGCCAGGAACCTCCAAGTGCCACAACCAATTCCTCAGAACAGACTTCCGGAGAGGGTTCGAGTCAAATGGCTGCAGGCCTACAAGACGGCAGTCTGGCAGCAGTTCGACGGGGATGTCGACTCTGTACTAGAGGCAACAGCGAGGGGCGACTTCAAACGATAACAATAATCATTGTTAGTCTGGCTGTGGAAAGGTTCAGTGGAGCAGTGGAGAAGAGGACGGAAAGAGCACCCTTCACCATGAACCAGAGAGCAGCAAAAATCCACCGGATCCGGCAGGAGCTCAAGTCTCTTAAGAGGCAGCACAAGGAGACAAGTGAGGAGCAATGCCCCTTGGCAGAGCTGTGAACCATCCTGAGAAAGAAGCTGTTGACTCTCCGAAGAGCTGAGTGGCACCGGCGGAGGCGGAAAGAAAGGACCAGGAAGCGGGTATCTTTCATCGCCAACCCCTATGGCTTCACCAAGCAACTCTTGGGACTGAAGCGTGGCGGGAGATTGACTTGCTCCAAGGACGAGATAGATCGGCACATCCAGACCACCTACAGCGATCCTGACAGGCAGCAGGAGCTGGGCCATTGCAACACCCTGATACAACCACCACCCCCCACAAAGGAGTTTGATGGAAGAGAGCCACTCCTTAAAGAGGTACAGGATGTTGTGAGGAAAGCCCGATCCAGTTCAGCTCCCGGGCCAAGTGGAGTGCCGTACAAGGTTTATAAGAACTGTCCCCTGTTACTGAAGCGGCTCTGGAAGATCTTGAAAGTCATCTGGAGGAGAGGGAAGGTGGTGCAGCAGTGGCGAGATGCTTCTTCTTCAGCATAGTAGCAAGGCGGTTGACCGACTTTCTCTCCAGCAACAGCTACATCGACACCTCAGTGCAGGAGGGTGGCTTATCCGGAGTGCCAGGTTGCCTTACGGGAGTGGTGACCCAGCTCACCAGGAAAGCTCGGGAGAACAAAGGAGACCTGGCAGTGCTTTGGCTCGACCTCGCAAACGCTAATGGATCCATCCTACACAAGCTGGTCCAAGCAACCTTGGAGAGGCATTATGTGCCAGGCCAGATCGCACAACTCATTATGGACTACTACAATCAGTTCAATCTGAGAGCGTCAGCAGGGTTTGTAACATCAGATTGGCACAGATTCAAGATTGCGATCATCACAGGCTGCACCATCTCTGTGATCCTTTTTGCCTTGGCAATGAACATGTAGTTAAGTCTGCTGAAACTCAGTGTTGAGGCCCAAAGGCTGCAACGGGAGTGCGGCAACTACCAATCAGGGCATACATGGACGATCTTACCATTATCACTGAGTCAGTACCAGGCCGCAGGTGGATTCTGCAAGGGCTGGAGGAGCTGTGTGGATGGGCAAGAATAAGGTTTAAGCCGGAGAAATCGCGGTCACTTGTGCTGAAGAGGGGCAAAGTTCTGGACAGGTTCCGCTTCAGCATCGGCGGGGCACCAATGCCAACTGTCTCTGAAAAACCAGTGAAGAATCTTGGCAAGGTGTTGAACAGCAGCCTCAAGGATTCAGCATCCATTCAGGAAACCTGTCAGGAGCTGGAGAGCTGGTTGAGAGCAGTGGACCAGTCTGGGCTACCCAGGAAGTTCAAGACCTGGATTTATCAACATGGCATCCTGCCCAGAGTGCTGTGGCCTCTACTCATCTATGAGGTTCCAATCTCGATCGTGGAGGGCCTAGAGAGGAAGGTTAGCAGTTTCCTCAGGAGGTAGCTGGGTCTGCCTAGGAGTCTTAGCAGCATTGCTCTCTATGGATGCAACACCAAGCTCAAACAGGCAGGGGTCAGAGTGAAAACCGGGAGGAAGTGGAGAGCCGATGAAGCTGTCACACAAGTTGAATTGCGTATATGACACAGAGCTCTGGGCGGAGCAGTGACCCACGGTAGAGCTGGTCTGGGAACATATACAACGCCACAGTATGAAAAGGCCAAGGGGAAGGAGAGACAGCGATTGGTGCAGGAGGAGGTGAGGGCAAAAGTGGAGAAGAGGAGGAGCAGTCGGCCTGAGGCAGCAGAGTGCCTGGACAAGGTGGGAGCAGGCGATGGAACAAAAAGTCACATAGACAGAGCTCTGGCGGGCAGAGCCGCACCGAATAAAGGTCCTTGTCCAGGCGGTCTATGACATTCTGCCCAGTCCATCAAATCTCTCCATTTGTGGTAAAATAGAGTCTCCCAACTGCCCGCAGTGCCCAGGCAGAGGCACGTTGGAGCACATTCTGAGCTGCTGTCCAGTAGCCCTTGGGCAGGGGCGGTACACCTGGCACCACAACCAGGTTCTGAAGCCCACTGCGGAAGCCATCAGCATGGGAATCAGCAGCAGCAGCAGACAGTCCTGCCCCACCACTCAGTTGATTACCTTCGTGAAGGTGGGTGAGTGCTTGGGAAAAGCCACAGGAGCCAGGAACCCATCGGGGCTACTGGCAACCGGAAAAGACTGGCAGCTGTCTGTTGACCTGGAGAAACAACTCAAGTTCCCCCAGTGTATTGTCTCAACCACCCTGAGGCCAGACATCCTCCTGGTGTCAGAGGAGACAAAGAGCATCATCTTGATGGAGCTCACAGTGCCATGGGAGGACCGACTGGATGAGGCCCATGAGAGAAAGAACACCAAATATGAAGATCTGGCCGATGATGATGTGTTCAGGAGCATCCTAGAGATGTATCATAACAATCACAGATCCTTTATTTTGGACTACATAATCTCACAGATGAGCCATAAAAATCGACACAGAAGCCAGCGTACAGAGGCTGAGTGTGGTGTGGACTCTGTGGAGGAGCTTCATCGTGTCAGAGATGTTGTAGAAAGACAGAATTCCTGTACTTTGATCCAAAAACACGTGTAGTCTGGAGGAGGACGGAACTCTGAGATCAGTCTTAATGTTATTGTGAGAGAAATGGCAAGAAGAATTAGAAGAACACCGCAGACTCCAGGACTGATCATTGCCTCCCAGCAAGCACTTGTGGCCCCATCCTTTCCTGCTGATGTCTTTGTATGGGACTGAGATTTCCAGCCATCTCCCACTCCACCTCCCAGTAACAACGTCCAGACAAGCTCTCCTTACACAACACCTGACTGTAGCAGTCAAATCTCTCAGAGTGATCAAAGTACGGCTGCTTTTATCTGGCTGACGGTCACCTCTTTATTATTCTCAGACAGAATGATGTAATAATTTGCTGTTTTTGGGATCCAGAGTCAGATCACAGAAATCTAAACACAGGAAAAATATCCACATGTTCAACATTACTCACAGCACATACAGTCATGGACGAAAGTGTTGGCGTCTCTAAATCATTTCCAGAAAATGTACCATTTCTCCAAAAACATATTTGCAATTAAAAATGTATTGGTGTACACATATTTATGTTCTTTATGTGCATTGGAACAACACAATAAAGGCAAATTTGGTGTCATTTTACACAGAACTCCAAAAGTGGGCTGGACAAAATTAGTCGTACCTTATAAAAGTTGTCGTTAAATCATTTTATTTCAAGCCTGTGATGTTAGTTGAAACTCACCACTGGCAAATGACAGGTTCTGACAAGAGAGCAATAAAACGTGAAGCTGGGTAAGATTGAGAAAAGTTGACTTTACCCTTGTATTATGTGCTTCACATATGGAGAACAGAAAGAGCTGTAGAGAATTCTCTGAGGACCTGAAAACCAAAATTGTGTAAAAGTATCAGCAAACTTAAGGCTACAAGTCCATTTCCAGAGATCTTGATGTTATTTGTCCAGTGTGCGCAGCATAATCACATATTTTACAATCTATGGCACTGTAGCTAATCTCCCTGGATGTGGACATGTGAGAAAAATTGATAAAAGACGGCAGTGCTGGATAGTCCGCATGGCGACATCAAAAAGCCAGACTGGAGTTTGCCAAAATGTACCTGAATAAGCCAAAATCTTTTTGAGAGAACATCTAACAAACCAATGAGATCAAGGTAGAGTTTTTGGTAAAGCACATCATTCCATGGTATACAGAAAATGGAAAGGGAAGTCAGCCTTTCAAGTTTTGGAGACCTAAAGCAAACCAAAGTTCCAAAATTTTCCAAAGAACTCCGAAATTCCAGTTGAGAAGTGAAAGAAGCTTGTTGATAGTTATAGGAAGGGATTAATTTCAGTTATTCAAATATTAAGTTGACGGTGCTGATAATTTTGTCAGGCCCATTATTGGAATTTTGTGTGAAATTTTCAAATTTGACTGTTTTCCACCTTTTATTTTTATTGTTCTGGTGCACATAAAGGAAACAGATGTGTATACCAAACCATTTGCAAAATTTCAGCGGAATCAACACTTTCGGCAATGATTATATTTATGTGGAGACTGAAACGCTGTGTGTGTGTGTGTGTGTGTGTGTGTGTGTGTGTGTGTGTGTGTGTGTGTGTGTGTGTGTGTGTGTGTGTGTGTGTGTGTTACACATACAGTGCAGAAAATCTTCTTTGGTTCTGATGGTAAAATGATATGAAGGGCTGCAGCTATTGAT
This sequence comes from Plotosus lineatus, assembly GCA_024760905.1. NCBI lineage: Eukaryota > Metazoa > Chordata > Actinopteri > Siluriformes > Plotosidae > Plotosus > Plotosus lineatus. The sequence goes on from CM045731.1 coordinate 22,979,348, forward strand.
ACAGAAATGAAATCGATATAAAAAATCAGGTTCAAAAGAAGGAGAGTTTAATGTGACACAGTTTGTGTCTGTTGTTGATTTTTTTTTCGACATTAAGACATGAATAAAGCATGGAAACATTTTTCCAGAACACAGCAGCAATAACAGGAAGTTCACGTCATCATACGAACTTATTTCTGTGCTTTGGGAAAATTTGGTGTAAAGATTTCCCAGTAGAACAATTTCTCTCACCATGCTCAGAGATTTTGATGATTTCCTCAAGGCAGAATTCCTTGAGCCTCTTTTTCAGGTCAGAGAAAAATTTCCTGAATCTATCAAATGAGAGATGTTGATTGACGGTGATGCTGGATGAGTCCTCATGTACAGGAGAGATATGGAGAGACTGGAAATTCTACAGACAGAAATAAAAACATCATGGAGAAGGAGAAAGGTGGAGAAATATAACATGTGTCTGTGTCTGTGTGTGTGTGTGTGTGTGTGTGAGAGAGAGAGAGAGAGTTACCGTGAGGTAATGGAGGTGATCATGTGTGTGAAAGCTTCTCTATCTCAGTGACTCTCCTCTGAAGTTCAGCAATCTCTTGCTCCAGTTGCTCCCGGAGTCGTTCAGCTTGACTCACTTTAGCCTCCTCCTGAGCTCTGATCAGCTCAGTCACCTCCAAGCGCTTTTTCTCCATGAAGCTCACCTCCATTTAAAAAAAAAAAAAAAATCACAGTTGCTCACCTAAATTAACTTACAAAAACTTAAAGAGAACATATTTACCAAGTCAGATAAAATTTCCATTGACTCGTTCTTGCATTAATAGTGTACCATGCTGCTACTGTTGAAATCCATACAAGATTTGAAGCATTAAAAAAAAAAAAAAAACATTCACAAACGTATTGTGTGTGTGAACTTTATTAATAAATTATTACTGATGAACTGAATAACTTTGATCACTGTGGATCAGGGTAAAGGTGAACTTAACTGCTCTCTATTCAATTTTAAACAATTAAAACGGGTAGTTGACCCTCCAGTGTAACATTATTTTAATAGCAAATTCAAATTACAGTCAAAACAGTAAACAAATAACAATTACACAGATATATTAAATACAGTGCTTGGAAAATGTCCTGGAATTTTTGATACTGATACACACAGAGTCAATAACAATATTCTGTTTGATTATTCCAAGTTCATATGCGGGTCACAGTTTCACACAGCACTACAAAGTACAAGAAAGTGAGGCCAAACAATCACACAGCCCATGCGTTCTATACATTGAAGTCTTGTGTGGGGGTTGGTGTTCAACTGCTGCACATGAGATGACCATGCGTTGTTCTTCCACACTGAAGACACGTGTGTGTGTGTGTGTGTGTGTGTGTGTGTGTGTGTGTGTGTGTGTGTGTGTGTGTGCGCGCGCGCTCGTGTGTTGACCATGTCTTCTGAGCAAAGTTATAATCTTACAAATGTTTATAGAAGGTTAAAAGCCTGAGTCAAGAAATAAAGCATGAAACAACAGTAACTCTGTCCTTTACATGAAAAGCATCATGTAGATGCAGCTCCATAATAGCCAATGGGAGGTAGCTGTGTCAACCCTCCCAGCCAGTGCCAGGCCACCGGGGCGGGATGTTTGAACGTCATTGATGGGAGAGCAGCTCGTGCATTGTTTGAATGGCTCATTTTAAAGTATAAATGGCACGTTTTAATGATTGAATGGGCCTTTTAATGTTCAAGATGGTGCTTTCGTAATGTGAACTTGTTTCGTATCCAGAGACAAAAATTTTAGGAAAATGCGTTTCGTAACCTGAATTTTTCGTTTGGTGAGACTTTCGTAAAGTGAGGTACCACTGTATTAAGATGTTTTTGCTTCTTACCTCTGGATGTTCATAGAACTAGACTTGGACAGAGTTGGAGCTTGCTGGCCCTCCTTGTATTTTCTTGCAAGATGTTCTGACTATCACCCAATGCAGCCATGAGGGGGGGCACAAACCAGTGTCTCTCCCTCACGCCGGTCCCAAGCCCGGATAAATGCAGAGGGTTGGGTCAGGAAGGGCATCCGGCGTAAAACAAATGCCAAATAAACTATGCGAATCACAAGAAAGAATGACATACCGGATCGGTCAAGGCCCGGGTTAACAACGACCACCATCAGTGCCGTCAACCAACAGGGTGCTGATGGGAATTGGACTACTGTTGGTCGAAGACGTCGAAGAAGGAGAGGCGGGAGGCGTGTCCGTTGCCAGAGAGAGAAGAGGAAAGGCATGAGTCTAGAACTGAAAGTAGGGACTTTGAATGTTGGAACTATGGCAGGAAAAGGTAGAGAGCTGATTGACATGATGCAGAGGAGGAAGGTGGACACACTGTGTGTTCAGGAGACCAGGTGGAAAGGTAACAAGGCTAGAGGCATAGGAGCAGGGTTTAAGCTGTTTTATCATGGTGTGGATGGGAAGAGAAATGGAGTCGGAGTCATCTTGAAGGAGGAGTTCGTCAGGAATGTTCTAGAAGTGAAAAGAGTGTCAGAGTGATGAGTCTCAAGTTAGAAATTGAAGGTGTGATGGTCAATGTTGTTAGTGCTTATGCCCCACAGACAGGATGTGAGCGAGAAGAGAAGGAGAGATTCTGGAGGGAGTTAGATGAAGTGATGCAGAGTACCCCCAGAGGTGAAAGAGTGGTCATTGGGGCAGACTTCAATGGACATGTTGTTGCAGGAAACAGAGGGGACGAGGAAGGGATGGGCAGGTTTGGTATCCAGGACAGGAACGCAGAAGGACAGATGTTGGTAGATTTTGCAAAAAGGATGGAAATGGCTGTGGTGAATACTTTCTTCCAGAAGAGAGAGGAGCATAGAGTGACTTATAAAAGTGGAGGTAGGAGCACACAGGTAGACTACATCTTGTGCAGGCGATGTAATTTAAAGGAAGTCAGTGACTGCAAAGTAGTAGTGGGTGAGAGTGTTGCCAAACAGCATAGGATGGTGGTGTGCAGGATGATGCTGATGGTGAGGAAGGTGAAGAAGGCAAAGGCAGAGCAGAAGACAAAGTGGTGGAAGCTGAAAACGGAAGAGTGTCGGGTTGTCTTCAGGGAGGAGTTGAAACAGGCTTTGGGTGGTCAGGAAGTGCTTCCAGATGACTGGACAACGACAGCTAATGTGATCAGGGAGACAGGTAGGAGAATACTTGGTGTGTCATCTGGAAGGAAAGTAGATAAGGAGACTTGGTGGTGGAATGAGGAAGTGCAGGAGTATGTACAAAGGAAGAGGTTAGCTAAGAAGAAGTGGGACATTGAGAAAACCGAAGAGAGTAAACAGGAGTACAGGGAGACACAGCGTAAGGCAAAGGTAGCGTGTCAAACGGCAAACAGAGCGTGTTTGATGACTTGTATGCTCGGTTGGAAAGTAAAGAGGGAGAAAATTATTTATACAGGTTGGCACAGCAGAGAAATAGAGATGGGAAGGACGTGCAGCAAGTTAGATTGATAAAGGACAGAGAGGGAAATGTATTGACTGATGACAGAAGTGTGCTGGGAAGATGGAAAGAGTACTTTGAAGAGCTGATGAATGAAGAAGATGAGAGAGAAAAAAAGAGTAGAAGAGGTGACTGTTGAGGACCAGGAAGTAGCAAAGATTAGTAATGGTGAAGTGAGGAGGGCATTGAAGAGGATGAAGAATGGAAAGGCAGTTGGTCCTGATGACATACCGGTGGAGGTATGGAAGTGTCTAGGAGAGGTAGCAGTAGATTTTCTGACAAGAACATTCAACAAGGTCTTAGAGAGTGAGAGGATGCCAGAGGAATGGAGGAGAAGTGTGCTGGTGCCCATTTTTAAGAACAAGGGAGACATGCAGAGTTGTGGCAACTACAGAGAGATAAAGTTGATGAGCCATATGATGAAGTTATGGGAAAGAATAGTGGAAGCTAGACTAAGGGCAGAGGTCAGCATTTGTGAACAACAGTTTGGTTTCATGCCAAGAAAGAGCACCACAGATGCAGTGTTTGCCTTGAGGATGTTAATGGAGAAGTACAGAGAGGTCAGAGGGAGCTGCATTGTGCCTTTGTGGATCTGGAGAAAGCATATGACAGGGTGCCAAGAGAAGAACTGTGGTATTGCATGAGGAAGTCTGGAGTGGCAGAGAAGTATGTTAGAGTGGTGCAGGACATGTATGAGAGATGTAAGACAGTGGTGAGGTGTGCTGTCGGTGTGACACAAGAGTTCAAGGTGGAGGTGGGCCTGCATCAAGGGTCAGCTCTCAGCCCCTTCTTGTTTGCTATGGTGATGGACAGGCTGACAGACGAGGTTAGACAAGATTCCCCATGGACGATGATGTTTGCAGATGACATTGTGATCTGTAGTGAGAGCAGAGAACAACTGCAGGAAAATCTAGAGAGGTGGAGGTATGCCCTGGAAAGGAGGGGAATGAAGATTAGCCTCAGTAAGACTGAATACATGTGCATGAATGACAAGGACCCAAGAGGAACGGTGAGATTACAGGGAGCAGAGATAAGAAAGGTGGAGGATTTTAAGTACTTAGGCTCAACAATCCAGAGCAATGGAGAGTGTGGAAAAGAGGCCAAGAAGCGTGTGCAGGCAGGTTGGAATGGTTGGAGAAAAGTGTCCGGTGTGATGTGTGATAGGAGGGTATCGGCAAGAATGAAAGGAAAAGTGTACAAGACAGTATTGAGGCCAACGATGTTGTATGGGTTAGAAACAGTGGCCCTGGTGAAAAGACAGGAGGCAGAGCTGGAGGTAGCAGAGATTAAAATGTTGAGGTTCTCTTTGGGAGTAACGAGGATGGATAGGATTAGGAATGAGCACATCAGAGGGACAGCACATGTAAGACGTTTTGGAGACAAAGTCAGAGAGGCTAGATTGAGATGGTTTGGACATGTACAGAGGAGGGATAGTGAGTATATTGGTAATAGGGAGAGGCTAGATTGAGATGGTTTGGACATGTACAGAGGAGGGATAGTGAGTATATTGGTAATAGGATGCTGAGGCTGGAACTACCAGGCAAAAGGCCTAGAGGAAGACCAAAGAGACGATTCATGGATGTGGTGAAGGAGGACATGAAGGTCGTTGGTGTAAGAGAAGAAGATGCAAAGGATAGGGTGAGATGGAGGCAGATGATTCGCTGTGGCGACCCCTGAAGGGAAAAGCCGAAAGGAAAAGAAGATGTTCTGACTATCACCCGGCATTTTATTCTTCATGGCCGACTCATTCTTCATGGCACTGTTGGGTATTTCAAGCAGCAGCAATTTGCTGTCTGGAGGAATATCTTCCAGTTCTCCATCTATATATTCTTCCCATTTTCAGTTGTAATATTGGAGTGTTTTTTCTCTTTATATTGAATTTTTTCTCAACAATGGACCAGAATTTACCCTTATCCACAATAGACAAGATTTTTTTGGACTGCCCAATTGTTACCAAAAACTGCATGGTTCTTGCCAAACATATTCAAACAGCTTTGCAGTCAGACAACTAAGCAGTAAAATAAAGATGTGGTTTTGATATCAACATTGACATTATGTCTGTGAATAATTCCATAACATTTAAGAGATAGCCTACCAAAGATACAAACACAACATTTAGTAAATATGATTTTATAAAACGAAATATTAAGGTCACATTAGTTGGTGTCAATATGGTATGTAAGGGAAACATATTCTTGATGACAAAGTTATTGTCAAACAAATGAATATTTAAATATTGAACTGTTTATCAAAATCTCACTGGGTAAGTTTTGAATCTTGTTTACATTCTCTTACACGTTTTGGAATATAAAACACAGACAATTTAGATTGGAAATATTGTATTGAAAAACAAATAAACAAATAATTATATATTAATATGTGCACAACACACGTGAATTCTTTGCTAAATTGAACGAACAAAGCAAGTTGCTTGTTGTTGTCTGACTGCTCTGAGGTGAGGTGCTCTTCAATATGGCGATTCTGTCCAAGTGGATTAGAAGTGAATTCTCCTCCCCTCCCACCCTCACTGTTTTCCTACAAATACTGTACACAGCACAAAGGTAAAAACTGAACCGATTCCTCACGTGCAATCTCACTTGATCTCACCAAGTTCCCAGATGTCTAAGAGAATTACAAGCAAACTTAAAGTTATAGGTAAGTCTCGTTTAGTTTTAAAATTAACCGGTGGTTTAGCTCAGTTGGTAGCGTGTCTGCATTATCCTCTGGAAAGTCCGAGTTTAAATCTGGCTGTGTCATACCATAAGACGTTAAAATTTGGCAGTTGTTGCTTCCTGTTCAGCATCAAATGAACGACGGGTGCCGGGGGGGGGCATTGGGAGATAATTTAAAACTTCTCTCTGTGTGTTACTCGTATACTAATTGTAATCAGTTCCAGGGTAATACAAATTAAGTCATAAGCTAGTGTTTTGAGTAAGAGCTTAAGTAACTTGAAAATGGCATACCTGGATGAAAATGTGACATCTCCAAAAATACATCCTGCAAAAGCATAATTTTTCCACATGGCCAAGCTCAAATGTCTAAAAACACAAGTGTTGTTGTAAAATCCACTTGTTTTGCCGATTTTCAACCCAGCTTTGTGATCTTTTTTACGGTTTTCCTCATTATCTATATTCACTACCAGAACACTCTACATACCTACAGAATCCCAATGGATTTGGCAAATTATATAACGATAACCAATGAAAAGCCTCAAAACAGACATAACTGAGACCCAACTGTTGCTAGTCAGACTCTATGAAGGCAATCGGAGCCGAATGATTAAAGAAGCGGTTTTGGGACTGAAAGGTTAAGGGAAAATGGGTGGCAGTGGGGGGGGTGAGCTGCACCTTCCCTGCCTCTTCCTTCATGACTAAAGTGCACTTGAGCAAGACACCTAATCCCCAACTGCTCTCTGGGCACCATCAATAAGAGGCAGCCCACAACTCTGAATGTGTGTTCACGTGTGTGGGCAATAAGTTCTCTTGCGGGATTATTACATTGTATTATATACATATAGTAAAGTTGTTTCATAAGGGCTGTCATAGCTGGGGGTTGGGCTGTGAGGGTGGGCTCTCACAGCCTCTAGAAGTGCCCCCTAATGCATGAGTCTCTTGTAGCCTCTGACAGTTAAGTCCAACTCCTGGCCTCCTCATGACGTAACTGTCACTGCCAACAGGAGAAGGGGCAAAGGCAAGTCATTGGAACCTTAAAACAAGGGAAGGGAACCCGGATTTCAAAACTGTCGCTGCCTTGAGGCTCGCTCAGCCTCTAAGACTGATGTATAGCACTTCTTTCCGGTAGCTCCTGCAGTGGATCTGGCTCCAAATGTATAGGTTTATCCGTTCCCTTGGGCTCCGCCAGCAACACCAAGAAGGGGATACTGATGTTTGGATAGACCAGTTTCTCCATACCCTTTCACCAGGCCTTTAGTGCAAACTGGAGTGTACACTCCAGCGGCGTCGAAAGATTCTGACACAATACAGGGCGTTGACATTTACCATTTACCAGTGAAAAGCAAATTTCACTGTATGTAATGTACTTTGTTTAACACTGATATCATATTTCACATCAATGTGACCCATCTGGAGTCAGACTGGGAGTCTCTGTGACTCTTTAAAGAGTCTGAAACCCCAGACTCCCAAATGACTTCCACTGTGACTCTTCATTGGCTCTCAGTGTGGCGTGTTTCGTATACAGAGACAAAAACTTTAGGAAAATGTTTTCGTATTCTGGGACTATCGTAAGGTGAGGGACCACTGTATATAAATATAGATAGATATAGAAATATAAAATGAATTAATTTTGTCTCCACTCATTTCCTGAGACAAGTGAAAACCTTTACAACATTTGGATGAGGATAACATTGATTGATCATCTGGAAATCATAGAGTACAGATTATATTTTCCGTTACTAAATCTCAATTAATTTGCTTCACAGCTTGAACAAAGGGAATATTTTGTAATTGTCCTGGAAAACCACTAATATCACATCATACTTTGTTTTAAGGTTGTTGGCTTCAACTACTTGAGTAAAATTAGAATTTAATATTAACGTCATTGTTAGTTTAGTTCCATCTTCCCATATCTCTAATCCCCTGTTTGATTTCCTCAGGTTTTCTTCAAAATATTATTTTGTAAATATTGATTGATTCATTCAATGATTTCATGAACAACTTAAACCTATTAGGGTCTCAGGAAGGCTGGAGCCTATCTCAGCCAACACTTGACAAAGCCATCTTGTACTACTCTCGAGGCCATCCAAGGGCCAAAAACACAGCCATTCACAAACATACTCACTCCTCAGACCTCAGGATCCATTTAAAAAGGTTTTAAAACAATTTAAAACACTATTGTGCATGTCTTTGGATTGTGAGAGAAAACTGGAGCCCCTTGGGAAAACACACACAAGCACATAGAAGTCAACATTGCATACTTCATCCAGATACACCCAAGCTGAGCCGAGGACTAGAACCTAGGACATTTTTCCCTGTGTGGCAGATGTGCACTAGGACATGGGTCGACAACCTGCGGCTCCGGAGCCACATGCAGCTCTTTCACCTCTCTGATGCGGCTCTGTGGCTTTTAAGAATAACGAATGCAAACGTGTTTCATCTCCAAGAATCATTGCATCACGACAAAAAAACCAAAAAAAACCCCCAAAAAACAAAAACAACAAAATGCCGCTTATTTACTCAGATCAGAAGCACTCTGGGCTCACAGGGGTAGAGAGTTAAACCAGCTTTAACCTGAATGACGGGAGAATCTGCCTTAGGCATAGTCCTGCAAGGGTCGGGTCCCCACAGGTACCCAGCGAGTACCATTGCAAAAATGCTTTTTTGGGTTGAAAATTACAGAGATAAAAATTAACAGTAACGACTGCGGGCGGATATTTATTTAGTGCGGGCGGGGTAATTTTGTCTGTGTGTTCTTTTGGACATGGCTATATTTACATTAATAAGCTACATTGAGAGTCTCAGTGTGTTTGATCTGCTGTGTTGGTGAAGGGAGCATGCCACCATGCCCTTGTGCTTTCAACACCATACTACCGGGCAGACTGAATGGGATGCTGACAGACCTTGCTGTACTGATCCCCGCCTGCAACTGGATTCTGGATTTCCTGACTGACAGACCACAGGTGGTGAGGATGGGAAGGAGGGTTTCAGCGAAGCTCACAGTCAGCACAGGATCACCACAGGGCTCCTGCCTCAGTCCTAAATTCTTCACCCTTTACATACACGACTGTGTCTACACCCAGGAAAATGCCACGGTCATAAAGTATACTGACGACATCACCATCTTGGGCCTTATTAAGGGCAGGGACGAATCGGGCTACAGGAGTCTGGTGAACAATATTCATATCTATGGAGAGGATAACAACCTCAGTGTAAACAAGACAAAATAAATAATAATGGACTTTAGAAAATACCCCCTCTCCGCCAATACTCTTCATTAAGGGGACTGAGGTGGAGAGAGCTTACAACTGTAGGTTCTTGGGCTGCAAATAACATCGGACCTGAGCTGGACTTTGAACACTACGGCCACAGTGAAAAAAGCCCAGCAGATACTCGATTTCATCAGGATGCTCAGGAAAGCTGGCCTGCACTGTCTCCCTCTCATCCAGGTCGACAAAGGGTTGATTGAAAGCATCTTCACTACATGGATGACTGTGTGGTATGAAAACACTATGCAGAAAGAGAGGAAGGCTCTGCAAGGAATCATAAGGACTGCAGTGAGGATTATTGGGACTGAACCATAAACACAATTTACACACAGCACTGTCACAAAAGAATATAAAGGATCATCAAAAAGAAACATAGCATTCAGCTCACTCCCTACTTCAACACCAACACTGCACATACAACCTGAGGCACAGACAGGCAGACAGTATTGTCACACATAGAAGCTGTTCAAGAAACGTGTTCTTCGCTGCTGCAGTGAGACTCTCGAGCCGAACAAAATGATGGGCATAGTGCACACACACCCACCTATATATATATATATATATATATATACACACACACACACACACACACACACACACACACACACGTCCTTCTAAAAAAATTAGCATTTTTTTCCCAACAAATAAAAAAAAAAACCTGTTTTTAATACAAAAAAGTCAATCTTCAAATAATTATGTTCAGTTGTGCACTCAATACTTGGTCGGGAATCCTTTTGCAGAAATGACTGCTTCAATGCGGAGTGGCATGGGGCAATCAGCCTGTGGCACTGCTGAGGTGTTATGGAGGCCCAGGATGCTTCGATAGCGGCCATAGGCTCATCCACAGTGTTGGGTCTGGTGTCTCTCAACTTTCTCTTCACAATATCCCACAGATTCTCTATGGGCTTCAGGTCAGGAGAGTTGTCAGGCCAATTGAGCACAATAATACCATGGTCAGTAAACCATTTACCAGTGGTTTTGGCACTGTGAGCAGGTGCCTGGTCGTGCTGAAAAATGAAATCTTCATCTCCATAAAGCTTTTCAGCAGATGGAAGCATGAAGTTCTCCAAAATCTCCTGATAGCGAGCTGCATTGACCCTGCCCTTGATAAAACATAGTGGACCAACACCAGCAGCTGACATGGCACCCCAGACCATCACCGACTGTGGGTACTTGACACTGGACTTCAGGCATTTTGGTATTTCCTTCTCCCCAGTCTTCCTCCAGACTCTGGCACCTTGATTTCCGAATGACATGCAAATTTTTCTTTCATCTGAAAAAAATACTTTGGACCACTGAGCAACAGTCCAGTGCTGCTTCTCTGTAGCCCAGGTCAGGCGATTCTGCCTCTGTTTCTGGTTCAAAAGTGGCTTGACTGGGGAATGCGGCACCTACCGCCCAGTCCACTGCTTCCACAGGTCCCCCAAGGTCTGGAATTGGCCCTTCTCCACAATCTTCCTAAGGGTCCGGTCACCTCTTCTGGTTGTGCAGCGTTTTCTGCCACACTTTTTCCTTCCCACAGACGTCCCACTGAGGTGCCTTGATACAGCACTCTGGGAACAGCCTATTCGCTCAGAGATTTCTTTCTGTGTCTTACCCTCTTGCTTGAGGGTGTCAATGATGGCCCTTCTGGACAGCAGTCAGGTTGGCAGTCTTACCCATGATTGCGGTTTTGAGTAATGAACCAGGCTGGGAGTTTTTAAAAGCCTCAGGAATCTTTTGCAGGTGTTTAGAGTTAATTGGTTGATTCAGATGATTAGGTTAATAGCTCGTTTCGAGTACCTTTTCATGATATGCTAATTTTTTGAGATAGGAATTTTGGGTTTTCATGAGTTGTATGCCAAAAATCATCAGTATTACAACAATAAAAGACCTGACATATTTCAGCTGGTGTGCAATGAATCTAAAATATATGAAAGTTTAATTTTTATCAGTACATTACAGAAAATAATGAACTTTATCTCAATATGCTAATTTTTTGAGAAGGAATAGTATATATATATATATATATATATATATAGATATATAGATAGATATAACTGAATAAATATAATTTCTGTTGTAGTGTTTAATGACTTTGTTGTTGCATCTACTGACTCATTTATTTATTGAATTATTATTATTGTTATATTTCACTATAATCGAACTGTTTACTGGGCCTGTGTAAGGTCCTTTTTAAACATAGCACTCAGGTAATTATTCTATCGAAGTACAGTATGTGTTTTTGCTGTTCTGATCCTTTCTGTTTTTTTCCACAGCTTGACTCTTTGCACGACTGCACAAGAAATTCCTATGTGTGTAAAAACACAAATGCCAATGAAGAATCTTGAATCCGGAATCTTTTGCTCATGGCAAGGAGTGTTCTCGCCATCCCAGCAGCTGCGCAGCAAGCGAGAGAGACTTTTCCACAGCCGGGGTTTGTAATCCAGGAACGGAAATCACAGCTGAAGTAAGAGACGGTGGTTGAGATCCGGTTTAGGCACAGCAATCTTTGAATTAAATAACTCTCCTCCCAGTGAAAAAATAAAAGATTGGGTCTGGTTCAGTCTCCATTCTGAGAATGGGGCGGTCAGTGCAGTATTAAACATTAATATTATTTGAAAGAATATTGAGCATGCTCCTTTGTAAAATAAGTCTTCGTATACCTTTCTGTGTTGCTGTCTTCTTTTCTTCTTCTTTTCCTTTCGGCTTTTCCCTTCAGGGGTCGCCACAGCGAATCATCTGCCTCCATCTCACCCAATCCTTTGCATCTTCTTCTCTTACACCAACGACCTTCATGTCCTCCTTCACCACATCTGTGTTGCTGTCATTTTTGTAAATTAAAACGATGACAAAACAACATTAATATAATGAAGAAAAAGAAGATCCCATGAAGGGAGTGATGGTAAGGCAGGCTACCCAATCTGTTAACACATCTGGCAGCACCCCATCCTGCCCTTTGTAGGATAGCTGTTCTTTTTCTTTATAAAAATACAAGAAGGACTCAAATACATTCATTCATTTTCTGAACCACTTCATCCTATTAAGGGTTGCGGGGAGGCTGTCATCCATCCCAGTTGACGAGGGCAGAGTACACCCTGGACAGCTCACCAGGCCATCGCAGGGCAGGAAGACACTGATGGTTATGCAGCTCTTCTTGTCAAAAGTCAGTAATGGTTCTTTTCCTGCCACACACCATAGATAGTGAGAGACATGGCCAGCCTTTGATAATCCAGTTGGCTGCACTGGGGGAGAGAGAGTGACAACCCATGGAGAGTCGGGCTTGAAGCCCCAACCTTCGGAGCAGTAAACCAGCACCTTTTACCACCAGGCCACCAATGCCTCAAGCCTCAAATAAACACTGAGAATTATCATTGAAAGTAACTTTTTATTCATCATCTTTTTCTGAATCTAAATATTTTTTGCAAGCAGAATTGTAATGTAGTTGTCTTTACAGTAGTTTAAAACAATGCAACACATTAATTTCCTTACATATTAACATGAAGGAAGGGGGGACATTATATGCAGTGTTATTTGATTTTAAATGTAAAAAAAAAAAAATCACTTGTGGCTCCCAGTGTCTGCTTTGCTGTGGAAAACGGGTCCAAATGGCTCTTTGAAGGGCAAAGATTGCCAACCCCTGCACTAGGAGATTTTCTTCCTTAACAATATCAGAGGGCAGTGGTGGTCGAGTGGAGGGCAGTGGTGGTCTAGTGGTATAAGGTGCCGGATCGCTGATCCAAAGGTTGGGGGTTTGAGTCCCACTCTCCACAAGGTTGTCACTGTCCCCCCCAGTGCAGCTAACTGGGTTATCAAAGGCTGGCCATGTCTCTCACTGTCTATGGTGTGAGGCATGTAAAAGAACCATTGCTGACTTTCGTAAAGAGTAGGCTGCAAAGCTGTCAGCGTGTTTCTGCCCTGTGATGGTCCAGGGTGTACTCTGCCCTTGCCCTGGGATGGGTGCCAGCCTCTCCGTGACCCAAATTAGGATGAAGCAGGTACAGAAAATGAAATGAACTGAACTGAACAATATCAGTACAGTACTGCATTTAAAAAAAAAAAAAAAAAAGCTTTTTTCTTCAGTTTTTTTTGGTGGTGACGCAAGTCCTTACTCAAACGGTTGGTGGCAGTAGTGCAGCTCAGCACAGGTTGCCTCCTGTTGTAAAAGAAGAAAAATAGTGTGACGTCAGGTTAGGGGCGTGGTTTCTTCCTATACACTGAACGTACGAAGCTGGGATGTGAGAGTGTGGAAGAAGATTTACATTTACTGTACCGAGTGTTCTGTGTAAATTCAGGGTATGTGATAGTTGTTACATTTCTTTATACTTTTATTCCATTCTTTATCTCGAAGTATTTTTTCTTTTAAAACAATATGATGTATTTTCGTGCAGGTCGCCATCTTGTATTGATGATAGTGTATTAAGTCCGTTCAAGTACGGGATTCTGAGCCGGTTCTGTAGAGCTGAATCAGCCGTAGTTTCGGGCTTCCTTCATGTTTGAATCGGTGGCAGAGCAGATAAGGAGCACAGAACATTTATTCAAACGAGTCCTTGTACATTATTAATTCAATAAGGCCAGCCTTAAAATATATTTGTTGGCACCGAAATTGCGCATAAAACCCCCACTTGAGCATTCACAGACGAAAAAAAAATTGCCATGGTTACCCGTCCGGCACCATACAGGATTTATTTTTTGCACTTCGTCCGCCACCTACTGGGAATGAAGTGAAACATTGTGCCGTGTGTTTCGCAGACGATACTCGTTTAACTCCGATGAAAATTTATCCCCGACCAATGACGTGGAAGAAAAACTAGAGTGCACGCTCTGCATATATTATACATGCCGTCATGGTCAATAGGCTATGACTTCCGGTGAGGGCAAAAAGCATGGTAAACAGACACATCGATATGGAAACCGATGCGATTTAGGATGTTTTGGATCCATAGAGAAATATACTGTAATCTAAACATTTGCAGCATGCCCAGGAAGGTTTGGAAGATACATCGACACATAAGTACAGACCTTAATAATATTCCCCATGCCAAACATATCAACTGCCACGCCCACCTCTTTTGTCTTCGTATAGTGTAGCAGGAATTTCAATCGATATATTCCACAAATTAAAATGATTTTTTCGGACACTTTTTGTAACAAAACGGTGCTACACATTTTTTTTTTATTACAGTATACACAATAACAGACCAGTTACATGCATGCTTGTTATGTTAACAATTAACTCATTTAAGATATAGGTACAAGTTCACCTGGGATATTGATGCAAAATGGCCGAACATCTATACAGCACACGCACATGCCATCTCAGTTCCAGTTTCGGGGAGAACACAACTGGTGTCCTTACAAGTAATAAGACATCTTCTACGTGACTGCACGCACTACCATCCAGCAATATATTCTGTCTGTCTTCCTTTCGGCTTTTTCCCTTTTTACTCGGGAGTCGCCACAGCAAATCATCTGATTCGCACGTTTGATTTGGCAGAGGTTTTTACGTCGGATGCCCTTCCTGTCACAACCCTTTATAGTAAGGGACAGAAACACGCTGATGACTTTGCAGCCTACTCTTTATGAAAGTCAGCAATGGTTCTTTTACATGCCTCTCACCATAGACAGTGAGAGACATGGCCCACCTTTGATAACCCAGTTAGCTGCACTGGGGGGGGGGGGCAGTGACAACCTTGCGGAGAGTGGGACTTGAACCCCCAACCTTTGGATCAGCGATCGAGTGCCCTATACCACTAGACCACCACTGCCCCCTATCCAGCAATATATTCTAAGATTCCCCTAAACAAATGCACTCAGCCCAAGTCTGGTAACACTGTATGATCACAGAGAGCTGAATCAAAAGAGATTGCAGGCACAACCATATCAGCTTCAGTAGCAACAACATTCAATAAAGATGTTGTGGCCTGTTCTACACAATTTAATATTCTATACTAGGGGTGCTCACACTTTTCCAGCACGCGAGCTACTTATAGAATGACCAAGTCACAAAGATCTACCCACTACAAAAATGCAAAACATATATTTATTTTAAAGTATATTGAGGATTCTTTATGTGTAAATGTATGTTTATGTGCCGTGCATAACCGCATGAGCCAATGTTGTATAACACAACATAATTAACTATGAACTTTTTTTGTAACTAACCGAGTTCACTTTGATGACTTGCACTGAATTGAATCAGACAGGGATGCATAATCCGGACAGTCGCTGCTGACAGCCAGCCTCAAGCACACTTCCAAACGCACTTCAAATATGTCATCGTGAAAAAAAAGTCTGCCTCTCATTCTGTATGAAAGTGATACTTTGTCTTCTTTGCTCCAGCATCCAGTTTCATAAGCTTTCTTTACTTTAAGAAAAAAGCGAGGGCTTAAAATAGGAGGGAACTCGCTGACTAGCTTGTTTTGCGGTACTTAGTGCCGTTGTTTGCACATGCGTGGTGAGCTAAAGGTCAGAAAAATACGTCTATTTATTTAATGTCATGTTATTTACCAATCCTACCTTCGCGATCGACCAATATTGCCTTTGAGATCGACTGGTAGCTCGCTGAGCACCCCTGTTCTATACAATGTACAATTTCATAGAACCAGTGATAGATACACCAGCATGACTAAGCAGGAATCTGAAAGCACTGGAGAAGTGCCAAGCTGATGGATTGTTATTCCACTCACCGCATTGTCGCACAGCAGAGAAAAAAGTTCCAAATGATCCTGAGATAACTTGTATGTCAATAAATAGCTCTGTACAGGGTTTTGACCCATTAAGAATTCCTTAGACAATTTGAGGATACTCTCAATGTTACACAAGAAACCAATGACACCCAAAACACACCTTTCTAACAGACATACCCGTCATACTCATTAACACTGACTTTGCATGCATTAAAAATCTCTCAGTGTAAGCAAGATTTTCTGGCCTTAGTGGACTTTTATAACCTTTTGCACAAGGCAAAGACTGTTGAAAATATCAAACATATGATCAATACCAGATACAAAAATTTGCTGTCCCCTCACAGGCATCAAAATCATCACAACCTATTTGATGTCCATACCTTAAGGGGCAGTTCAACATTTTCAACATTTTCCCAAGCATACAGAGAGTATGCTCCCCCAAAAAAAAAAAAAAAAAAAAAAAAAAAAGCGTACAAATAAATGTAGATCATCTCTCGGTAGAACTTTTTAATAAGATATTAAACAAAACAATGGTCAAACCTTTTTAATGATACCTGCTTTAATATTAATATTAAGACATTTGGTTTTAATAATAAAAATGACATTATTTTGAATAATATTATTTTATATTAAAATATAATTCAAAATGTCTGCATTTTTTATTGGTCATTGGCTTTTGGACAAGCATACTTCAGTTTGTGATCAGCTACCTTCTGATGCTTCAGCAGCTGATACCGGGGTTGTGTAGTATTCATAAATAAACTATTCCACACACAGCGGTTTTGTTTTATGTGCTTGTCCCTCTTCTGGGCAAGCTGATGCGGGATTGACTATGAAATAAAATACTTGAATTATTTAGCATTAGCTACACTGAAAAAACAGAGACATTTGAAGTACCATCGCACAAAAAACTGAGAGTTCATATGAAAATGCTAAGGTCAACAAATGGACACCGCAACCCTCATCCATATGATGCTATAAATTGTGTATATATTTTAATTATAACTCTTAACACCAAATGTTGCTTTGCTGATACATATAGTTAAGTTTTACAAATTTTACAAAGGTTATACACTGGAGACCAATTTTCTGTTCAGAACAGTGATTCAAGAAGTAACTTACTCATGAACCTTGTTGAAAGGCACTTCCAATGATACATGGCTGGCGACATAAGTCAAAATAAATATGGTGTATCTATTTCAAACAGTACGTGAATGAATTAAAAACCAAACATCAACTACCAAACTGTAAATTCACGGTTAAACTGAAACACACTTACCGGTGAAAAGTTGCTTCTTTGCGATCACCTGCACGGTTTTGACACCCAACAGTGCAACAAGAATTAACAATATTTACACAAAACAAGCTAAACCTAACGTATTCCAATTAAATTTGATGTTATGTTTCAAAACGTACGATTATAAGGATGCCAAAGGATGTCAACTTTCAATTGAAAATAGTACCCGGAGCAATGTTTTGCCCAAACCAGAAGTTGAAGCGAATTACCACGTGAAAGGGGCCTGCCCACAGTCTAGTTTATCTTCCACGTCATTGTCCCTGACATGGAACGCATGTGCTTCCGTCGCCATTTTGACCATGTGACTGATGTCAGCTCGTGCATGTGCAAAGTCTCGTTTTCAAGATACCATACGAATAGTAAAACCTCGTAGGAATACGGTGCAGTCCGGTTCGTCACTTCGAATAAAAATAAACTGTCCAGTTCATTTTCTGTAACTGCTTCATCCTAATTTGGGTCACGGGGAGGCTGGTGCCCATCCCAGTTAACTCAGGGCGAGGGCAGAGTACACCCTGGACAGCTCGTCAGGCCATCGCAGGGCGGAAACACGCTGACAGCTTTGCAGCCTACTCTTGTCAAAAGTCAGCAATGGTTCTTTTACATGCCTCACACCATAGACAGTGAGAGACATGGCCGGCCTTTGATAACCCAGTTAGCTGCACTGGGAGAACAGTGACAACCTTGTGGAGAGTGGGACTCGAACCCCCAACCTTTGGATCAGCGATCCGGCGCCTTATACCACTAGACCACCACTGCCCTATCTGTCCAGTTGTGTTGAAAAAAATATCTGTATAGTCAATGTGTCCCCTATCATACACCATACTAGAAAGTGACCAAAGTGAACTCAGTGTCAACTGTCAGTCAATACTGTGACAATGCGAAGCGTGAATCACAAAGACTCTTTATCCTTATCCTGTGTGCGCGCCTCATGTCTGTGCCGTGTGTCAGCTTATCAGCGGCAATATGATTTAAATATGACATTTAACATACAGTTTTCGCAAGGTTGTTTTGTTTAAATGTCATGAATTATGTGTTGACTATCGTTGCAAACATCTTGTTCTGTAATGATATTGCATATAAGTTGATGAAAGTGGTCCTTGAAAATGCAATATTTGTTACTGAAAAGTCCTTAAAAAGTGCTTGAATTTGATCAGGCCTTGGCTGTATGAAGCCTGTAAAAGAGGTCTTGAGCCTTATAAAATTTCCAAGGGATATGGCTGACTCTGTTGTGACATGATAATTGAAGAAACCTTGATACTCTGTTGATTACAATATTAAAATAAACTTTGATATTCAGTATGTTGATTTCAAATATAAGATATTTATTTCATTCTACTGTCTACAACATCACATACATAATATATCATGATGTACAAAAAAAAAAATAAAATCCCAGCGACTCCTGAGTGGCCTGCACAGGCCAAAAAATTAAAAATAAAATAAAATCATCCCTCCCTGGTGAATCTTTTTTTATCATGTTATTGCCAACAAAGGAAATTGTTAAGCCTGGCCTAATCTTCTTGGTTTTGGTGATTTCGACCTATCAAGCCTTATGAGAAATGGAAAGGTCTTTGGGACCTGTGATGAGGTTAGGCGCCCTATCCACCACGAATGTCCACTGTCATGTGCGCATGCCATATGACAGTCGGTAAGAGTAGGACCTGTCTACCTACACATGCAAAGACTGGATCCGGCTGATTGTGCGGAAGAAACTGCCAAATTAGTCCAACAGATAAGAAAGCGGACCCAGCAAAGCGTGGAGCGCGACCAGGGCACAGTGAGACACACAGGACAATGCTGGCCATCCACTGCACCCTGAATTATCAGCAGCCGTCTCGACTATGCCGTGCCACTGGACCCAGATAGACCAAAGGTGCAGTAGAAACACGCAGTTCGATCTGCCCCCACTTTCGTCGCAGCACCCACCCACACATGTCCTGTGTGTTGTTGAGCATTTCGGGTTTGAATTGGCCTCAATCACCATCTCCGGACCCACAGCCAAGGATCTCAGATCTGATATGAAGCCATGGTCATCTTGGAACTCGAAGGACGAACAAGTCCTTTTTAAAATACAGATCAATGTCCGTGGAACATTCAGTAGCCAGTCGGAATAATAGAGGTGACAACAAACATCATTGTCTGACTCCTGTTTATTTCCTCGGATTATATAGATACCTAGGATGTTGAGGCCATTGGTCTTCATGTCTGCAGCAACCTGTGCTGTTTTCGCTGCTTTCTATATGGTCCTACCACTGTGTTCCAGAAATGATGGTAGTCGGCTGAGTGACTTACAGATGTTTCTGAATTTTACCACCCTGTGTTCTTAGATCCTACAACCGGAAGCCCATCGCAGGACTGAGATGTTTGTTAAAACTTTTGTTGGTATTTTTGTAGCTATAGTTTATTTCACATGCCTGAAGTACTGACCTTGCACACAATTCTCCTCTTTTTCATACAGGCTTGAGAGTGACAATGGCAGAGTTGTCACCTTTTCTAACGAGCAGTCTTGGCATGCATGCAAGTTTTGGCAATTATGTTCAACATGCAATAAAAAAAAAAAACTGTTTTTGACTGAAATTCCTCCAAAAGGCTCAGTGTGCAAGGACCTTTCAACAAAATGGGTGCTGTTGGCGATGAAGTTAATTTTTCTTAATTAAGTCATATTTGAATGGGGAATCTTATCTGCAAAGGGCTAGTCTGTGCAGATTTAAACTTCACCCAAGAAGTAGCCACACCTGTTTCCATCAGTTATTTAAAGAAAAAAAAATCTAGATTGTCGGGCTGCGCAATTAAACCGGTTTATCGGTCTAAACTAGTGGGGCCGGTGGCGTAGTGGTTAGGGTGCTGCACTCATGATCGGGAGGTTGTTAGTTCGAATCCTACTGAGACCCTCACTGTGCTAAGACCCCTGGGAGGGTCTCAACCACAAGTGTGCCTCTGTTCACCCAGCAGTATAAATGGGTACCAGTAAAAATATACTGGGAAGGTAACCTGCGATGGACTAGCGTCCCATCCAGGGGGAGTTGAACTCCTCGTCGCTTCACGCTACGGAAACCTGGGATAAGCACCGGCCTGATGAGCCACAAGGCTCGGGTGTAAAAACCCAACAGACTTACCTATCGGCCTAAACTGGCTCTAACATGCAAACAATATGTATTACGATAGTCTGAACCTAAAGTGGATTTTTGAGAGACAGTAGACCCTTGATATTCACGGGGGTTCGGTTCCGGCCCCTCCTGCGAATGAATATAATCCATGAGTTCTGTACCCGGAAGTAAAACTCCATGCATCATATTACATGTGCGAATGAGCAACCGGAAGTAAAATACTGTGTATCTATTGTATGCGGTAAAATTTGCTTCTGAAACACATTCTATAGACAGTCTTACTCATTAATACAGTAATAATGTAACAAAATGTAGTAATGATTAAGGAAAAAAATACTGCTATATTTATTGATGATAAAATATAAGCATTATACAGCATATACTGTCGTAAAGCACTAGTATTAAAGTCTTTTTCAATTATTATTCCAGTACCCAAGTTAATGTTTAGAATGTTTTTGCGTGAGATTTTATTTTCTGTAGCATGTTTAACAAACGATACCAAAAGTATAAACTTTATTATGCTTCATATCCTTTTACATTTAACCAGGCGGGAAGGGGCCGAACGACGACTCCGGCACTTGGGATCGCAGGGGATGAAGGCCATGTAGCCGGCTGGTGCATTCGCCTCGTTGGGTGTACTCTCCTTGAGCCACGTTTCACAGAAACACAGCATGGAGCAGTCCTGTAGATCCCTCTGTGCTGCAAACTGAGCATGAAGCTCGTCCATCTGGTTTCGCAGGGACTGAACATTTACAAGCAGTATGACCGGAAGTGCTAACCAAGCGCCGGAGACTCTGAGAACTCCACCTGGGCTTATTGTTAGCTGGTGTGCAGCTAACATTGAGCTAACATAGCATATTAGCTCAAGATAGGAGTCGAGCGTGTTCAGCTCTACACGCCCGAAGACTCTGATATCATAGCTGTAGTAGGGTCAACCGGTCATAGACGAACAAAGTGCAAAACATAAACAAATAAAACAAATTAAAACAAACAAAGAAACAATTTGACTCCGAGAACTCCGCGATGTCGCCCTATGGTATGTGATGCCAATGAGAGGCCAGCGGGGCAGGATGTTGGGAGATCAACATGGGAGAGCATGTTGGAAGAGCAACTTGTGCAATGTTTGAATTTTTGAGATGGCCCTTCCGTAACGTAAATTTGTTTCATTTCCAGCGACAGAAATTTCAGGAAAATGTGTTTCATAACCTGAATTTTTCATTTGTTGGGACTTTCATAAGGTGCGGTACCACTGTTGGTGAGACTGTTCCCAAACAGCATAGGATGGTGGTATGCAGGATGACGCTGATGTTGAGGAAGGTGAAGAAGGCAAAGGAAGAGCAGAAGACAAAGTGGTGGAAGCTGAAAAAGGAAGAGTGTCGTGTTGTCTTCAAAGAGGAGTTGAAACAGGCTTTGAGTGGTCAGGAACTGCTTCCAGATGACTGGACAACTACAGCTAATGTGATCAGGGAGACAGGTAGGAGAGTCCTTGGTGTGTCCTCTGGAAGAAAATTAGAGAAGGAGACTTGGTGGTGGAATGAGGAAGTGCAGAAGTGTGCAAGAAGAGGTTAGCTGACAAGAAATGGGACATTGAGAGGACCATCCACACCATGATAAAACAGCTTAAACCCTGCTCCTAAGCTTCTGTCCTTGCTACCTTTCCACCTAATCTCCGGAACACTCAGTATGTCCACCTTCCTCCTCTACATCATGTCAGCCAGCTCTCTACCTTTTTCTGTCATAGTTTCAACATTCAAAGTCCCTACTTTCAGTCCTAGACTCATGCCTTTTCTCTTCTTTCTCTGCCTACGGACATGCCTCCCGCCTCTCCTTCTTTGATCGACAGTAGTCCAATTTCCACCAGCAGCCTGTTGGTTAACAGCACTGATGGCAGTCGTTGTTAACCTGAGCCTCGACTGATCTGATGGAATTCTTGTTTATGACTCGCATGTTAAATTTTGCATTGGTTTTACGCCGGATGCCCTTCCTGATACAACCCTCTGCATTTATTTGGTCTTGGGACTGGCATGGGGATGAACACTGTCTTGCCCCAACCATTTTTATTTACTTATTTAACTTTTTTGTGATATTTTACTAAAGTGTGCTCACTCACTTTTCACGGTAAATTGTGACTGAGACACCCCCGCCCCCCCATTGACCACCGAATTCTTTGAAGTAGGATCAACCCCTCTGACTGACATATACACAAATGTACATGTGTATATAATATCAAAAAATACATATTCAACTCTATAAATGCTTATAATAACAACTAAGCGTTCAAAAATAATGCATGAGATGTAAATAAAATGTAAATACACACATATCGATGTGCATGCGCACATACACACACACACAGATGCGCATGCACACACTTGGATACACACCTCACATAAAAATTTAAGTAGTTTTCATGGGGTTTTGGGTAGGTTTTTTTTTCTGCATAATTTGCCTTGTTTTGTGGCATTTTCCTTAATTTGTTCCCCTATTCTTCCTTAATTTCCTTATTTTTTTTAATTCGATAAATATTTAATTAAAAAAAAGTGATTCACTGTGAATTGAAGCGCGAAGTAGCGAGGGGTCCCTGTATTTCCATTTCCTTTATCTTTTAATGTAGATTCATTCATTTTCTGAACCGCTTAATCCTAATTAGGGTCATTAAGTGGCTGACACCCATCTCAGTCGACTCTGGGCAAAGGGCAGAGCACACCCTGGACGTCTTACCATGTAATCACAGGGCAGAACCACGCTGACGGGTATGCAGCCTACTCTTTACGAAAGTCAGCACTGGTTGTTTTACATGAACCTCACCATAAACCGTGGAAGACATGGCCGGCCTTTGATAACCCAGTTAGCTGCACTGGGGGACAGTGACAACCTTGTGGAGAGTGGGACTTGAGCCCCAACCTTGGGATCAGTGATCCAACACCTTACCACAAGG
Source organism: Plotosus lineatus (assembly GCA_024760905.1). Taxonomy (NCBI): domain Eukaryota; kingdom Metazoa; phylum Chordata; class Actinopteri; order Siluriformes; family Plotosidae; genus Plotosus; species Plotosus lineatus. Next base: position 23,002,743 of record CM045731.1, read on the forward strand.
TCACCCTTATGTTTTCATGTTATTTCAGTCATTTTCAATGTTAAAGTGTTCTCAGCAATATGGGTGACACGTGGCTTCAAATTTGAAACATTAATGTGTAAAGTAGTCTGTTTTTTTCCTGTTTTTTTGATGAATGATTCATACAGGTGGAAGTCATAGCTATGGTTTTCTTGAAGCATGTATCCACACTGATACTTTGCACATAAGAATAGACATGCTTGTATTAGAGTACAGTATTACCTCACCTTTCAAAATTAATCCATTCCAGAAGTGGTTTCATAACCTGATTTTTTCGTAAGTTGAGTCACATTTTACATGTAAAAGGCTTGATTCGTTCCAAGGCCCCCAATGCTACCCCCTAAACCCTTTAAAAAATTATAAAAGGATACCTTTTAAGACTTTTTAGGCTCCTTCTGCTTCAATATTCCGATGGTAGACGGGTTTGGCCATATTCCTTTGCAATATCACTCAGCCGCATGTCACGAGCCTGCTTCTTCTTTTCACTCGCACTGGGACTCACTTTCTTGGGGCCCATGATGTCTGTCTTCTGTCTGTCTTCCTTTCAGATTTTTCCCTTTTACTCGGGAGTCGCCACAGCGAATCATCTGATTCGCACGTTTGATTTGGCAGAGGTTTTTATGTCGGATGCCCTTCCTGTCACAATCCTTTTAGCAAGGGACAGAAACATGCTGACGACTTTGCAGCCTACTCTTTACGAAAGTCAGCAATGGTTCTTTTACATGCCTCTCACCATAGACAGTGAGAGACATGGCCCGCCTTTGATAACCCAGTTAGCTGCACTGGGGCCCATGATGAATGACGAAAAATAAAGTTGCAATGAGAACACTCGAAAAACTCACGAAACAGCAGTAACTCTGTCCTTTATGCGTGTTAGAACTCCATGACGAACAATGGGTCGAAAGCACACGAAAAGCATCATAGGTATTATGGAGATGCAGCTCCCTCCTAGCCAATGGGAGGTCAGTGGGGCGGGGTGTTGGGATATAGCCAATGGGAGAGTAACTCACGCATTGTTTCAATGTACGTGTTTCGTAGCATCAATTTTTCTCTTATCCACTGTCTTCAATTTTAGGTAAATGCATTTCATAACTTGGATTTTTCGTTTGTTGGGTCTTTCGTAAGGTGAGGTTCCACTGTACATTTTTATATATATATATATATATATATATATATATATATATATATGAGAGAGAGAGAGAGAGAATTTTCTGAGTAGATCCTTCCGTAAGAGAGTGCTCAATACTTTTTCTTAGAGCAAATATAAGTAAAAATAAAAGGACAGGACAAAGACTTTCTATTGAAACTTCATTTTCACTACAGATCTGTTTCGAGGGGTGGTGGAACCATCCTCTCTTCCGGTGATTACTGTAAAAGGACAGACATGGAAAAACTTCAACCTGCAGAGCAGCTGATTGCCAAAACTTGGGACACTGCAGCGTGAGTCCAATAAAATTAGAGTTTCAAAGTATCAGACTTGCCCACACTGAAAGGATTGGCTCTCAGCTTCGCACCACAGTGACGTGGCATTGAAAGTAGATGAATAGATTTGCTCTGAGTGGTTAGAAAGTGAAGCTGCATCATCTCCTGCTTGGCCTTTTAAGATGCTGGCGCTGCCGGCAGCCCAAACAACTGTCGTACGCAACACTCGCACTGCACTGCCATGAATCATGCTTCACCCCTTTTGCGGTAGTAAAGTCGATCAGACGTAACTCGCATAAGTCGTAAGTCGATGACTCACTGTATACAGTCAGCCCCCAACTTACAAAATTAATCCGTTCCAGAGCCCTTTTTGTATAACGGGGATTTCGTAAGTAGGGGTAGCATCTTACATGTTAAACGCCCAATTCATTCCAAGTCTCCAGTCTTTGGACTGGATAAACCCCATAAACCCTTTAAAATGATAAAAGTACACCAATTTTGTATGAAATATGTGTTAAAAGTAAAATAAAATTATTTATTAAACCATTTTATTAACATGTTTATTAATTATACCATTATTAAACTTTTTTATTAACACACACACACATCTCTCTCTCTCTCTCTCTCTCTCTCTCTCTCGTGCACGCGCACGTTGCGGGCCTCGCCCACAAGACGCGAGTTCAAACCGCATTCCCTGCTTGACAAACTCAACTTTAATTTGATTCCTTGAGGGTTCGGAATTCCAGATGAGCCCAAATGCACCCACATTTATTAAACAATTACTGAATTAAAACAACTTAAAAAACTCAATCAAAGAGTGAAGCGTCCTTCTGTCTCTATCAGGGGGGCCAGCGGGGCGGGATGTTGAGAGACAGCCAATGAGAGCAACTTGCGTTAAATTTTGATTGGCACGTTTGAATTTTGAATTTCTTTTTGTAAGAGGGGGTTGTTTCGTATCTCGGGGACGGAAACTCGGTGGAAAATGTTTTTCGTAACCCAGGGATTTCGTACACAGGGGTCTTCGTAAGTTGGGGGCCGAGTGTGTGTGTGTGTGTGTGTGTGTGTGTGTGTGTATGTGTATATATATATATATATATATATTTAGCAAATTGCGATAAAGTTCATTATTTTCTGTAGTATACCGATAAACATTAGACTTTCATATGTTTTAGATTCAGTAAACACAATTGAAGTCATTCAAGCCTTTTATTGTTTTAATATTGATCATTTTGGCAAAAAAGTAAAGAAAACCCAAAAATACCTATCTCAAAAAATTAGCATATTTCATCCGACCAATTAAAAAAAAAGTGTTTTTAATATAAAAAAAGTCAACCTTCAAATAATTATGTTCAGTTATGCACTCAATACTTGGTCAGGAATCCTTTTGCAGAAATGACTGCTTCAATGCGGCATGGCATGGAGGCAATCAGTTTGTGGCACTGCTGAGGTGTTATGGAGGCCCAGGATGCTTCGATAGCGGCCTTAAGCTCATCCACAGTGTTGGGTCTGGTGTCTCTCAACTTTCTCTTCACAATATCCCACAGATTCTCTATGGGCTTCAGGTCAGGAGAGTTGGCAAGCCAATTGAGCACAGTAATACCATGGTCAGTAAACCATTTACCAGTGGTTTTGGCACTGTGAGCAGGTGCTAGGTCGTGCTGAAAAATGAAATCTTCATCTCCATAAAGCTTTTCAGCAGATGGAAGCATGAAGTGCTCCAAAATCTCCTGATAGCTAGCTGCATTGAGCCTGCCCTTGATAAAACACAGTGGACCAATACCAACAGCTGACATGGCACCCCAGTCTTCCTCCAGACTCTGGCACCTTGATTTCCAAATTACATGCAAAATTTGCGCTCAGTCCAGTGCTGCTTTTCTGTAGCCCAGGTCAGGCACTTCTGCCGCTGTTTCTGGTTCAAAAGTGGCTTCACCTGGGGAATGCAGCACCTGTAGCCCAATCGACTGCTTCCACAGGTCCCCCAAGGTCTGGAATCGGCCCTTCTCCACAATCTTCCTCAGGGTCCGGTCACCTCTTCTGGTTGTGCAGCGTTTTTTGCCACCCTTTTTCCTTCCCACAGACGTCCCACTGAGGTGCGTTGATACAGCACTCTGGGAACAGCCTATTCGCTCAGAGATTTCTTTCTATGTCTTACCCTCTTGCTTGAGGGTGTCAATGATGGCCTTCTGGGCAGCAGTCAGGTTGGCAGTCTTACCCATGATTGCGGTTTTGAGTAATGAACCAGGTTGGGAGTTTTTAAAAGCCTCAGGAATCTTTTGCAGGTGTTTAGAGTTAATTGGTGGATTCAGATGATTAGGTTAATAGCTCGTTTAGAGTACCTTTTCATGATATGCTAATTTTTTGAGATAGGAATTTTGGGTTTTCATGAGTTGTATGCCAAACTCATCAGTATTAAAACAATAAAATGCGTGAAATATTTCAGTTGGTGTGCAATGAATCTAAAATATATGAAAGTTTAATTTTTTATCAATACATTACAGAAAATAATGAATTTTATCACAATATGCTAATTTTTTGAGAAGGACTTGTGTGTGTGTGTGTGTATGTATGTATGTATATATATATATATATATATATATATATATATATATATATATATGGGGAGGGAGGGTTGAACTCCTGCTCCTCCGAGCCTGATGACGTATGATACGATGTTCCAACGAACATCTACATTTAATTAGAGGCTTAGTGTTAAACAGGAATTTCTCGCAGTGAAGTCTCATCTTCGTGATTTGTGAGGCGCTCCACCGAAAGTAGGTGCTTGTCGCAAGTGACACACGGGGCTTGAGAGATGACACACGGCTTATCCGGACTTCCGATCCTTCAAGTGAGCAAGTGATGGTTGATTACTAAACAAGTAATCAACGCGCACTTGAAAGATCGGAAGTCCGGATAAGCCACGCTTCGTCTCACAAAAGCCATGTGTTGAGCAAGTGATGTTTAGTACTCAACCATATGGCGCCGCCATATTGTAAACAAAGTCGAATATACTGTGGAATCATTTTCATTTTTTTCTTAACATTCATTCAAATGCGAAAGTGTGTATTATACATGTGTATAATAAGTGATTGTATTTTATAGAAACGATTTTAGACAAACTTTTTGCTGCATTTTGCAGCTTTGGGTCTCCTCTATCTGACTGTAAAAAAAAAAAAACAACAACTAATTTTTCATTTTTGGATGCAAGAGCCTACTTTTGGTAGAGTGGATCACATTATGTGCTTTTTCTACATAGATATGATACAGCAATGCAATTTCTTTAATTATTGTAGAAGTAATTTAGTATTAACTTCGTTTTAACACTGAAATTGTGGAAGAGTACAAGAAGAAAGAATTCACATGTAAAATATCATTATATCAGTGTGTACCTGCAATTCTTAAGGTATTTTGATGTGATTTATTCTAAAAAAGTGAATTATTCAATAACAGTATAAATGTTCCAAACCTTATTTTAAAATCCGTGTAATACCACCATGTAGTATTCCATTTTTCTGAACCCCCCCAAAAAATAAAAAAAAAAAGTTCAGGTTTTTTCATCCATGGCCAATCTCATGCTTGATTTCCAGTCAATAAGAATATGGATTAAAAATTGTATAGTATAAAAGTATATATTTATAATTACTGAGTAATCTTTTTATTTTAATGTTTTCCAGATGTACCACTGCTCAGAGTGTGGAATGAATTTTGCCCAATTTCCTCGTTTCAAAAAACATAAACGTCTCCACAAAGGGGAGAAGCCTTATGACTGCAAACAGTGTGGGAAGAGTTTTACTTGGCAGAGCCACCTCCAACAGCATGAGCGTATCCACACAGGAGAAAAACCATATTGCTGCGAACAGTGTGGGAAGAGTTTTACTCATCAGACTTCTCTTCAACAGCATTTGCGTATCCACACAGGAGAGAAACCATATTGTTGCGAACAGTGTGGGAAGAGTTTTCCTTATCAGAGTTCTCTCCAACACCATGAGCGTATCCACACAGGAGAGAAACCATATTCATGCGAAGAGTGTGGGAAGAGTTTTACTTGTAGGAGTCATCTCCAACAGCATGAGCGGATCCACACAGGAGAGAGACCGTATTCCTGCGAAGTGTGTGGGAAGAGTTTTACTTATCAGAGTCATCTCCAACAGCATGAGCGGATCCACACAGGAGAGAAACCATATTACTGCAAAGTGTGTGGGAAGAGTTTTATTTCTCAGGCTTCTCTCCGACATCATGAGCGTATCCACACAGGAGTCAAGCCTTATTACTGCGAGCAGTGTGGGAAGAGTTTCTCACGGCAGAGTAATCTTCAAAGGCATGAGCGGATCCACACAGGAAATAAGCCTTATTACTGCGAACAGTGTGGCAAGAGTTTTGTTGATCAGACTTCACTTGAACGCCACAAAATTTCTCACACCGGAGAGAAACCATATTCCTGCGAACAGTGTGGGAAGAGTTTCTCACAGCGGAGTCATCTCCAACAGCATGAGCGTATCCACACAGGAGACAAGCCATATTACTGCGAACAGTGCGGGAAGAGTTTTACTCATCAGACTTCTCTCCGACAGCATGAGGGTATCCACACAGGAGAGGAGCCATATTACTGCGAACAGTGTGGCAAGAGTTTTATTCATCAGACTTCACTTGAACGCCACAAAATTTCTCACACAGGAGAGAAACCATATTCCTGCGAACAGTGTGGGAAGAGTTTCTCACAGCGGAGTCATCTCCAACAGCATGAGCGTATCCACACAGGAGACAAGCCATATTACTGCGAACAGTGTGGGAAGAGTTTTACTCATCAGACTTCTCTCCGACAGCATAAGCGTATCCACACAGGAGACAAGCCTTATTACTGCAAACAGTGTGGGAAAAGTTTCTCACAGCAGAGTAATCTCCAAAGGCATGAGTGGATCCACACAGGAGAAAAGCCGTATCACTGCAACCACTGTGGAAAGAGTTTTACTTCTCGGAGTCTTCTCCAACGGCACGAGCATATCCACACGGGAGAGAAATCATATTACTGTGAACAGTGTGGTAAGAGTTTCACTTATCAAACTTCTCTCCAACAGCATAAGCGTGTCCACACAGGAGTCAAGCCTTATTACTGCGAACAGTGTGGGATGAGTTTCTCACAGCAGAGTAATCTCCAAAGGCATGAGCGGATCCACACAGGAGAGAAACCGTATTCCTGTGAATGTTGTGGGAAGAGTTTTTCTCGGCAGAGCTCGCTTAAAGTCCACAAATGTATCCACACAGGGAGAAACCAAATTACTGAAAACGGTACAGGAGGCTTTTCACTCAGCGGACCTCTCTCCAACGCCATCACTGTTTCTGAACCTGGAGAAATCTTCACAGCAAAGAGCGGAGTTAGTCAGCACAGTCGCTGTATTTCTCTGGACAATTTGAGTGGTGCTGTCGCCAAAGACCATTTTGTGAACATAAGTGCATCAACATAAAGCCATCAGCATATAATAGGAAACTATTCCACAAAATTATAACGTTGTTTTGGATTTTTTAAATATATTTGAATAGTTTACAGTCAGTGACCTTATGAGCACCTATGGATTTTTATAGAACTATTAATGAAGTTGTTTATTTGCTATGGAAGTCAGTGACTGCAAAGTAGTAGTGGGTGAGCGTGTTTCCAAACAGCATAGGATGGTGGTGTGCAGGATGACGCTGATGGTGAGGAAGGTGAAGAAGGCAAAGGCAGAGTAGAAGACAAAGTGGTGGACGCTGAAAAAGGAAGAGTATTGGGTTGTCTTCAAGGAGAAGTTGAAAAAGGCTTTGGGTGGTGAGGAATTGTTTCCAGATGACTGGACAAGTACAACTATTGTGATCAGGGAGACAGGAAGGAGAATACTTGGTGTGTCATCTGGAAGGAGAGTAGATAAGGAGACTTGGTGGTAGAATGAGAAAGTGCAGGAGTGTGTACAAAGGAAGAGGTCAGCTAAGAAGTGGGACATTGAGAGGACCGAAGAGAGTAAACAGGAGTACAGGGAGACAGAGCGTAAGGTGAAAGTAGCAGTGTCAAAGTCCAAACAGAAGGTGTATGATGACTTGTATGCTAGGTTGGACAGTAAAGAGGGAGAAAATGATTTATACAGATTTGCACAGCAGAGAAATAGAGATGGGAAGGACGTGCAGCAAGTTAGAGTGATTAAGGATAGAGAGGGAAATATATTGATTGGTGGCAGAAGTGTGCTGGGAAGATGGAAAGAGTACTTTGAAGAGCTGATGAATTAAGAAAATGAGAGCGAAAAAGAATAGAAGAGGTGACCATTGAGGACCAGGAAGGAGCAAAGATTACTAGGGGAGAAGTAAGGAGGGCATTGAAGAGGATAAAGAATGGAAAGGCAGTTGGTCCTGATGATATACCTGCGGACGTATGGAAGTGTATAGGAGAGGGAGCAGTAGATTTCCTGACAAGAACATTCAACAAGGTCTTAGAGAGTGAGAGGATGCCAGAGGAATGGAGGAGAAGTGTGCTGGTGCCCATTTTTAAGAACAAGGGAGATGTGCAGAGTTGTGGCAACTACAGAGGGATAAAGTTGATGAGCCATACGATGAAGTTATGGGAAAGAATGGTGGAAGCTAGACTAAGGGCAGAGGTTAGCATTTGTGAACAACAGTGTGGTTTCATGCCAAGAAAGAGCACCACAGATGCAGTGTTTGTTTTGAGGATGTTAATAGAGAAGTACAGAGAAGGTCAGAAGGAGCTGCACTGTGTCTTTGCGGATCTGGAGAAAGCATATGACAGGGTGCCGAGAGAGGAACTGTCGTATTGCATGAGGAAGTCTGGAGTGGCAGAGAAGTATATTAGAGTGGTGCAGAACATGTATGAGAGATGTAAGACAGTGGTGAGCTGTGCTGTCGGTGTGACAGAGTTCAAGGTGGAGGTAGGACTGCATCAAGGGTCAGCTCTGAGCCCCTTCTTGTTTGCTATGGTGATAGCTGACAGACGAGGTTAGACAAGATTCCCCATGGACTATGATGTTTGCAGATGATATTGTGATCAGTAGTGAGAGCAGAGAACAAGTACAGGAAAATCTAGAGAGGTGGAGGTGTGCCTTGGAAAGGAGAGGAATGAAGATTAGTCTCAGTAAGACTGAATACATGTGTGTGAACGACAAGGACTCAAGAGGAACGGTGAGGTTACAGGGAGCAGAGATAAGGAAGGTGGAGGATTTTAAGTAGTTATACTCAACAATCCAGAGCAATGGAGAGTGTGGAAAAGAGGTGAAGAAGCGTGTGCAGGCAAGCTGGAATGGTTGGAGAAAAGTGTCCGGTGTGATGTGTGATAGGAAGGTATCAGCAAGAATGAAAGGAAAAGTGTACAAGACGGTGTTGAGGCTAGCGGTGTATGGTTTAGGAACAGTGGCCGTGGGGAAAAGACAGGAGGCAGAGCTGGAGGTAGCAGAAATGAAAATGTTGAGGTTCTCTTTGGGAGTAACGAGGATGGATAGGATCAGGAATGAGTACATCAGAGGGACAGTACATGTTAGAGGTTTTGGAGACAAAGTCAGAGAGTCTAGATTGAGATGGTTTGGACATGTACAGAGGAGGGATAGTGAGTATATTGGTAGTAGGATGCTGAGGTTGGAACTACCAGGCAGAAGTCCAAGAGGAAGACCAAAGGGACGATTCATGGATGTGGTGAAGGAGGACATGAAAGCAGTTGGTGTAAGAGAAGATGCAGAGGATAGGGTGAGATGGAGGCAGATGATTCGCTGTGGCGACCCTTGAAGGGAACAGCCGAAAGGAAAATAAGATGATGATACTTCCTATGTGCACTGTCCTGTGTAAAGTTTACAGGTTTCTGTCTAGTTTAAATTGTGATTTATACTGATATAATAATGCATATAGGTCTGATCATGAAACCGAGACTTTTCCAACTACTCAAATTGTCCCAAAAAAAATGTCCAATTTTGTGAATTAACGCATCAAAATCTTTTGTGCACACCTTGGAGATGTCATATCAGGATATGTCATTCATGTTCAAAATACAGTATGCCCTTGATTATTCGCGGTTTTGCACCCACGGTTTGAGTATTCGCTGACTGCGAAGCAACCGGCACGTGATTCAAATTCAGCCAATGGCTTTCCTCCTTTCTCCTGATTGGTTGAGCTGATGTCCCGCTCCTTTTTCCTCATTCGCGCATAAGTTGTCAATGAGCCTCTTTTTGTGTGTGTGTTTTAATTACCAGTTAAGCTCTATGATACCACTCAAATGCTATACGTCTTCTCTGGCTAAGCGCTAGAAAACGCTGGATGTCTCTTCGGAAGAAATAAGACTTTCTCCTGAGAAACGACGGTTTTCTCTGAACTGTTGTATTAAAATCTTTTTCAATTATTATTCCAGTACAGTACCTAAGTTCATGTTTATGCGTGAGATTTTATGTTCTGTAGCATGTTTAACAAACAATACAAAAAGGATAAACTTTATTACAGTACTTATGTCCTTTTACATTGAACTTGGAGTGACGTCTCCAAGATGGCGCTGCCCAGAGGGTGACGTCGCGGAGTTCTCAGAGTCAAATTGTTTGTTTGTTCGTTTTAATTTGTTTTATTTGTTGTTTTGTTTGTTTATGTTTTGCGCTATGCTCATCTACGACCGGTCAACTTGACTACAGCTGTAAGATCGGAGTATCATCAGGTGTGTATAACTAAGCAGAGCTAATATGCTATTAGCAGAGCTAATATGCTATTAGCAGAGCTAATATGCTATGGTAGGCAGCTTAATGCGAGCCTCACCCCAGCTAACAATAAGCCCAGGTGGGAAGGGGCCAAACGTGCTTGGGATTGCAGGAGATGAAGGTTGTGTAGCCGGCTGGTGCAATCGCCTTATTGGGTGTACTGTCCTCGAGCCATGTTTCACAGAAACACAGTCCTGTAGATCCCTCTGTGCTGCAATCTGAGCATGAAGCTCGTCCATCTTGTTTCGCAGGGACTGAACATTTTCAAACAGTATGGTCGGAAGTGCTAATCAAGCCTCTGAGAACTCCGCCTGGGCAGTTAGTATTGAGCTCCCATAGCATATTAGCTCACGATAGAAGTTGTTATTTAGTTGCCCGAAGCTGAAGCTGCTCATAGCTGTAGTAGGGTTGACCGATCATAGACGAGCATAGTGCAAAACATGAACAAACAAATAAAACGAATTAAAACTAGCAAAGAAACAATTTGACTCTGAGAACTCCGCGACGTTTCCCTCTAGGCAGCACCATCTTGGAGATGTCACTCCAAGACGTCACTCCAATTTCAATGTAAAAGGACATGAAGCATAATAAAGTTTATCCTTTTGGTATCATTTGTTAAACATGCTACAGAACATAAAATCTTACGCTCAAACATTCTAAGAATTAACTTAGGTACTGTACTGGAATAGTAATTGAAAAAGACTTTAAAACGAGTGCTTTTCAACAGTGTATGCTGTTTAATGTTTATATTTTATCATCAATAAAAATAAGAGTAAAAATTGAAAAGTTTTTCTTAATCATTACTGTTTTATTACATTAATACTGTATTAATGAGCAAGACTGTCTGTATAATGTGTTTAAGAAGCATATATTGACGTAATAGTTACATAGTATTTTACTTCCAGCTGCTCATTCGCACATGTGCCGTCATACATGGGGTTTTACTTCCGGGTACAGAACTCACGGATTATCTTGATTCGCGGGAGGTCTTGGAACTGAACCCCCGCGAATGTCGAGGGCCTACTGTAGTTACATTGTATTTAAAAAAATCGAAATAAGCCTCAAAGTCTTTATAATAGCTTTTATTTCCTTCACTCAAATGCATTGGAAACACTGCATATTCTGTTCCTAATCAAAACATGAACGATATCTAGTGTTATCCCTTTAGAGAAGTGCTTCTCAATTATTTGCTGTTGTGCCCCCCCCACACCCAAGGAAGAGGAAAACATTTTGCCCCCCCCCCCCCCCCCCCAATATTTGTCTAAAAATTGTTTAAAGTAATCCTCCGCATAACACTGTATCCTTATTAACATAGTAAATCATTATTACCATTATGGAATACAAAAAGAAAATATATACAGATCAACTTCCAACAAAGAATAACTTTATTAACAATTATTCGTCTTTAAACAAAAAGATTTAAAGTGCATGAATTTTCCTGAAATTAAAAAGGTATCCTTATTCAAACTGTAAACCTTTTTGACCAACAATTTGAACCATTTGATGATGAAAAATAAAATTAAATAAAATCAGTCAATAATAACAAATTAAAATTGATCAGCAACATTAACTCAGGAGCACAATATACAGTGGTACCGCACTTTACGAAATTAATCCGTTCCAGCGCCTTTTTCGTAACCTGCATTTTTTGTAAATTGTACTGCATTTTTGTTCCAAGGCTCCCAATACGACCCCTAAACCCTTTAAAAATTCTAAAAGCATACCTTTTAAGACCTCTTTTTGTTCGAATATCGTATAGATGGTAGACGGGTTTGGCCATATTCCTTTGTGATATAATTCGAGCCCATTTATTCTTCTCACTCGCACCGGAAATCACATGCTCGTGTGTGTGTGTGTGTGTGTGTGTGTGTGTGTGTGTGTGTGTGTCCACCCACGCACACGTGTGTTGACCACATCATCTTAGCAGAGTTATAAGCAAATGTTTATGGAAGGTTAAAAGCCTGAGTCAAGAAATAAAGCATGAAACAACATTAACTCTGTCCTTTACACGGAAAGCATCATGGTGGATGTAGCTCCATAAAAGCCAATGAGAGGGAGCTGCGTCATCCCTCCTAGCCAATGGGAGGCTAGCGGGGGGGGGTTGGGAGATAGGCAGTGGGAGGTAGCTGTGTCATCCCTCCTAGCCAATGGGAGGCCAACAGGGTGTGATGTTTGAATTTCATTGACGTGAGAGCAGCTCGTGCATTGGTTGAATGTTTGAATGGTGCATTTGAATGTTTGAATGGTGCATTTTAATGTTTGAATTGAGCGTTTGGATTTTTAAGATGGTGCTTTCGTAACGTGAACTTGTTTCGTATTCAGAGACAAAAATTTTAGGAAAATGCATTTCGTAACCTGCATTTTTCGTTTGGTGAGACATTTGTAAAGTGAGGTACCACTGTATAAAACACTCTAACCTACAAAACAAAAATTAATAAAACTATTCTTTTTCTTCTTATTATTATTGTCAAAATGATTAAGTCCACATCAATGGCTATAATGAGCACGTTTTGCAGTGCACAGCTTTTCGAAGCAGAGTTTAAAGCTCGATACTGAACTCTCAGCTCCTGCTCAATGCTGAACTGGTACCTGCACCCATTTTCACAGCGCAGACGTCATCCAGCATGCCAGAGACTGTGTTTGCTGCAGGTCGGATCAGTTCCTCTACTCTGCTTTGGGGTTTTCTAAACTGAGCAGTTCGGTATTCCATTTTATCTGATGCTAACGGAGCTCGCTGGTTTGCTGGAGTAGCATTCACAATGCGGGATGGTTGTTGGCAATACTTGGCATGTTTTCGCTGAAAAAACTCACCCGGCTCATCACGTGATTGGGGTGTGATGCCTGAATTTATTTAGATTTATGCTGTCCGCTGCCAATGTTTTCAGACACAGTAAACACAGCGGTCTTTCCTCGTTTCTCACCGCAGCACAGTGAAGCCGAGTACTACACCCGCTTCAACATACCTCCTCAATATAGCCTTCTGGAGACTTTCGTTTTCCTCTCCGTCTCTCTCCACCTCTCTTTCCGTCCCTGTTAAAAATTTCCATGGTGGGTTTATTAACTTCTCTTCTTATTTTACCTCTGGGCACACTCTGACAGTGAGGAAGCCACTGCCACCTGCTGAGGGGATGTAGAATTACACTTTATCCTAATACGAAAAAAAAAAAGGCATGTTCCCTGGGGTCACACGCGCCACCCCCTGGCATCACACTATGCCACCCCCGGGGGGCATGCCCCCCTATTTGAGAACCAATGCTCTCGAGAAATTTGAAGAAAAGTGAATATTAGACAGTTAAAAAAATATCAGCATCTGTATTTTTCTTTCCAAATTCAGTCCCTGTATAAACCGAATCAACTTAAGATTTTGCTTTTCTTTGAATTGCTGAACTAATATTTAGCTGTATAACCACTGTTTCTGAGAAGTGCTGTACATCTGTGATTTCAGAGTTCTTTGTATTTTTTGGTTTTGGCTCAGAAAGTGCATTATTGGTGTCACCCTACAAGTTTTCTATTGGATTAAGGTCTGGGAATCAGATTGGCTGCTCAATAAAGTCAGTCTTGTTGGTCTGCACCAAGATGTTGCCCATTTACTGGTATGTTTGGGGGTGTTGTTTTGTTGGAACACCCATTTCAAGGGCATTTCCTCTTCAGCACTAGTCAGCATGACGTCTTTCAGTATTCTGATGTATTCATACTGAGCCATAATTCTTGGGATGCAATAAAGAGGGCCAACACCATAGTATGAGAAACATCAACATGTGATGCTTGTGCCAGCATGCTTTCACAATGTACTGTGGCCTGAATTCAGTGTGTGAGGGTCGTCAGACGGTTGGGGGTCTTGCTTGTATTGAGGATTGCTTTCATCAGTCTGCTTGCTGCCTTCCTTCCTCAAATAAGGGCAAAAATTGGCAACTGTTTTTCATAGAATGAATGAAATCACCAATTGTACTCCACGCTGCGATTATTTTGCACAGACCCTTTCAATTAGTGATTCAATTACACAATCGGCAGCATTGCAGGTCATTGTGTCAGATTATTTAAAATTGTTTTAAACATGTATAATACATAATACATTTTATTTATATGGCGCCTTTCTCAGCACTCAAGGTCGCCTCACATCATATATCTTACATCATTACATCATACATCTTATAACTAGCTTCCATCTGTAGTCCCTAATTTAGAATGGCCAATTAACCTACAGTGCATGTCTTTGAATTGTGGGAGGAAACCGGAGCACCCGGAGGAAACCCACACAAGCACGGGGAGAACATGCAAACTCCACACAGAAACGCCCAGGTCGGGAATCGAACCCGGGCCTTCTTGCTGTGAGGCGGACGTGCTAACCACTACGCCACCGTGCCTCCCATGTATGGAAAATTAAAGGTGGGTATTAAGATATGTATTTGTTTTTTACTTTGCATGCTGCATCTAAGACACTGATTTTGCCATACTGGCTGGACACTGCTCACAAGGACACCTGTAAACTATTGTTGGGAATTCAAATCAATCAGGCTCAAAATTAATATGTGATGTTGGAAATCCTTTATACCAAGCTTAGAAATTAATGTACTCAACTAAGTACGGTATAGCTCTTACAATTATGTAAGCATTATTAAAAGATCAATGTGGACTTGTATTGTGAACGACTAGTGCCAGGTTTAGCAGGATTATTACAAGTAACCTAATCTTGAGAATCAGGTCCAAGAAAAGAACCACACTGAGAAATGAAACAAAGAGAACATATATTAACATTACAACATTGTTAAACAATATTTTTAAATCAAGGAACATTTCGATCAGGGAATAGGTGAGACAGTGTTGGCACATCAGATACTCGCTCCAGTGGAATTTCTGGAACTTGAAGGGCCAGTACTTGAAGATGGCATTTGGAGGTCGATGGGGATCCAGAAAATAATAGTTAGGTGAGGAAGGGGCCCAGTCAAGTGAAGGTGGTAAATTGACAGGAGAAGGGCAGGAAGAGTCATCTGACCCAACAATAGCTGTGATGTCTTCAGTCTGGGTACATTGGTTCATGGTGAGCGTATAGGACAGTGGATATAATCAATGGTATGTCATCATCGACTTTGTGGACCTGTGCTTGAACACTAGTAAGACGAAGGAGATGGTGGTCGACTTCGGGAAAAGCACACCAACACACCCACTGGTGAACATCCAGGGATAGGACATTGAGACAGTGGACAGTTTCAAGTACCTGGGCGTTCACCTCAACAATAAACTGGACTGGTCCCACAACACTAACACCCTGTACAAGAAGGACCAGAGTCGCCTCCACCTTCGGAGGAGACTTAAGTCCTTCGGAGTATGCAGACCTCTGCTCAGGACATTTTATGACTCTGTGGTAGCCTTTGCAATCCTCTACGCTGCTGTCTGCTGGGCCCGGGGCGGCACAGAGCGGGGCAGAAAGAGATTGAACAAGCTGGTCAGGAGGGCCAGCGCTGTCCTGGGCTGCCCACTGGACTCTGTGGAGGTGGGTGAGAGGAGGATGGTAGCCAAGCTCACATCCATCATGGACAACAGCTCTCACCCACTGCCCCAGACTGTAGAGAAGCTGAGCAGCTCCTTCAGTGGACGACTGAGACATCCTCGGTGCAGGAAGGAGTGCTAACGCAGGTCTTTCATCCCCACTGCTGTCAGACTGTACAACACCACTCTGTAACTGTCTGTGAAAAAAAACGGTTATGTGCAATCAAAAACCTGTGCACTTTAATCAACCACATCCACCCCACTGTGACTGTGAACCATATCAATCCATCTACTCTGCCCTCAAGATACATGTACATTTGTGTATCAGCCAGTCTACAAAGTTCTTTATTGTATAATATATATATATATATATAGTTAATTAGAACAGAACAATAAATATAAAAAGTATGTCGTCATAGGCCTCCGTCAGTCCCGAAGGACTATGGCTGCGCTCTGGCCAGTATCCCGACCGGTGATACTCCCCAGTGCACAGAGCGCAGAGCCTGGGTAGGGAGTAATGAGGGACAGGCTGTTACCCAAGCAGCAAGTCCCCCCCTGTCTCGGCGCCACTGGAAGGATCCAATGGACAGGCAAGTGCCGATACGACTGGGTTCCAGTGCCGCTGCAGGAGAGAATCTACGGTCAATTTAGAACGGCCAATTAACCTACAGTGCACGTCTTTGGATTGCGGGGGAAACAGGAGCACCCGGAGGAAACCCGCACAAGCACGGGGAGAACATGCAAACTCCACACAGAAACGCCCAGGCCGGGAATCGAACCCGGGCCTTCTTGCTGTGAGGCAGACGTGCTAACCACTACGCCACCGTGCCGCCTTTATTATATATTATACATACTTTTTATATTTATTGTTCTGTTCTAATTAACTCAAGGATGTTACACCTTTCTGAGCTATTTTACACCCCCTACTGACGATACTTCAAGAGCCTGTAACAGTAAATTTCTCCATTGTGAGATTAATAAAGCTGTATCTTATCTTATCTTATTATGCAGTGGTTCTCAAATAATGTGCTCCCCCCTCCCCCAGTGTGTGAAATAAGGATGCTTGGGAACAGGTTCTTCAGCTGAATGCTACAGAAAAGTTGCAAGTTCCATGGCTGGAACTGTAAACTGGTAGTCCTGATACTGTTGAAGGACAGGATCTGATCTCTGGAAGCGACAGGGTAGTTGAGATGAAAACAAAGAAATGACTTGGGAATACCAGGTGCATGTTCAGTGACTATCGACTCTTAATATGGGACTCTTGAAATCATGAGCAATGTAACAACCACTCTGTGATGGGTCCACTCACAGCGAGGCATCTGACTTTCAACACCATCTTAAATACCATGTTTTTCTGTCAAAAATGTTCCTTCCTAAACAACGGCTTTGACTTGAATTTTTGATTCAGGTTGAAACCAAATACCATGTAGCTTGTAAAGTAGAATGTAAATCTAGAGTATTTAATCAATATTGAGCCAGCTAAAATGTATTCTAATCCTTATAAGTTAACATTAATTCTGTTTGTATAATGTCACACAATTTTCACATCCCTGTACATTACAAATACAGTGTTAACTTACGAAATACTTACTTACGAAATGAATCCATTCCTAAAGCAAAATAAAACAAACTTTTCCATAGGAAATAATAGAAAACCGATTAATCCATTCCAACCCCCTCCCAAACTTATATAGCCTGCCACAAACAAGTATGTTTCAACTAATACAGTCGGCCCTCTACTTACGAAATTAATCCGTTCCAGCGCATTTTTCGTAACCTGGAGTTTTCGTAAGTAGAGCTGCATTTTACATGTAAAACCTGTGATTCATTCCAAGGCTCCCAAGACTACTCCATAAACCCTTTAAAAATTATAAAAGTACTCCAATTTTGTATGAAATGTGTTAAAAGTAAAAGAAAATTATTTATTAAACCATTTAAACGTTTTCTTAAAATATTAAACCATTTTATTAAGATATTTATTAATTAAAACATTATTAAACAATTTTTAATTAATGCACATACACACACAGACACACACACACACACAAAAACACTGTCTCTCTCTCTCTCACACACACACACACACACACAAACAACACACATTCGTGGCATGCTCCGCTGAATTCGGGCTCCGCCCACACGCAGCGCCAGCTGACGCCGGAGCTTTTGAGACGGGGTATTCAAAGCGCACTTACCTGCTTGACAGATCACAGATCGGAGGTCCGGACTCAACATTAACTTGTTTCCTTGAGGGATCGGAAGTCCGGGTGAGCCGCATTTTGCTCACATTCGGCGGAACGCGCCACATTTATTAAACATCTGAATTCAACAACTTAACAAACAAAAAATAAGCTGCAATGAGGACTGTCAAAAGAAAGTTAAAAAACACCCGCCTCCTTTCATCTCTGACTGACTCTGTACGCAGTCCTGTGTCTGTCAGGGCAAGTGTGCCACATCTCTGCTTAAATCGGTCATAAAAACTGTCTTCATTCCTTATTGTTTCACTTGTTTTTCTAGTCATATAAACCCATAATCATTACCAATGAGTCGTGTTTATAAGATTATAAGATGAGCACTCTCGGATAAACTCAGGATACTCACAAACCAACAGTACAACTCTTCTTTACGCATGTGATAAACAGGCATAGGTACACTACTATGGAGATTTAGAACATTTTTTATGTACCAATTTTTAAATTAACCAAACCAAACAATATTAAACAAACATTTTTATTAACCATTTTTTTATTAACCAAACCAAACAATATTAAACATTTGTGTCGTGCTCCGCCAAGTGTGGGAGGCGTTGCAGCTGACACCACAGCTTTTGGGCCGAAACGCGGCTTGTCTGGACTTCCGATCTGTCAAGCAGGCAAGTGCGCTTTGAACACTTGTTTAATACTCAACATTCACTCGTTTGCTTGAGGGATCAGAGGTGCGGATGAGCCCCGCCCCGTCTTGGGGCTCCGGTGTCGGTCGCGACGCCGCCCACACTCGGCATGCTCCAGATAGACTGAGACGAGAGAATGAGGCTAACGATCTGCACAACTCTCCCGCACTTAAATCCAAGTCAAGTGCAAGTCCTGTGGCCATGGGCAAGTGGTGAAGCAGCAGGTGTGAATTCACTGGAAGCTGTAGTCATGGATGTACACCCAGGTCATAGGGTCGTTCTCTACTGGACTGAAGCATCAGTAGAGTTTGGCAGCCCTCTTTAGGATTCACTCTGCTCACCTCCATATAGGAAGGGGCTAGAAAAGGTGCCCTAAACATAACCTGCTTCACTTTACCCTACCCAGCAAACCGTGGCTGGCAGGGATCCCTAAAAGTGGTCGAACAACAAGAAAGACAAAACAAGTGAAGGCACTCAACCTGGGCATGTGGAACATGTACACTCTGCTGGATAAGCAGCACGAAGGATGGTCCAAAGTCACCAAAGAACTCGCTCGCTACAATGTCAACATAACAGCCCTCTGGGGAAACATGCCTTGTGGACAATGGCCAGCTCACAGAGCATGGTGGCAGATATACCTTTTTCTGGAGTGGCTGCAGCAGCACTGAACGATGAGTGGCAGGTGTTGGATTTGCCATCAGATCCCACCTCGCCTATAAACTAATGAAACTCCCAGAGGGTGTCAACGATCGTCTGATGTCACTTCAGGTCCCAATTAGAAACAAGAAAAGTCTGACAATGATCAGTGCATATGCTCCAACAATGACCAACTCAGAGAACATCAAGGACAAGTTCTATGAGGAACTAGACACCCTCATTGCAGCAGTACCACAGTCTGAGAAGCTTGTCGTTCTTAGTGACCTCAATGCCAGAGTGGACCCGTAACAAGACATCTTGGATGCACCCATGCTTCAGGCAATGGATTTAATTGACTGTGTCATTACCAGGAAGAAGGACATACAGGACGTGAGAGTGACAAGGGTCATGTGTGGTGCTGACTTCTGGACTGATCATCAACTCAGTGGGCAAGTGCCAAGTTTGCATCGTGCTCTTGAGAAGACCCCAGAGAGGCTGAATGTCTCAAGGCGGAAGAACAGCAACATTGCACAAAAATTTGCCAGGGACTTCGACGACAGGCTGCAAGACACACCACAATAATCTGGGCAGCACAGAGAAACTGTGGGCAGTATTCAGAGATGTGGTGTATTCCACGACTTTTAAACATCTTGAACTAGCAACTCGCAAACACCAGGACTGGTTCAATGATAACGTTCAGGAGATACAAGCACTTCTGTCAGAGAAACACCAGCTGTTCAGAGCACACCAGAATGACCCCTCTTCATGAGCGAAGAAAGACGCCTTTGCAGGCGCAAAAAGCAAGCTACACAAGAAACTGCATCATATGCAGGACTCATACAGCAAGAAGGCTGAAGAAATACAAGGCTATGCCGACAATCACAACACCAAGCATTTATATGACGCCTTGAAGACTGTACGCAGACCTCAGTCTACTGGCCCATCACCCCTCCTCACTGCAGACAGGATGCAGTTTCTGACCGAGAAGAAGCAGATTCTGGAACGGCGGTCTGAGTACTTCAACCAGGTCCTGAACCGCCCTACCACGATCAACGACAAGGTCATCGCTTTCCTACTTCAAATGAAGATGAACGAGGATGTTGACAACCCTTCCACATAAGAAGTCTTCAGAAAGGCCGTCAAGCAATTTTCCTGTGGCAAAGCACCAGGATCAGATGCAATCCCTGCAGAGGTATACAAAGCAGGAGGACTAGCTTTGATGCAGAAACTGACAGAGCTCTTCAGTCCATGTGGACTGAAGGGGAAGGTCCTACAACAGCTGCAAGATGCCAGCATGGTCTACATCTACAAAAGGAAATGTAACCACCAGTCCTGCAATAATCATCGAGGATCTCTCTCCTGTCCATAGCTGGGAAGATCCTGCCCTATGTACCTCGCGTAAGATCCAACCATCTCCTCCAGCATCTAGGATTTCCTCCCAGAAAGTCAGTGTGGCTTTCATGCTGAACGTAGAACGGGGTGAATCAAGGCTGTGTTCTTGCCCCGACGCAAGAAATGGACTGCTTCTCAAGAGCCTGTGACAACTTTGGCCTCACCATAAGCACCAGAAAGACTGAAATAATGTACCAGCCTGCGGCAGGACAGCCCTACCAGGACCTACACATCACAGTGAAGGGAAAGGAATTCCAGGTTGTTGACAGCTTTACCTATCTGGGTAGCACACATTCAAGAGCAGTGAACATCGATGCAGAAGTCAACAACAGGATTGCCAAGGCAGTTCTACCTTTGGAAGGATTTGTGAGAATGTGTGGGAGCGGAGAGGACTCAGCCTTACCACCAAGCAAAAGACCCACTGTTCAGTGGTGCTTATCACTCTCCGCTTTGCCTGTGAGACCTGGACTGTTTACTGCTTTCATTTAAGCTGCCTCCACTGAATTCTCTGCATCGGGCAGCAGGACAAAATCCCTGACACGGAAGTTCTGGAGAAAGCTGGCATTGCTCGCTACAAAACCCCTTTTCAGAAAGTGCATATCAATTGTGCAAGCCATGTTGTCAGCCGACGGACCATTGATTGCCAAAACAGCTACTGTATGGAGAGCTTTGTGAAGGCAAGCATTTAGTCGGGGCACAGAAGAAACACTTCAATGACGACCTTAAAGTATCCCTCAAGGACCTGAACATCAACATCGGCACTTGGGCACAGCTTGCTACCAACTGCTCAGCCTGGCGAAGCAAAGTCTTTGCAAGTGCCCATATGCAGCAGAAACACGCAGTGCGCAAAGTTCGATCTGCCTCTACTTTCGTCGCAGCACCAACCTACACATGTCCTGTGTGTTGTTGAGCATTTCGGGCTCGGATTGGCCTCAGTCACCATCTCTGGACCCACAGCCAAGGATCTCAAATCTGATGTGAAGTCATGGTCATCTTGGAACTCGAAGGACGAACAAGTCCTTTGTAAATACAGATCAGTGTCCGTGGAACATTCAGCAGCCAGTAGGAACAATACAGGTGACAACAAACATCATCGTCTGACCCCTGTTTATTTCCACTGATTGTACAGATACCTAGGATGTTGAGGCCATTGGTCTTCATGCAGGGATGGGAATTTTCCACCAATGGGTGGATTTCCGCCTTTTTGGAAATCAAATGAATCATTTTAGAGATCGATGCAAATCCGGTGGGAAAATCTGTGTGTGTGTGTGTGTGTGTGTGTGTGTGTGTGCACGGAGGGGGGGTAGTGCAATCATCACTGGTCATCTGGTAATATTATATCCAAATCCAAATAAATGAGGTGCTACCCTTATGTTGTTTTATTTTGTATATCTGTGTGGTTGTTGATATCGCCTAGTGGAGTGAAACAGAGCCGGTTTTGGTTTATTGTACGTGTCAGGCATCGTAATATGATATGCCAGTCTGGTCGTCTTGCCATGGGCCCGTGGCTCAAATAGCAAATGTCAGATCATCAACAGAAGTGATTGAGCAGCTTCTTCTTCTTTTCCTTTCGGCTGTTCCCTTCAGTATATACTAGTACATATTGTGATAAAGTTCATTATTTTCTGTAATGTACTGATAAAAATTCAACTTTCATATTTTTTAGATTCATTGCACACCAACTGAAATATTTCAGGTATTTTATTGTTTTAATACTGATGATTTTGGCACACAGCTCATGAAAACCCAAAATTCCTATCTCAAAAAATTAGCACATCATGAAAAGGTACTCTAAACGAGCTATTAACCTAATCATCTGAATCAACCAATTAACTCTAAACACCTGCAAAAGATTCCTGAGGCTTTTAAAATCTCCCAGCCTGGTTCATTACTCAAAACCGCAATCGTGGGTAAGACTGCCGACCTGACTGCTGTCCAGAAGGACATCATTGACACCCTCAAGCAAGAGGGTAAGACACAGAAAGAAATCTCTGAGTGAATAGGCTGTTCCCAGAGTCACCTCAGTGGGATGTCTGTGGGAAGGAAAAAGTGTGGCAGAAAACGCTGCACAGCCAAAAGAGGTGACCGGACCCTGAGGAAGATTGTGGAGAAGGGCCGATTCCAGACCTTGGGGGACCTGTGGAAGCAGTGGACTGGGCTACAGGTGCCGCATTCCTCAGGTCAAGCCACTTTTGAACCAGAAACAGCGGCAGAAGTGCCTGACCTGGGCTACAGAGAAGCAGCACTGGACTGTTGCACAGTGGTCCAAAGTACTTTTTTCGGATGAAAGCAAATTTTGCATGTCATTCAGAAATCAAGGTGCCAGAGTCTGGAGGAAGACTGGGGAGAAGGAAATGCCGAAATGCCTGAAGTCCAGTGTCAAGTACCCACAGTCAGTGATGGTCTGGGTTGCCATGTCAGCTGCTGGTGTTGGTCCACTATGTTTTATCAAGGGCAGGGTCAATGCAGCTCGCTATCAGGAGATTTTAGAGCACTTCATGCTTCCATCTGCT
The DNA here is from genome assembly GCA_024760905.1 of Plotosus lineatus. Lineage (NCBI taxonomy): Eukaryota > Metazoa > Chordata > Actinopteri > Siluriformes > Plotosidae > Plotosus > Plotosus lineatus. Next base: position 23,025,800 of record CM045731.1, read on the forward strand.
GAAAAGCTTTATGGAGATGAAGATTTCATTTTTCAGCACGACCTGGACCTGCTCACAGTGCCAAAACCACTGGTAAATGGTTTACTGACCATGGTAATACTGTGCTCAATTGGCCTACAAACTCTCCTGACCTGAACGCCATAGAGAATCTGTGGGATATTGTGAAGAGAAAGTTGAGAGACACCAGACCCAACACTGTGGATGAGCTCAAGGCCGCTATCGAAGCATCCTGGGCCTCCATAACACCTCAGCAGTGCCACAGGCTGATTGCCTCCATGCCACACCGCATTGAAGCAGTCATTTCTGCAAAAGGTCTCCCGACCAAGTATTGAGTGCATAACTGAACATAATTATTTGAAGGTTGACTTTTTGTATGAAAAAACATTTTTTTTATTGGTCGGATGAAATATGCTAATTTTTTGAGATAGAGATTTTGGGTTTTCATGAGCTGTATGCCAAAATCATCAGTATTAAAACAATAAAACACCTGAAATATTTCAGTTGGTGTGCAATGAACCTAAAATATATGAAAGTTTAATTTTTATCAGTACCTGACAGAAAATAATGAACTTTATCACAATATGCAAATTTTTTGAGAAGGACTAGTATATGTATGTGTGTATGTTTGTATTGTATCTATTTTTGCACCCCCTACTGATGGTACCTCAAGAGCCTGTAACAGTGAATTTCTCCATTGTGAGATTAATAAAGCTGTAGCTTATCTTATCTTATCTTATCTTATTAATTAAACCATTATTAAACATTTTTATTAATACACCTCTCTCTCTCTCTCTCTCGCTCTCTCTTTTTAACACACAAACCAGTGTCTCTCCCTCACGCCGGTCCCAAGCCCGGATAAATGCAGAGGGTTGCGTCAGGAAGGGCATCCGGCGTAAAACAAATGCCAAATAAAATATGCGAATCACAAGAAAGAATGACATACCGGCTCAGTCAAGGCCCGGGTTAACAACGACCGCCATCAGTGCTGTCAACCAACAGGGTGCTGATGGAAATTGGATTACTGTTGGTCGAGGCGGGAGGCGTGTCCGTAGGCAGAGAGAGAAGAGGAAAGGCATGAGTCTAGGGCTGAAAGTAGGGACTTTGAATGTTGGAACTATGGCAGGAAAAGATAGAGAGCTGGTTGACATGATGCAGAGGAGGAAGGTGGACATACTGTGTGTTCAGGAGACCAGGTGGAAAGGTAGCAAGGCTAGAAGCATAGGAGCAGGGTTTAAGCTGTTTTATCATGGTGTGGATGGGAAGAGAAATGGAGTAGAAGTCATCTTGAAGGAGGAGTTTGTCAGGAATGTTCTTGAAGTGGAAAGAGTGTCAGACAAAGCTCTTCTTTGGTCTTCCTCTAGGCCTTTTGCCTGGTAGTTCCAATCTCAGCATCCCACTATACACTATCTCTCCTCTGGTCATGCCCAAACCATCTCAGTCTAGTCTCTCTGACTTTGTCTCCAAAACCTCTTACATGTGCTGTCCCTCTGATGTACTCTTTACTCCCAAAGAGAACCCCAACATTTTCATCTCTGCAACCTCCAGCTCTGCCTCCTGTCTTTTCCCCAGGGCCACTGTTTCTAAACCATACAACATCGCTGGCCTCAACACCATCTTGTACACTTTTCCTTTCATTCTTGCCGATACCCTCCTATCACACCGGAAACTTTTCTCCAACCATTCCAACCTGCCTGCTTCAACTTCACCTCTTTTCTATACTCTCCATTGCTCTGGATTGTTGAGCCTAAGTACTAAAAATCCTCCACCTTCTTTATCTCGACTCCCTGTAACCTCACCGTTCCTCTCAGGTTCTTCTCGTTCACACATATGTATTCTGTCTTACTTAAGCTAACCTTCATTCCCCTCCTTTCCAGGGCATACCTCCACCTCTCTAGATTTTCCTGCACTTGTTCTCTGCTCTCACTATGATCACAATGTCACCTGCAAACATCATAGTCCATGGGGAATCTTGTCTCACCTCGTCTGTCAGCCTGTCCATCACCATCGGAAACAAGAAGGAGCTCAGAGCTGACCCTTGATGCAAGCCTACCGCCACCTTGAACTCTTCTGTCACACTGACAGCACACCTCACCACTGTCTTACATCTCTCATACATGTCCTGCACCACTCTAACATACTTCTCTGCCACTCCAGACTTCCTCATACAATACCACAGTTCCTCTCTCGGCACCCTGTCATATGCTTTCTCCAGATCCACAAAGGCACAATGCAGCTCCCTCTGACATTCTCTGTACTTCTCTATTAACATTGTACTACAATGAAAATACATTCATTAAATATTCATTCTTAGTCCTCAATTACATACTTGTCAACTCTCATGCATCTCCTCCTCAATCTCTCAGGCAAGGTGTCTAAAATCTCACGCCTACAATTATTTCCCAATACAATTATTTCCCAATTTTATTTATTTTGTTATTTTTTAGGGGTGTAATTTCCATGAGCAAATGCCAAATTACAACTTTTCCAGATTTTAAGACTTCCGCTTTCCCCCAGTTAGTCCTGTGTTCGCGACATCTTCCCAGACTCAAAGATTGCAAAGAGCTTTTCCTCAGCTAAAACAAAGACTGCATGCATGCTGAATGGAGCTGTTGCACCATCCTTTCACTGAGAGTATCTAGTACCATTTAAGTTAATCATTCCCATTGTGACTAAGGTGTCAAATCTTTTGAGTACTTAACTGTGTGCTGTGTGCACACAAATATAACACTGCATTAGTGTTACAGTGTGCATCCAGTCCAATAGTGTTCATTTTCATTGTTGGTTGCAAAACATTGCTGCATATAATACATGCCATCTATAAGCTAAGACAGAAAACATTATTATGAAGAATTATTTGGATAAAACTTCAAAAAAGAGAAATGTTACAAGTAATACTTTACTTTAGCCAACTTTATTTTTGATATATGTTATTAGTTCACAATTCATATTTCATTAGTTCTTTCATTGAAGATTTCATTTACATTACATTATTAAATCTTAGTGTGTAATTTTGTATTTTTCTCCCTATTTTCTTTTTTTCCTTTCGGCTTTTCCCTTCAGGTGTCGCCACAGCGAATCATCTGCCTCCATCTCACCCTATCCTTTGCAGCTTCTTCTCTTATACCAGCTACCTTCATGTCCTGCTTCACTACATCCATGAATCGTCTCTTTGGTCTTCCTCTAGGCCTTCTGCCTGGTAGTTCCAACCTCAGCATCCTACTACCAACATACTCACTATCCCTCCTGTGTACATGTCCAAACCATGTCAATCTAGCCTCTCTGACTTTGTCTCCAAAACGCCTTACATGTGCTGTCCCGCTGATGTGCTCATTCCTGATCCTATCCATCCTCTTACTCCCAAAGAGAACCTCAACATTTTCATCTCTGCTACCTCCAGCTCTGCCTCCTGTCTTTTCCCCAGGGCCACTGTTTCTAAACCATACAACATCGCTGGCCTTACCACCGTCTTGTACCTTTCATTTCATGTTCCTTTCATTCTTGCCGATACCCTCCTATCACACATCACTCCGGACACTTTTCTCCAACCATTCCAACCTGCCTGCACACGCTTCTTCACCTCTTTTCCACACTCTCCACTTCTCTGGATTGTTGACCCGAGGTACTTAAAATCCTCCACCTTCCTTATCTCTTCTCCCTGTAAACTCACCATTCCTCTTGGGTCCTTCTCATTCACACACATGTATTCTGTTTTACTGAGGCTAACCTTCATTCCCCTCCTTTCCAGGGCATACCTCCACCTCTCTAGATTTTCCTGCACTTGTTCTCTGCTCTCACTACAGATCACAATGTCATCTGCAAACATCATAGTCCATGGAGATTCTTGTCTAACCTCATCTGTCAGCCTGTCCATCACCATAGCAAACAAGAAGGGGCTCAGAGCTGACCCTTGATGCAGTCCCATGTCCACCTTGAACTCTTCTGTCACACCGACAGCACACCTCACCATTGACTTACATCTCTCATACATGTCCTGCACCACTCTAACATACTTCTCTGCCACTCCAGACTTCCTCATACAATACCACAGTTCCTCTCTCGGCACCCTGTCATATGCTTTCTCCAGATCCCCAAAGGCACAATGCAGCCGCCTGACCTTCTCTGTACTTCTCTATTAACATCCTCAAGGCAAACACTGCATCTGTGGTGCTCTTTCTTGGCATGAAACCAAACTGTTGTTCACAAATGCTGACTTCTGCCCTTAGTCTAGCTTCCACTATTCTTTCCCATAACTTCATCGTATGGCTCATCAACTTTATCCCTCTGTAGTTGCCACAACTCTGCACGTCTCCCTTGTTCTTAAAAATGGGCACCATCACACTTCTTCTCCATTCCTCTGGCATCCTCTCACTCTCTCAGACCTTGTTGAATGTTCTTGTCAGGAAATCTACTGCTACCTCTCCTAGACACTTCCATACCTCCACCGGTATGTCATCAGCACCAACTGCCTTTCCATTCTTCATTCTCTTCAATGCCCTCCTCACTTCATCATTTTCTCCGTCTTTACTTTCCTACCGAGCATACAAGTCATCACACGCCCTCTGTTTGGCCTTTGACACTGCTACCTTCGCCTTACGCTGTGTCTCCCTGTACTCCTGTTTACTCTCTTCGGTCCTCTCAATGTCCCACTTCTTCTTAGCTAATCTCTTCCTTTGTACACACTCCTGCACTTCCTCATTCCACCACCAAGTCTCCTTATCTACTCTCCTTCCAGATGACACACTAAGTACTCTCTTACCTGTCTCCCTGATCACATTTGCTGTAGTTGTCGAGTCATCTGGAAGCACTTCCTGGCCACCCAAAGCCTGTTTCAACTCCTCCTTGAAGACAACATGACACTCTTCCTTTTTCAGCTTTCACCACTTTGTCTTCTGCTCTGCCTTTGTATTTTTCTCCCTATGTCTGTGTTTAATCATTACATATAAAACTCGTATGAAATGGCTTAAAAATCACTCTTAAAACCCTTCAAAACCAAAAATTTCTGGGCACACATAACCCTCACCCGCCCACCACCAGGGCGTCGCCCTGGACCTGACCGGGGGCTGCGCCCCCTGAACCCCTGCTTCTCACTCTTTATTATTATTAGGGGTTGACAGCTAAGCAATTATTTATTATTTTTATTAACTAGCTGATGGAGTATATGGAGAAATTTCTTGACTGTGCTATATATATATATATATATATATATATATCACCAGACATTGATAATCTTTATGTTCTTATGTTTACAGATGTGTCTCATCAGTTTCAGATACTGTTCTCCTACTCCAGAAGAAGATTCTAGGCTTAGAACAGTTTTGCCAATTTATCTGAATAAATATTAATACAGACAAGACTAAAGTTATTGTTGAGAAACAATGGACCTCTGAGACATGATGAAAAGTGGTTTATTTTTCATTAAAGGCTGGAAGTTGTTTCTTTTTACAGGTATTTAGGTTTAGTGCTCACACCTAGACTACTCGGACCACTCTTGCCACTCAAGCCAATAAAGCCCTTATGGCTATTCATAGATATCAAACAAGAGTGGACTATTTGTCATGCGTAATTTTTTTTTTTAATAATTGATGCACCGGTTAAACATATCTTTTGTTATGGCTCAGAAATTTGTGGTGTTACATATTGTAAAATTATCGAACAAATCCAAATAAACATGCAAACATTTCCTCAAATTAGCAAAAGTACATGTAACATGTTCTTGGACAATGTGGCCGCTATTCAGCTCTCAAGATATTGGGGATACAGATTATGTTATTGCTGTATTTAAGTAAAGACATATAAAGAATAATTGATAAACTATTTCCCCTTTAATCAGACTTGAAAGCTTCAGCAGGATGGCATTACCCTTCAATTTTCTGTTCCTTCAATATGGTGGAAAATTCTGGCTAATTTGGATGGAAAAACTTTGTTCCAGTCCTTCTCCAGTCTTAGATGTGGATATTGAGTAAGGGAATGAATCTTCCACTTCCATGTCTTCTTCTAATTGTTCTGGATTCAAGCAGATAGGATTGCTCACAGCCGGAAAGTAAGGCTTCGATCCTGTTCCTTCTCCAGTCTCAGGTATGCGCATAGAATAAGTGCTCGCCTCTTCCACTTCCATTTCCTCCTCTGACTGTATTGGATTCAAGTAGTTATGATTTCTTGTAGTTGGGAAGTTAGTGTTTTCTCCTGTTCCTATACCAGTCTCAGATATGGATATAGAGTAATTGTCTGTTTGCCCCACTTTCATGTCCAGCTCTGAGTGTCCGGGATTTGAGCAGATAGGATTGCTCACAGCCGGAAAGTAAGGCTTCGATCCTGTTCCTTCTCCAGTCTCAGGTATGCACATAGAATAAGTGCTCGCCTCTTCCACTTCCATTTCCTCCTCTGACTGTATTGGATTCAAGTAGTTATGATTTCTTGTAGTTGGGAAGTTAGTGTTTTCTCCTGTTCCTATACCAGTCTCAGATATGGATATAGAGTAATTGTCTGTTTGCCCCACTTTCATGTCCAGCTCTGAGTGTCCGGGATTTGAGCAGATAGGATTGCTCACAGCCGGAAAGTAAGGCTTCGATCCTGTTCCTTCTCCAGTCTCAGGTATGCGCATAGAATAAGTGCTCGCCTCTTCCACTTCCATTTCCTCCTCTGACTGTATTGGATTCAAGTAGTTATGATTTCTTGTAGTTGGGAAGTTAGTGTTTTCTCCTGTTCCTATACCAGTCTCAGATATGGATATAGAGTAATTGTCTGTTTGCCCCACTTTCATGTCCAGCTCTGAGTGTCCGGGATTTGAGCAGATAGGATTGCTCACAGCCGGAAAGTAAGGCTTCGATCCTGTTCCTTCTCCAGTCTCAGGTATGCACATAGAATAAGTGCTCACTTCTTCCACTTCCATGTCCTTCTCTGACTGTCCTGGATTCGAGTAGATATGACTGCTTATAGTTGGAAAATTTGAGTTTTCTCCTGTTCCTATACCAGTCTCAGTTATGGGTAGAGAGCAATTGTCTGTTTGCCCCACTTTCATGTCCAGCTCTGCGTGTCCGGGATTTGAGCAGATAGGATTGCTCACAGCCGGAAAGTAAGGCTTCGATCCTGTTCCTTCTCCAGTCTCAGGTATGCACATAGAATAAGTGCTCACTTCTTCCACTTCCATGTCCTTCTCTGACTGTCCTGGATTCAAGTAGATATGACTGCTTATAGTTGGAAAATTTGAGTTTTCTCCTGTTCCTATACCAGTCTCAGTTATGGGTATAGAGCAATTGTCTGTTTGCCCCACTTTTATGTCCAACTCTGACTGTCTGGGATTCGAGCAGATAGGATTGCTCACAGCTGGAAAGTAAGGCTTTGCTCCTGTTCCTTCTCCAGTCTCAGGTATGGGGATAGAATAAGTGTTCGCTTCTTCCACTTCCATGTCCTCCTCTAACTGTCCTGGAAGATGTTAAAAACTTTATTACATCTCCATGCAGATAAACATTGACAAGTATAAGTTGAAGTGAGAGTTAATGAGCTATCTTTTTGCATGTACTAATCTATTCTATTTGACCAGTTCATGGACTGATGTTCATTCATTCATCCATTTTCTAAGCAGCTTAGTCCCAATTAGGGTCACGGGTAGAGGCTAGTGCCTCTCTCTGCTGACTCTGGGAGAAGGAGGGTTACACCCCAGACAGCCTGCCAGGCCATCGCAGGGCCAACACACACAGACACACACACACACCAACCATTCATACTCATATCTAGGGGTGATTTATCAAAGCCTCCAATTTTCCTACTGTTCATGTTTTTAGACCATGGGAGAAACCCATAGTTATCAGATGGAACCCATGCAAGCACGAAAAGAACATGTAAATAACTCATAGAAATACCTGAGCTGGGAATTTAACACATGCCTTCATTCTGTGAGGGAGATGTGCTAGCGACAGACGTAAGATAATTTATCTGTGATGAGTAAAGTTGTACCAAGGGTGGTGAGATTCCCTTTACATATACATACAACAGGAACATGAACACTCTACACACTCACTTTGCATTTTTCCTAGTTTTTGCCTAAAAACCAGAAATTTAAATTGAGTAATGGAATGGATATTCCACTTTTATATTTTCCACTGACTGTCCTGGAACCAAGTAGATGGAAATGCTTTTAGCTGGAAAAATATATATATTTTAAAATTCCTGTTTCAATTCTAAGATGACCTTTGTAGGATTATGCGGTTGAGCAAATGAGTAAATGATACTCTGCTAGATAGATCTATGAAAAAAATATTTCAAAACAAAGGAGCTTTGAAGAACAGATTACCCCAGACAGTTAAAAATATAGCTCCATGTTTTCTGACAACTGTACAAGGTGAGATGATGAGAGTGAGAGACAGTTGTATTTATATAAAGTCCTAGGTCACACGTAACATGTGCACAAGAATGTATGCAGTTGACCATCACTCCCGTGGGTGGTTCACAACAGTTAAAAAAATATAGTCGTAAATGGAATGAGATCAGCAGTTACCAGGTATGTATTCTTGCTCTTGGGATATGTTGACATATACAGCCAAAATAATTGCATGATCTTTAAAGCTGTCTAGGTTGAAAGGTTGAAAAGAGGGCTTGTTTTCATCGTTGTCGTAAAGATGCCAATTTTCCTCGTAAGACTTGAAGCACATAGTCATGTGATTTTCTTTCCCAAGCAGCAGAAACTGACGTTCAAAAATCCTAAATGAAAAATAAAACAGTATGAGTGACACAGTCTGTCTGTCTGTCTTCTGTCTTCCTTTCGGCTGTTTTCCCTTTTTTACTCAGGAGTCGCCACAGCAAATCATCTGATTCGCACGTTTGATTTGGCAGAGGTTTTACGTTGGATGCCCTTCCTGTCACAACCCTTTTTAGCAAGGGACAGAAACACGCTGATGATTTTGCAGCCTACTCTTTTTACGAAAGTCAGCAATGGTTCTTTTACATGCCTCTCACCATAGACAGTGAGAGACATGGCCCGCCTTTGATAACCCAGTTAGCTGCACTGGGGAGGACAGTGACAACCTTGTGGAGAGTGGGACTCAAACCCCCAACCTTTGGCTCAGCGATCCAGTGCCCTATACCACTAGACCATCACTGCCCCGTTAGTGTCAAAGTGTCGAAGTGATGAAAAAGAAATCTACAGGTTCAAACCTCAGAATTATTATCACCATTCACCATTCACATAACGAATACTTGACACATGATAAAATGTTACCATTAAGTTATCAGTAATTCTCTTTTTCTCATCTCATCTCATCTTCTTCCGCTTATTCCAGGGTTGGGTCACGGGGGCATGACGAGGAGGATAGGAGTAACGAGGATGGATAGGATCAAGAATGAGTACATCAGAGGGACAGCACATGTTAGAGGTTTTGGAGACAAAGTCAGAGAGGTGAGATTGAGATGGTTTGGACATGTACACAGGAGAGATAGTGAATATATTGGTAGTAGGATGCTGAGGTTAGAACTACCAGGCAAAAGGCCTAGAGGAAGACCAAAGAGAAGATTTATGGATGTGGTGAAGGAGAACATGAAGGTAGTTGGAGTAAGAGTACAAGATGCAGAGGATAGGGTGAGATGGAGGCAGATAATTCGCTGTGGCGACCCCTGAAGGGAAAAGCCGAAAAGAAGAGAAGATATTTTATATATATATATATATATATATATATATATATACACAGTGGTATGAAAAAGTATCTGAACCTTTTGGAATTTCTCACATTTCTGCATAAACTCACCATCAAATGAAATCTTATTTTTGTCAAAATCACACAGATGAAAAAACAGTGTCTGCCTTAACTAAAACCACCCAAACATTTATAGGTTTTCATATTTTAATGAGGATAGCATGCAAACAATGACAGAAGGGGAAGGAATAAGTAACTGAACCATCACATTTAATATTTTGTACCCCCCCACATTTGGCAGCAATAACTTCAACCAGAGGCTTCCTATAGCTGCAGATCAGTCTGGCACATTGATCAGGACTAATCTTGGCCCATTCCTCTTTACAAAACTGCTGTAGTTCGGTCAGATTCCTGGGATGTCTGGCATGAATCGCTGTCTTGAGGTCATGCCCCAGCATCTCACTGGGGTTCAAGTCTGGACTTTGACTTGGCCACTCCAGAACGTGTATTTTGTTCTTCTGAAACCATTCTGAAGTTGATTTACTTCTGTATTTTGGATCATTGTCTTGTTGCAGCATCCATCCTCTTTTTAGCTTCAACTGTCTGACAGACGGCCTCAGGTTTTCCTGCAAAACATCCTGATAAACTTTTGAATTCATTTTTCCATTAATGATTGCAAGTTGTCCAGGCCCCGAGGCAGCAAAACAGCCCCAAACCATGATGCACCCTCCACCATGCTTCACGGTGGGGATGAGGTGTTGATGTTGGTGAGCTGTTCCATTTTTCCTCCTCACATGATGTTGTGTATTCCTCCCAAACAATTCAACTTTGGTTCCATCAGTCCACAAAATATTTTGCCAAAACTTCTGTGGAGTGTCCAAGTGCCTTTTTGCGAACATTAAACGAGCAACAATGTTTTTTTTTAGACAGCAGTGGCTTCCTCCTTGGAGTCCTCCCTTGAACACCATTCTTGGCCATTGTTTTACATTACATATAGTTAATGAGTGCACAGAGATATTGGACTGTGCCAGTGATTTCTGGAAGTCTTTAGCAGATACTCTAGGGTTTTTTTTTTTTACCTCTCTGAGTATTCTGTGCTGAACTCTTGGCGTCATCTTTCGTGGACGGCCACTCCTTGGGAGAGAAGCAACAGTGCCAAACTCTCTCCATTTGTAGACAACTTCTCTGACTGTCGATTGATGAACATCCAGACTTTTAGAGATGGTTTTGTATCCTTTCCCAGCTTTATACAAATCAGCAATTCTTGATCGCAGGTCTTCAGACAGCTCTTTTGAGTGAGCCATGGTGCACATCAGACACTGCTTCTCATCAAGACAATTCTTCCCAGGTGTGTGTTTTATAGTGGGCAGGGCAGCTTTAAGCCACTCATCAGTGATTGGGCACAAACCTGACTTAATTTGTTTGGTAAAAATTGGTTTCAATTGCTCTTTAAGTCTCCTTAGACAGAGGGTTCAGTTACTTATTCCTCCTCCTTCTGTCATTGTTTGCATGCTATCCTCATTAAAATATGAAAACCTATAAATGTTTGGGTGGTTTTAGTTAAAGCAGACACTGTTTTTTCATATAAATGCAGCCATGAGGTGGGGGTGGGGGGGGCACTAACCAGTGTCTCTCCCCCTCATGCCGGTCCCAAGCCCGGAGAAATGCAGAGGGTTGTGTCAGGAACGGCATCCGACGTAAAACCAATGCTAAATATTTATGATGCAAATCAGAAGTATTACCCCCATACCGGATCGGTCGAGGCCCGGGTTAACAACGACCACCATCAGTGCTGTCAATCAACAGGGTGCTGATGGAAATTGGACTACTGTTGGTCGAAGACGTCGAAGAAGGAGAGGTGGGAGGCGTGTCCGTAGGCAGAGACAGAAGAGGAAAGGCATGAGTCTAGGACTGAGAGTGGGGACTTTGAATGTTGGAACTATGCAAAGAAAAGGTAGAGAGCTGGCTGACATGATGCAGAGGAGGAAAGTGGACATACTGTGTGTTCAGGAGACCAGGTGGAAAGGTAGCAAAGCTAAAAGCTTAGGAGCAGGGTTTAAGCTATTTTATCACGGTGTGGATGGGAAGAGAAATGGAGCAGGAGTCATCTTGAAGGAGGAGTTTGTCAGGAATGTTCTAAAAGTGAAAAGAGTGTCAGACAGAGTGATGAGTCTCAAGTTAGAAATTGAAGGTGTAATGCTCAATGTTGTTAGTGCTTATGCCCCACAGGCAGGATGTGAGCTTGAAGAGAAGGAGAGATTCTGGAGGGAGTTAGATGAAGTGATGCAGAGTACCCCCAGAGGTGAAAGAGTGGTCATTGGTGCAGACTTCAATGGACATGTTGGTGCAGGCAACAGAGGGGACGAGGAAGTGATGGGCAGGTTTGGTATCCAGGACAGGAACGCAGAAGGACAGATGTTGATAGATTTTGCAAAAAGGATGGAAATGGCTGTGGTGAATACTTTCTTCCAGAAAAAACAGGAGCATAAGGTGACTTATAAAAGTGGAGGTAGGAGCACACAGGTAGACTACATCTTGTGCAGGCGATGTAATTTAAAGGAAGTCAGTGACTGCAAAGTCATAGTGGGTGAGCGTGTTGCCAAACAGCATAGGATGGTGGTGTGCAGGATGACTCTGATGGTGAGAAAGGTGAAAAAGGCAAAAGCAGAGCAGAAGACAAAATGGTGGAAGCTGAAAAAGGAAGAGTGTCGTGTTTGTCTTCAAGGAGGAGTTGAAACAGGCTTTGGGTGGCCAGGAAGTGCTTCCAAATGACTGGACAACCACAGCAAATGTGATCAGGGATACAGGTAGGCGAGTACTTGGTGTGTCCTCTGGAAGGAAAGTAGATAAGGAGACTTGGTGGTGGAATGAGGAAGTGCAGGAGTGTGTACAAAGGAAGAGGTTAGCTAAGAAGAAGTGGGACATTGAGAGGACCGAAGAGAGTAAACAGGAGTACAGGGAGACACAGCGTAAGGCGAAAGTAGCAGTGGCTAAGGCCCAACAGAGGGCGTATGATGACTTGTGCGATAGGTTGGATAGTAAAGAGGGAGAAAATGATCTATACAGGTTGGCACAGCAGAGAAATAGAGATGGGAAGGACGTGCAGCAAGTTAGATTGATAAAGGACAGAGAGGGAAATGTATTTACTGATGACAGAAGTGTGCTGGGTAGATGGAAAGAGTACTTTGAAGAGCTGATGAATGAGGAAAATGAGAGAGAAAAAAAGAGTAGAAGAGGTGACCATTGAGGAGCAGGATGTAGCAAAGATCAGTAAGGGTGAAGTGAGAAGGGCATTGAAGAGGATGAAGAATGGAAAGGCAGTTGGTCCTGATGATATACCTGTGGAGGTATGGAAGTGTCTAGGAGAGGTAGCAGTAGAGCCATACAATGAAGCTATGGGAAAGAATAGTGGAAGCAAGACTAAGGGCAGAGATCAGCATTTGTGAACAACAGTTTGGTTTCATGCCAAGAAAGAGCACCACAGATGCAGTGTTTGCTTTGAGGATGTTAATAGAGAAGTACAGAGAAGGTCAGACGGAGCTGCATTGTGCCTCTGTGGATCTGGAGAAAGCATATGACAGGGTGCCGAGAGAAGAACTGTGGTATTGTATGAGGAAGTCTGGCGTGACAGAGAAGTATGTTAGAGTGGTGCAGGACATGTATGAGAGATGTAAAACAGCGGTGAGGTGTGCTGTTGGTGTGACCGACGAATTCAAGGTGGAGGTGGGACTGCATCAAGGGTCAGCTCTGAGCCCCTTCTTGTTTGCTATGGTGATGGACAGGCTGACAGACGAGGTGAGACAAGAATCTCCATGGACTATGATGTTTGCAGATGACATCGTGATCTGTAGTGAGAGCAGAGAACAAGTGCAGGAAAATCTAGAGAGGTGGAGGTATGCCCTGGAAAGGAGAGGAATGAAAGTTAGCCTCAGAAAATCAGAATACATGTGTGTGAATGAGAAGGACCCAGGAGGAACGGTGATGTTACAGGGAGCAGAGATAAAGAAGGTGTAGGATTTTAAGTACTTAGGCTCAATAATCCAGAGCAATGGAGAGTGTGGAAAAGAGGTGAAGAAACGTGTGCAGGCAGGCTGGAATGGTTGGAGAAAAGTGTCCGGTGTGATGTGCGATAGGAGAGTGTCAGCAAGAATGAAGGGAAAAGTGTACAAGACGGTGGTGAGGCCAGCGATGTTGTATGGATTAGAAACAGTGGCGCTGAAGAAAAGGCAGGAGGCAGAGCTGGAGGTAGCGGAGATGAAAATGTTGAGGTTTTCTCTGGGAGTAACGAGGATGGATAGGATCAGAAATGAGTATATCAGAGGGACAGCCCACGTAAGATCTTTTGGAGACAAAGTCAGAGAGGCTAGATTGAGATGGTTTGGACATGTACAGAGGAGGGATAGTGAGTATATTGGCAGTAGGATGCTGAGGTTGGAACTACCAGGCAGAAGGCCTCGAGGAAGACCAAAGAAGAGATTTTTGGATGTGGTGAAGGAAGACATGAAGGTCGTTGGAGTCAGAAAAGAAGATGCGGAGGACAGGGTGAGGTGGAGGCGGATGATTTGCTGTGGCGACCCGTGAAGGGAGCAGCCTGAAGAAGACTGTTTTTTCATATGTGTGATTTTGACAAAGATCAGATAACATTTGATGGTGATTTTATGCAAAAATGTGAGAAATTCCAAAAGGTTCAGATACTTTTTCATACCACTGTATATGAACCCAGGGTTGGCTGAATGTTGGGTGCAGCCTACCTGAAACCCTGATATAATTGAACACAATCTCTAGTAGCTGTACAGCTGTCTGAAATACCTTCTGTTTCAGAGTATAATATGATTCTTGTAGGATTTGTGAAGTCACCTCTTGTTGTCTTCCACATCCGGCGGCAGTTGACAGTTCATACAAGTAGCATAAGGATGATTGTGATTTTCTAAATGCACCAGAATAATAGATGGATCTGATTTATCACCCAAAGCCAACAAGTCACCAAATGAATGTAATTTGCTGTTAATAAAATAGAGATGAAATAATATAAGTATTGCTGCTTGTGTTTTAAACATTTTGTACATGTTTGACCAGGAGTCTCCAACCCTGTTCCTGGAGAGCTGTTTTCCCGAGGATTTTGGCTCTCACTCTAATCATGCACAGCAGATTGTTGCATTCTGAAGTTCTTGATCAACTAAAAGAGGTGTGTTAAATTTTGTTTTGGTGTGAAGTCTGCAGGAATGTAATTCTCCAAGAACATGAAAGGAGCCTACTGTGTTAAATTTATGTAACCTGTCTATACTTACCTCAGTATTTTTTCAGATATAGGATGAGTGGTGTGGGTTTCCTGATGATAGTCAACTTTAGCACATACCAGTTTATCAATTACTGGAAAATGGTCTTTTATTGTGCTGAATCGATCACGTTTCTTAAAATCAGACAACTGTCTAATCCAAAGAGCTCGAGCATCAGCATATTTTTTTTCATTTAATCTGATCATGAGCTCTTTAAAAAACTCATTTGCTTCCAGAAGAGCTCTTACATTTAAATGTTTCATATAAAGAATATGAAACAAAACCACTAATGTGTCTGGAACACATGTATTGATGTACTGGTCTGTTGATCCTGAACTCGCTTTCATATAGAAAACCCAAATTCCGTTGAGTAGTGACAGCAGTGTTGCTGCTCTGGAATTGACAAATGGAAAACATTTCAGAAATTGTAATAGAAGTATATTGAAAGAAAAACATGTATATCTATTGAGCATCATTTTATGTTAAATCATTTCGGTTAATTGGCTGTTCCAAATCACCCCTATGTGTAAGTGTGAATGGTTGTAAGAGAGTTGGCTCTGTGATGGCCTGGTGAGCTGTCCAGGGTGTACCCCACCCTTGCCCAGAGTTGGCTGAGATGGATGCCAGTTTCCCCACAACCCTAATTAGGATTAAATGTTTCAGAAAATGAATGAATTAATGAAAATGGGGATGATATCTGACCTTTAAACTCATTTCCAAATGAGCCCTAATAACCATTATAAGTGTATGCTGTGATTTGGATTTTACCTTGTCTTTGGAACTCCAGACAGCACTGAGCCTAAAGAAAGAAGAAAAATTAAATGTTGGGATTATCCACAAAAAGCGAAGTCACTGTTATTACTTGTGTTATAGCTGATATATTCATTGAATTCAGTCCCACCCCGAATCTCGAAATTATTACGACTGCCTGTCTCTTAAATTATACGGACATTAAAAAAAAAAAAAAAAAAGCACAAATATCGCCTCTTTTGAAAAAACCTCATAAATATTACAAATTTTATAAATGTTGAATAAACATCTACGTATAGACAGATTGGAATGGATGGAGAAAAGTGTCCGGTGTGATGTGTGATAGGAGGGTATCGGCAAGAATGAAAGTAAAAGTGTACAAGATGGTGATGAGGCAAGCGAGGTTGTATGGTTTAGAAACAGTGGCACTGAGGAACAGATAGGAGGCAGAGCTGGAGGTAGCAGAGATGAAAATGTTGAAGTTCTCTCTGGGAGTAACAAGGATGGATAGGATCAGAAATGAATACATCAGAGGGACAGCCCATGTAAGATGTTTTGGAGACAAACTCAGAGAGGCAAAATTGAGATGGTTTGGACATGTACAGAGGAGGGATAGTGAGTATATTGGTAGTAGGATGCTGAGGTTAATGCAGCCATGAGGATGGGCACAAACAAGTGTCCGTCCTCATGCCGGTCCCAAGCCTGGATAAATGCAGTGGGTTGCAACAGGAAGGGCATCCGATGTAAAACTTTTGCCAAAATACATTATGCGAACTGCCAATACTAATTTCATAGCGGATCGGTCAAGGCCTGGGTTAACAACAACCGCCATCTGTACTGTCAACCAATAGGGTGTTGGTGGAAATTGGACTAATGTTGGTCGAAGAAGGAGAAGTCAAAGAAGGAGAGGCCGAAAGAAGGAGGGGTCAAAGAAGGAGAGGCCGAAAGAAGGAGAGGTGGGAGGCATGTCCGTAGGCAGAGAGAGAAGAGGAAAGGCATAAGTCAAGGACTGAGAGTAGGGACTTTGAATGTTGGAACTATGGCAGGAAAAGGTAGAGAGCTGGCTGACATGATGCAGAGGAGGAAGGTGGACAAACTGTGTGTTCAGGAGACCAGGTGGAAAGGTAGCAAGGCTACAAGCTTAGGAGCAGGGTTTAAGCTGTTTTTTCATGGTGTGGATGGGAAGAGAAATGGAGTAGAAGTCATCTTGAATGAGGGGTTGGTCAGGAATGTTCTAGAAACAAAAGAGTGTCAAACAGAGTGATGAGTCTCAAGTTAGAAATTGAAGGTATGATGTTCAATGTTGTTAGTGCTTATGCCCCACAGGCAGGATGTGAGCGAGAAGAGAAGGAGAGATTCTGCAGTGAGTTAGATGAAGTGATGCAGAGTATCCCCAGAGGTGAAAGAGTGCTCGTTGGTGCAGACTTCACCGAACATGTTGGTGCAGGCAACAGAGGGGATGAGGAAGTGATGGTCAGGTTTGGTATCCAGGACCGGAACACAGAAGGACAGATGTTGATAGATTTTGCAAAAAGGATGGAAATGGCTGTGGTGAATACTTTCTTCCAGCAGAGAAAGGAGCATAGGGTAGCTTACAAAAGCGGAAGTAGGAGCACACAAGTAGACTATATCTTGTGTAGGCGATGTAATTTGAAGGAAGACAGTGACTGCAAAGTAGTAGTGGGTGAGAGTTTTGCCAAACAGCATAGGATGGTGAGAAAGGTGAAGAAGGCAAAGGCAGAGCAGAATACAAAGTGGTGGAAGCTGAAAAAGGATGAATGTCGTGTTGTTTCAAGGAGGAGCTGAAACAGGCTTTGAGTGGTCAGGAGGTGCATCCAGATGACTGGACAACTACAGCTAATGTGATCAGTGAGACAGGTAAGAAAGTTCTTGGTGTGTCCTCTGGAAGGACAGTAGATATGGAGACTTGGTGGTGGAATGAGGAAGTGCAGGAGTGTGTTAAAAGGAAGAGGTTAGCTAAGAAGAAGTGGGACACAGAGAGGACCGAAGAGAGTAAACAGGAGTACAGGGAGACACAGCGTAAGGCGAAAGTAGCGGTGTCAAAGGCTAAACAGAGGGCGTATGATGACTTGGATGCTAGGCTGGAGAGGAAGAAGGGAGAAAATGATTTATACAGATTGTCACAGCAGAGAAATAGAGATGGGAAGGACGTGCAGCAAGTTAAAATGATTAAGGACAGAGAGGGAAACGTATTGACTGATGACAGAAGTGTGCTGGGAAGATGGAAAGAGTACTTTGAAAAGCTGATGAATGAGGAAAATAAGAGAGAAAAATGAGTAGAAGAGGTGATTGTTGAGGACCAGGAAGTAGCAAAGATTAGTAAGAGTGAAGTGAGGAGGGCATTGAAGAGGATGAAGAGTGGAAAGGCAGTTGGATGAAGTTATGGGAAAGAATAGTGGAAGCTAGACTAAGGGCAGAGGTCAGCACTTGTGAACAACAGTTTGGTTTCATGCCAAGAAAGAGCACCACAGATGCATGTTTGCTTTGAGAATGTTAATAGAGAAGTACAGAGAAGGTCAGAAGAAGCTGCATTGTGCCTTTGTGGATCTGGAAAAAGCACATGACAGGGTGCCAAGAGAAGAACTGTGGTATTGCATGAGGAAGTCTGGAGTGGCAGAAAAGTATGTTAGAGTAGTGCAGGACATGTATGAGAGATGTAAGACAGTGATGAGGTGTGCTGTCGGCGTGACCAACGAATTCAAGGTGGAGGTGGGACTGCATCAAGGATCAGCTCTGAGCCCCTTCTTGTTTCCGATGGTGATGGACAGGCTGACAGACGAGGTTAGGCAAGAATCTCCATGGACTATGATGTTTGCAGATGACATTGTGATCTGTAGTGAGAGCAGAGAACAAGTGGAGGAAAATCTAGAGAGGTGGAGGTATGCCCTGGAAAGGAGAGGAATGAAGGTTAGCCTCAGAAAATCAGAATGCATGTGTGTGAATGAGAAGGACCCAGGAGGAACGGTGATGTTACAGGGAACAGAGATAACGAAGGTGGAGGATTTTAAGTACTTTGACTCAACAATCCAGAGCAATGGAGAGTGTGGAAAAGAGGTGAAGAAACGTGTGCAGGCAGGCTGGAATGGTTGGAGAAAAGTCCGTTGTGATGTGCGATAGGAGAGTGTCAGCAAGAATGAAAGGAAAAGTGTACAAGACGGTGGTGAGGCCAGCGATGTTGTATGGCTTAGAAACAGTGGCGCTGAGGAAAAGGCAGGAGGCAGAGCTGGAGGTAGCAGAGATGAAAATGTTGAGGTTCTCCTTGGAAGTAACACGGATGGATAGGATCAGGAATGAGTACATCCGAGGGACAGCCCATGTAAGATGTTTTGGAGACAAAGTCAGAGAGGCTCGATTGAGATGGTTTGGACATGTACAGAGGAGGGATAGTAAGTATATTGGTAGTAGGATGCTGACATTGGAACTAACAGGCAGAAGGCTTAGAAGAAGACCAAAGAGAAGATTTATGGATGTGGTGAAGGAGAACATGAAGGTAGTTGGAGTAAGAGTACAAGATGCAGAGGATAGGGTGAGATGGAGGCAGATAATTCGCTGTGGTGACCCCTGAAGGGAAAAGCCGAAAGGAAAAGAAGAAGAAGAAGGATCCTGAGGTTGGAACTACCAGGCAGAAGGCCTAGTGGAAGTCCAAAGAAGAGATTTATGGATGTGGTGAAGGAAGACATGAAGGTCGTTGGTGTAAGAGAAGAAAATGCAGAGTACAGGGTGAGATGGACGCAGATGATTTGCTGTGGCGTCCCTGATGGGAACAGCCGAAAGGAAAAGAAGATATAGACTATTGAATGTCTGGCAGTAAATATGAAGATAATACAAGAAAAAAAAAGTAGTTTGAACTGAGCACTAATTCAACATTAGTTTCTCTTAGTGCATCAGCAGGGCTGTTTGGTGGAGGGTGGTAATTTATTATGGGGGCGAGGGATGTCACCATTATAGGAACCTTTTATAATATGTGTACAACCACAAATAGTTATGGAACCATAATTAGGCATATATTTAAAAAAGTATGTTACAGGAGAAGTTAGGTTCTCTGTTGAATCCAATCAGCCCATTCTGGGCGAAAGTGGGGTACACCCTAAACAGCTTGCCCAACAATCGGAAGGGCAACACACACGTACACTCACACCTTGGGGCAATTTGGAACAACAAACTAACTTCCACATGTTTCACTTCCTCCATCTGCATTTTTCTGTCAATATCCAGTACAATTAAAGATTTTGTAATAATAAAAAAACACCAAAATAAAAACAAACAACAACAACAACAACAAATCAATTTTTTGTTGTTGCTTTTACATGGTATAAAAGTTCTATATTTGGAATGATATCTCTGCAATTTCATTGCTTGTGTTGATGCTAACATTTTACGACTAGCCTACTGATCGTGTTTTCAGAAAAAGGCTTTTCTCAGGTGCCAAGAAAACAAAATTAAACTCAAAGAATGGGGTTAGACATCAGGGCTTTTATGTTTATATTATAAGTTATGATTTCCTTTACCTTTGCTTTTGTTTTTTCTTCTTTCCATTTCACGTCACTGAATCTGTTCTTCCTAAGAATGCAACTCAGAATGTCACTCTATTACTCAAATGAAGACTCTACAGGAATTAAATGAATACAACCACGAAAGAAAACAATTAATAGTACGGCAGAAAATAATATGAAACTGTCAAATTGAAAGACAGGTATTATCACCGTTCACCGCGAAGATGACCACAACAAGGACATGACGTAACACTATGCAATTTTTTATGAATCAAATTGAGAGTTTATTTTTGTAAACCAAAATTTGTGTGCCTTTGATGTTGAATACATAGGTTATACAAATGTATTAAGCTTGAGGAAGTGTTTATCAGTGTTTGCTTAGAGTGTATTTATCTAGTTCTATTACTATTTTCCTTATCAGTGCATTTCACTGTAACAAAGAGTTCCTGTTTTGTCCACATTACTAATTGATGATGAAGAAATCCAATTAATTTTTAGTTGTATCACACTTTTTAAAACAGACATTGTCACAAAGCAAGTAAAAGTAGGAGTTTACAAGGTAGAAAATAGTTTGAACATTTTCTACAACCCCTACAGATCCCAAATGAGCTCTGCCCATGGTGATATATATACAGACACTCCCCGACTTACGTTCATCCATTTTACGTTTTTTTTTTTTTTTTTTTGCTTTTACAATTTTTTTTCTTTTTTCAAAGAAAAAAAAAGTAAATTTTTGAGTTCAGACATGCCTACGTGGTACACTGACATAGTGGCGCAATGACGCTAACAAACGACAGACTACCAGACATTATATATATATAATGCAGCCATGAGGCTGGGGGGGGGGGGGGGGGGGGCACTAACTCTGCCACTCCAGACTTCCTCATACAATATCACAGTTCTTCTCTCAGCACCCTGTCATATGCTTTCTCCAGATCCACAAAGGCACAATGTAGCTCCTTCTGACCTTCTCTATTCTTCTCTATTAACATCCTCATAGCAAACACTGCATCTGTGGTGCTCTTTCTTGGCATGAAACCAAACTGTTGTTCACAAATGCTGACCTCTGCCCTTAGTCTAGCTTCCACTATTCTTTCCCATAACTTCATTGTATGGCTCGTCAACTTTATCCCTCTGTAGTTGCCACAACTCTGTACATCTCCCTTGTTCTTAAAAATGGGCACAAGCACACTTCTCCTCCATTCCTCCGGCATCTGCTCACTTTCAAAGACCTTGTTGAATATTCTTATCAGAAAATCTACAGCTACCTCCCCTAGACACTTCCATACCTCAACTGGTATGTCATCAGTGCCAACTGCCTTTCCACTCTTCATCCTCTTCAATGCCCTCCTCACTTCTCCCTTATTTATCTTTGCTACTTCCTGGTCCTCAACGGTCACCCCCTTCTACTCTTTTTTCTCTCTCATTTTCCTCATTCATCAGCTCTTCAAAGTACTCTTTCCATCTTCCCAGCACACGTCTGTCATCAGTCAATACATTTCCCTCTCTATCCTTTATCACTCTAACTTGCTGCACGTCTTTCCCATCTCTATTTCTCTGCTGTGCTAACCTGTATAAATCATTTTCTCCCTCCTTACTGTCCAACCTATCATACAAGTCATCATACGCCCTCTGTTTGGCCTTTGACACCGCTACCTTCGCCTTACACTGTGTCTCCCTGTACTTCTGTTTACTCTCATCGGTCCTCTCTGTGTCCAACTTCTTCTTAGCTAACCTCTTCTTTTGTACACACTCCTGCATTTCCTCATTCCACCACCAAGTTTCCTTATCTACTTTCCTTCCAGAGGACACACCAAGTACTGTCCTACCGGTCTCCCTGATCACATTTGCTGTGGTTGTCCAGTCATCTGGAAGCACTTCCTGACTACCCAAAGCCTGTTTCAACTCCTCCTTGAAGACAACACGACACTCTTCCTTTTTCAGCTTTCACCACTTTGTCTTCTGCTCTGCCTTTGCCTTTTTCACCTTTCTCACCATCAGCATCATCCTGCACACCGCCATCCTATGCTGTTTGGCAACACTCTCACCCACTACTACTTTGCAGTCACTGACTTCCTTCAAATTACATCGCCTACACAAGATGTAGTCTACCTGTGTGCTCTTACCGCCGCTTTCATAAGTCACCCTATGCTCCTGTTTCTTCTTGAAGAAAGTATTCACCACAGCCATTGCCATTCTTTTTGCAAAATCGATCAACATCTGTCCTTCTGTGTTCCTGTCCTGGATACCAAACCTGCCCATCACTTCCTCGTCCCCTCTGTTGCCTGCACCAACATGTCCATTGATGTCTGCCCCAATGACCACTCTTTCACCTCTGGGGGTACTCTGCATCACTTCATCTAACTCACTCCAGAATCTCTCCTTCTCTTCTAGCTCACATCCTGCCAGTGGGGCATAAGCACTAACAACATTGACCATCACGCCTTCAATTTCTAACTTGAGACTCATCATTCTGTCTGACACTCTTTCCACTTCTAGAACATTCCTGACAAACCCCTCCTTCAAGATGACTCCTACTCCATTTCTCTTCCCATCCACACCATGATAAAACAGCTGAAACCCTGCTCCTAGGCTTTTAGCTTTGCTACCTTTCCACCTGGTCTACTGAACACACTGTATGTCCACCTTCCTCCTCTGCATCATGTCAGCCAGCTCTCTGCCTTTTCCTTGCATAGTTGCAACATTCAAAGTCCCTACTCTCAGTCCTAGGCTCACGCCTTTCCTCTTCTCTCTCTGCCTACGGACAAGCCTCCCGCCTCTCCTTCTTCGACGTCTTCGACCAACAGTAGTCCAATTTTCATTAGCACCCTGTTGGTTGACAGCACTGATGGCGGTCATTGTTAACCAGGGTCTCCACCGATCCGGTATGAATTTTATTTTGACCATTTGCATTTTTAATGTGGCAGAAATTTTATGCCGGATGCCCTTCCTGTCGCAACCCTCTGCATTTATTCGGGATTGGGACCGGCATAAGGGGGAGAGACACTGGTTAGTGCCCCCCCGCGCCTCATGGCTGCATTACATAACCCCTCAAGGAATCAAATTAATGTTGAGTTTGTCCAGCAGGGAATGCGCTTTGAATTCACTTTTTTAAGTTGTTTTAATTCAGTAATTGTTTAATAAGTGTGGGTGCATTTGAGCTCACATTCCTTCTCTGCATCATGTCAGCCAGCTCTCTATCTTTTCCTGTCATAGTTCCAACATTCAAAGTCCCTACTTTCAGTTCTAGACTCCTGCATTTCCTCTTCTCTCTCTGCCTACGGATACGCCTCCCGCCTCTCCTTCTTCGACCAACAGTAGTCCAATTTCCACCAGCACCCTGTTGGTTAACAGCACTGATGGCGGTCGTTGTTAACCCGGGCCTCGACCGATCTGGTATGAATTTTCTTGATATGACTCGCATGTTTTAATTGGCATTTATTTTATGCCGGATGCCCTTCCTGACACAACCCTCTGCATTTATCCGGGCTTGGGACCGGCATGAGGGTGAGACACTGGCTTGTGCCCCTCCGTCACGGCTGCATTGTATATATATATATATATATATATATATATATATATATATATATATATATATATATATATCTGGCCATGAATGGCTGAGTGTGTAAACGTAGATTCTATCTTGCAATCTCTGGGATGATAGTGGCGCACCTTGTTGATGCACCATACATTAACTATTCCTAAAGTATAGCTAATGACTGATATAAATGATCTCCATTGGCTGTTATGATTTTTTCAGTCATCATCATCATCATCATCATCATCTTCTTCCGCTTAGTCCAGGGTCGGGTCGCGGGGGCAGCAACCTCAGCAAAGAGGTCCAGACGTCCCTCTCCCGAGCCACTTTCTCAAACTCACCCGGGGGGATACCGAGGCGGTCCCAGACAAGCCGAGAGACATAGTCCCTCCAGCGTGTTCTAGGTCGACCCCGGGGTCTCTTCCCGGTTGGACATGCCCGAAGCACCACACCAGGGAGGCGTCCGGGGGGGGCATTCTGACCAGATGCCCGAGCCACCTCAACTGGCCCCTCTCAATGCGGAGGAGCAGCGGATCTACTCTGAGCTCTCCCCGGATGGCGGAGCTTCTCACCTTATCTCTAAGGGAGAACCCCGCCACCCGGCGAAGGAAGCTCATTTCAGCCGCTTGTATCCGTGATCTTGTTCTTTCGGTCATTATCCAAAGCTCGTGACTATAGGTGAAGGTTGGAACGTAGATCGACTGGTAAATTGAGAGCTTTGCCTTGCGGCTCAGCTCCTTCTTCATCACGACGGACCGGTACAGGCACCGCTTAACAGCAGAGGCTGCAGCGATCCGTCTGTCGATCTCTTGCTCCATCCTTCCCTCACTCGTAAACAAGACCCCAAGATACTTAAACTCCTTCACTTGGGGCAGGACCTCATTCCCGACCCGGAGGGTGCATTCCACCCTTGTCCGACTGAGAACCATGGCCTCGGACTTGGAGGTACTGATCTTCATCCCGGCTGCTTCGGACTCAGCTGCGAATCGCTCCAATGAGAGCTGGAGGGCCCGACTTGATGAAGGCAAAAGGACAACATCATCTGCAAAAAGCAGAGATGATATCCGATGGCCACCAAACCAGAACCCCTCATCACCTCGACTGCGCCTAGAAATTCTGTCCATAAAAATTATGAACAGAATCGGTGACAAAGGACAGCCTTGGCGGACTTCAACTCCCACTGGAAACGAATCCGACCTGCTGTTACCAATACGGACCAAACTCTGGCTCCGGTGATACAGCGACCGAATAGCTCGTAGCAACGGATCCGGAACGCTGTACTCTCGGAGCACGCCCCACAAGATCGTTCAAGGGACACGATCGAAAGCCTTCTCCAAATCCACAAAGCACATGTGGACAGATTTTTTCAGTATTATTTATAATGGCAGTAATAGTTACTTATACACTTATCTTGGTATTTGTGTATAAGTAACTATTACTGCCATTATAAATAATACTGAAAAAAAAAAAAATGCAGCCATGGGGTGGGGGGGGGGGCACTAACCAGTGTCTCTCCCCCTCATGCCGGTCCCAAGCCCGGAGAAATGCAGAGGGTTGCGTCAGGAAGGGCATCCGACGTAAAACCAATGCCAAACAGTTATGCAAATCAGAAGTATTACCCCCATACCGGATCGGTCGAGGCCCGGGTTAACAACGACCGCCATCAGTGCTGTCAATCGACAGGGTGCTGATGGAAATTGGACTACTGTTGGTCGAAGACGTCGAAGAAGGAGAGGTGGGAGGCGTGTCTGTAGGCAGAGGGAGAAGAGGAAAGGCATGAGTCTAGGACTGAGAGTGGGGACTTTGAATGTTGGAACTATGCAAAGAAAAGGTAGAGAGCTGGCTGACATGATGCAGAGGAGGAAGGTGGACATACTGTGTGTTCAGGAGACCAGGTGGAAAGGTAGCAAAGCTAAAAGCTTAGGAGCAGGGTTTAAGCTATTTTATCACGGTGTGGATGGGAAGAGAAATGGAGTAGGAGTCATCTTGAAGGAGGAGTTTGTTAGGAATGTTCTAAAAGTGAAAAGAGTGTCAGACAGAGTGATGAGTCTCAAGTTAGAAATTGAAGGTGTAATGTTCAATGTTGTTAGTGCTTATGCCCCACAGGCAGGATGTGAGCTAGAAGAGGAGAGATTCTGGAGTGACTTAGATGAAGTGATGCAGAGTACCGCCAGAGCTGAAAGAGTGGTCATTGGTGCAGACTTCAATGGACATGTTGGTGAAGGCAACAGAGGGGACGAGGAAGTGATGGGCAGGTTTGGTATCCAGGACAGGAACGCAGAAGGACAGATGTTGATAGAATTTGCAAAAAGGATGGAAATGGCTGTGGTGAATACTTTCTTCCAGAAGAAACAGGAGCATAGGGTGACTTATAAAAGCGGAGGTAGGAGCACACAGGTAGACTACATCTTGTGTAGGCGATGTAATTTGAAGGAAGTCAGTGACTGCAAAGTCATAGTGGGTGAGAGTGTTGCCAAACAGCATAGGATGGTGGTGTGCAGGATGACTCTGATGGTGAGAAAGGTGAAAAGGCAAAGGCAGAGCAGAAGACAAAGTGGTGGAAGCTGAAAAGGAAGAGTGTCGTGTTGTCTTCAAGGAGGAGTTGAAACAGGCTTTGGGTGGCCAGGAAGTGCTTCCAAATGACTGGACAACCACAGCAAATGTGATCAGGGACACAGGTAGGAGAGTACTTGGTGTGTCCTCTGGAAGGAAAGTAGATAAGGAGACTTGGTGGTGGAATGAGGAAGTGCAGGAGTGTGTACAAAGGAAGAGGTTAGCTAAGAAAAAGTGGGACATTGAGAGGACCGAAGAGAGTAAACAGGAGTACAGGGAGACACAGCGCAAGGCGAAAGTAGCAATGGCTAAGGCCAAACAGAGGGCGTATGATGACTTGTATGATAGGTTGGATAGTAAAGAGGGATAAAATGATCTATACAGGGTGGCACAGCAGAGAAATAGAGATGGGAAGGACGTGCAGCAAGTTTGAATGATTAAGGACAGAGAGGGAAATGTATTGACTGATGACAGAAGTGTGCTGGGAAGATGGAAAGAGTACTTTGAAGAGCTGATGAATGAGGAAAATGAGAGAGAAAAAAGAGTAGAAGTGGTGACCATTGAGGAGCAGGATGTAGCAAAGATCAGTAAGGGTGAAGTGAGAAGGGCATTGAAGAGGATGAAGAATGGAAAGGCAGTTGGTCCTGATGATATACCTGTGGAGGTATGGAAGTGTCTAGGAGAGGTAGCAGTAGATTTTCTGACAAGAACATTCAACAAGGTACTAGAGAGTGAGCAGATGCCGGAGGAGTGGAGGAGAAGTGTGCTGGTGCCAATTTTTAAGAACAAGGGAGACGTGCAGAGTTGCGGCAACTACAGAGTTATCCCTTTTTGTTGATGAGCCATACGATGAAGTTATGGGAAAGAATAGTGGAAGCTAGACTAAGGGCAGAGGTCAGCATTTGTGAACAACAGTTTGGTTTCATGCCAAGAAAGAGCACCACAGATGCAATGTTTGCTTTGAGGATGTTAATAGAGAAGTACAGAGAAGGTCAGAGAGAGCTACATTGTGCCTTTGTGGATCTGGAAAAAGCATATGACAGGGTGCCAAGAGAAGAACTGTGGTATTGCATGAGGAAGTCTGGAGTGGCAGAGAAGTATGTTAGCGTGGTGCAGGACATGTATGAGAGATGTAAGACAGTGGTGAGGTGTGCTGTCGGTGTGACCAACGAATTCAAGGTGGAGGTGGGACTGCATCAAGGGTCAGCTCTGAGCCCCTTCTTGTTTGCTATGGTGATGGACAGGCTGACAGACGAGGTTAGACAAGAATCTCCATGGACTATGATGTTTGCAGATGACATTGTGATCTGTAGTGAGAGCAGAGAACAAGTGGAGGAAAATCTAGAGAGGTGGAGGTATGCCCTGGAAAGGAGAGGAATGAAGGTTAGCCTCAGAAAATCAGAATACATGTGTGTGAATGAGAAGGACCCAGGAGGAACGGTGATGTTACAGGGAACAGAGATAACGAAGGTGGAGGATTTTAAGTACTTTGACTCAACAATCCAGAGCAATGGAGAGTGTGGAAAAGAGGTGAAGAAGCGTGTGCAGGCAGGCTGGAATGGTTGGAGAAAAGTGTCCGGTGTGATGTGCGATAGGAGAGTGTCAGCAAGAATGAAGGGAAAAGTGTACAAGACGGTGGTGAGGCCAGCGATGTTGTATGGCTTAGAAACAGTGGCGCTGAGAAAAAGGCAGGAGGCAGAGCTGGAGGTAGCAGAGATGAAAACGTTGAGGTTCTCTCTGGGAGTAACGAGGATGGATAGGATCAGAAATGAGTATATCAGAGGGACAGCCCACGTAAGATGTTTTGGAGACAAAGTCAGAGAGGCTAGCTTGAGATGGTTTGGACATGTACAGAGGAGGGATAGTGAGTATATTGGCAGTTGGATGCTGAGGTTGGAACTACCAGGCAGAAGGCCTCGAGGAAGACCAAAGAAGAGATTTATGGATGTGGTGAAGGAAGACATGAAGGTCGTTGGAGTCAGAAAAGAAGATGCGGAGGACAGGGTGAGGTGGAGGCGGATGATTTGCTGTGGTGACCCCTGAAGGGAGCAGCCGAAAGTAAAAGAAGACACTTATCTTGGTATTTCTGTATAGATGGCACCTATAACTAAAATTATAGTTTATAATATAGTGTTAATCCCCCTATTTGGGGAATTTTGCTTGTAAATGATTGTTCCGCATTCTCGGGTATGAATGGTAAATAATCTTTCATAAAGCCACATAGGTTATTTTTGTGAAGATTAAGTTGTACAACAATGTGTTCAAGCACCTGTCTATTTTTTTCTTTTTCCAACAAAGATATGACCTTTTTCCAGAAGCATTTTCATTTCGAAGAAGCTTTACAACTTTATCGTATTTGTAAGTCAAATGTAAACCAGCTAACAATGAATCAAGGACACATGTATTGAAATAAGGGCCCATCCACTTTCAGTCAGTCTTCACTCTGCCTCAATCAAAATGAGAAATGAGAGATAAAAAAGTAAATATAAAATTATGTAAATATTGTTTTCTATAATTTAAACATAACGTTTGAAAACCACCGCCCAACAATTTTTTTTTTCCTAGCAGATGATTTGCATTTAGTTAATAAAGCTGATATGACGGTTGTTGTGGCTTAGCCATTTCCAGCAGGAATTATTTGAGTGTGGAAGGGATATAGCAAGGCTAAATAGCTTTACTTATTCAGGTTACATATAAACTATGATTTATCTATGAGATTATAGACATGAATAAAGTGTTGGTTACAGTTTTGATTCATTCATACTCATTAGAAACACCGTCTTCACTTTTCATTTAATTACAGTAAACTTCTTCTTCTTCTTCTTCTTTTACTTTCGGCTGCTCCCAATACCACAGTTCTTCTCTTGGCACCCTGTCATATGCTTTTTCCAGATCCACAAAGGCACAATGTAGCTCTCTCTGACCTTCTCTGTACTTCTCTATTAACATCCTCAAAGCAAACATTGCATCTGTGGTGCTCTTTCTTGGCATGAAACCAAACTGTTGTTCACAAATGCTGACCTCTGCCCTTAGTCTAGCTTCCACTATTCTTTCCCATAACTTCATCGTATGGCTCATCAACTTTATCCCTCTGTAGTTGCTGCAACTCTGCACGTCTCCCTTGTTCTTAAAAATGGGCACCAGCACACTTCTCCTCCACTCCTCCGGCATCTGCTCACTCTCTAGTACCGTGTTAAATGTTCTTGTCAGAAAATCTACTGCTACCTCTCCTAGACACTTCCATACCTCCACAGGTATATCATCAGGACCAACTGCCTTTCCATTCTTCATCCTCTTCAATGCCCTTCTCACTTCACCCTTACTGATCTTTGCTACATCCTGCTCCTCAATGGTTACCTCTTCTACTCTTTTTTCTCTCTCATTTTCCTCATTCATCAGCTCTTCAAAGTACTCTTTCCATCTTCCCAGCACACTTCTGTCATTAGTCAATACAGTTCCCTCTCTGTCCTTTATCAATCTAACTTGCTGCACGTCCTTCCCATCTCTATTTCTCTGCTGTGCCAACCTGTATAGATCATTTTCTCCCTCTTTACTATCCAACCTATCATACAAGTCATCATACGCCCTTTGT
Source organism: Plotosus lineatus (assembly GCA_024760905.1). NCBI lineage: Eukaryota > Metazoa > Chordata > Actinopteri > Siluriformes > Plotosidae > Plotosus > Plotosus lineatus. Next base: position 23,055,652 of record CM045731.1, read on the forward strand.
TTGGCCTTAGCCACTGCTACTTTCGCCTTACGCTGTGTCTCCCTGTACTCCTGTTTCCTCTCTGTACTCCTGTTTAATTACAGTAAACGTGGAGGTTATAATAACTCTTTTATGGCAGAAAATGAAACTTAATGTGTCATCAGCAAATTATTGGTTAAACCAACTTTGTCTCAAACTTAGTTAACATTTATGATTTAACATCAGACATTTCACATGCTATGACTAGCTAATAGTTAGCATGTTGTGATAATCCGACCGGGTACAGCTGCATAATAATTGCGGAAAAACATTCCACAGTCCTAAAAGTTTTTTATATCTAGATGTTATTGTACATTGTGGTTTTACTTTACCTTTAATCTGCCATTTTAAATCATTTTTTAAAATAGGACGTCTGCGTTACTTTTCTTACTTCTGAGCTTTCTTCCTGTTGTGCAGCTTATGTGCAGTTTCAAGAGGAAGTAAACTGTCTGTCTTCTGTTGAGTCCGTTGAATTTGGAAAGAAGAAGACTGGATACTGGTTTTGAGTTGAATATGAGAAGCTTTATTGCGTCGACTGCAGAGGACGGAGACCAACAGTACATGCATAAAGGCACGCTAGTTAAGGTCTGAGGTCTCACTCGCGCGGGGGGGAGGGGGGGGTGGCTTTTAAGGGCCGCAGAGCAGGTTCCTCCTTCCAGGTTTGTGACTTGGTCTATGATGCGTTGTTCTCTCAACAGGATGCGATAACTCTGGGCTGGTCACAACCCCAAACACCCCCCACCTCCTGACCTCGAAGTAATCTGCAGCTGGAAACTGTCGAGTCTGTTGAAGGTCACACAGACCGTGGAATGCTCGGTGTGTCATGAGTACCAAGCATGCACTTTTGTTTAAGTATGCACTTTTACAATAGACATGAAGAATGGCCCCTTAAGCATATCATTTGATTATTCTCAGCAGTATTTGCACCAGAGAACATGATAATATGATACACTTTTACACTTCCTTTTGGCTTTTTCCCTTTTACTCGGGAGTCGCCACAGCGAATCATCTGATTTGCATGTTTGATTTGGCAGAGGTTTTTACGTCGGATGCCCTTCCTGTCACAACCCTTTTTAGCAAGGGACAGAAACACGCTGACGACTTTGTAGCTTACTCTTTACGAAAGTCAGCAATGGTTCTTTTACATGCCTCTCACCATAGACAGTGAGAGACATGGCCCGCCTTTGATAATCCAGTTAGCTGCACTGGGAGGGACAGTGACAACCTTGTGGAGAGTGGGACTCGAACCCCTAACCTTTGGATCAGCGATCCAGCACCCTATACCATTAGACCACCACTGCCCCCAAAAGAGGAAGTGAACGAAAAGTATAATGCTATGTTAAAGATAAATTCTTACTTGAAACTGTATGCAGTGGTGCTGAAACAATCAGGGTGCGTACCTAATAAGAATTAAAAACTTTTATTATTTTAATATTAATTGATGGTCAGGTAGCCACTCAGTACTGTGAGCTCGGCATTTTGATGGCCATACCCACTTGATTCTACATGATACATTCTCCCCTTAAGGCCCTATGTGTGTAATTAGTATGTCATTTCATACTTGCAGCATGTATGTTTGTTTTGTCATCATTAAATAAAGCAAAAAAAAAAACAATAAACAAAACAAAGAAAGCTACACAAAGACCTCAACAAGCAGGCGCAGAAGTGTATACAGTAGGCCCTCATTATTCGTGTGAGTTTGGTTCCGGCCTCTCCCGCGAATGAAGATAATCCGCGAGTTCTGTACCCAGAAGTAAAACCCCATGTATCGATGCGCGAATGAACAACCGGAAGCAAAATACTATGTATCCATTATATGTGTAGACAGTCTTACTCATTAATACACTTAAAATATAGTAATGATTAAGAAAAACTTATTTTTTTACTGTGATATTTTTAGTAATAATATATATATATATATATATATATATATATATATATATATATATATATATATATATATATATATATAAAACGATTTTGCAAAAAGGATGGAAATCTTCTTCTTCTTTTCCTTTCGGCTGTTCCCTTCAGGGGTCGCCACAGCAAATGATCTGCCTCCATCTCTCCCTATCCTCTGCATCTTCTACTCTTACTCCAACGACCTTCATGTCCGCCTTCACCATTACTGCATTAACTGCCAACCTTTGGATCAGTGATCCAGCACCTTTTACCACCAGGTCACCACTGCCCCAGATCATATCAGATCATATCATATGAATGACAACTTTCAGAATGTTATACCTGCTTGACAATAAGTTATAATAAATGTTCAAATACAAATTGTGATCTATGGAAAACGTCATTCTCCAAAAGTGGAAGTCTGTCTTCCTTTCGGCTTTTTCCCTTTTACTCGGGAGTCGCCACAGCGAATCATCTGATTCGCACATTTGATTTGGCAGAGGTTTTTACGTCGGATGCCCTTCCTGTCACAACCCTTTAGCAAGGGACAGAAACACGCTGACGACTTTGCAGCTACTCTTTACGAAAGTCAGCAATGGTTCTTTTACATGCCTCTCACCATAGACAGTGAGAGACATGGCCCGCCTTTGATAACCCAGTTAGCTGCACTGGGGGGGACAGTGACAACCTTGTGGAGAGTGGGACTCGAACCCCCAACCTTTGGATCAGCGATCCAGCGCCCTATACCACTAGACCACCACTGCCCCATTCTCCAAAAGTGGAAGATAAGGCTAAAACCTGAATCATTTTGGGACTTTGAAATTTAAATTTTAAACATTTAAGTGCCCTTTGAATTTTTCAGCAAAGCTGCAGTCAACTGTTAAAAATGAAGTAGAATGCACAAGATGAAGTTGTTCTTACCCATGTCGATATGGTGTTTTGTAAATCCCTGAGTCTGGACCTCAGGCTCTCAGAGTATGATGGCACTTCAGAGGCAGCAAGCACAAATAGGACACACTGAACCTTCTGATTCAGGGTAGGTTCTTGAATGTAGCCACTTACTGTATTTTTAATTGCACCATCTGATGAGTTGTCACAACTGCTGTTGCAAATAGCCCCTGGTTTTGAATTGAAGGTTGTTTGTTCCTGATTGTGATAGCTTCAGCTGGATTTAACATTGGAAATTGGTTGGCATTTTTCTCATTTATTTCAAACAAACTTTCCAGCTTTGTCAAAACCAGAGAGGAGTTGGCTGATGGTTGCTCCATGATGACTGCTCTTATAAAGAAGATGAAAACGCACATGACTGGAGAAAAATGTCTGCAGCCTCAGCTCCTTCTCACTGCCCAGGGAAGATACAATGGAAGCCATGAGTGAAAGGAATCCTGAGAAGAAAAGAAAGAAATAGATGTGTGCCATAACATTCAGGCAGTCAGTACAAAACAAAAGTGAAACTTAACCTGATGATACTTTTAAAGGGGAAATGCACAAAAAGCATGTTGAGAGGTTTGCTAAATGTTCATAGATGATGTAATTACACTACTTTGTGATAAACAGGGCCTGCAGAGCAATTTGAAAAGTGGGGGGGGATAACTGAAAATTTGGAGATTTTAGATTATTTGAAACACTACTCTCATTGCTTGGGTTTGGAAAATGAGGCATGTGCAATGTTTGATCTGAACCTTTCATACTTGTATACGTACCCAATGACCAGGGGTTGACACGGCGGTGCTTAAATTCTTGTGTCGATGTTCCGAGGCTATGTTTCGGTCCATTCCCTAGAAGACAGCCACTATATTACTATATGCGTGGCGCATAGGCATTTACAGTACACCGGATCGGTGGAAGCACTGATGGCGGTCGTTGTTAACCCGGGCTTCGACTGATCCGGTATGACATTCTTTGTAGTGACTCACATATTTTATTTGGCATTTGTTTTACGCCGGATGCCCTTCCTGACGCAACCCTCTGCATTTATATATATATTTATATATGTGTGTGTGTTTGTGTGTGTGTGTGTGTGTGTGTGTGTGTGTGTATACGTATATAAATAAAATCTGACAGCCAACATTTCTAGGAGAACTGTGCCTTGATTCTATTAGACACCCAGTGGATCCTGTGCAAAGGAATTGTGTAGAACATGCCTTACATATAAATTTAAATATCGACATTAAATTAAAGATATATATATATATATATATATATATATATATATGTTTTAGAACAAATACAATGCATACCGACCCGGAGGGTGCATTCCACCCTTGTCCGACTGAGAAGCATGGCCTCGGGTTTGGAGGTGCTGATTTTCATCCCGGCCACTTCGTTCACGACTGCGAATCGCTTCAATGAGAGCTGGAGGTACAGGCTTGATAAAGCCAAAAGGACAAAATCATCCGCAAAAAGCAGAGACGAGATTCGATGGCCACCAAACCAGATCCCCTCAATGCCTCGGCTGCGCCAAAAATTCTGTCCATAAAAATTATGAACTGCTGTGTTGGGGAGCCTCCATATTCTCCGGAAAGTTCTTGGTGGGTTTGACTCGGCAGTGCTTCCAGGTAGAAATCCTATTCGCTGTCTAGAGTGTGTGTAGCGAGGGTGAGGGCCCCGAGCTTGTGATAAGCCGCACAAGTCTTATGTGCCAGGATCACCCAATCCCACTCTGCTGCATATCATTTTTTTGAACTATAATAATAATAATAATAATAATAATAATAATAATAATAATAATAATAAAAGCATTTGCCTGTTTTATATTGAGTTTTTCCATCTAAACTTTTTAATTGTAGACTGTTATGTAATTTAAAACACTTATATACTCTTGGCTGTAAGTGCATCAGGAGCTCCTGGGATTCCCGCGCTGAAACCCGCTGTCGTCTTCTGCTGTTGAAAGAAAAAGTTGTGCATTGTTTATTTGATGCTTTTATATTTTCCATGAATGCAAAAAGTACTCCCAGTACTTGAGCTCCCATAGCTTCCTATCATCTTCCTGACTGTTCTAATCTGACCTTTTTCATTCACAAGGTGTTTTCACCAACAGAGCTGCTACTTTCTGGGTGTTTATTTGGCGTTAACTATGGGAACTGCTGTGTTTGAACATCTCCAGAAATCAGCGCTTTCTGAAATATTCACTGGCATAAGCGGCCACACCACAGTCAAAGTTAATGAAATCCTGTCTTTTTTCTCACTCTGATTTTTGAAGTTGTAACTGAAGCTATTCATGTGTATCGCCGTGTTTGGTTTTGTTTTTTTCCCCATTGTGTTCCAGCTATGTATGGGGCAGTGGTGGTCTAGTGGATAGGGCACAGGATCTCTGATCCTAAGGTTGGGGGTTCGAGTCCCCACACTGTCCCCCCCCAACCCGGTACAGCTGGCTGGGTTGTCGGGGGCGGGCCATGTCTCTCACTGTCTGTGGTGAGAGGTTCATGTAAAAGAACCGTTTCTGACTTTCGCAAAGAGTAGCTGCAAAGTCGTCAGCGTGTTTCTGTCCCTTGCTAAAGTTGTGATAGGAAGGGCATCCGAAGTAAAAACCTTTGCCAAATCAAATGTGCGAATCAGATGATTCGCTGTGGCGACTCCCGAGAAAGGGGAAAAGCCGAAAGGAAAAGAAGACTTTATCGCAAGTACTGTAGTAGTAGTAGATTATTTCTGTTGATCCACAGATTCTCACTAGAGGGCGATATGACCCCGAGGACCGACGATCACCTCACCGGTCTTTTCTTTTTCAGTTTCCACCGTGTAGTGTGATTTACATTGGTTTACAGCTGTTTTTTATTCAGCTGTTATTTTTATTACTGTTTTTATTATTGTATCACATCTCAAAGTACCGCTTTTATCCATATTATTCATTTGACTATTGTTTTTTAAGCCGCTCTCTAAGCAGCGGTTGAAGAGGATTTTTTTTAATGAATCTTTTTGTTAATGCAAGTTCACGGACATCTGTGGGTCCTTTTCCTGAACCTGTCGGTGGCGAGTTTCAAATGACTTCCTATTTCTTTAATAGTGCCCTTGATAGGGTATGTTGTAATAGGGATTGACATCTTATACAGTGCCCTACATGGTTATAAATGTAGGAATGGAAAAACCGGATGAAGAAACATTTCTATTCATTATGGTTTTCTTGATTTTTAAATTATTTAATTTAATATTTAAGTTAACATTTAAGTATTTGTTTGTCCATAGCGTTGACTAAATGCATAGTAATGATAATACGAGTGGTAAGAATGTTTTTTCTCTCTCATTAATTCTTGGGTTTATATGCTCTTTTCGAAGCTGTTTTGTCCCCTTTGACCCACATTTTCTGAAAGAGTTGTTTATCTGTCACTGGCTCTGTGTTTGTGTCCATCAGAAATTAGTCTTGATAATTAGAAACAATAATAATGCAGTTATTTAATTCCGGTTTGTGGGGAGTATGTGTGGATTACATCAAATCTACACCATGTACTGTAGTTTTAGGTGCAGTTTCACTATTGTACCTGTATGGCAACAGCAAGGCTCAGGTCAGTCAAATATATTGTTGTTGTAATGTTTTAGTATTATGGAATAAAAACATATTGTAATACCTATAGGAAAACCATCAGTACATCATATATTTAAGTGTTTAATTCTTCTTATGCAACTACAATTGGACAACAATACTTTTCAGTTGGTCGCACCACATAGTTTTATCCTTGATGTTGACATATATTATATTTGTAATGAAATTAAATTGTAATGAATTTAAACAGTAATGATTTGGATGAGAGATAGTGTTTGAGAGTGGAAGGTGCACAGATGTAGAGATAAGGAAGAGATAAAAATGATGAAAGGCAAAAGAAAACGTTCATTTTTATAAGATAAGATAAGATACAGCTTTATTAATCTCACAATGGAGAAATTCACTGTTACAGGCTCTTGAGGTACTATCAGTAGGGGGTGCAAAAATAGATACAAGTACAAACATACACACATACATATATTATATAAGTAAATAAATAAATAGATACATAAATAGTATAAATTACTAAACAATAAAAGAAAAGAATGGAGAAAAGAATGGAGCAACTTTATAGACTGGCCTATATTAAAGTGTAATGTATCTGAGTGCAGAGTGGATGGGTTGATATGGTTCACAGTGGGGTAGATGTAGTTGATTAAAGTGCGTGGGGTTTTTATTGCACATAAAACATATGTTATAATAAGTCATTCCATCATAGCTCTCCTTTTGTTTCTAATAATTAAAATCATTGAAACAACAAAAGACCAAGAATGTGTGGACTTACTACTGAAAAACCTTCTATTTTGCTGTATGCCACTAACACCGGAGAGTCCTTCCTTAAATTTTCCATTATATCTTCCAACAGAAAGATGTTTAAATAATGATTAATAAATGTGGAACCTTTAATACTTCAAAGATGTCGGCAACGTGGAAGTTTAAATAAATAAACCAATAATAAACAAAAATCTCAGCTCTTGGGATTGATTAATTAATTATCGATCCGTGCATCTCTCTATCTATATTTGTTTGCTCTCCTATTTATTGATTTGTTAGTCTTTTTATGGTTTATTTACCATAATTTCTGGACTTTAAGCCAATACTTTTTTTCACACACTTTGAACCTGGCGGATTCTATAGATTTTTTTTATAGGCTAACGGCCTCCAGGGGGTGCTATGGCAGGAAGCACAAGAGCGGCTATAGATTTTTTTATAGGCTAACAGTCTCCAGGGGGTGCTATGGCAGGGAGCACAAGAGCGAGACCGACACCTGTTGCTTATAAAGAGGTGTTGCCTATACAGTGATCCCTCCCTACTTAGTGCTTCTGTTTCTGAAGCTTCGGTGCATCACAGGTTTTTCAAAATTATTCATCGAAAAATAGGGAAAAGTTAAGGAGAATTCCACAAAACAAGGCCAATTATTCAAAAAAATGTATTTATTGATATTACAGTGGTTACTCACCTAATGGAATGAATCCGTTCCAGCGCCTTTTTCGTAACCTGTTTTTTTTTCGTAAGTAAAACCGCGTTTTACATGTAAAACGCGTGATTCATTCCAAGGCCCCCAATTTTACCCTTTAAAAATTATAAAAGCATACCTTTAAAGGTACTTACTTCGTGTTGACCATGTCTTCATACATGGCAATTTTCTGCAGAATTCCGTGGTTTTTATCTCAAATTGGTAATTTCTGTGAATCGTCTAAATCCGAAGAGAAAATTTTAAGGGGGGTATAGGGACACTTCTGACAAGTTCACTTGCTTGTGCTTGAGACAAAGTGCAGCTTATCCGGACTGAAGGCCGAGTACTAAACAAGTATTCAACGGCCCACTTGCTCACTTGAAAGCCCGGAAGTCCAGATAAGCCACGCTTTGTCTCAAGAACAAGCAAGTGAACTTGCTTCAAGTGCCTACTATTTTCGGTGGAGCGCCTCACATATTGTAAGCTGCGCGTTGATTGGCTGTTTTAAGCTTAATGTAAAGTGACTTGGCTCAGCTTCATGCAAAAAAAGACCCCTTATTTTCCCAGTGCAGTTCCTTTAAAATTTTTTCCAGGAAGTAAAATCGAGCCAATCAACACGAATGTCATCTTTAGCACATGGCACATTGAACCAATCAACACGGACATAATCAAAAGCACATGTCCAGGACCATCTTTTAATTTATGAGTAGGAGAATCAGATGGAAAAATACTCATCACTTTCTGATTGGTCCATATCTGGCTCATCGCTCCATTCATTCAGAGCATCGATAGTTTTGTTATAGCAGTTTCTAATGGTTCATCGGTTGTTGGACATTTACCAAGAGAATAGCAAAATATATTCCTGTTTTTTAAAGCACGGCGGAACAATCAAATGTGTTGTTACTGATGAACATTATAGACATTGCCCAGTGGCAGGGGGTCTTGAAATACTGTGTAAACTCACTTTTACAGGCAGTAAATGCCTCATTTTCCCATTACAGAGACTGAGCGAATAAAATTGATAAGTTTGATCTACGACTTTGCTCCCAGTACACATGGACGATTATTAGACGTAAGATCAAAAACACTGGTGGGGGTGGGGGGCTTATTGGAGCAGTGCGCTTATTATGTCAAATACGGTAATCATTCATTTTCTAAACCGCTTAATCCTAATTAGAGTTACAGGAATGCTGGTGTCTATCTCAGCCAACTCTGGGGGAGGGTGAGGTACACCCTGGACAGCTCGCCAGGCGATCACAGGGGCAACACTCATACAACTATTCACACTCTAGGGGTGATTTGGAATAGCCAATTAGCCTACTGTGCATGTTTTTGAACTGTGGGAGGAAACTGGTGTACCCGGAGAAAACCCACACAAGCAGAAAACATGCACACTTTACACAGAAACAACTGAGCTGGGAATCGAACCCAATCCTTGCTGTAAAGCGGATGCTAACCACTATGCCACTGTGTTGCTCAAATTCAAAATGTATTTACTGATTAATTTATTGATTGGTGGTATTTATTTATTTATTTGTTTATTTTACTAAATATTTTCTTTGGAAACCAAATTCTTTTGTTTACCTTTCATCCGACATGCAGGTGCCGGCGCTGGTGTGTGCCGATGGATTTCGTGCATTCTTGCACACACATTGCCCCATTGTGTTGGAGCAGTTTTCCCCTACACCCTGGTGCTGGGGTGGTCGAGTGCAGACCCTCGTCCGTGTCTTCATCAAATCATGCCCTGCAGTTACATACCGCAAGTATGAACTTGAAGTATGGTAATGGATAATAAAAGGGGCAGTGATTTCACATGCTTTACACCCAATTTTTTTCTGACTGATTTTTCTCAGTGAGATGATCAGAACTGGTGATGGCGGGCAGCTAGCTCTAGACTGGGCAGATAACTCTAATAGTTCTATCTACCCACAATCCTCCTCTCGGCCTACTGTGCTAATCCTTCCTGGGTTGACAGGAAATAGTCGGCAGACATACGTCCTGCACATGGTCCAGCAAGCCATTCGTCATGGCTACAGGTAAATGTGACCTAGACCTAAATGCATAGGTTTAGCAGGAAACTAGCTCCTCATTGATGTTTCTGTTTCAGGTGTGTGGTGATGAATAATCGGGGTTTTGGAGGAGAAGAATTGCTGGTAAGGATTTGTTTTTTTGTTGTTGTTGCTGGTTGTTACCATAGACAGTTGCTGAGTCACAGTTGACTTGTGCAACAGATAGACAGTTCATATCTTATCAACGTGAGGTTTTATAGCACTCACAGGAGCAAACACTTCTTATAAAGTCTCGCTTTGCTCCCTCTCTTAGACTCCTCGTACATTCTGTGCTGCCAATACTCAAGACCTGGAGACTGTTGTGAATCATGTGAAAGAGCTTTACCCACAAGCCCCTCTGCTTGGAGCTGGGGTGTCTCTTGGAGGGTGTGAAATCAGTGTATACATCCTGAATACAAAATACTCTTAACGATGGCTGTTTAGGTTTCCGATCAGCAGGTGGTTCCAGTGTACAGCAGTGTGATGCAACAGAACTGTCCAACTGTTTGTTTTTGTTTTGTTTTTTGTGTGCCCCCCCCCCCCCCCAAATCTTCATTCCAAATCAACTCTAACCCTAAAACCTCATTTCAAATTATTAACTGCTTAGATTTCACTCATCCATTAGTTGCTCATGAGAAGTACACATATCAACTGTCATTTGGTATTTGATACCCAGGTCATTTGAATACTTGATTCTGATTGGTCACATCATTCATTTGCCAAATCACTTAATCATACAAGGGTCGGTAGAAGCCTGGATTCTAATTCGCTGATGGTGTCGGCAATTTGTAGCTGGCAGTTAACCTTACGTACATGCATTTGGACATTAGGAGGAAACCGGCGTACCAGGAGGAAACTCCTGCAAGCCTGGGACAAACATGCAAACTCTACACAGAAATGCCATGGCCACCTGAACCCTGGACCTTTATATCATGAGGCAGTGGTTGTTCTTTCTATAAGTGTTGCATTAAAGTTCATCAGTAGAGGAAGCATTAAAATAATGGGGGGGAGGTGAGCTGAAATTTTGAGCGAGGCACCTAATCTCCAGTGGGGCCGGTGGTGTAGTGGTTAGGGTGCTGCGCTCATGATCGAGAGGTTGTGAGTTTGAATCCCACTGAGACCCTCACTGTGCTAAGACCCCTGGGCAAGGTCTCAACCACAAGTGTGCCTCTGTTCACCCAGCAGTATAAATGGGTACCAGTAAAAATATACCTGGAAGGTAACCTGCGATGGACTAGCGTCCCATCCAAGGAGGAGTTGAACTCCTGGTCGCTTCACGCTACAGAAACCGGGGATAAGCACTGGCCTGATGAGCCACTAGGCTCGGGTGTAAAAACCCAACAGACTACCTTTTACCTTACCTACTTAATCTCCAACTTCTCTCTGGGTGCCCCCAATGCGTGTGGCAGCCCACTGCTCCAAGTGTTCGTGCTCACTGTTTATGCGTGTGTGTACGCAGAGGAAACAATTTCGCTTATAGGATTAATACTGCATGTCAAAATAATAATAATAATAATAATAATAAAGAAGTGGAATTGTCTACTACTGCTACAAACCATAGGCTCCATCACTCTATTGGGGTTTTGTATTTACAACATGTGAATGACTCAATTGGATTGGTTCGCTATCTCAGAATAATAAGCAATATTCACCCCTTAAACTCTGGATAACTGTTGAATAAGTATAACAGTTTGGTGGTTGTCACTGAATAGTAAGCAATATCCACCTCGCTTATTGTGAATAATTGTTATTAATTTCATTATAATGATCGGTTTGCTGTATTTAATCCCTTGTTTATTTAAAGGAACTGTTTTATTATTATTGCTTTAGGTTTTTGTTTGTTTGATTTTTCTTATTTGTTTCTTGAGCGTGAAAAAAAAAAATCGAACTTATCCTGATCACTCCTACCCTCAGGATGTTGTTGCTGAATTATCTGGCACGGAAAGGGCATGACACAAAGATGATCGCTGGTCTCACCCTGTCAGTGAGCTGGAACTCTTTTGAATCCTCAAAATCACTGGAGCAGCCAATCAACAAACTGCTTTTCAATCGCCACCTCACCAGTAACCTCTGCCGTACCATCAGCAGGTTCTTTCCATTTTCTTCTTTCTTTAGAATGGTGAAATAGGATAATGACTATGAAAATAATATAGGTAGTATAATAATTCAAAATGACAGTGTTATTGTTTGGGTCTCACTTTATCCTCAGACATAGAAAGATTCTGGAAAAGGTGACAGACATAGACCACGTGCTGAAGGTATTCACCCTCATTTCCTTCTTCTGTAATACAGCATTGTAGAAAGAAAAAGGTTTGTACCCTTGAGACATAATGAAGATTTGAATCATACTGTATTATTTATTCATTCATTCATTTATTTTCAAAGCTGCTTCATCCTAATTAGGGTCACAGGCAAGCTAGCATCCATCTCAGCCAACTCTCGTACACCCTGAACAGCTTGCCAGGCCATTGCGAGGCCAACATACAAACATACAAACTGTTCATACTTGTATTCACACCTGGTCTGATTTGAAACACCAATTATCCTGATGTGTATGTATTCGGACTGGGTGGGAGGAAACTGGAATACCTGGAGGAAACCCACACAAGCGCAGGGAGAACATGCAAACTGCACACAGTAATGACTGGGCCTGGGAATCGAACCTAGGACTTCTTGCTGTGAGGTGGACATGCCAATCTCTGCGCCACCATGCCGCTCTGTTAATATTATTATGATTATTAATTCATTTTCTGAAATGCTTAATCCTAATTAGAGTCACAGGGAGGCTGGCATCCATCTCAGCCGACTCTGGGTGAGGGCAGATTACACCCTGGACAGTTCGGCAGGCCATCGTAGGGCAGAAACACGGTGATGGCTATGCAGCTACTCTTGAAAGCCAGAAATGCTTATTTTACATAAACCTCTCACCATAAACAGTGAGAGACAAGGCAGGCCTTTGATAACCCTGTTAACTGCACTGGGGGGTCAGTGACAACCTGTTGAGTGGGGCTTGAACCCCCAGCCTAGGGATCAGTGATCCCCCCACCTTACCACCAGGCCACCACTGCCTAATACAGTGATCCCTCACTACTTTGTGCTTCAATTCATGTGGCTTCATTGCATCGCGTTAGTTTTGAATATTCATTGAATTAAAAAAGAAAGGAAATTAAGGAAGAATAGGGGGAAACGTTAAGGAGCATGCCGCAAAAAAAAACCCCAAACAAAAACACAACATACTAACCCCCCCCCCCCCCCCTTCAAATTTACTTACATTTCTGTCCCAATTAACCGCAGAAAGTGAGGGATCCCTGTAATAGTCTTTAAAATACTGCTAAAAACAGTACAACATTTGGTACTTTTTATCTTTTTATAGTTTTATGTAAAGCCTTTGAGCGTTCACAGTAAAAGTTATTGTTTGCAACAGCTATAAATGACAGTGATTTCTTTTTCTTTCTGGTAATAAGCTAAAACAATACAGTTTATCATTTTAGCCGGTACCTACAAAGTGTACCACAGCAACAGTCAGACGTTGATGTATTTTAATATATGCTTGTGGAGCAGCAGTTCTACGTGCATGTGTTACTGTAATATGATGCAGCTTCAGTAATGCTGTTATAGAAACTGAATATACTTCTAAACCAATCAGATTTAAGATTTCAGCACAACATTGTCTCTGTGTCTAGGCTCGGACGATTCGTGAGTTTGACGAACGTTTCACATCTGTGATGTTCGGCTACAAGTCATGTACTGATTATTATCAGGATGCCAGTCCAGGCTACAAACTTCCCCAGATGGCTGTCCCTGTGCTGTGCCTCAATGCTGCCGATGATCCCTTCTCCCCAAAGCACAGTGAGAAACAGAACCCATTTTCACTTATTTATGTGTGCTCTTATTACTCAAGTCACTTTTTATTATCTTCTCCACAGCTTTTCCGGTAGCTCTGGCCAAGCATTCGCCAAACGTGGCTCTCTTGGTGACGTCACATGGAGGCCACATCGGCTTCCTCGAGGGCCTTTTCCCATATGGTGAAGGCTACATGGAGCGAGTGTTCAGCCAGTTCGTCCGAGCCGCATTTGAGCACCAGGAGGAACTGAAGGAGGTCTGCGCTAGCAAGAGTAGCAATAAGTAGCACAAATGTGCAGGCAGTTCAGAATAATCACTTCATGTAGGATTTATAATCCATTACTCAACAGCATACCTCTCTGTCATGGAGTTTAGATACTAAAACCTCATTTGATGGCAGCATGCCATGATGTGCTTTTAATGGGCTGAAGAGGTGTTTGAAAATTGTATACCATATAGTGAATGAAAAGTAATGTTGAAAAAGGCAATTTCTAACAATAATGATTTGATTAAAATAGTGTTATTTTCCTTTTAATATATAGTATAATTTAGTATACACACACATATATACATACAGTTGGCCCTCTACTTACGAAATTAATCTGTTCCAGTGCCTCTTTCGTAGAGGTGCATTTTACATGTAAAACACGTGATTCGTGCCAAGGCTCCCAAGACTACTCATAAAGCCTTTAAAAATGATAAAAGTACACCAATTTTGTATGAAATATGTGTCAAAAGTAAAAGAAAATTATTTATTAAACCATTTAAACATTTTATCAACATATTAAACCATTTTATTAACAGATTTATTAAATAAACCATTATTAAACATTTTTATTGACGCACATACACACGCACACAACACTCTCTCTCTCTCTGTCTTTCTCACACACACACACACACATACACACATACACAATACACATGGAACGCTCCTCTGAATGAGGCCTCATCCCACATGCAGGACGCTGGAGCATTTAAAGACGGGGAATTCAAAGCGCATTCCCTGCTTGACAGATCGGAAGTCCAAACTCAACTTTAACTTGATTCCTTGAGGGATCAGAGGTCCAGATGAGCCGTGTTTTGCTCACATTCGGCGGAGCGCACCACATTTATTAAACATTTACTGAATTAAACAACTTAAAAAATGAAAAATATGTGGCAATGTGCTCTCTGACTGACTGTAGGCACACTCTCTCTCTGTTTCTCTCACACACACCCTCTCTCTCTCTCTCTCTCTCTCTCTCTGTCTCTCTCACACACACACACACACACACACACACACACACACAATTCTGTCTCTCTGGTGTGTTTTGCCGAATGTGGGCTCCGCCCACACGCAACGCGCAGCTGTTGGAACAATTCTATTTAAATGTTTAAATGGACGGAGTGTTGTATTTAAAGCGGAATTACAGTATCTGTTTGAAAGATCAGAGGTCCTGATTCAATATTAACTTGCTTGCTTGCGAGATCGGAGGTTTTGTCCCACAGAGCACTCTGCTCATGCTCGTTCTTCTTCAATATCGTGCCAAAATAATTGCCTCCGTCACTGTATTCCCGCTTTGAGGTCTCCTTCTGCTTCAATATCGTCCCGATTTTAGAGGGGTTTCGGCGATAACAAAATATAACGTTGCAATGATCTCAAAACAAGCAACAGTCCTGTTCAACTCTCCGTCACACGTGTGACAAACAGGAAGTATGGGTACAGGAAGTATGGGTACAGTTCAGCTGCCTCCTGGACCATGGGAGGCCAGCGGGGTGGGATGTTGGGAGACAGCCAATGAGAGAGCAACTCGCGCATGGTTTGAATTTTGAACGGTGCGTTTGGCGCTTTCCGTAAAAAGAGTGTGTTTTTGTAAAAAGAGGATGAAAATTTAGGAAAATGTTTTTCGTAACCTGGAGTTTTCGTACCAAGAGGGTTTAGTACGTAGAGGGCCAACTGTGTGTGTGTGTGTGTGTGTGTGTGTGTGTGTGTGTGTATGTATATGTATATATATTAATAAGATTTGTATGTAAATTTTAGTACTTTTTAATTTGTTACAAAGCACATTTGCCTGTTTTCGCCAATTCACTATCTTACATGTGGCCCATCTTTTTTTTATTTTATTCAATTTTAGTTTTTTTTTTTTTTTTTACCAGTACTTTAAAAACATTGCCCATTTGTCCTCTTTTCTATGTAAAAAAAACAACAACAAAAAAAAACAACAACAAAAAAACAGGAAATTGCTGTCTATAGACTGTTTTACTCATTCCGAGTCCCACTCTCCACAAGGTTGTCACTGTCCCCCCCAGTGTAGCTAACTGGGTTATCAAAGGCCGGCCATGTCTCTCACTGTCTATGGGGAGAGGCATGTAAAAGAACCATTGCTAACTTTCGTAAAGAATAGTTGCATAGCCGTCAGCATGTTTCTGTCCCTTGCTAAAGGGTTGTGTCAGGAAGGGCATCCGACGTAAAAACCTCTGCCAAATCAAACGTGCGAATTCCTGATAAAGGAAAAAAGCCGAAATGAAATCTCATACTGTTTTACAGATTCCATTAAATTCTAAGCACCATATCAAACTGTACTTCAGTCAAACAGGCACATTATTTATTCTGAGTTATTTTTTTCCGGCTACATTTTTCACAAAAGTAAAGTTAAAAAAAAAATTGGTTTAGGCACTGCCTTAAAAATGGAACCCCCCCCCACCCCCTCCCCCATTTTAAAAATTGTGTAATGTCATGTAACGTTTAGTTTTTGACTGCCCCCTGCCCAAAGTTTTGCTATTACTGTATCTGAAAGTGTAGCAGAATTGTTATTGCGTGAATATTTCTTAAATGGAAACCCAATATCACCTCAGGGTAGTGAGACTCCATTCTGCTGGATGGTTTACTTCCAAAAGCACATTATACATGCCACGGAATGTTATGCACTTCCTCAATGTGATTGGCTTAATATCCTTTCTATTCAAGAGAATAATGCATCGTGTGGCAGCCATAGTTTATTTTGCCAGCTTAAAAAATGTCTACTGCATATCAAATTCTGTTTACACTGAAAAAAGGTGCACAGTGTTTTATTTTATAGCTTGAAACAAGGAACAGATTGACGAGTAAGATGGAATAGAAGTTCCCATCACTCACACATTCATTCCCATTAAAAGGGTTGTGTACCAGCA
This sequence comes from Plotosus lineatus, assembly GCA_024760905.1. NCBI lineage: Eukaryota > Metazoa > Chordata > Actinopteri > Siluriformes > Plotosidae > Plotosus > Plotosus lineatus. The sequence continues at coordinate 23,072,549 of CM045731.1, forward strand.
TACAAACTATCACCACAGAGTTCCAATGTGTACACTTACAGACGGACACAAATAATCAGATAAATATTTCTATGTATGGTGCTCTCCTTGCTTTGCTATAAATCAACGCACTCACCGACTCATTATCCAAACTGCTGAATCATATTATGGTTGCGAGGATGCTTCAGTCTTTCTTAGTTGGCACGTAGGTTCCATTGCTGAGCCAACACACACACACACACACACACACACACACACACACACCTAGTGGCAGTTAGGACCAGCCGATTAGACGAATGTGCATGTTTTCAGAGTGTGGGAGGAAACCGGAGTACCCAGATGTAACCCAGGCAAGCAAGTGGAGTAGATGCAAACTCCACTCTTAAGCTCCCCACCCCGGGACTTGAACCCAGGACCTTCTTACTGTGAGATAAATGTGCTAACCTTTATGCCATTGTGTTGATCTTAAATCAGTGCATTAAATGAAAATTGAAATATGGTTGATGTACCTGAAAGGATGATGTAATGGATATTGATCAGGTTTTTCGAGCTGGAAAGTCGTGGAAAGTTTCTGGGTCGTGTAGAACATGCCACGCGACACTTTTTCTGCTGTTTCTTGTTTCCTTTGAAGCACGATGCTGGTACTATTTCTCACTCAGTTGAAAGTGGGCTATTAAACAATGTCTGGGATGAATTTCCCAAAAACATCACAATACTAAGATCACTATATTCTCATTATAGAGAGAGTGTTCAGTGTGAGGCTTGCTCTACAAATTGGTTCCCTTCAGATTAAGATATTTTGTCTCTGATTTTAGAATTCCAGCACGTCTGTAAGAAAGTACAAGCAAAGATATACTCACTCACTCACTCACGCAGTTACTCATTTGCTTAATTCTTGTAGAGTTGCAGGGAGACTGGCGGCATTCTAAGCTGACGCTGGTCAAAGGCAAGGTACACTCTGAACAACTTGCCAGACCATTGCAGGGTCAATACACATGCAAACATTCACATATATACACACACACACACACACACACACACACACACAAAATTACATCTAGGGGCAATTTGGAATCGCCAGTTAGACTAATGTGCATATCTTTGGACTGTGGGGGATAAATAAAAACCTGGAGAACAGGCAAAGTTTCCACAGAAACACTCTGGCTCAGCCCTAAACCTGCATGCAGGACTTTCTCACTGTGAGGTACTAACCACAATCAGGCATACAAAAATGTAGAATAGTCTTTCATGTGCATTAATCTATATTTGAAACTACTTTACAATTTCCTCTATGTATAAATCACAGATTTCTTTCAGATGATAAAAGCTGTATTGGGCTTCTGTTAGACATCAGACATATTGACAAATTTTCTTAAATACAAGAAAAGAGAACAATAAAAATAAACTAGGACTCCAAAAATTCTGCCTTTCAAAATTAAGCTTCCAAAGTAGTGTTTTCTAATATTATTATTATTATTATTATTATTATTATTATTATTATTATTATTATTATTATTCAAATTATTATTCAAATTATTATTATTAATAATAATAGTATTCTTGGACACTCATTCTAGTGGTCAGTATTGCAAGATTAATGATAGTGTTTTAATATGATGATTTTTTTTTTTTTTTTTTGTCTGTTGACTTAAATTTTGTTATCTCAAATTTGTGATTTTAAGCCAGACAGAACTCCAATTTCAGGGCTATAAACCACACAAAGTCTGACCTTCAAAGGTGAAGTCACCTGTCAGGGAGTTTATACTATCATGTCACCATAAGGCTCAATAAAAAGGTCGAGGCTACAACCCCTGGCAAAAATTTTTAGCTTGTGGCTCAGCTGTTTCACCACGATGGATCGGTACAGGCTCTACTTTACAGGAGAGGCTGCAGCGATCTGCCTGTTGATTTCTCGCTCCATCCTTCCCTGACTCATGAACAGGACTCCGAGATTCTTAAACTCCTCTACTTGAGGCATTCCACCCTTTTCCCGATGAGAATGATGTCCTCAGACTTGGAGGTGCTGATTCTCATCCCAGCCGCATTGCACTCGACTGCGAATCGCTCCAGTGAGAGCTGGAAGTCCCGGATTGATGAAGCCAAAAGGAAACGTCATCCGCAAAAACCAGAAACAAGATCCAATGGCCTCCAAACCAGAACCCCTCGACACTCTGGCTGCGACTAGAAATTCCGTCTTTCCCGGGTAGACTGAGTGTAATTCTACGATAATTGGAACACACCCTCCGGTCTCCCCTTTTAAAAAGGGGGGACTACCACCCCGGTTTGCCAATCCAGAGGTACAGCCCCTGATGACATAGAGATGTGTCAACCAAGACAGTCCTACAACATCCAGAGCCCTGAGATATTCTGGACGGATCTCATCCACCCCCGGAGCCTGACCACCAAGAGGCTTTTTGGGTACCTCAGCTCCAGTGATGGGTGGACCCACACCCAAATCCCCAGGTTCTTTTTACTCCACAGAGAGTGTATTGGTGGGATTGAGGAGGTCTTTGAAGTATTCCATCCACCTCTCAAGAACATCCCAGTCGAGGTGAGCAGCTTTTCACTTCCACTGTAAACAGTATTTGTGGAGCATTTACTTCCCATTCCTGAGGTGCCGGCTGGTGGTCCAGAAACCTTTTAATGCTAACCGATAATCACTTTCCAGGCCCATGCCCAAGATTTTGCATTGGTGACAGTTCCAAATGCAGCACATTTGGCCTGCTGGTACCTGTCTGCTGGCTCGGGAATTCCACAGGCCAATAAGACCAAATGGGCCTGCTTTTTCAACTGGACGGCCTCCTTCACCGTAGGTGTCCACCACCAGGTTCGAGGGTTACTGTCACGAGAGGCACTGATGACCTTCCACCACCTCAGCAATGGAGGCACAAAACATGGCCCATTCGGATTCCATGTCACCCGCCTCCATTGGGACGTGGTTGTAGCTCTACCGGAGTTGGGAGTTAAAACCCCCCTCTGATAGGAAGCTCTGCCAAACATTCCCAGGAGATCCTAACTACACGCTTGGGACTACCAGGTATGATCAGTTGACAGCTCGGCTTCTCTCTTCACCTGAGTGTCCAGTAAATGCAACCTCAAGCCCGGTGACACAACTACAAAGTCATTCATCGAACTGCGGCCTAGGGTGACCTGGTGCCAGGTGCACTTATGGACAGCCTTATGTTCAAACATGGTGTTCGTGATGGACAAACTGTGACAAGCACAGAAGTCCGTCAACAAAACACCATTCGGGTTCAGACTGGAGAGGCCATACCTACCTGATCACTCACTTCCAGGTCACACTACCGTTGCCAACATGTGCGTTGAAGTCTTCCAGGAGCAAACGAGCGAGTCCTCTGGACGAGCGTTCTCCAACAAACCTAAAAACTCCAAGAACTCTGAACTGTCATTTGGTGCATAAGCACAAATAACAGTCAGGACCCGTTCCCCCACTCAAAGGCGGACCCAACGTTTGGGCACCGAGACAGGGGGGCAAAAAGGAAGCCTACTCACCATCTCTCCCTAGGAGCAACTCCAGAATGGAATAAGGTCGAGCCCCTCTCAAGATTAATGGTTCCAGAGCCCAAACTACGCTTTGAGGTGAGTACGACTATATCTAGTCGGTATCTCTCCACTTCACGCATCAGCATAGGCTCCCTCCCCACCAAAGAGGTGACATTCCATGTCCCAAGAATTAGAGTCAGAAGCCGAGGATCAGTTCGGCAGAACCTATACCTTCAGTTGACACCCAACTCACACTGCACCGGGGCTATAGGGGTCCCACGCTTCAGGCTGGGCCCAGCCGGGCTCCATGGGCAGAAGCCCAACCACCAGGCGCTTGCCTTTGAGCCCCTCCCACAGGCCTGGCTCCGGAGGGGACTCCGATGACCCGCATCCGGGCAAGGGAAACTGTATGAATCATTGAATCACCCAAATATTAAAATTGTGCCACTGTGAAAGAAATTATAAATATTAAGTAATTTCAAATGTAATTGTGTCTGTACAGACTATGGGTTAGTCTATTGATGTAGAATGATCATGAAGTATGTTTTTTTTATACATTTAATGTGTTTTGAATAACTGAATTATTTTTCTTGATTCTTTCAAAAGGGCTCTGCTGTGGTAGTGTTTAAATTGTTAAATTTTTACATTTTACAAAGAATTAAAAAGAAACATTACATACATTTAAAAAAAAAAAAAAAAAAACCCTCAAAGAACTCAAATCTCCGTCAAGCTCAGCAATACCCTAAATGAACTATTACAATAAAATAACAATAATTTTATCTCACAGTGTTAAAGAATCCTGAATTTGATTCGGAACATCTCCAAAATCTAGCGGCGTGTCCCTTGTCCAAAGCCCCACCTTTCATAAAAAAATTCCAGAAAGATCCACGTGATTCTTTTGGCTAACCCTACCAAAACACACACACACACACACACACACACACACACATAAACCAAGAATAAAACAAATCTGAAATCAAACTTAACTTTTTTATTTTTTCAAAGGCAACAAATTGATGGATGAATCTATTTCTTAGGCTTTTTACAAAGCTTGTTTGTTTGATTTCTTTGTTTAGTGAACACAAAATCAAAAACTTTGCAGATGCACAATAGCTGTCCCACTCCCCCTTTAAATAGTGATTTCATGGTGTATGTTTCTGTGTATTGAAGGAAAAGTGTTAGAATATGTTCTGTATCATTTACGCCAGGGGTCACCAACCTTTTTGAAACTTAGAGCTGCTTCTTGGGTACCAATTAATGCGAAGGGCTACCAGGTCGATACACACTTGTGACATAACAAATTTGCTCAATTTACCTTTAATTATATGTTGTTATGAATAATTAATGATATTCATCTATGTCAGGGGTCGGAGAGCCAAAAAAAAAAAAGAAAATTAAATCTAATCCTCTGAGAGCCAAATATATTTTTTAATACTGAGACATACAATTTTAGAGTATAATACGACTCTGAATTTATTTTAAACGACATTGTTATAACAAAGTTATTTATTAATAAGAAAAGTACTTCGTACTATTAATGCGACTTCTGGTGCTGCATGGTTTTGCTGAAAGCTTTGTAGTCTGGTTGATACGTGCTGAAGTTCAGCTTCATGCAGGCGTTTAGTCTTCTATCTATTACGTGATCGCAGGTTGGTCTTGATGCTTTTCAGGTGTGAGAAGGACTGCTTGCGGGTGCATGTGGAGCCAAATGGTCAATACAACAGGACTCCTACGCTGCAGTGTTTATGTGACAGGAAGCTCATCCCACGGCAATCAGCTGGTCTGCGGGTTGAAGTTTTTTCATTCTGTCCATTTGTGTTTTACTTGCCAGCTCTGCTTGGCTTCTTGCACATGAACTGATCAAAACGATTGCCCAAACAAATTGCCCAAATTGGGAAATTTACTTCTTTACCCAAAAACAACTCACACAGGCTGTTGCATATAATCCAATAAAATTAGAGTTTCAAAGTATTGGCCCCGCCCACACATTGGAGTACAGAAAGGATTGGCTCTCCGCTGCCCGCCACAGCGACAAGTGGCATTGAAAATAGATGTACTGTATAGATTGAAATGCGTGAGATTTATTTATGTTTTTGTTTTATTTGATGGCTTTCTTCTGTATTTTTATTTAAATGATGCAAAATTATATTTTAGTTATTCTGTTAAGAAAGGCCACCTGATTTATCTGAGAGCCAGATGCAGTCATCAAAAGAGTCACGTCTGGCTCGCGAGCCATAGGTTCCCGAAATCTGAACAGGCTCGCGGGCAACTCATGTTGTCCTTGTGGGCGACCTGGTGCCCATGGGCACCATGTTGGTGACCCCTGATTTATGCTGTCATCCTGAATCAGTTAAGTGTGTTCCTGTAAAATGACTGATCTGAAGTCAGACAACAAAACTGGAAAACTCATGACCTAACCTCCTGTATAGTATGTATTTGCTATTAGTTTATTAATTTTAATCTTTGACCACTAACCTGAGAGTATCTGACCAATAAACTTCCACCATTCAAATGTGAACCAAATTATACATACAAAATATCTGATTGCTCTACAGAGGATCATATTTCCATTTGAATGCTGAACCGTAAACAGTGTATTGATGTACTAAGCTATTTTCCATGATCTTGGAATAAAAGCTCACCAGATTTTTTTATGCTTATATGTGAATAGTCATGGTGCACTGAAGTCTATTGCTGAAGAATCAATAAAAACCCTTTAAATAAATATTGCGCAATTGTTCTTTTTTAGGAGCAGATTTTTGATTAGTTTCAAATATTGTATCTAAACATTCATACATGCAGACACCACTTGCCCCAAAATAAAAATTCCTCACTGTCGTTTGTTGTCCATGCCATTGTTGCTTCAGTTGAACAGATCAAGGCTCAGTGACATTATGTGGAAATAAAATCAGCTGACCAGGTTATTCTATCAATACACTTTTCCTTCCATGATGACGCGAAGACAAAATTAGGCTCAAATACTAGTCCTTCTCAAAAAATTAGCATATTGCGATAAAGTTAATTATTTTCTGTAATGTACTGAGAAAAAATTAAATTTTAGTATTTTATAGAATCATTGCACACCAACTGAAATATTTCAGGTCTTTTATTGTTTTAATACTGATGATTTTGGCATACAGCTCATGAAAACCCAAAATTCCTGTCTCAAAAAATTAGCATATTTCATCCAACCAATAAAAAAAGTGTTTTTAAGACAAAAAAAAGTCAACCTTCAAATAATTATGTTGAGTTACTCAATATAATACGCACTCAATACTTGGTCGGGAATCATTTTGCAGAAATGACTGCTTCAATGCGGCGTGGCATGGAGGCAATCAGCCTGTGGCACTGCTGAGGTGTTATGGAGGCCCAGGATGCTTCGATAGTGGCCTTAAGCTCATCCACAGTCTTGGCCCTTGATAAAACACAGTGGACCAACACCAGCAGCTGACATGGCACCCCAGACCATCACTGACTGTGGGTACTTGACACTGGACTTCAGACGTTTTGGCATTTCCTTCTCCCCAGTCTTCCTCCAGACTCTGACACCTTGATTTCCAAATGACATGCAAAATTTGCTTTCATCCGAAAAAAAGTACTTTGGACCACTGAGCAACAGTCCAGTGTTGCTTCTCTATAGCCCAGGTCAGGCGCTTCTGCCGCTGTTTATGGTTCAAAAGTGGCTTGACCTGGGGAATGCAGCACCTGTAGCCCAGTCCACTGCTTCCACAGGTCCCCCAAGGTCTGGAATCGGCCCTTCTCCACAAGCTTCCTCAGGGTCCGGTCACCTCTTCTGGTTGTGCAGTGTTTTCTGCCACACTTTTTCTTTCCCACAGACGTCCCACTGAGGTGCCTTGATACAGCACTCTGGGAACAGCCTATTCGCTCAGAGATTTCTTTCTGTGCCTTACCTTCTTGCTTGAGGGTGTCAGTGATGGCCTTCTGGACAGCAGTCAGGTTGGCAGTCAGTAGATTTTCTGACAAGAACATTCAACAAGGTCTTAGAGAGTGAGAGGATGCCAGAGGAATGGAGGAAAAGTGTGCTGGGCAAGTACAGAGAAAGTCAGAAGGAGCTGCATTGTGCCTTTGTGGATCTGGAGAAAGCATATGACAGGGTGCCAAGAGAGGAACTGTGGTATTGCATGAGGAAGTCTGGAGTGGCAGAGAAGTATGTTATTGTGGTGCAGGACATGTATAAGAGATGTACGACAGTGGTGAGGTGTGCTGTCGGTGTGACAGAAGAGTTCAAGGTGGAGGTAGGATTGCATCAAGGGTCAGCTCTGAGCCCCTTCTTGTTTGCTATGGTGGTGGACAGGCTGACAGACAAGGTTAGACAAGATTCCCCATGGACTATGATGTTTGCAGATGACATTGTGAGCTGCAGTGAAATGCAGCCGTGAGGGGGGGGGGGGCACAAACCAGTGTCTCTCCCTCACGCCGGTCCCAAGCCCGGATAAATGCAGAGGGTTGCGTCAGGAAGGGCATCCGGTGTAAAACAAATGCCAAATAAACTATGCGAATCACAAGAAAGAATGACATACCGGCTCGGTCGAGACCCGGGTAAACAACGACTGCCATCAGTGCCGTCAACCAACAGGGTGCTGATGGAAATTGGACTACTGTTGGTCGAAGATGTCGAAGAAGGAGAGGCGGGAGGCGTGTCCGTTGCCAGAGAGAGAAGAGGAAAGACATGAGTCTAGGACTGAAAGTAGGGACTTTGAACGTTGGAACTATGGTAGGAAAAGGTAGAGAGCTGGCTGACATGATACAGGGAGGAAGGTAGACATACTGTGTGTTCAGGAGACCAGGTGGAAAGGTAACAAGGCTAGAAGCATAGGAGCAGGGTTTAAGCTGTTTTACAATGGTGTGGATGGGAAGAGAAATGGAGTCGGAGTCACCTTGAAGGAGGAGTTTGTCAGGAATGTTCTAGAAGTGAAAAGAGTGTCAGACAGAGTGATGAGTCTCAAGTTAGAAATTGAAGGTGTGATGCTCAATGTTGTTAGTGCTTATGCCCCACAGACAGGATGTGAGTGAGAAGAGAAGGAGAGATTCTGGAGGGAGTTAGATGAAGTGATGCAGAGTACCCCCAGAGGTGAAAGAGTGGTCATTGGGGCAGACTTCAATGGACATGTTGGTGTAGGAAACAGAGGGGACGAGGAAGTGATGGGCAGGTTTGGTATCCAGGACAGGAACGCAGAAGGACAGATGTTGGTAGATTTTGCAAAAAGGATGGAAATGGCTGTGGTGAATACTTTCTTCCAGAAGAGAGAGGAGCATAGGGTGACTTATAAAAGTGGAGGTAGGAGCACACAGGTAGACTACATCTTGTGCAGGCGATGTAATTTAAAGGAAGTCAGTGACTGCAAAGTAGTAGCGGGTGAGAGTGTTGCCAAACAGCATAGGATGGTGGTGTGCAGGATGATGCTGATGGTGAGGAAGGTGAAGAAGGCAAAGGCAGAGCAGAAGTCAAAGTGGTGGAAGTTGAAAAAGGAAGAGTGTCGGGTTGTCTTCAAGGAGGAGTTGAAACAGGCTTTGGGTGGTCAGGAAGTGCTTCCAGATGACTGGACAACTACAGCTAATGTGAACAGGGAGACAGGTAGGGCAGTACTTGGTGTGTCATCTGGAAGAAAAGTAGATAAGGAGACTTGGTGGTGGAATGAGGAAGTGCAGGAGTGTGTACAAAGGAAGAGGTTAGCTAAGAAGAAGTGGGACATTGAGAAAACCGAAGAGAGTAAACAGGAGTACAGGGAGACACAGCGTAAGGCAAAGGGAGCAGTGTCAAAGGCCAAACAGAGCGCGTTTGATGACTTGTATGCTCGGTTGGAAAGTAAAGAGGGAGAAAATGATTTATACAGGTTGGCACAGCAGAGAAATAGAGATGGGAAGGACGTGCAGCAAGTTAAATTGATAAAGCACAGAGAGGGAAATGTATTGACTGATGACAGAAGTGTGCTGGGAAGATGGAAAGAGTACTTTGAAGAGCTGATGAATGCGGAAAATGTGAGAGAAAAAAGAGTAGAAGAGGTGACTGTTGAGGACCAGGAAGTAGCAAAGATTAGTAAGGGTGAAGTGAGGAGGGCATTGAAGAGGATGAAGAATGGAAAGGCAGTTGGTCCTGATGACATACTGGTGGAGGTATGGAATTGTCTAGGAGAGGTAGCAGTAGATTTTCTGACAAGAACATTCAACAAGGTCTTAGAGAGTGAGAGGATGCCAGAGGAATGGAGGAGAAGTGTGCTGGTGCCCATTTTTAAGAACAAGGGAGACGTGCAGAGTTGTGGCAACTACAGAGGGATAAAGTTGATGAGCCATACGATGAAGTTATGGGAAAGAATAGTGGAAGATAGACTAAGGGCAGAGGTCAGCATTTGTGAACAACAGTTTGGTTTCATGCCAAGAAAGAGCACCACAGATGCAGTGTTTGCCTTGAGGATGTTAATAGAGAAGTACAGAGAAGGTCAGAGGGAGCTGCATTGTGTCTTTGTGGATCTGGAGAAAGCATATGACAGGGTGCCGAGAGAAGAACTGTGGTATTGCATGAGGAAGTCTGGAGTGGCAGAGAAGTATGTTAGAGTGGTGCAGGACATGTATGAGAGATGTAAGACAGTGGTGAGGTGTGCTGTCGGTGTGACAGAAGAGTTCAAGGTGGAGGTGGGACTGCATCAAGGGTCAGCTCTCAGCCCCTTCTTGTTTGCTATGGTGATGGACAGGCTGACAGACGAGGTAAGACAAGATTCCCCATGGACTATGATGTTTGCAGATGACATTGTGATCTGCAGTGAGAGCAGAGAACAGGTGGAGGAAAATCTAGAGAGGTGGAGGTATGCCCTGGAAAGGAGGGGAATGAAGTTTAGTCTCAGGAAGACAGACTACATGTGTATGAATGGCAAGGACCCAACAGGAACGGTGAGGTTACAGGGAGCAGAGATAAGGAAGGTGGAGGATTTTAAGTACTTAGGCTGAACAATCCAGAGCAGTGGAGAGTGTGGAAAAGAGGCGAAGAAGCGTGTGCAGGCTGGTTGGAATGGTTGGAGAAAAGTGTCCGGTGTGATGTGTGAAGGGTGGTATCGGCAAGAATGAAAAGTGTACAAGACGGTGTTGAGGCCAGCGATGTTGTATGGTTTAGAAACAGTGGCCCTGGGGAAAAGACAGGAGGCAGAGCTGGAGGTAGCAGAGATGAAAATGTTGAGGTTCTCTTTGGGAATAACGAGGATGGATAGGATCAGGAATGAGCATATCAGAGGGACAGCACATGTAAGACGTTTTGGAGACAAAATCAGGGAAGCTAGATTGAGATGGTTTGGACATGTACAGAGGAGGGATAGTGAGTATATTGGTAGTAGGATGCTGAGGTTGGAACTACCAGGCAGAAGGCCTAGAGGAAGACCAAAGAGAAGATTTATAGACGTGGTGAAGGAGGACATGAAGGCAATTGGAGTAAGAGTAGAAGATGCAGCCGAAAGGAAAAAAAAGAAGAAGACTTTTGCAGGTCTAAATGGTACCCAGTTGTAGGACTTTTTAAGACATTACACCACAGACCTACCTGACATTGAGAATTACCTACATATATACTTTTCTGTTGCATAACACGAGTTTCTTACAGCACACCCTCAAGCCCTACTTGCCACAGGTTTTCACTGCCCCCCCGTGCAGATAACTGGGCTATCAAAGGCCGGGCATGTCTCTCGCTGTCTATGGTGTGAGGTTCATGTAAAAGAACCATTGCTGACTTTCATCAAGAGGAGCTGCATAGTCTTTGGCGTGTTTTCGCCCTGTGATGGCCTAGTGAGCTTTCCAGGGTGTACTCTGCCCTCGCCCGGAGTCGGCTGGGATGGGCGCGAGCCTCCCTGTGACCCTAATTAGGATTTAAGCGGTTGCAGAAAATCAACTAACTTACCTACCTATTTGCATGTACACATACTTGTGTATAGCGGTACCTCACCTTCCGAAATGAATTCGTTCCAGAGCCTTTTTCGTAGGAATTTTTTTAAGTAAAAAGGCAATTTACATGTAAAACGCGTGATTCGTTTCAAATCTTTAAAAATTATGAAAGCATACCTTTTAAGGTACTTACTTCGTGTTGACCATGTCTTCTTAGCAGAGTTATAATCTTCCAAATGTTTATGCAAGGTTAAAAGCCTGAGCCAAAAAAATAAATAAAATAAAGTTGCAATGAGCACAGTATGTTGGGATATAGCCAATGGGAGGCCAGCGGGGCAGGATTTTGAGACATGTAGTCAATGGGAGAGTAACTCGTGCATTGTTTGAATGTTTGAACGGTGCATTCCGTAAGGAGAACTTGTTTTGTATACAGAGACAAAAAAAATTGGGATTTTTTTTTTTTTCCGTAAACTGGATTTTTCGTGTTCTGGGACTATCGTAAGGTGAGGTACCACTGTACTTATAAAATTCACTTACAGTGATACCTCAGCTCACAAACATAATTGGTTCCCAGAAAGTGTGTGTAAGGCGAAAAGTTCGTCTTCCGAACATTTATTTCCCATAAGAAACCATTAAAATGAGAATAATCCGTTCCCAGGTCCCCATAAAACATAATTTTTTACTAAATAAGCCTTAAAACTGCACAAAAATATACCTTATTTTATGTATAATAAATGTGCTATTGTATTGTAATTAAAGAAATAAACTGTACTGTATAATAAAGTCGTTTTATTTACCTTTGTGATGGTAGTTGATGGCTTGATGGAATGGAGTGGGAGGAGGGAGGGAGGGAGGGACTTACTGTTTAGAAGGAGTGTTTGGAAACGCCTACTGTTTGGAAACACCCTTAGCCACACACGCACCCTTAATAGCTTCCTTGTTCTTAAGGATAGGAGCAATGGTAGACTTCGCGTACTGGTACTGGGACGCTAAGTCACACAAACGCACACCTCGTTTGTGTTTTTCAATGATCTCCGACTGTGGTGGGGTCTTTTTCGGTCCCATAATAGCAAAAGTACACTCAATATGGTCCAAAATGTCGAGCAAACACAAACCACTTCCGCACTCAAAGAAAGGGGGTGACTAACTGGGACGCCGTGAGCGTGCGTCAGCTTCTCGTGGCCGCCACCGTGGCGCTGTTCGACCGCGTGGTTTGGTTCGTCCGCCGAAAACTAGTTCATCATCAGAGATTATATGCTCGCAAATTTAATGTTCTTGAGGCGAAAAGTTCGTGAGCTTAAGCGTTCGTCAGCGGAGGTTTTACTGTATTTCTAAAATATGTACTTAATTGCTTACTTGCCAATATTGTTTTCTATTTTACTTTGTTTATATATATATATTTATGTACTTATGTTTTTTACAGGTAGAGCCCATTTACTTGTTTAATTTACTTTACGTTGCTTATGTAATTACTTAAATAGCACACATCCTTACATTTTATTTCAAACCTAGGAAATTTTAGACCAGTCCTCTTGAAAAACCTGCTCCAGTTCACTAGTTGTTTATTAGTTGGGATCCCTTAAATAAGTAGCATTCTTTAAGCTCTTTTCAAGAATACCTACTAAAACATTCTGACACAAAGGTTTATATTAATTATTTTCTTCATGATTGCAAGTTGTCCCCAAGCAGAAATACAGCTTAGAATCTAAGTGCTCCCACCATCGTGCTTCACATCTGGGATGAACTGAAACATTAACAACCTGATATACAAAACTGAAAACAAAGGGTTGTTGGAGGTTAAAATGTGTGTTTTTAGTTCATTTCATGGATTCATCTGTTACTGTGTATTCTGCAGTACATCATTGATTTTTCTGTTTACAAAATAAAACCATTAATAACTCTCACAATATTTTATGTGGTGGTAAGATTTCAATCTTACTGTACAATGTCTACCGTTTACATATGCAAACACTACTGTACAATGTTTAATCAAGTACAACTGAACTTCCACAGTTAAGTCACACATGTTGCTACGTAATCATTATCATAAATACTGTCAATAAATCTGGGCTTTTTGACCAAACACCAATATGTAAAGCATTAATACAGAATATAACATTTTTTATTTTCTATTTTTCATCTTATGTGCACATAGCTTTCATATACAGGAACAAAAAGTAGGCATATTTTTATGTGATGATCCAAAGGGAACTTTTACAATGAATTCTTAGAATATCTCAGGCAGCATATCTACATTGGTCATATTCTTCTCTTGGCCTAGATTTATTGTATTAATCATTAACTCAGACCCATAAAAGGCATTCATCTTAAATTACTCTGGGATGCAAGCTGAAGTTAAATCAGGAAATGTGCTAAGTCTATACTGTGATAAAAAAAAAGCATGACATTTAATAACATTATGAATAACATATTTTTTTCCGAATGAAAATTTAACAGTATTCAATTTAGTAATCAAAAATAAAAAGCACTGAATGTAGTATTTGTTTAAAAGGAAAAATCAACACATTGACCAGCCAAAAAGCCCCATGCTCTTTTATTTTGTTAGACCACCTTTAGCTTTAATTACAGTGTGTTGGGTTCATTTTTGACTGTTATCTTGAACTGGTGATTGAAAAAATCAAACCACTCCCTAAAGTCTTCTCCAACACACCCCAACGACATTCAATGGGGTTCATACTTCAGGACTCATATGAAAATGATTCCATATGCTCCCTGAACTACTTTTCCACTAATTGAGCACTGATTTATATTCAATTCAATTAAGTTCAGTTTTATTTGTACAGCACTTCTCACAAATTGACATTGTCGCAAAGCAGCTTTACATAGCAGAAACAATTTTATAAAGAATTTAAGTGGTTCTCTATAAGTCCTACACATCTCCAAAATCCAAGCCCATAGCAAACATGGCAAGGAAAAATCTGCCCCAGGTAACATATGAGACAAACCAGACTCAAAAGGGAAACCCATTCTCCTTTGGGTGAAACTAAATAAAAATACAAGCCATGCAGCAGATGCAACACTATAGTATAGTATAGTTTCTATATATATGTAGGGACATATGGATCATCCACAGGAGCAAGGGGCTTCTAAGATTCATTCATTCAGTCATCTTCTGAACCGCTTAATCTGAGGGGTCTGAACCTTAATCCATATGGTCGTGGGAAGGTTGGCGCCCATCTCATCCAACTCTGAGCAAGGGCGGAGTACACCCTGGACAGCTCACCAGGCCATCACACGGCCAACACTTACACAACCATTCATACTCATATGCACACCAATGGGGTGATTTGGAACAGTCAATTAGCCTGCTGTGCATGTTTTTGGACTCTGGGAGGAAACCAGAGTACCCAGATGAAACCCATGCAAACACGGGGAGAACATGCAAACTCCACACAGAAAGCCCATCTTCTAAGATGAGAGCTCTAATCAGAAAGAGCACGTCAGGATGGATTACAGGGTTCAGAGAGTAGAAGGATCAGGATCACTGGTAGATTTAAAAAAAGTAGCACGTGTGCCTCCGCAAAGCGCGCACACACACACACACACACACACACACACACACACACACACACACACACACACACAGAGAGAGAGAGAGAGAGAGAGAGAGAGAGAGAGAGCAAAACATAGGTTTCTAGGTAAGCACATAACATATACATACATATACACATACGTGTGTGTGTGTGTGTGTGTGTGTGTGTGTGTGTGTGTGTGTGTGTGTGTGTGTGTGTGTGTGTGTGTGTGTGTGTGTGTGTGTGTGTGTGTGTGTGTGTATTTAGCATTTTTCACATCTGTGTCATCAGTAAAGGAAAAGTGCGATCATCAAGTGACTTATTTTCCTGCCATATAATGTTGCTGAGTCTTGAATCTAACCAACTGAAACACCAATGCTATTGTGACTATACATCATAATCCAGGCTAAAAGTGGTTCAACAAAAATTTCAGAGCCCAAGCCATTTTTTTTTTTTTTCAGGGCAGGGTTAATTTGTATAGGTGTTTTGACATAAGATATATTTATGGTGAGACCAGTAGGCTAATAAACAGAAGTTGTACTTCTGTCTTTAGCATTTATGGAATGAGTCTCTTCTGTGAGCGCTTTGTGAGCGTACAGAGATGGAGCTGTGAATACAAGTGTTCTGACATCCTCAAAGGCTTTTGCTTTACGGCTCGGTGATAATGAAACCGTAACTTGCATTGTTTTTAATTGTTATTACTTTCATTTTTTTTTTTTAAATTGCCCCTTGGTGTGAGTGTGAATGGTTGTGTGTGTGTGTTTTGGCCCTGCAGTGGTCTGGTAAGCTGTTCAGGGTGTGCCCCGCCTTTGACTAGCTTTTTGACTGAAATAGATACCAACATCCCCTGACCCCAATAGGATTATCATAGGTTTGGGAAATGAGTGGTGAGAGTAGAAAATAATTGTTTCACACACACACACACACACACACACACACACACACACACACACACACACACACACACACACACACACATGCACACACACACACACACACACACACACACACACACACACACACACAATCTCTCTCTCTCTCTCTCTCTCTCTCTCTCTCTCTCCCGCGCTCTCTCTCTCTCTCTCTCTCTCTCTCTCTCTCTCTCTCTCTCTCTCTCTTTCAGAAGATGGACATGTGGTTATTGATTTTCTTCCACAAACTGCACACTGAGTACAGATGCTGTTTGATTTCTTCTCATTCAGGATGACATGAGTGAATCTGTGTGCAGATCTTTTCAGCCCTTTATGAACTTATTTTACAAAACCTCATGTTTATAAATCTGGTAAAGCCACGTGACCATCATATATAGACACTCAACACAGATTAATAATGGAAACTGTGTTGGTGATAAGAGCAGTAATTCCTTCTCACTATGTGTTGAAATGGGGGTGGAGGTGCTGGTTAATGATCTATCAGAGAAACCGCAAAGGCTTTTTGCTGCGCCTTTTCTGATAAGGACTGAGAAACATCTATGGAGGTAAAGACACTTGGAGTGGAGTGAACCGAGACACGGTATGAATTTGTCACATGCTGAGTGCATGCATGAAGCCATAGGTCTTGAGAAACCTGAACTTCCTCTGCTCATGAGTGAAATATAGAACGTTGAGTTGGAGTGGATGTGAGTGGAAACCCATTTCACCTGCCCAGGTAAGAACGTTGTGTCATTCTAAACATTACATTGATGTCAGATGATAACAGGATGTTCTCAGTGTTATGATGGAAAAATCAACCCTATGATAGCAATATGTATTTTAGTGCTGCATGAATTCCATGTTTGGATATTCATCTGAAAAAGAAAATGCTCTTAAAATGGAATAAAAAGTTGTATTTTGTACGGTGCTTTTCAAAGCAACATATATGGACAGATATATAAAATAACAGGTAATTTATAAATTGTACATATCTGTAATTGCATCTTCCCAAGTGTTTTATTCCTTACTTGACGCAGATGCAGTGTAATAACGGAAGAAATGTGGACTTATATTGTAATGACAAAATATGAATTTAAAAACTGCATTTTTTTAAATTATATCTGAAACATTTAAAAAAATCTTGTACTTTTGTGTGTGTGTGTGTGTGTGTGTGTGTGTGTGTGTGTGTGTGTGTGTGTGTGTGTGGGTGTGTGTGTGCTTAAATGCATGTTTCCCTTTAAGCATTCATAAAATGTTAGAAAGCACACCTATAATTTACTGGGTGAAAAAAAATGAAAACTATCTAACACACACACACACACACACACACACACACACACACACACACACACACACACACACACACACATTTATGGATTTTTAAAAACACATATTTGATATTGATACTTATAAGCATCGGAGTGTAAGTGGGCTGTGGTGGCCTGGTGGTAAAAGGTGCTGGATCGCTGATCCTAAGGTTGGGGGGTTCGAGTCCCACTCTCCACAAAGTTGTCACTGTCCCCCCCCAGTGCAGCTAACTGGGTTATCAAAAGCGGGCCATGTTTCTCACTGTCTATGGTGAGAGGCATGTAAAAGAACCATTGCTGAATTTCATAAAGAGTAGGCTCCAAGGCCGTTGGCGTG
>CM045731.1:23097500-23137500 GCA_024760905.1 Plotosus lineatus
TTGAAATAAATTTCCTTAAAATCAGACATGATCTGTTTTACGATTTTGCGATCCTTTTTCTCTGTCTCTAGAAACCAGGCTGAAGGAGAAAGAGAAACTCTTTGATGAGCTGCAGAGTCGACTGGAGGGACTGGGTACGCCTGTGTGTGTGTGTGTGCGTGTGTGTGTGCGTGTGCGTGTGTGTGTGCGTGTGCGTGTATGTGGGTGCGTGTGTGTGCGTGAGGCGTGTGTGTGCGTGCGTGCGTGCGTGTGTGCGTGTGTGTATGTGTGTGGGCAGGAAGAACTTATTCTTGAGAACACGTCAGATCAATGTTGACAAGGTAAAAAAGGCCATTTTACATATCTTTGGTTTAGTTTTAATTCGTAAGGAGGTCAGCAGAAATGGAGAGACATCAGTGGAAATGTCTGCACTCTCATTAAAGGAAATAACAGTAAAAATGTCAAAGGGCTGAGTGGAGAAAGAGGGTGTGGATACTGTATGTGAGGCAAGAGGTCCTCAGTGAGTCTCGATCAGCATATTAAAAATGAGTGCGCCTTTCTTTTTTTTCGCACTAAAACGGTTGACTCTATGTCAGCAACGGCCTTGCAAACTTCAGAATTTTTTAATCACTGGTGATTTCATTCACTTTTAGGCCATAAAATATAGCTCTGTAAATAAAAATAGACACTCTGTCAATACTCATAGTCATATACTTTTCAATTTACTTTACTTTATAGTTTACAGTTTACAAACACAGCGAAGCGTACACTATTTTATCACTTACTCACATGCTGAGCTGCTTATTCTACTAGGGTCACAGAGAGGCTGGAATCAATCCAAGTCAACACTGGGCAAAGGCAGAGTACACCCTGAACAGCTCAATAGACCACTGTAGGACAACACAGACATTCACATTCATATTCATATTTTTTTCAATTTCTCTTTAAATTAAACAGTAAGCAGTTTTTTTCCTTTTGTTTGATGGTTTATGGGTCTAGCTTTTTATAATAGTTGTAATAAACTAGAACAGGCACTGTCCCACTGCTTAAAGTTCTATGTGTGGAGATGGTGGGTCATTCCCATGTGACAAGCTTGTAATAGAAAAGTAACCAATTCTGGCGTGGTGTGATTGCAGAACCCTATTGTCCTGATGTGCTTTATTGCTCTTATACCAAGGCATGATGGTATTTTTGATTTATTGAAGACAAGTACATTGCCATTTTATTGTCATCATCATTAATTTATTTAAATTTCAAAGAAATTATTGCAAATGCATTTAAGATCAGTTCACACATTTCAACTTAATAAAGGTTGAATTAAAAAAATATTAATATTAATAATAATTTTAAAAAGTATAATGGTGGCCCTGTGGAAAGATGCTGGATTACCAATCCTAAGGTTAAGAGTTCCAGCCCCACTGCCAACAGTTGTCAATGCTGCCCCCCTCCCTCCACACACACACACACACACACACACACACACACACACACACACACACACACACACACACCGGTAACTGGGTTATCAAAGGCTGACCATGTCTCTCACTGTCTATGGTGAGAGGTTCATGTAAGAAAAAAAACATTGCTGACTTTCGTCAAGAGTAACTGCATAGCTATGATGGTCTAGTGAGCTGTCCAGGTCATACTCTGCCCTTGCCCAGAGTCGGCTGAGATGGGCACCAGCCTCCTCGTGACTCTAATTAAGATTAAGTGGTTCAGAAAATGAATGAATCATCATAACAACAACAACAACAACAATAATAATAATAATAATAATAATAATAATAATAATAATAATAATGTTAAAATATAAAAATAAAATAAAACCAATTAACAGTCATATCAGACTTTTAGACCGTATTTCAGTTCAGAAGGCCTGATGAGGGTCTATAGCAGGGGTGTCAAACTCATGCCCCAAAGGGTCATGTGGCTGCAGGTTTTTGTTTCAACCAAGCAGCAGCACACCTGACTTGAGTCTTTTAATCAACTGGTGTGAGTCTTCAGGCAGCTGATTGGTTAATATGTGTGCTCTGTACAGACACTGACCAATCAGCTGCCTGAAGACTCAGATCAGTTGATTAAATGGCCCAAGTCAGCAGTGCTGCTGCTTGGTTGAAACAAAAACCTGCAGCCACCTGACCCTTTGTGACACGAGTTTGACATCTCTGGTCTATAGCATCAATCCATGTAGGGTTAATTGAATGAGGGCTGAGTGAATGCAAATGACTTTCCAGTACAAATTATTTCAAATGGAAATGTGTGTTTGTTTCCTCAGATCATTTGTCACAGAGACCCAGCAGTGAGAGCGTAGAAGTACGAAGGAGCCGGGCAGCGGTTATTGCTCCAGAGCCGATCCCAGAAGACATAGACATC
Organism: Plotosus lineatus; assembly: GCA_024760905.1. Lineage (NCBI taxonomy): Eukaryota > Metazoa > Chordata > Actinopteri > Siluriformes > Plotosidae > Plotosus > Plotosus lineatus. The sequence goes on from CM045731.1 coordinate 23,099,856, forward strand.
TCATCCACCAAAGTCACAAAGACTGTCAGGTTAACTCTTGTCCTGTGGTGTACAATTTCCGGAAGACTCCTGAGCAATAATATATATATAATATATATTATATTATTATTATAATATATATATATATATATGTGTGTGTGTGTGTGTGTGTGTGTGTGTGTGTGTGTTCGTGTGCTTGTAGCGAAAAATCTCAGATCATGACAGCAATGCAGAAAAATGACTTCCTGAGTCGTCTGGATGAGGAGCAGATCAACATGATGGTGGAGCTCCTCACCTGTCTCGACCGCTGTCCTGGCGATGACATCATTAAAGAGGGCACCGAGGGTAACAGCTTGTACATTGTTGCAGGTGCGTGTGCACAGAATAGATACTTGTAGGTATTATTAAATACCAGAGGAGTGTACAAGTATAATCGATCCCCTAAGAACCAGGGTGGGCCATCCTCCATTTTTTTATTTATTTATTTTTTGGGGGGGATTTTGGGAAATTTCAACTATTTACAGCGACCATTTCTATGTGAGTTGGTTATGTGACTACATAATTATAATGTAAGTATATATACACATAACCAACGCACATAGAAAAAGGTAACTGTAAATAATTGAAATTTCCTGAAATCAAAAACATGGGGAATTGCCAGCCTGGTTCTTAGTGGCTCAATTTAAACACTTTTTTATTGTAGCTGGAGAACTTCAAGTTACTCAGGCAGGGCGTAAGCTACGAACTTTGGCCTCTGGAGATGTCTTTGGGGAGCTGGCTATCTTATACAACTGCAAGCGGACGGCTTCGGTCAAAGGTCAGTCTTTCTGTTAATTCTTTTCTACTGCAAATAATAGACTATACCCCTAGTGGTCAGAATTATTAGCGACTAATATTGCATCAATATTGCACCCCTCCCTGAATCGCCACCTTATCGTGGTGGAGGGGTTTGCATGACTTAATGATCCTCGGAGCTATGTTGTCGGGGGCATAATGCCCCTGGTAGGGTCACCCAAGGCAAACAGGTCCTGGGTGAAGGTCCAGACAAAGTGCGATTCAGAAGACCCCTATTCAGAAGACCCCTATGCCATCTCGGAGTAAACATTTGAAGCAGTCTCCCTTGCCCGGACGCGGGTCACCGGGGTTCCCTCCTGGAGCAAGGCCCAGGGGAGGGGCTCGAAGGCGAGCGCCTGGTGGTCGGGCTTATGCCCATGGAGCTTGTGCCCAAATGTTGGGGTTCTCCCCGGTTGACGAAAGGGTAGCTTCCCTCCGTCTTCGGGTGGGGGGGGGACGGGTCCTGACTGTTATTTGTGCTTATGCACCAAATGACAGTTCAGAGTACCCACCCTTTTTGGAGTCTTTGGGGGGGGTGTTGGAGTACGCTCCCTCGGGAGACTCGCTCGTTGTCCTGGGAGACTTCAACGCCCATGTGGGCAACAATAGTGTGACCTGGAAGGGTGTGATCGGTAGGTACGGCCTCTCCAGTCTGAATCCGAATGGTGTTTCGTTGTTGGACTTCTGTACTCGTCATAGTTTGTCTATCACGAACACCATGTTCGAACATAAGGGTGTCCATAAGTGCACTTGGCACCAGGACACCCTAGGTCGCAGTTCGATGATTGACTTTGTAGTCGTGTCATCGGACTTGCGACCATATGTTCTGGACACTCGGGTGAAGAGAGGAGCTGAGCTGTCTACCGATCACTACCTGGTGGTGAGTTGGCTTCGGTGGTTGTGGAGGTTGCCTTCCAGACCTGGCAGGCCCAAGCGTGTAATCAGGGTCTGCTGGGAACGTTTGGCTGACTCCCCTGTCCGAGAGGCCTTTAACTCCTACCTCCGGCAGAGCTACAACCACGTTCCGGAGGAGGCGGGGGACATGGAATCCGAATGGGCCATGTTTTGTGCCTCCATTGCTGAGGCGGCAGCCCATAGCTGTCCATAGCATAGGTGCTTGTCGTGGCGGTAATCCCCGAACCCGGTGGTGGACACCTGCGGTGAAGGGGGCCGTCCAGCTGAAGAAGGAGGCCTATCGGGTTTTATTAGCCTGTGGGACTCCTGAGGCAGCAAACGGGTACCGGCAGGCCAAACGTGCTGCAGCTGAGGCTGTCGCAGATGCAAAATCTCGGGCGTGGGAGGAGTTCGGTGAGGGCCTGGAGAGTGATTATCGGTTGGCCTCAAAAAGGTTCTGGGCCACCATCCGACACCTCAGGAGGGGGAAGCAGTTCTTCACAAACACTGTTTACAGTGGAGGTGGGGAGCTGCTTACCTTGACTGGGGATGTTGTTGAGAGGTGGAGGGAATACTTTGAGGACCTCCTCAATCCCACCAACACGCCCTCCGTGGAAGAGGAAGACCCTGGGGGTTCGGGTGAGGGTCCGCCCATCACTGGAGTGAAGGTCACTGAGGTTGTCAAAAAGCTCCTCGGTGGTCGAGCTCCGGGGCTGGACGAGATCCGCCCGGAATATCTCAGGGCTCTGGATGTTGTAGGACTGTCTTGGTTGACACGTCTCTGCAACATCGCGTGGTCATCAGGGGCTGTACCTCTGGATTGGCAAACTGGGGTGGTGGTCCCAATTTTTAAGAAGGGGGACCGGAGGGTGTGTTCCAATTATCGGGGAATTACACTCCTCAGCCTACCTGGGAAAGTCTATGCAGGGGTACTAGAGAGGAGGATCCGACCGATAGTTGAACCTCGGATTCAGGAGGAACAATGTGGTTTTCGTCCTGGCCGCAGCACTCTTGACCAACTCTATACGCTCCACAGGATTCTGGAGGGGGCATGGGAGTTTGCCCAATCCGTCCACATGTGCTTTGTGGATTTGGAGAAGGCTTTCGACCGTGTCCCTCGAACGATCTTGTGGGGCGTGCTCCGAGAGTACGGCGTTCCGGATCCGTTGCTACGAGCTATTCGGTCGCTGTATCACCGGAGCCAGAGTTTGGTCCGTATTGGTAACAGCAGGTCGGATTCGTTTCCAGTGGGAGTTGGAGTCCGCCAAGGCTGTTCTTTGTCACCGATTCTGTTCATAATTTTTATGGACAGAATTTCTAGGCGCAGTTGAGGCGATGAGGGGTTCTGGTTTGGTGGCCATCGGATATCATCTCTGCTTTTTGCGGATGATGTTGTCCTCTTGGCTTCATCAAGTCGGACCCTCCAGCTCTCATTGGAGCGATTCGCAGCTGAGTGCGAAGCAGCCGGGATAAATATCAGTACCTCCAAGTCCGAGGCCATGGTTCTCAGTCGGACAATGGTGGAATGCACCCTCCGGCTCGGGAATGAGGTCCTGCCCTAAGTGGAGGAGTTTAAGTATCTTGGGGTCTTGTTTACAAGTGAGGGAAGGATGGAGCAAGAGATCGACAGACAGATCGCTGCAGCCTCTGCTGTTAAGCGGTGCCTGTACCGGTCTGTCGTGGTGAAGAAGGAGCTGAGCCGCAAGGCAAAGCTCTCAATTTACCAGTCGATCTACGTTCCAACCCTCACCTATGGTCACGAGCTTTGGGTAATGACCGAAAGAACAAGATCACGGATACAAGTGGCTGAAATGAGCTTCCTTCGCCGGGTGGCGGGGTTCTCCCTTAGAGATAAGGTGAGAAGCTCCGCCATCCGGGGAGAGCTCGGAGTAGATCCGCTGCTCCTCCGCATTGAGACGGGCCAGTAGAGGTGGCTCGGGCATCTGGTCAGAATGCCCCCCCCGGACGCCTCCCTGGTGTGGTATTTCGGCCATGTTAACCGGGAAGAGACCCCGGGGTCGACCTAGAACACGCTGGAGGGACTATGTCTCTCGGCTTGTCTGGGACCGCCTCGGTGTGTCCCCTGGAGAGTTGGAGGAAGTGGCTCGGGAGAGGGGCGTCTGGACCTCTTTGCTGAGGTTGCTGCCCCCGCGACCTGACCCTGGACTAAGCGGAAGAAGATGATGATGATGATGATGATGGTGATATTGCATCATGCAGTCCACACACACACACACACACACACACACACACACACACACACCACTGCCACTAGTCCATTACTGTGTATACTAATGTTAGTGTTGCATGCTGACCATTTTTGTAATCAAAAATCATGTAAAATTGAATTCAAAACAGCCTCTGTTTGACCATCTCTATGTGTGTGTCATTACCTATTAGCAATAACAGCGGTTAAGTTATGGTGCATAGAAAGACAGATCTACAGAAGCATCATGGCAATCAAGTCCAAGAAGAAACGAGAGCAGTTGATGGGCTTCTTAAAGACGTGAGAACACCTTCCTTCTCTCTTTCTCCCTCTCTCCCTCTCGCTCATTCTCACTCTCTTTTATCATACTGGTATTCGTGCAGAGCTATATTTTTTATACAGGGCAATAATAATCTCATTATCTGAGCTATTTTATTATTTGTTGTTATTTCTGAGCATAAGTACTATATTTACATAAAGTTGGATTCTTCTTCAGAAATCATATCCTCATCAGTGTTAATGCTCCTGACTGCCAACCTAGCTTGTTATTACAGAATTATATATATATAAAAAAAAAAAAAAAACTCATTGGTGAGTGTGCTATTTTTATCTAAAGCTTTGTTGAGAGGCTGAAGTCTATCTCAGCTTACTCTGTTTAAAGTGGAGACCGTTGCAGGGCAGCACCCACACTGTAATATACAGTACATTAACACTTACAACTGGGGTCATTTTGAAATAGCCAGATAGTTTGACTATTGTGCATGTTTTCAGACTGCACGTGGAAGCCATTATACTTCATTAAGTATTATACATAATACGAGGAAACCCAGACATAAAAATATACAAACTCTACACAGTTGTACACAGGACCTACGACCTTCCTGAGCCTTGCCCACCATGCCATTTCACCAGAAGTAAAATAATTTGAATTGAAAATACTCTTTTCACCTTTTTCTTTGCTTTATTGGATTGTGGGACTTGAGTGTGTGGGGGGGTGGGGGGTGGAGGGCTTTCTGGGCTTGCCAGAGGTTTGCAGCCTCTGTTTGTCCTTGGAATAGTGCTGTAGTCTAAATTATGTTAGGTAATGATTTTCTAGCACAAGTCCTCAGCTTCTGAGCAAAACAGCAGTATTTTATAACCGAAACCCCTTAAGAATGCAATTCATTTTTGTATGTGAATAACACAAAATCTATACACCAAAAACCCCCACTAACATGCATCATTGGATTCAGACTTCAACAAAAATACATTATCAGTGTCAGTTGTCTTGAATTTTAAAATCTTCCTGCTTTTCTTTCTCAGAGCTCGCACCTTCAAATCTCTGAGTGATGAGCAGCTCTCCAGCATCATTGATTCCATGGAGGAGGTTTGTGCCCCCCGGTGTCACTTCCCTTACAATGTTCCTCATCTGCACTGCACTTTATCTATGAATTTAAATTTTAATGAACCAGTCAGAAATTAGGGAATAGTTATGTTCGTATTTTATTTCCTGTGGTGCAATTAGACAAGTAAGAGCAGACTCCAGTATTATTGCACTGCATGATAAAAACCACAGCTTGTACACATTCCTCTAAAAATGAGAAACGAATCTAAACATGCAGTATAATGGAAAGCTAAGGAAGATTACTACATATATGGGAGTATGTGTATGTTCTCCATTATAACTTCAAATCTTTATGATGTGGCAGCCATTTGTGGCCATGGAATGCAAACTGGGAAATTATTGATCAGATAAGCAAATTATGTGAGCTCATTGGTTGCTAGTTGGTAGGAGTTCATAAAGTCAAGCTAGATATTAACTGGAGGCATATGGAGCAGGGGTTCCCAACCATATCACAGCAGACCGGTCAATGCTTGACAATTTTACCGTGGACCGGGGGGTGGGTGTGGGGGTTAGTCATAGATTGTTTATATTGTAATAATAATAATAATAATAAGCAGTCCATTAATGTTATTTTTCAACAGCTGAAATAAAGTTGGTTTTGAAATAGAGCTTAAGCTTTTCTATATTTAAAAAAAAAAAAAAAAAAAAAAAAAAAAAGTGATTGTGCACCAGCTGTGGGAATGAAGACTCAGGCTCAGTCTCACCCCAAATCCCTGCTATTGTTTGAAACATGTCCAACTCGCCTCTGTTCATGTGCCGTCCCCTTGTGGGTTACATTTTAGCGCTCAAATGACCGACATGTAACCAAGAAAAGCCGTTCATTTTTCAAAGTAAAAAAAAAATAATAAAAAATAAAGATGGTTCAGACACTTAAAAGACAAACGTGTAATGTCATATGAAAGATGCTAATAATCCAAACGGAGCTGATTTCCCATTGTAAATTTGTTATTCTTTTACATTTCATAGTTTTGTGTTTTTTCTTTAGATACATTTACAGCATTTAGCAGACGTACTTATCCAGAGTGACTCACAGAAGTGCCTTAAAGTCTCTATCAGTGAATATACTCTTGTACTGGTTTGTTAGAACAAACTATATACTGTCAATCAAACTCAGATGGCAGGGTTTTTATTTTTATCTTAATCTTTAGCTTAATCTAAATACTTCTGAAGAAGGTACGTTTTCAGCTATCATTTGAAAGTAGACTAGTATAACGGTTTAATTTTGTTTCATAACAACAGTTTAAAATTCTATAATTGTACTTATGGTTGAAATACATGCAAATGAAAAACTCACCTTAGTTTAGCAAGCTCGGGATTTATTAAAGGAAAAACAAGCTAAATTTTAGCATGTGGAAGATTACTCTAGCTAACGCTACCCCATGGGTAGGAGTTTAGTAATCTGTTTAGACGGTTGTCAAAACTTTCCACCTCTAACATTTTGGAAACTGATCCTCCCTCCCAGGTGAAGTTTCAGGACAAGGAGGTGATTGTACGTGAAGGTGCCGAGGGAGACACATTTTACATCATTCTCAAAGGAGAGGTAAGGGAGGCAGGACAAATTTAAATGTGACACCGTTATTTTTTACTGTTGCAATAGTGGTTATATGTCATTCTCATATATTTCCTCTCTTACTTCAGGTCTTGGTGACAAAAAAATTGAACGGGCAGCAAAAAATCATCCGTAAAATGAAACAAGGAGATCATTTCGGGGAACTAGCTCTCATACGGTAACGAGAAAAATTCCTCTACATATTTATACCATATACATATTATATATCCTATACATATTTATATAGACACACTTTCCATACCAGCAGTGAATTGTGAGTAACCAATCAGCCGTTAACTCATGTGCAGATATTGGGTCAACATATTTCTAGTGAAAATCTCAAATATTTATTACCTTTGCTAAAGAGTTTACGATTAACCTCTGATTTGTTTGTGTGTTTATTTGTTTGTTAGCAGGATTACTCAAAAAGATATGTGCACTTTTTCATAAAGTCTACCAGAGTAGAGGCACTCTTCTTTGTTTGTTTATTAATCAATTTATTTACTTTTTGTGCAGTGAGATCTTGAGGACAGCCACCTGCACTGCTATAGGATCAGTCACATGCTTTGTCATTGATAAAGAGTGAGTCTTCAGATGTTTTAAGATCACACCCCTTATTGGTTCTTTAATCTATACCATCATGTAATTTTTATCAAAGTTTTGTGTTGAGTACGGTAGACAGTGTTTTCTGTTTTTTTTTTATTTTTTTATTTTTTTCTTTGCAGGGCTTTTGAGGAGACAATCCCAATAGAAATGCTGGAGCTACATGATGAGTATGATTTTGCTTCCAGCATCTCTCTCTCTCTCTCTCTCTCTCTCTCTCTCTCTCTCTCTCTCTGTCTTTGTCTCTGTCTCTCTCTCTCACACACACACACACACACACACACACACACACACACACACACACACACACACACCCTACCATATAAGATTTTCTCCAACATAAAAAATGCAGCGTTATATTACGACAAAGTGGATGTGTTTGAAGCATACACTTCATTATTTCTCCATTCGGTGCTTTCCAAATATTCTCTCACTTCAAGATATTTTTATGCATTACTGCTTAAAGTGGAGGCAGTTTTTCATTACCTAGTCTGACGACATAGCACCTTATATCTTTATATTGTCTATGGGGATTAATCAGTGTTAAGGTGAAGGGATGAACAGATATCAAAAGAAAATTTATATTTGTGACGGATATTAACTTTGCTTTTTTTTTTTTTCACTTTTCTCATTTGAGCAGTCAAGATATTCTGGAGAACATTCGTGTTTCAAGGAAATGTAGGTAAGAGCATCCATAATTGACTGAGGTCGTAAGCAAATTTGATATTACGTACTTGTAGAAGGTAAATCAGTTTCTTACCCAATTTGCTTCAGATTTCTGACTGTCTGCATAATGCAGGAAAAAGCTGTCAGTGGAAATTAAATATATTTTTTCTAGACCGTGGATGTTGTAGCCATATTGGAAAGCAGTCTGCATTCAATTAAATGATGATGAAATGAACACTTTGACCTTCATCTTCTTTTCTTTCTGTCTTTAGCAATGTGTCTTCTCTAACACTGAAGGAACTCATTCCGGTCCTGTACCAGGAGGGACGTTACCACGGAAGCCCCGTCACCCTGGGACTGGGGGGCTTTGGAAGAGTGGAACTGGTATAGTGGGATGTTGGGTGTAGTGTTTTTTTGTTTGTTTGTTTGTTTGTTTTTTAGTGAACATTGAAAGAGTGGTTATGTGCCTACCAGTGAAAACAGCAGCCATGACATTCCTATGTAACAAATCAGCATACTGTGTTTAAGATTAGCCTACTTGGTACTTTTACACAAATTTGCATACATTTTCTAACAAAATTAGCCTGGTAACTAGTAAAGGGGTGGTCTAGTGGTTAGGGTGCAGGATCCTAAGGTTGGGGGTTCGAGTCCCCACAAGGTTGTCACTGTCCCCCCCCCAGTACAGCTAACTGGGTTATCAAAGGCGGGCCATGTCTCTCACTGTCCATGGTGAGAGGCATGTAAAAGAACCATTGCTGACTGTCGTAAAGAGTAGGCTGTAAAGTCATCAGCGTGTTTCTGTCCCTTGCTAAAAGGGTTGTCAGGGAAGGGCATCCGACGTAAAAACCTATGCCAAATCAAATGTGCGAATCAGATGATTCGCTGTGGTGACTCCCGAGAAAGGGAAAAAGCTGAAAGGAAAGAAGAACTAGTAAAGGAGCTTGAAAAATGTCTTTGCGAGATGCTAACACTACGTTATTGGAATGTGATTTGAGCCAGGCTTTTCAAGTGTTAACATTGTTTGAGACACCGCTTTCCTTGGATAAGGACTTTTTTTTCCCACACATTGTGTGTATGTCCTTGTAAAACTATTAACCTTTTGCCACAGTTCTTCCTGTTTGAAAACGTTGATCAAGTTCAATAGTGATCATGTGGTAAGATAGAGAAGCAGCATTGCGAAATAACAAAGCACACAACATTAAAGTTTGGAGCTAAGAAGGAGATAAACAAGATAGTATTCGAGTCCCAGTCATGGTGAGGACGTTTCTATGTTCTATGTTCTCCCCGTGTTTGTATTAGTTTCCTCTGGGTACTCCGGTTTCAATCTAAAGACATGCACGTTAGGCTAATTAGCTTTTCCAAATTTCGCCTAAGTGTGAGTGAGTGTATTGGCCCCTTGATGGACTCCTGTTCAGTGTGCGCTCTGCTTTTGTGCAGAGTCTGTCAAATCAAACCAGGTTCACTTTCGTAGTTTTCACTTAAGTACAGTTTGAATGTTGCATTAGTTCTAAATACATAAGTGCTGACTCAATACTGCAGTAATCTGTGAGTGTTTGGTTAGCAATAAATGCTAATTGTACCTATAGTTTGTTTTTAGTCAGTAAAAGCATTTTCTGACTAAACAAACAACATATCTGAGGTAAATGTTACTAATCCAAACATTATTTTCTAGGTTTTATTACTTTACACTGGCTATAAAAGACTTGTTACTGCACATTAATTATTCAATAGCAGAGCACAGGGGTTGACTAGCAACTCCCTGAACGACTTATAAGCATCTCATTGCTCGATGTTTCTCATTGAGTGGCTCGTAAAATTTATTTCACAGGTAACCACGTTGGATCAAGGGAAATATTTTGCCCTGAAAAAGATCAGCAAGAAATTTATAGTCCAGAAAAAGCAAGAAGCACATGTGCTGTTTGAGAAGAGGCTTATGCTGGATGTTGAGTGTGACTTCATTGTCAAGTGAGCCCTGACCTTCTGAACTACTGCCATGACCTCAGATAGCAATACATTGACTCTAAATCTTTGGTTTTAGGCTCCACGCCACTTTTAAGGACACCCGATATGTCTACATGGTGATGGACTTCTGTTCAGGGGGGGAGATCTGGACCAAGCTTAAAGAAATGTAACTATGCTGTATATATATATAACTTGTTTTATTATATTGTATATGCCCAATGACGAGTTTACAATTGTCTTCGTGCACAAAACATGCACACACACACACACACACACACACACACACACACACACACACACACACACACACACACTGAGTAGTTGCCAGCATTTAGGGAAAATGAAATTAAATTACCTATGATGGCAGTAGTTGCCCAGTGGTAAGGTGCTGGATCACTGATCCCAAGGTTGTGGGTTCAAGCCCCACTATCAACGGATGTCACTGCTGCTGCCCCCCCCCCCACCCCCACCCCCCGAGAGTGCAGCTAACAGGGTTATCAAAGGCCGGTCAGGTCTCTTACTGCCTATGGTGAGAGACATGTAAAAGAATCATTGCTGACTTTTCGATAGTAGCTGCATAGCCGTCAGCATGTTTATGCCCTGCAATGGCCCGGCGAGCGATCCAGGGTGTACTTTGCCCTTGCCCAGAGGTAGCCTCCCCTCAACCCTATTTTGGTTTAAGCGGTTCAGAAAATGAATAAAATTACATTAAAGTGTTTACCATTATTGTTAGTTTGATAGTGCATATTAAAACTTTATTACCATAATATTGGAAGTATAATAAGACAAACAACTAAATAAAGGATTGCTTAACTTTTTGTTCCAGGCGCCATTTTGATGAAATCACAGCTATGTTCATAACAGCATGCGTGGTTGAGGCTTATGCCTATCTGCATAAGAAAGATGTCATGTATCGAGACCTGAAACCTGAGAACCTCATGCTGGACTCCAGGGGATACATCAAACTCGTAAATACTTTTCATTTATTCAACATAACTCCCATATATATATATAGCATATATAAAGCATGAAAATGTGTGTCTGTCATTTTGATTCAAGCATTGTCCATTCTGAATAATTGTTTTTAATCCCAAGACCGCTAGCCAATCAGATCATACCATTCCTGTGTAGCATATACCATACCTATTACATATGGCACTGAGCTGCTAGGCTATGTATTCATATAAAATATGTTTTTTTTTTTTTGTTTACTGATATCTGGTGATTAAAAAATAGAAACCAAGTTTTTAACCATGGATTGTATTTGTCTGTTCAATGAACTACATGGCTCTATTTTTCTTTCTTTTTTTTCTTTTTTCTTTTTTTTTTTTGTCTCTGTCTCTCTGTAGGTAGATTTTGGTTTTGCTAAAAAGCTTCTCAGAGGACAGAAAACATATTCTTTCTGTGGAACTCCAGAGTACATGGCACCAGAGATCATTCAGAATCAAGGCCATGACTTTGCTGCTGATTTCTGGTCTCTTGGTGTTCTAATCTATGAACTTCTGGCAGGCAGGTATAGGACAAAAATGAACAAGAATTCTACCGTAACTACTCATATGGTTAATACTTCATTGTGACAATCACACGCAGCCTTCATATGCAGTAGAATTCTATTAATATAAATAAGGCTTTCCATCTCAAAGTCTGCATGATTGTTCCTTCATGCAGCTTTAGAGGCAAGTTTAATCCTTAACTTGCATCATGGTAAAGGAAAGAATTCTACTTTTTATAAAGCTATGAATAATATATTATAGTAGGCACTGATTAGCAATAGAAGGCTCAAAGGTCATATAGCATTACAGCTAGCTACTGTGCAATCAGTCTTGGTGCCAGAATTGGTATGAACACGAATCATGAATCAATTCAGATTAATGATTCAAGTATCATATCATATGCACATTAATAAGGATCTGCTGTAGAAAGTCTTTGAAGAAAAAGGCACTTGATAAAATGTTTCATTGTTAAAATTTAATCGTGATGATGTGCCTTAAAGGTTCTCTCTCTCTCTCTCTCTCTCTCTCTCTCTCTCTCTCTCCCTCTCTCTCTCTCTGTGTGTGTGTCTGTGTGTGTTTAAGTCCACCTTTTTCAAGCTCAGAGCCCCAGAAAATCTATGCCAAGATATTGGATGGTGTGATAAAGTATCCCTCGCATGTGGGAGAAGCTGCCAGATCACTTATTAGCAAACTGTGCAGGTAAAATGGCAAAAACATATTTGCATAAGTTTACGTTGACAACTGAAGGGATACGGTAAAACAAAAGACCCCCTTCCACACACACAATTGATAATATTGGAGGAATTAAAAGAAAGAAAAAAGGCTTTTTTTTTATATTAATCTTTGTATATAAGTTGTGATATAAAATGAAGAATCAAAAGCAGACAAATAAACAAATAAAATACAGCATACACTATAAGTGTTAATTATTTAACCTACATTGGTTTCAGTCAAGACTGATGACAGACATTTCATCTAAATTTAGATTAAACTCATCCAACTTTATGCAGTTGAACTGCGAAATATTTGTGAACATAAATAAAAATTTTCAATGGTATAATGTACCACAATGATACAAAAAATAGCAGCGCTGTAGAAAAATAAAATGGAATGACATTTGCAATTTGCCACAACCCAAGCAGCATTAAAAGGTTTGGCACATGAGTGGAATGGATGTTATTTGTTTGTTTGTTTGACTACTTGTTTAATGTTAAAAAAATTCAGTGGTAATTTGTTTACAGTAGGACTTACTGTGTTTTATGTGACCAAACCTTCTTTCAATGTTCAGACTTTTAAAAAAGAAACACCAAGCAAGTATTTTAAATTAAAAATTATAGTAAAAATAAAACAAATTGGCAACTATAGAGTGATTAAAGTTGATGAGCCATACGATGAAATTATAGGAAAGAATAGTGGAAGCTAGACTAAGGGCAGAGGTCAGCATTTGTGAACAACAATTTGGTTTCATGCCAAGAAAGAGCACCATAGATGCAGTGTTTGCTTTGAGGATGTTAATAGAGAAGTACAGAGAAGGTCAGAAGGAGCTGCACTGTCCCTTTGTGGATCTGGAGAAAGCATATGACAGGGTGCAAAGAGAAGAACTGTGGTATTGCATGAGGAAGTCTGGAATGGCAGAGAAGTATGTTAGAGTGGTGCAGGACATGTATGAGAGATGTATGACAGTGGTGAGGTGTGCTCTCAGTGTGACCGAAGAATTCAAGGTGGAGGTGCAGGACATGTATGAGAGATGTATGACAGTGGTGAGGTGTGCTCTCAGTGTGACCGAAGAATTCAAGGTGGAGGTGGGACTGCATCAAGGATTAGCTCTGAGCCCCTTCTTGTTTCCGATGGTGATGGACAGGCTGACAGATGAGGTAAGACAAGAATCCCCATGGATGATGGTGTTTTCAGATGACATTGTGATCTCTAGTGAGAGCAGAGAACAAGTGCAGGAAAATCTAGAGAGGTGGAGGTATGCCCTGGAAAGGAGAGGAATGAAGGTTAGCTTCAGTAAATCAGAATACAAGTGTGTGAATGAGAAGGACCCAAGAGGAACGGTAGGTTACAGGGAGCAGAGATAAAGAAGGTGGAGGATTTTAAGTATTTATGCTTAACAATCCAAAGCAATGAAGAATGTGGAATAAAGGTTAAGAAGCGTGTGCAGGCAGGTTGGAATGGTTGGAGAAAAGTGTCCGGTGTGATGTGTGATAGGAAGGTATCGGTAAAAATGAAAGGAAAAGTGTACAAGACGGTGTTGAGGCCAGCGATGTTGTATGGTTTAGAAACAGTGGCCCTGGGGAAAAGACAGGAGGCAGAGCTGGAGGTAACAGAGATGAAAATGTTGAGGTTCTCTCTGGGAGTAATGAGGATGGATAAGATCAGGAATGAGTACATCAGAGGGACAGCACATGTAAGATGTTTTGGAGACAAAGTCAGAGAGGCTAGATTGAGATGGTTTGGACATGTACACAGGAGAGATAGTCAGTATATTGGTAGTAAGATACTGAGGTTGTAACTGCCAAGCAAAAGGGCTAGAGGAAGAACAAAGAAGAGATTTATGGATGTGGTGAAGGAGAACATGAAGGTCGTTGGTGTAAGAGAAGAAGATGCAGAGGATAGGGTGAGATGGAGGCAGATGATTTGCTGTGGCGACCCCTGAAGGGAACAGCCGAAAGGAAAAGAAGAAGTAAAAATAAAACAACTTAATTTTCTCGCACTAATTGTCTGAAAACATGCATTTTAGGCTAAATGGCTGAGTGATCTGCATGAGTGGTCTTACCTTATGAGAGGATTCTCTTAACCCTCGAAAACATCTTATGATTATGAACAAGATGTTACATGACCTAGATATCTGAATCTGATTGGCATATAAGAGTTACTAGGATTACTTATGCAACTTAAACTGCATAACTATGCAATTATGAGAGAGCAGAACTGGGAACGTTCAGGTAAATACTTTTTGAACGAAATTGGAATATTCTGCAGTGATAGTATGACTCAACAAAAATAGAAAGCCAAAAAAGAAGAAGAAAACAACTAACTCAATTTTGGGCCAGCAATGGCCTGGCGAGCTGTCCAGTGTCTACTCGGCCCTTGCCCAGAGTCAGCTGAGATGGATGGCAGCCTACCTGCGACACTAATTGGGATTAAACTACTGTTGAACTCAATTTTGACTAAACACCATGGATTGCTAGGTTTTTCCAAACCAATTTATATCAAAGTATAATTCAAAACTCATTTTATGGTGAAGAACTTTTTAAAAATGTTTATGCTTTATTACTTTAGACCACGCCCAGGTCAAAGGTTAGGAAACACCAAAAATGGAATCAAAGATGTCCGCAATCACAGGTGATATGAACATCTACATCTGAACATCTATTTATATATTACACATGATGAACCTGGAGTTTACAACACACACACACACACACACACACACACACACACACACACACACACACACACACACGCATGCCTTATCTCTCACACATACATACACCCAATCTCTCTCTCTCTCTCTCTCTCTCTCTCTCTCTCTCTCTCTCTCTCTCTCTCTCCCATTCCATCAGGTGGTTTAACAATATGAACTGGCACAAACTGAGGATGAAACAGATCAGTGCTCCAACAGTTAAACTCATCAGAAAGGTTGGTTATTAAGTTTATGAATTGCCTCACTTTTCTCAAGAGTGACACACTTGAGAATGTGGAATCACAGAAAAATAATCAATGACTTTAGTGTTATTATTATTATTATTATTATTCACTAGTCCTTTTTCCTTACTCCCAAGATTCAGTATTGAATTGTGCTTTATAGTGACCTAGCTTGTTAGTGAACATGATAATAATGTAAGAGAATGATTATTTCATTTTTCAAGTGTACATAAGGAATCTTTTGGCCACATTATTATTATTATTATTATTATTATTATTATCATCATCATCATCATCATCATCATCTTCTTCCGCTTAGTCCAGGGTCGGGTCGCGGGGGCAGCAACCTTAGCAAAGAGGTCCAGACATCCCTCTCCCGAGCTACTTCCTCCAACTCTCCCGGGGGGACACCGAGGCGGTCCCAGACAAGCCGAGAGACATAGTCCCTCCAGCGTGTTCTAGGTCGACCCCGGGGTCTCTTCCCGGTTGGACATGCCCGAAACACCACACCAGAGAGGCGTCCGGGGGGCATTCTGACCAGATGCCCGAGCCACCTCAACTGGCCCCTCTCAATGCGGAGGAGCAGCGGATCTACTCCGAGCTCTCCCCGGATGGAGGAGCTTCTCACCCTATCGCTAAGGGAGAACCCCGCCACCCGGCGAAGGAAGCTCATTTCAGCAGCTTGTATCTGTGATCTTGTTCTTTCGGTCATTACCCAAAGCTCGTGACCATAGGTGAGGGTTGGAACGTAGATCGACTGGTAAATTGAGAGCTTCGCCTTGCGGCTCAGTTCCTTTTTCACCACGACGGACCGGTACAGGCACCGCTTAACAGCAGAGGCTGCAGCGATCCGTCTGTCGATCTCTCGCTCCATCCTTCCCTCACTCGTAAACAAGACCCCAAGATACTTAAACTCCTCCACTTGGGGCAGGACCTCATTCCCGACCCGGAGGGTGCATTCCACCATTGTCCGACTGAGAACCATGGCCTCGGACTTGGAGGTACTGATCCTCATCCTGGCTGCTTCGCACTCAGCTGCGAATCGCTCCAATGAGAGCTGGAGGGTCCGACTTGATGAAGCCAAAAGGACAACATCATCCGCAAAAAGCAGAGATGAGATCCGATGGCCACCAAACCAGAACCCCTCATCGCCTTGACTGCGCCTAGAAATTCTGTCCATAAAAATTATGAATAGAATCGGTGACAAAGGACAGCCTTGGCGGACTCCAACTCCCACTGGAAACGAATCCGACCTGCCGTTACCAATACAGACCAAACTCTGGCTCCGGTGATCCAGCGACCGAATAGCTCGTAGCAACGGATTCGGAACGCCGTATTCTCGGAGCACGCCCCCACAAGATCTTTCAAGGGACACGGTCGAAAGCCTTCTCCAAATCCACAAAGCACATGTGGACAGATTGGGCAAACTCCCATGCCCCCTCCAGAATCCTGTGGAGCGTATAGAGTTGGTCAAGAGTGCTGCGGCCAGGACGAAAACCACATTGTTCCTCCTGAATCCGAGGTTCGACTATCGGACGGATCCTCCTCTCTAGTATCTCTGCATAGACTTTCCCAGGTAGGCTGAGGAGTGTAATTCCCCGATAATTGGAACACACCCTCTGGTCCCCCTTCTTAAAAATTGGGACCACCACCCCAGTTTGCCAATCCAGAGGTACAGCCCCCGATGACCACGCGATGTTGCAGAGATGTGTCAACCAAGACAGTCCTACAACATCCAGAGCCCTGAGATATTCCGGGCGGATCTCATCCAACCCCGGAGCTCGACCACCGAGGAGCTTTTTGACAACCTCAGTGACCTCCACTCCAGTGATGGGCGGACCCTCACCCAAACCCCCAGGGTCTTCCTCTTCCACGGAGGGCGTGTTGGTGGGATTGAGAAGGTCCTCAAAGTATTCCCTCCACCTCTCAACAACATCCCCAGTCAAGGTAAGCAGCTCCCCACCTCCACCGTAAAGAGTGTTTGTGAAGAACTGCTTGCCCCTCCTGAGGCGTCGGATGGTGGCCCAGAACCTTTTTGAGGCCAACCGATAATCACTCTCCAGGCCCTCACCGAACTCCTCCCACGCCCAAGATTTTGCATCTGCGACAGCCTCGGCTGTAGCACGTTTGGCCTGCCGGTACCCGTTTGCTGCCTCAGGAGTCCCACAGGCTAATAAAACCTGATAGGCCTCCTTCTTCAGCTGGACGGCCCCCTTCACCGCAGGTGTCCACCACCGGGTTCGGGGATTACCACCACGACAAGCACCGACGACCTTACGGCCACAGCTATGAGTTACCGCCTCAGCAATGGAGGCAGGAAACATGGCCCATTCGGATTCCATGTCCCCCGCCTCCTCCGGAACGTGGTTGTAGCTCTACCGGAGGTGGGAGTTAAAGGCCTCTCAGACAGGGGGCTCCGCCAAACGTTCCCAACAGACCCTGATTACACGCTTGGGCCTGCCAGGTCTGGAAGGCAACCTCCCACACCACCGAATCCAACTCACCACCAGGTAGTGATCGGTAGACAGCTCAGCTCCTCTCTTCACCTGAGTGTCCAGAACATATGGTCGCAAGTCCGATGACACGACTACAAAGTCAATCATCGAACTGCGACCTAGGGTGTCCTGGTGTCAAGTGCACTTATGGACACCCTTATGTTCGAACATGGTGTTCGTGATCGACAAACTATGACGAGCACAGAAGTCCAACGACACACCATTCGGATTCAGACTGGAGAGGCCGTACCTACCGATCACACCCATCCAGGTCACACTATCGTTGCCCACATGGGCATTGAATTATTATTATTATTATTATTATTATTAATAATAATAATAATAATAATAATAATAATAATAATAATATTAATGAGAAGAAGAAGAAGAAGAATTTGGAGGGATGCACAATGGCGTACTGACTAGCAAGTCCTAGCAGGAAGGGCCTTAGCAAGGGCTCAGCGAGAGCATTTCTGTGTGGAGTTTGCATATTCTCCCCATGCTTAGCTGGGTTTCCTCTGTGTATGTCGGTCCATTTCCACAGTCCAAAGTCATGCACATTAGGTTAAATCGCTGTCCCAAATTTGGAAAGTTGGAAATGTCTATGCAGGGGTACTGGAGAGGAGGATCCGACCAATAGTTGAACCTCGGATTCAGGAGGAACAAGTGGTTTTCAGCCTGGCCGTAGCACTCTTGACCAACTCTATACGTCCACAGGATTATGGAATGGGCATGGGAGTTTTCCCAATCTGTCCACATGTGCTTTGTGGATTTGGAGAAGGCTTTCGACCGTGTCCCTTGAACGATCTTGTGGGGCGTGCTCCGAGAGTACGGCGTTCTGGACCCGTTGCTACGAGCTATTCGGTTGCTGTATCACCGGAGCCAGAGTTTGGTCCATATTGGCAACAACAGGTCAAATTCATTTCTGTTGGGAGTTGGAGTACACCAAGGCTGTCCTTTGTCACCGATTCTGTTCATAATTTTTATGGACAGAATTTCTAGGCGCAGTCGAGGCGATGAGGGGTTCTGGTTTGGTGGCCATCGGATCTCGTCTCTGCTTTTTGCAGATGATGTTGTCCTTTTGGCTTCATCAAGTTGGGACCTCCAGCTCTCATTGGAGCGATTCGCAGCTGAGTGCGAAGCAGCCAGGATGAGGATCAGTACCTCCAAGTCTGAGACCATGGTTCTCAGTTGGACAAGGGTGGAATGCACCCTCCAGGTCGGGAATGAGGTCCTGCCCCAAGTGGAGGAGTTTATGTATCTTGGGGTCTTGTTCACGTGTGAGGGAAGGATGGAGCAAAAGAGCAACAGACAGATCGCTGCAGCCTCTGCTGTTAAGCAGTTCCTGTACCGGTCCGTCATGGTGAAGGAGCTGAGCCGCAAGGCAAAGCTCTCAATTTACCAGTCGATCTACATTCCAACCCTCACCTATGGTCACGAGCTTTGGGTAGTGACCAAAAGAACAAGATCACGGATACAAGCGGCTGAAATGAGCTTCCTTCGCTGGGTGGCGGGGTTCTCCATTAGAAATAAGGTGAGAAGCTCCATCATCCGCTGCTCCTTCCCATTGAGAGGGGCCAGTTGAGGTGGCTAGGGTATCTGGTCAGAATGCCCCCCGGACGCCTCCCTGGTGTGATGTTTTGGGAATGTCCAACCGGGAAGAGACCCGGGGGTCTAGAACACACTGGAGGGACTGTCCCTCGGCTTGCCTGGGACCGCCTCTGTGTCCCCCTGGAGAGTTGGATGAAGTGGCTGGGGAGAGGGACGTCTGGACCTCTTTGCTTAGGTTGCTGCCCCCGAGACCCGACCCTGAACTATGCGGAAGAAGATGATGATGATGATGATGATGATGATGCTGTCCCAAATTGTCCCTAGGTGGGTGTGGGCACAAATGATTCTGTGTGTGTTGCTTTTCCGGGTGTACCATGCCTTTGTCCAGAGCTGGCTGAGATAGGATCCAGCCTACCGCCTTGGTGGCCCTAAGCCTGTCAGTAAATAGATTTCTGTATGGTTTTATTCAATCGAAAGGTTTTGATGAATTTTCTATAACAATGTCTTGTTTACATGAATATGATATCAAGCTTGTGCTAACAGGGTTAAACCTGCATTTATTTATTTATTCATTTTTTTAAATTTATGCATAGTAAGTTTGAATGTATTTCATATTCATGACTTGGGTTTGTTTGTGTGTTTCTGAATTAGGGTCCCTGCTACATCAACTTTGACCGTTTCCCGTTCGATAAGAGTCTTGCTGAGGAAGAATTCTCTGGTTGGGATCGAGATTTCTAAGAATCCTCGAGTCATTGAATTATTTTGGCTGGATGTGCTCTCTTAAACATGGAAGACAGAAAATGATGCAGTATTAAAATTCACAATTCCACAGAAACCTATCTGACCTTCTGGATGTTTGTAAAGAGACTGATATGTATTGTATACTTTATAGAATAGTCTGTAATAGTGTTTTTGCATACTTGTTATTTTTGTTTGCCAAAATCAGCTTCGCAGCTACATTTCTATGGAAAATTGTTATTGGTCTTTTGTTGGATTATGTTTCGAATTTGTATGATGCTTTCAGACCTAGTCATAACACAACTTGATTGTTTAAATATTTTTCGAGTCCTGGATATACAATAGCAAATGCTAAATAAACAGCAAAGTATTCTGCAAACACAACATTTGCATACAAATTATACATGTGCAGTATAATCACCACATACAGTATGCAACATATATGGTATATACAGTCTAATACAGTATAAACCTCCTTTTGGATCTGGAGAGAACTGGGAGTGCCGTGTACACAATTAAATACCTCAAATCCGCATGCTTTCAGATTCTTTTCTTTAAAAAAAAACATATTTATGCCTCATTTTGTCGAAAATGGTTCTAAACATGTCTATCAATGCATCGTATTTTAGTACAGCTCTGTTGAATTTTTGATTGGTCACAAGGTGTGTATTATTTACATTTAACAGCTCGGTTCAGTAAATAGTTCCAGATGCAAAATAAACAATAGGTTTAGGTTAAAGTATTAATTTCTGTTTGGTACGCTTTCTACAGAAACATTTATTTCACAGGGAACACAATAGGTGGCATGGTGGCATAGTGCTTAACGAGTCTGCATCACAGTAAAAAGGCCCTGGGTTCACGTCCCAGGGTCAGACGTTTCTGTGTGGAGTTCACATGTTTTCTTTGCATTCGCACAGGCTTCCTCTGGGTACTCTAGTGTGCTTCAGCAGTCCAAAGAAATGTATGTATACAGTATTAACTTAATTGGCTGCTGTATTGCCCCTGGGCATGAACTTTTTTTTTTTAATGTGTGTGTGTGTGTGTGTGTGTGTGTGTGTGTGTTGGCCCTGCGATGGTATGGCTGGTAGACAGACAGACAGACAGACATTTTATTCAGTATAAGGCCACTGTCCCATAATACATACATACAAATGTAAAAGAACCATTGCTGACTTTCATAAAGAGTAGCTGCAAAGCCGTCAGCGTGTTTCTGTCCCTTGCTCAAGGGTTGTGTCAGGAAGGGGCATCCGAAGTAAAAAAAAAAAAAAAAAAAACCTATGCCAAATCAAATGTGCGAATCAGTTTATTCGCTGTGGTGACTCTCGAGAAAAGCCGAAAAGAAAAAGAATATATATATATATATATATATATATATATATATATATATATATATATATATATATATATATTCTATATTACATGAGTTTACTTCCATGATCAAAGAGAGCCAGATGCGATACTTGTTTTCTTAACATTATATAAAAAATACGCATCATTTTTAATGACATATTTATTTGTTGATGTTAGAGTAACAAAGCTATATTTTGAGAGCGGGAGGTTCATATGTTTCGCTAAAAGATAATTTCTGTAGGCTTTGCAATAACGCTAATGATACTGTAATAATAATACTGCTATAATGTACTGTATTTCCTCTTCAATTAAATTAAGATCATGTTTTTGGCAGAAAGGACAAAATCTCAAGACCGAAGGCACATTCTTATATCTGCTCATTTCTACACTCAATCTGAAATTACCACATCTGACTTTTGACAAGCAATTTCTTAAATATGGGACTAAATGTAAGCTAAGTCGTGATATTTGGTAGGGTTGTATTATGAAGCGATGATTGCCAATCTTGTGGCAAATTGTCAGATCATCTTTACTTAAATACAGCAATGATGAGAGAGAGAGATTTCCTTTCAGCTTTTTCCTTTTTTTTTTTCCACAGGGGTCGCCGCAGCGAAAGATTCACACGTTTGATTTGGCATAGGTTTTTACGTCGGATGCCCTTCCTGACACAACCCTTTTAGCAAGGGACAGAAATACGCTGACGGCTTTGCAGCCTACAAATTATTCTGTATCCCCAATATCTTGAGAGATCCAAACAAATCCGAAACCTAATCTAAATGGAATATTTTAAATAAAAGATGCCCTTCTTTGTTCTTCTTTTCCTTTCGGCTGTTCCCTTCAGGGGTCACCACAGCAAATAATCTGCTTCCATCTCACCCTGTCCTCTGCATCTTCTTCTCTTATGCCAACAACCTTCATGTCTTCCTTCACCACGTCCATAAATCTCTTCTTTGGTATTCCTCTAGGCCTTCTGCCTGGTAGTTCCAACCTCAGCATCCTACTGCCAATTTACTCACTATCCCTCCTCTGTACATGTCCAAACCATCTCAATCCTTTGATTTGGTCTCCAAAATATCTTACATGGGCTGTCCCTCTGATGTCCTCATTCCTGATCCTATCCATCCTCGTTACTCCCAAGAGAACAATGACAATGACAATACTTTATTGCCCGAGGAGGGAATTTGTCTTGCACGTACACAGGCTCCATAAACATACATACATAACATATTACAACATGAAGACATAATACATATATAACATTAAATATTAAATATTAAATATCTTAAGGTGCAATGTAAGAAACTAGCACTAAAATTTCAAAAATAAAATTTAAAAATACTTTAAAGAATACTGTATGTTAAACGGACATGTAACGACTTAAGACATAAAACTGAGTTTTTAAATTAGATAACGCAACAGATAAAAACAGTGGTACAAAATGTAACAATATACAAGAGACTAAAGGTGGAGGCTACTTATTTAAAAGGAAAATGCTAGTTGGTATATAGGATGTACGGGCTCTCTTTGATTTAAGTTTGGGTAATTGATATCTGCGGCCGGAAGGAAGAAGGATATATTCAGAATGAAGAACATGAGTTTCGTCGTTAATAATTTTGGATGCTAAATTTAGTACACGAGATTCATAAAAGTAATCAATAGGGTCTAAAGGAGTTCCAATGATCTTGCTGCTTACGTTTACAATTTTGCCAAGTTTGTTTTTGTTTTTGAGAGAGAGGGTGCCATACCAACATTGTACACTAAAAAGTAAAACAGATTGCACACATGATTTGTAAAATAACAACATAATGGTTTTATCAATATGAAAAGATCTGAGTTTGCGAAGGAAGAACAGTCTTTGTTGACACTTGTTGTACACGGCATCAGTGTTCTGTGTAAAAGTCAGCTTATTGTCAATGATAGTTCCCAGATATTTGTATTGGTCAACTTGTTCAACAGTCTCTGAGTTAATTACGACAGGTGCATGATCAGATTTTTTGTTCTAAAGTCTATGATGAGTTCCTTCGTTTTCTTTACATTCAGCTGTAGGAATTTGTGCTGACAGCATGAGTTGAAGTTATAAATGTCCTCTCGGTAGCTGGCTAAAGACTACGCAATCACTAAGGAGACTCACAAGGGCGGCGTCGTCTGCGAACTTGATGGTAGAGCAATTCAGTGGGTACTGACACAATCGTTAGTGTAGAGGATGAACAACACAGGGGAGAGAACACATCCCTGTGGAGCCCCCGTGTTGATGGTAACTCTACTGGACATGCTGTCGTTAACCCTCACGTACTGGGTTCTGTCTCTCAGGAAGTTGAAGATCCATTTGATCACTGCATTGTTTACGGATAAGCGTTGAAGTTTCTCAATCATTAGGTGTGGCTGTATGGTGTTAAATGCGGATGAAAAGTCAATGAACAGAACCCGAGCAAATGACTTCGGAGTTTCAAGATGTTGGTATACCTGGTTTAGAAGTGTGATTGTGGCGTCTTCAACTCCCGTTTTGCCCTGTAAGCGAATTGTAGAGGGTCCAGCTTGTCTTGGACGTCGCGTAGCAACGACTTCAGCACCAACCTCTCCAAGCACTTCATGACAACCGATGTAAGGGCCACAGGCCTGTAGTCGGTTAGAGTTGATGGTTTGGTTTTCTTAGGTACAGGAACTATTTCCGACAATTTCCAAAGTTTTGGTATTAAATTAGAATCCAGTGACATTTGGAATAATTTACAAAACACTTCACTGAGCTGGTCGCGACACTCCTTTAGGACCTTGCCGTCCAAGTTATCTGGTCCAGACGCTTTACGTATGTTCAGTTTGGAGAACTCATTGATGACGTCATCGTGTTTAAGCAGTATCGGGCTCGAGTTGTTGGCGTCTAAAACCGAATACAAGCGATCACATTGTTGACTAAAATCGAAACAATCAAATCTTGCATAAAAATCATTGAGTTCACTGGCGAATGCATTTTTATCGGGAACATTGATGGCTTGTCTCTCGCTTTTACTACCAATCATAGTTCTTACACCACTCCAAGCTTGGCGAAGGTTGTTTGTGTAAAACTGACGCTCGATCTTCTCCTTGTAGGCCTGCTTACATTGTCTTATTGTACAATCAATTTCCTTCTGAACAAGCCTCAAATCATCTCTGTTTTGTTCCATGAAAGCTATTTTCTTCTTGTTAAGCAGCAACTTTAACTCTTTTGTGACCCAGGGCTTGTTATTCGGGTAGACTTTTACTGTTTTACTGGGAATAATATTGTCCACACAAAAGTTTATATAACATGATATATGATCAGTAACAGTATCCAAGTTTGCACAGTCGTCAAAGAAAATGTCCCAGTTTGTACAGTCAAAACACCCTTTCAAACTTTCAATAGAATCAGAATCCCACGTCCTCACAACCTTTGAGTGAGTTTTGTCCATTTTCAATTTAGTCTTGTACTTAGGCATTAAGTATACTCCGTTGTGGTCAGATGATCCCAGAGGCGGCTTACTCACAGTTTTATAGGCGTGTTTAATGTTCCCGTAACAGAGGTCGATTGTCTTGTTTCTGCGGGTTTTACATGTCACATATTGTTCGTAGTGTGGTAAAGTTTGTTTAAGTGAGCAACTGTTGAAGTCGCCGAGAATTAGTTTCGGTGCTTCAGGAGAGAGATTTTCTAATTTTTGCATGTGGTCGTAGATTTGATCAGTTGCCTTCTTGTCGTTAGCACTTGGAGGAATATACACCAGTGTTATGAAGACTTGTCCAAACTCTCGTGGTAGATAGAATGGACGAAACGATACAGATAGAAGTTCAATATCAGATGAACATACTCTGTTTCTTATCGTAAAGTTAGTGCACCACTTAGAGTTCACGTATATGCAAACGCCGCCCCCGATGGTCTTCCCGGTAGCGTCGGTGTCTCTGTCGAGGCGGATAGGGGGTCCGAACCCGGGTAGTGTAATCACAGAGTCGTCAACCTGTCTATTCAACCATGTCTCTGTAAAGCACAACAGTGAACTATCGCGGTACTCAAACAGATGTTCCACACATGCATGGAGTTCATTGAGCTTGTTTTTGATGGACCGTACGTTTGAAAGCAGTATAGTGGGAAGCGCAGGTTTGTGGTTACGGGCTCGAACTCGGCGTCTCACGCCCCCTCTCTTACCTCTTTTACGTCGTTTTGTGGTGGTATGGTCCTCTGAAGTCAGTACACAGTCCTGAGGTATATCCAGTTTAAGGCTACTCACATCCAGATTGTCCCTGTAGGATAATAAGAACTCCCGTCCATAGCGAATGTAATGACTGTGGTCGCCATGTTGAAAACCCAAGCCGTATCCCGCTTGTGTGCAATCGACAACATTATGTTGAAATATGATAGTTTTGAGCAGATGCAGCGTCAAAATGCTCAAAATAAGTTTCCCCATTTTCTTAAAGTCATTCACAATGAACAAATTCGTCACAGTAACACACAAAAGAACACAAAGTAACAAAAATATCCGGAGCTCTGAAACGTGCGTGTCGCCAGCTGCGCAGCGCCACTTTTTCACTCAACATTTTCATCTCTGCTACCTCCAGCTCTGCCTCCTGTCTTTTCCTCAGCACCACTGTTTCTACACCATACAAGATCGATGGCCTCATCACCATCTTTTACACTTTTCCTTTCATTCTTGCTGATAATCTCGTATCGCACATCACACCGGACACTTTTCTCCAACCATTACAACCTGCCTGCACACGCTTCTTCACCTCTTCCACACTCTTCATTGCTCTGCACTGTTGAGCCTAAATACTTAAAATCCTCCACCTTCTTTAGCTCTGCTCCCTGTAACCTCACCGTTCCTCTTGGGTCCTTCTCATTCACACACATGTATTCTGATTTACTGAAGCTAACCGTCATTCCTCTCCTTTCCAGGGCATACCTCCACCTCTCTAGATTTTCCTGCACTTGTTCTCTGCTCTCACTACAGATCACAATGTCATCTGCAAACATCATAGTCCAGTGAGATTCTTGTCTAACCTCATCTGTCAGCCTGTCTATCACCATCGGAAACAAGAAGGGGCTTAGAGCTGATCTTTGATGCAGTCCCACCTCCACCTTGAATTCTTCTGTCACGCCGACAGCACACCTCACCTCCGTCATACATCTCTCATACATGTCCTGCACCACTCTAACATACTTCTCTGCCACTCCAGACCTCCGCATGCAATACCACAGTTCTTCTTTTGGCACCCTGTCATATGCTTTCTCCAGATCCACAAAGGAACAATGCAGCTCCTTCTGACCTTCTCTGTACTTCTCTATTAACATCCTCAAAGCAAACACTGCATCTGTGGTGCTCTTTCTTGGCATGAAACCAAACTGTTGTTCACAAATACTGACCTCTGTGCTTTTAGTCTAGCTTCCACTATTCTTTCTTATAACTTTATCCTATGGCTCATCAACTTTATCCCAACTCTGCACAGCTCCCTTGTTCTTAAAAATGGGCACCAACACACTTCTCCATTCCTCCGGCTTCTGCTCACTCTCTATGTTCTTGTCAGAAAATCTACTGCTACCTCCCCTAGACACTTCCATACCTCCACATGTATGTCATCAGGACCAACTGCCTTTCCACTCTTCATCCTCTTCAGTGCCCTCCTCACTTTACCCTTACTAATCTTTGCTACTTCCTGGTCCTCAACAGTCACCTCTTCTACTCTTTTTTCTCTCTCATTTTCCTCATTCATCAGCTCTTCAAAGTACTCTTTCCATCTTCCCAGCACACTTCTGTCATCAGTCAGTACATTTCCCTCTCTGTCCTTAATCAATCTAACTTGTTGCAAGTCTTTCCCATCTCTATCTCTCTGCTGTGCCAACCTGTATAGATCATTTTCTCCCTCCTTACTGTCCAACCTAGCATGCAAGTCATCATACGTCCTCTGTTTGGCCTTTGACACCGCTACTTTCGCCTTACGCTGTGTCTCCCTGTACTCCTGTTTACTCTCTTCGGTCCTCTCAATGTCACACTTCTTCTTGGCTAACCTTTTCCTTTGTACACACTCCTGCACTTCCTCATTCCACCACCAAGTCTCCTTATCTACTTTCCTTCCAGAGGACACACCAAGTACTTTACCTGTATCCCTGATCACATTTGCTGTGGTTGTCCAGTCATCAGGAAGCACTTCCTGACCACCCAAAACCTGTATCAACTCCTCCTTGAAGACAACATGACCCTCTTTCTTTTTCAACTCCCACCACTTTGTTTTCTGCTCTGCCTTTGCCTTCTTCGCCTTCCTCACCATCAGCATCATCCTGCACACCACCATCCTATGCTGTTTGGTAACACTCTCACCCACTACTACTTTGCAGTCTCTGACTTCCTTCAAATTACATCGCCTACACAAGATGTAGTCTACCTGTGTGCTCCTATCTCAGCTTTTATAAGTCACCCAGTCACCCTATGCTCCTGTTTCTTCTTGAAGAAAGTATTCACCACAGCCTTTCCATCCTTTTTGCAAAATCGATCAACATCTGCCCTTCTGTGTTCTTGTCCTGGATACCAAACCTGCCCATCACTTCCTCGTCCCCTCTGTTGCCTGCACCAACATGTCCATTGAAGTCTGCGCCAATGACCACTCTTTCACCTCTGGGGGTACTCTGCATCACTTCATCTAAGTCACTCCAGAATCTCTCCTTCTAGCTCACATCCTGCCTGTGGGGCATAAGCACTAACAATGTTGAACATCACACCTTCAATTTCTAACTTGAGACTCATCACTCTGTCTGACACTCTTTTCACTTCTAGAACATTCCTGACCAACCCCTCCTTCAAGATGACTTCTACCCCATTTCTCTTCCCATCCACACCATGATAAAACAGCTTAAACCCTGCTCCTAAGCTTCTAGCCTTGCTACCTTTCTACCTGGTCTCCTGAACACACAGTATGTCCACCTTCTTCCTCTGCATCATGTCAGCCAGCTCTCTAGCTTTTCTTTGCATAGTTGGTTGTGTGATGGTGTGGAAAGCTGCTCTGAATGTACCCTGCCTCCACTCACTTTTGGTCGAGCTAGGCTCCAGCATTTCGCTATCCTAATAATTAAGTGGTTCATCATCAGTCACACTCCAGAGTGTTTCTTTGTCGAATCTTAATTTTTAAAGTGTGACTATGGGTTTCTTTCTTTTTTTCTTTCTTTCTTTCTACACAGACACTTTTGGTATCTAAGCCTGATAAAGGAAAAAAAATCCAAGTGATAATATTCAACTGTGTGGCGGTACAGTCCTCAATGTTTTAATCCTTCTATAGATAAACATGAATAATTCATTCCAAATACTGCATGGTGTGTCTACACTCCCAGTGAAAATGTTTTTGTGCATTCATTGTTAGATTAATGTGTCTAAATGTCTATGTGTGAATGTCTAAAAAAAGCCAGGCATTCATAAAAGAGAGAGCTTCCTCGGGCAATACAATCGATCAAAGTTGTCTGGAGATGTTCAGTCTGGAGTTCAAGGAAGAATGTGTGGCATTCCTCTGAGTGTCTCTCTCACACAGTTTGATTTTTACATTTCTCATGTCATACAAAAAAAAGTAAAGTCCTCTGGGCTTTTTACACCCGAGCGAGCCATAGTGGCTCATCAGGCCGGTTCCATAGCGTAAAGCGACTAGGAGTACAACTCCTCCTGGATGGGATGCTAGTCCATCGCAGGTTATCTTCCCAGTACAGTCGGCCCTCTACTTATGAAATTAATCCGTTCCAGCGCCTTTTTCGTGACCTGGAGTTTTCGTAAGTAGAGGTGCATTTTACATGTAAAACGCGTGATTCGTTCCAAGGCTCCCAACACTACCCCATAAATCCTTTAAAAATTATAAAAGTACACCAATTTTGTATGAAATATGTATGAAATATGTGTTAAAAGTAAAATAAAATTATTTACCTTTTTTTAAATCACTCGAACCACCCATGCGACGCTTTAAAGTCTGAGGGTATCTGGTCTGAAGAATCCTCACCCCACCCCCACCCTCCTTCACAATGTCCTTAAATATGGCAGTTGTTTTTCCGAAATAATCGCCTCCTTCACTGTATCTCCGCTTTTAAGGTCTCCTTCTGCTTCAAAATCATCCCGATTGTAGAGGAGTTTCGGCCATACTCCTTTGCGATTTCGCTCAACCACATCCCACTTTTGTATTTTTTTATTATCTCCTGCTTCACTTCGATTGATAACGGAGCCCGCTTCTTCTTTTCGGTGTCACCGGGAATCACTTTCTTGGGGTCCATGATGGATAACGAAATATAACGCTGCAATGATCACTCTCAAAAAACTCACAAGCCAACAGTCCTGTTCAATTCTCCTTCACGAACAAACAGGAAGTGACAAACAGGAATGGGTACAGTTCAGCTCCCTCCTGGCCAATGGGACGGGATGTTGGGAGACAGCCAACGAGAGAGCAACTCGCACATTGTTTGAATGTTTGAATCGCGCATTTTAATGTTTGAATGGGGAGTTTGAATGTTTGACCGAGGACAATGTTTGATACAGAGGACGAAAATTTAGGAAAATATTTTTCGTAACCTGGATTTTTCGTATTCAGAGGTTTTCGTAAGTAGAGGGCTGACTGGATATTTTTACTGGTACCCATTTATACTGCTGGGTGAACAAGGTACACTTGTTGTTAAGACCTTGCCCAGGGGTCTTAGCACAGTGAGGGTGTAACTGGGATTTGAACACACAACCTCCCAATCATGAGCACAGCACCCTAATCACTACGCCACCGGCTCCATTATGATAATATTTGTACAAGTCCATCACTAATCAACTCACACATGTACATGCACAGTGTGACACATTCTGAACCTTTAACAAATTGTTTCTATAGCAACGGCACAATTCTACTTTCTGACATCCCCATGCCCTGACACTCTACTGAAAAAGAATGTCAAGTAAACAGGCAAGGTACATTTATTAGACAGACAATTAAGTGTGGGTGGGTGGGTGCGTGCATGTGGCTTCTGCTAATATCTGATGTTTTATCGGGTTTAGGACGTAAATACTTTTCTGCTCATTAACTCTTTAATGCTGCTAGTATGCTGGAGGAGATGTGAGGATAAATCATTTTAACTCCTCTCAATAACAGCAATTTGATCCACAGTCAGACCTACAAGCTGACGTACAGTCAGAACCACAATTTAAAACAGTTAGAGTCAAAATTATATGCACATGACTAACAGACAGATCAACAATCAGATTCAGAATAAGTTCAATAATCAGACCCCCATAAGATTGTTAATTAGACCAATAATAAGATTCACTGAGAGACTTACAATTAGGCCCAAAGCCAGAGCTTTTTAAACTGTTGGGCTATTTACACCCGAGCCATGGTGGCTCATCAGGCCGGTGCTGATCCCCGGTTTCCATAACGTGACGCAAGTAGGAGTTCATCTCCTCCTGGATGGGATGCTAATCCATAGCAGGTTGCCTTTCCAGTATATTTTTACTGGTACCCTTTTATACTGCTGGGTGAACAGAGGCACACTCGTGGTTAAGACCTTGCTCAGGGCTCTTAGCAGGGGGGGGGGGGGGGTCTCACTGGGATTTGAACACACATCCTCCCGATCATGAGCGCAGCACCCTTTAACAGAGCCTCTTTAGTATATACAGTAAAATCAGGCCCACAGTCAGAACCATTGAAAGGCCCACAATCAGTCCATCTGTGAGATTCACAATCAGAGCCACAGTTAGCCCTAAAATGGGCAAAGTGCACCAAGAGACAATATAGCTTGTTTATTTGTTTATTAAGGTAAGCAACTGGGAGAACTCGGGAAATTCAAAATATACAAAATATTTAAAAATAAGTGACGCGCTCCAAGTGACGTATGGCGCTTGTGAGACAAAGCGTGGCTCATCCGAATTTCTGATCTTTCAAGTGAGCAAATGATGGTTGAACACTAAACATGTATTCTTGCTCACTTGCTAACTTGAAAGATCGGAAGTCCAGATAAGCCCCGCTTTGTCCCACAAGCGCTATGCGTCACTTGCGACAAGCGCCGACTTTCAGTGGAGCGCATAACATAATAGTAATGAGTATGTTTTATTTTGATCTGAAATAGAACAATAATTACTATCATAATAATAATAGTTTTTACAATTTATCTTCCATTTGTACCTTTTTAACGGTAAGACCCGTACACAGACCCACAATCAGAATTTCTGTTTGTCCAATGTTCACAAAGATTTGGTCAAATAATACATGAATATGTTTGAAGGGTCTTCAGGGGTCAAAGGTCATTGGACAAATAATTGCAATACAATCAGAAAGATAAAATCATGTAATCAGGCTGTGAATCAAAGAAATGACCTCCAAATTCCATTCTGATCTCTTTACTTCTTCTTCTTTCTTTTCCTTTTGGCTGTTCCCTTCTGTGGTCGCCACAGCAAATCATCTGCCTCCATCTTACCCTATCCTCTGCATCATCTTCTCTTACACCAACTACCTTCATGTCCTCCTACACCACATCCTTAAATCTTCTCTTTGGCCTTCCTCTCTAGGCCTTCTGCCTGGTAGTTCCAACCTCAGTATCCTACCAATATCTTCACTATCCCTCCTCTGTACATGTCCAAACCATCTCAATCTAGCCTCTCTGACTTTGTCTCCAAAACCTCTAACATGTAAATCTGATCTCTTTACTCACACCAAGTAATTTTGATTTAATATAAATTTAATGCAAAGACTGTAAAACCCTCTCCTCAACCTCGTTCTTATAATTTTTCAGTTCTGGCACCACATAGCTCTGTTTGGTTGACCCTGAAGCCCAGGTTGGAGTAGATAATTAACAAGCCACCCACGTAGCTTTTTTTAGGAAGCTCGTTTTACATGGAGGGAATCGCTAATGACCTGGGTCTTTCTACATGACCCGTTTGACATATTACCATAATTAACACTTTGCTTGTATCGCAAAGGGAATGTGGAATCTTCCTGCTCTTTTGCATTTTGTCATAGATACTGTAGAAAGAAGAATTACCATAAAATACTTTAATTCCAAATTGTGTCTCATTTTGTTGAATACGTCCCGAAGGGCATGGAATGAGTTGCAACTGTTTAAATTTTTTTGTATAATTTTTTTACTTCAATTTTTTTTCCCTAATTTTCAATTAGTGGTAAGTCATCAACTAATAAGCAACTACAAATGAAGTGAAATGTGATCTGGAGCATTATGTAGCGGAGTTTTGTTATTCACAAATAATCTCTGAGATCATTCTCGGAGAATTGTTTCTATGATTCATTCATTATTTTTTCTTAACTGCTTCATCCTAATGAGGGTCACAGGAAGGCTGGCACCCATCTCAGGGCAGGGTACCCCTGGACAGTTTGCCAGGCCATCACAGGACAGAAACATGCTGACGGCAACCCAGTGGCCTACACTTTACGAATGACAGCAGTGGTTCTCTTACATGCTTTTCACCACTGACAGTGAGAGACATGGCTGGCCTTTGATAACCCAGTTAACTGCATTGGGGGACAATAGTGACAACTCAGTGATATTGTTGGATCAGTAAACCAGCACCCTACCATCAGGTCAACACTGCCGCTTTAATCATATCATATTTAATCATATCAAAGCCAACTTCAGGAATATGGGTGCGTGATAGTGATGCAACAATTGTGCCAACCAATTGCAACAATGCAATGTTAAGAATTTTTTGGTGGCTTCCCACCAATCGAAAACGAGAAAATCTCTTCAATGAATAATGAATCTTGGTATTGTTTGACAAGCAAACGTATTTCATTACTAACTTTGGATTAGTTAAACATCATGTGGTAATCCTCAGTGTCAAGTGACTTGGTGGCATAATAGGCATGTTATTGCTCTGACATGATAAAGGTCAAATTTGCTTTCATCTTTTTTTTACATATAACACAATAGGAGAACTGCTACACCTTCCGTGAGCACATTTAGAAACAGGGATAATCAAAAAAATTATCTTATTTTCAGCTCAAGACTTTGGTGTGCAATTATTAAAAAAGACTTTGTAATATAAGGACAGTGGTGTTCACATATAATCGAAAGCATTAGTGCCCCAGTTTTTGTTAATAGTGTTTTTTTCTCCTGCATTGATTTTGGTATTACTGCATACACACAACATCAAAAAAGCTTTCCAAAGAATAATCTTAAAAAAATAAATAAATAAATAAATAAACAAATAAACAAACAAATTAAAAAATATATTATTATTATTATTATTATTATTAATGCAGCCATGAGGTATGGGGGGAACAAACCAGTGTCTCTCCCCCTCATGCCGGTTCCAAGCCCGGAGAAATGCAAAGGGTTGACAGGAAGGGCATCCGACGTAAAACCAATGCCAAATATTTATGATGCAAATCAGAAGTATTACCCCCATACCGGATCGGTCGAGGCCCGGGTTAACAACGACCGCCATCAGTGCTGTCAATCAACAGGGTGCTGATGGAAATTGGACTACTGTTGGTCGAAAAAGTCGAAGAAGGAGAGGTGGGAGGCGTGTCCGTAGGCAGAGAGAGAAGAGGAAAGGCATGCGTCTAGGACTGAGAGTGGGGACTTTGAATGTTGGAACTATGCAAAGAAAAGGTAGAGAGCTGGCTGACATGATGCAGAGGAGGAAGGTGGACATACTGTGTGTTCAGGAGACCAGGTGGAAAGGTAGCAAAGCTAAAAGCTTAGGAGCAGGGTTTAAGCTGTTTTGTCATGGTGTGGATGGGAAGAGAAATGGAGTAGGAGTCATCTTGAAGAAGGAATTTGTCAGGAATGTTCTAAAAGTGAAAAGAGTGTCAGACAGAGTGATGAGTCTCAAGTTAGAAATTGAAGGTGTAATGCTCAATGTTGTTAGTGCTTATGCCCCACAGGCAGGATGTGCGCTAGAAGAGAAGGAGAGATTCTGGAGTGACTTATGTAACACCAGCTTGATATAGCTGTGCTAGATTTTATACTAGGTTCTAGAGGAGTAAAATTAATTGTAGAGAATTAAAGTTGAACAGCCGGCAGATTTATTACAATTAACAATATCACAAGAACAGTGCAAACAATGTTGTAGAACTTTCTTTACAAACAAAAATAAAATAAAATAAGCTTAAGTCTCTAAGGTTCGATTCGTGTGAACCCGGGAGTCTTTCCCAGGATTGTGATCCGTTTGGGATAAAGGTGTTTTTATTTGTTCTTATCTGGGATCCTGTGATTTGAAGTGGTTGGGTCTGTAGATCTACTCTCGCATCCAGAGAACAGTTGGCCACACTGCTTCTGGATCCACCAAGAGTTCTCACTGGATTTGGCTCGCCATCCGTGTCCGAAACCAGCTTCAAGATCAAATCCAGATCCACTAAAAAACCAGTCTGCACATGCAGTACAGACACAATGAATAAAATATTTAACAACAATAATTCCTAAATAAAATGACAAAAGTGCATGAAAGGCACCGAATGGAATGTAATACAAAACAAAACAGCTTATCTGCACTACTTTAGTGCATTAGCAAAAGTGCTTTCAACAAAACATTTTAGAAAAATAAAATGTAAGGTTCATTTTGTGCACAGCACAATCTTTGTTATGTACTCCGACTGGTCTTAGCCTTTTAAAGACAAAAATAGTGCACACAGCTTTAAAAGTCACCACGTGTAAAGTTAGCATAGGTTCACCACGTGTAAAGTTAGCATAGGTTCTTAACTAGCTTCATATTGCAATGACTCACCGGAGTTTCCAAGAAACAAACACTCTCCACCCGGTTCGATTGAGAGAGAACAAAACACATACAAGGCTCTGAAAAGCACACAAACTTAGTTAAACTTGTTAAAAGTTCACTTAATCGCATTTTTGATCGTTGACTCACTCGTGTCGCTTTTCAAGGGCTCTGTATGCGTCCTGCTCCTCACGCTCTCCTACACGCTCTGCTGGTCGCATGCAGCACGTGCCTATGATGCGTTCAAGGGGACTAGGAAACTAGTGCTTTCAGGGAGTGTTGGAAACTAGGGTTTTTTCCAATAAAATTAGTAACCATGTGTTTACATGTGTTACACTTAGATGAAGTGATGCAGAGTACCGCCAGAGGTGAAAGAGTGGGCATTGGTGCAGACTTCAATGGACATGTTGGTGCAGGCAACAGAGGGGACGAGGAAGTGATGGGCAGGTTTGGTATCCAGGACAGGAATGCAGAAGGACAGATGTTGATCGATTTTGCAAAAAGGATGGAAATGGCTGTGGTGAATACTTTCTTCCAGAAGAAACAGGAGCATAGGGTGACTTATAAAAGCGGAGGTAGGAGCACACAGGTAGACTACATCTTGTGTAGGCGATGTAATTTGAAGGAAGTCAGTGACTGCAAAGTCATAGTGGGTGAGAGTGTTGCCAAACAGCATAGGATGGTGTTGTGCAGGATGACTCTGTTGGTGAGAAAGGTGAAGAAGGCAAAGGCAGAGCAGAAGACAAAGTGGTGGAAGCTGAAAAAGGAAGAGTGTCGTGTTGTCTTCAAGGAGGAGTTGAAACAGGCTTTGAGTGGCCAGGAAGTGCTTCCAAATGACTGGACAACCACAGCAAATGTGATCAGGGACACAGGTAGGAGAGTACTTGGTGTGTCCTCTGGAAGGAAAGTAGATAAGGAGACTTGGTGGTGGAATGAGGAAGTGCAGGAGTGTGTACAAAGGAAGAGGTTAGCTAAAAAGAAGTGGGACATTGAGAGGACAGAAGAGAGTAAACAGGAGTACAGGGAGACACAGCGTAAGGCGAAAGTAGCAGTGGCTAAGGCCAAACAGAGGGCGTATGATGACCTGTATGATAGGTTGGATAGTAAAGAGGGAGAAAATGATCTATACAGGTTGGCACAGCAGAGAAATAGAGATGGGAAGGACATGCAGCAAGTTAGATTGATAAAGTACAGAGAGGGAAATGTATTGACTGATGACAGAAGTGTGCTGGGAAGATGGAAAGAGTACTTTGAAGAGCTGATGAATGAGGAAAATGAGAGAGAAAAAAGAATAGAAGAGGTGACCATTGAGGAGCAGGATGTAGCAAAGATCAGTAAGGGTGAAGTGAGGAGGGCATTGAAGAGGATGAAGAATGGAAAAGCACTTGGTCCTGATGATATACCTGTGGAGGTATGGAAGTGTCTAGGAGAGGTAGCAGTAGATTTTCTGACAAGAACATTCAACAAGGTACTAGAGAGTGAGCAGATGCCGGAGGAGTGGAGGAGAAGTGTGCTGGTGCTTATTTTTAAGAACAAGGGAGACGTGCAGAGTTGTGGCAACTACAGAGGGATAAAGTTGATGAGCCATACGATGAAGTTATGGGAAAGAATAGTGGAAGCTAGACTAAGGGCAGAGGTCAGCATTTGTGAACAACAGTTTGGTTTCATGCCAAGAAAGAGCACCACAGATGCAATGTTTGCTTTGAGGATGTTAATAGAGAAGTACAGAAAAGGTCAGAGGGAGCTACATTGTTTCTTTGTGGATCTGGAAAAAGCATATGACAGGGTGCCAAGAGAAGAACTGTGGTATTGCATGAGGAAGTCTGGAGTGGCAGAGAAGTATGTTAGAGTGGTGCAGGACATGTATGAGAGATGTAAGACAGTGGTGAGGTGTGCTGTCGGTGTGACTGACGAATTCAAGGTGAAGGTGGGACTGCATCAAGGGTCAGCTCTGAGCCCCTTCTTGTTTGCTATGGTGATGGATAGGCTGACAGACGAGGTGAGACAAGAATCTCCATGGACTATGATGTTTGCAGATGACATTGTGATCTGTAGTGAGAGCAGAGAACAAGTGCAGGAAAATCTAGAGAGGTGGAGGTATGCCCTGGAAAGGAGAGGAATGAAGGTTAGCCTCAGAAAATCAGAATACATGTGTGTGAATGAGAAGGACCCAGGAGGAACGGTGATGTTACAGGGAGCAGAGATAACGAAGGTGGAGGATTTTAAGTACTTAGGCTCAACAATCCAGAGCAATGGAGAGTGTGGAAAAGAGGTGAAGAAGCGTGTGCAGGCAGGTTGGAATGGTTGGAGAAAAGTGTCCGGTGTGCTGTGCGATAGGAGAGTGTCAGCAAGAATGAAGGGAAAAGTGTATGCATACAGCGATGTTGTATGGCTTAGAAACAGTGGCACTGAGGAAAAGGCAGGAGGCAGAGCTGGAGGTCGCGGAGATGAAAATGTTGAGGTTCTCTCTGGGAGTAACGAGGATGGATAGAATCAGAAATGAGTATATCAGAGGGACAGCCCACGTAAGATGTTTTGGAGACAAAGTCAGAGAGGCTAGATTGAGATGGTTTGGACATGTACAGAGGAGGGATAGTGAGTATATTGGCAGTAGGATGCT
>CM045731.1:23140000-23147500 GCA_024760905.1 Plotosus lineatus
AGTTTTAATATGAAACAAATAACAACGGGGAGAGCAGATCTTTATTAGAGAGTGAAAGGAGGCAAAACTGAAAGTCTGCTGCTGATTTTGAATTCATTTAGCCTAAGTGCTATCTCTCTCTCTCTCTCTCTCTCTCTCTCTCTCTCTCTCACACACACACACACACACACACACACACACACACACACACACACAAAACCAAAAAGATTTTTTGCTTCCATTGATTTAGTGGCTGGTTGCTTCCCTAGTCTTTCAATAAATGTAAGTATTATGGGATGCTTAGGTAGCCATAATGCAATAAAGGCTAATGAGGCTATAACTGTAGGCTGTTGTATCTATAATTGAAGTCAAGTGATAACTGAAGACTAATGTAACCGTAAATGTAGGATAATGCAGCTATACCCGAGGGTTAACGTAGTTATCTCTGAAAGGTAATGTAGTTATTCCTGAAGCTTAATGCTACTAAACCTGAAGGCTAATGTAGCTATTTCTGAAACCGAGTGTAGTCATACCTGATAGCTTATGTGGTTATTCCTAATGCCTAATTTAGCTAAACCTGAAGACTAATGTAGTTAAACCCGGAGGCTAATGTCATTCAATCTGAAAACTAATGTAGTCATACCTAAAGGTTAACGTAGCTATCCCTGAAGACTAATGTATATACTGTATACTTGAAGGCTAATGTAGTTGAACACGATGGTTAATGTAGCTACACCTGGGCTTATGTAGCTATCCCTGAAGGCTAATGAATGATATACCTAAAAGCTAATGTCACTATATCCCTGAAGACTAATTTTGCTACAACAACAAGTCAATGTAGATATAACCTTAGGCTAATGCACCTCAAAGCTGATGAAGCTATACCTGAAAGTTAAATGCTACAAACCTGTTATCCATTCCTGTCTACCAGCTGAATATTCAAAACAATAATTTAGGAAGGTAATACAATTACATGGGGGTCGGTAATGTATTTAACTCATAGATAGAGCATACTTTTTGAAAGTATTTTCTGATTTTTATTTGATTGAGTTATAAAGTTCACAGATGGTGATGAATAATCACATGTTACAGATTAGACAAGGCATTCTAAGTGTCTGAGTTTCCTTTACACCCACTTATTGAGCCATCAGATCTGGTTTGACTAAATCTCACACACACAGCCTGCATGGAGGACACATACACACCATAATAACTCGCATATATGGAACTTTACTATCCTGAGACAATAAAGGTTGTGTGTAATTAGACTTTTCAGCACTGCTCTCTCTCTCTCTCTCTCTCTCTCTCTCTCTCTCTCTCTCTCTCTCTCTCTCTCTCTGTGTGTGTGTGTGTGTGTGTGTGTGTGTGTGTGTGTGTTGATGAAAAGTAGTTTCACTGGATATCTTTGTTCGTATCAAGATTCACTTTTGGGTGGATTCAGTGTCGTATTTGGAGCAATGGTGCATTTGTATACGAATGTAAAGTGTTTGCCAAACTTCTTCGTCTTCTTATCAGCGACTATGTATGGTTGTCAGAAGCAGATGCTCATGTTGCTTGCACATGCTTGTAATTGGTCATGCTCTGAGTTGTTTAGCATGCATGTACTGAGGACTCGATCTAGAAATGGTTGCAAATTTTAGGGACAAAATTAAATGATTGACAACATTTGAATAACACTGTTCAATTATGACATTCAGAAGGCCCTTGGTTCGAGTCCTGGGTGTTTCTGTGTGGTGATAACATTCTCTATCATACTCAGTGGGTTTCTTCTAGACTAGTGTTCCCCAATCTTTTTATCACTGCGGAACGGTCAACACTTGAGAATTTTATCATGGACCAGGATGGGGGGGGGGGGGGGGGGTATAAGTTGTTAATAACATAAACAGTCACCTGTTGCAATAAAAATGTAACTCAGGTAGGAATTTTCTTTTAAATGCGGCTTTCTTTTTGCAGGCAGTCTGTGACCCTTCTGCTGTCTCATCGTTGTCTCATTTATCCGTTCCAAAAAGCTCTCCAGTGAACTCTGTTTCTGGTCAATATTACAAGGTCTAGCTTGCATTGCTGTAGCAGGATAAATATGTGCCAAAGAGTCAAGCACGGAAGTGAGTTGTTATGTGTAGCAGACAGTAATGTATGACAAACAAAATTATTTTAAATGGGAACAGATTTAATCCACACACACTAATAAACATATTAACAATACTCATATATATCTGACCAAGATTGAAACAACGCATATATATATATATATATATATATATATATATATATATATATATATATATATATATATATATATATATATATATATATATATATATATATGTATATATATATATATATATATATATATATATATATATATATATATAAATATACTTTTTCATCCCCTCGGAATTTCCCTGTTCTCGTGCATGCTCGGAACATGTCTTCACCTGCTTTAGCAAAACAAAACCATTGCATTTTCCCTGCATTATACCTCTGTTCCAAAAGGGAAAAATTTTGACTTACAAAGGCTTCTCAGTCAAAAATGGTACAGTAGTCACTTGTGTATATTTACATAATAATGCAATACACTAGTAAACACATGGAATACTTACACACAACTCAAATACGAGAGAAGCAATCAGCAATTATATCAGAAGCCTTCACATGCTTAATTACCAAGTCAAATTCTTGTAAGATGAAACTTCAATTCAGCAATCTCCAATTCTTGCTTTGCATCCTATTCAAAGATATTAGTAGATTGTGGTCAGTATATACAATCATTGTCTTTTCCCCTGTACAAACATAAACCTCAAAACGTTTCAATGATAGAACCAAAGCAAATAGCTCCTTTTTAGTTGTGGAATAGTTATTTTGGTGGCAATTGAACTTCCTGGAGAAGCATGCCACGGGATGCTCAATGTCATCAGAGTCACTTTTATGTAGAAGCACAGATCCAGAAGCTTGGTTGCTAGTATCGCCCGCGATGGAGAACGTTTTTTTGAAGCCAGGAGATTTGAGCATTGGGAAGTGACACAACAAAGACTTCAGGTGGTCAAAGGCTCTTTGGCAGGCTTCATCCCTAGTGAACTTTATGCCTTTCTTCAGCTGGTTGGTGAGACTGAGAGCAATCTCAGCAAAGTTCTTGCAGAACTTGCAGTAGTACCCGATCATTCCAAGGAAGCAGCGAATAGCTCTTTTGTTGTCAGGAACTGGAAAATCTAGGATTTCTTGGACTTTTTCATTTACGGGTGCCACCTTACCCTGGCCTATGATATAGCCAACGTATGTGACGGTAGCACATCCAAAATCACTTTTGCTCAGGTTAACAGCCATGTTACCCTGCATCAAGTACTGGAACAACGTCTCTACATCATTCAGATGTTCTTCCCAGGAGTCACTCCATGTGATCAGGTCATTGATGTACTCACCCGTATGTGGCAATCCAACAATTGTAGACTGTATCATCCTTTGGAACGTGGCTGGGGCATTTTTCATGCCAAAAGGTAGGACTTCATACGGGTATAACCCAGAGGGTGTGGCAAAAGCAGAGATGCTCTTGGCCCTCTCAGTTAAAGGCACACACCAGTAACCCTTCAATAAATCACTCATGGTCAGAAACTTTGCTTGCCCTATTCTATCGATACAATCATCAATCCTAGGTATTGGAAACAGATCAGTTCTAGTTATAGCATTGACTTTGCAATAATCTGTATACACTCTGGTACTTCCATCATGTTTTGGAGGTAGAACACACCGTGAACTCCAATCTGAGTTAGAGGGCCTGATAATATCATGTTGTTTCATGTACTCAACCTCTTTCTCAGCAATCTTCCTCTTTTAGGGATTCATCCAGTATGGATGCCGTTTTATGGGTTTCGCATCATCAACATCTACATCGTGGAGACTATAGAAACCCTCTTTGGAACATTAGGAAACAGATCTTTATATTTCTCTATCAACCTCTTAAAATGATCTTTATTTAAGGGTTCTAAGTGCTGGAGTTTTACATCAAGATTTTTCAACACCTCTGAATTTTACAATTTACATGAAAGAACTTTAGCTTTAATTTTAGGGTCACCATCTTGAAACTCCCCCTCATCACCACAAGTCTTTGCTACAGGCGGATCTGAAGTGACAGCTGTAACTCTAGCATTCCTATCATGATAGGGCTTCAGCATGTTAATCTGACACAACTGTTTTGGTTTTCTCCTATTTGGAGTCTTCACAATGTAATTAAGATCATGCAGTTTTGTCAGAATTTCATAAAGACCATGACATCTAGCCTGCAATGGATTGGACTGCAAAGGAAACAACACAAGGACCTTGTCTCCTGGTTTAAACTCACGGCTTCTAACCCTACGATCATACTGTCTTCATTTTCCCCTGACTTGATTTCAAGTTCTCTTTGGCTAGGTTACAAGTGGCACACAGCCTTTCCTTGAACTTGCTAACATAGGCTAACAGACTGATTTGTGGCTCTTGCTCTTGTCATTGTTTACTCAACAATTGCAAAGGTCCTCTCGCCCCATGGCCAAACACTAATTGAAACGGACTGAATCCAGAAGACTCCTGCACTGCCTCTCTAGTTGCAAACACCAGCAAATGAACACCTTCATCCCAGTCTTTCTCATGGTCATAACAATAAGTCCTCATCATTGACTTAAGAGTGGAATGAAACCACTCTACGGCATCCTGACTCTCTGGATGATATAGAACCTGCTGAAACAATCCTGAAGTGAAATTACTACCTTGGTATGACTGAATTTCCCGGGGAAGGCCAAGCAACCCTAATGAACTTTATC
The DNA here is from genome assembly GCA_024760905.1 of Plotosus lineatus. Classification (NCBI taxonomy): domain Eukaryota; kingdom Metazoa; phylum Chordata; class Actinopteri; order Siluriformes; family Plotosidae; genus Plotosus; species Plotosus lineatus. The sequence goes on from CM045731.1 coordinate 23,144,770, forward strand.
AAATCCTTCGAGATTGTAGTTGCCTTGATATTATGTAGGGGTATGGCCTCAGGGAATGTTGTAGAAGCACACATGATTGTAAACAAGTACTGATTTTCTGATCAAGTCTTAGGTAGTGGACCAACGCAATCAACAATGTCCTTGTAGAAAAGTTCCCCAAATGCTGGGATTGGCCACAATAGAGCTACAGGTGGGTCTACCTGGTGTTTTCCAACTACTTGACAAGTGTGACAGATTTTGCAAAAAATTGAAACATCTCTCCTAAGTCCAGGCCAGAAGAAGTGTTTCATGATTTTGTCAACAGTCTTGTTAACACCAAGATGACCTAAAGGTAAACTGTGAGCCATTGTTAAGATCCCATTCCTGTAGATCTTTGGAACAACAATTTGCTTGACCACTGCCCAATCTGCATTGGCAGGGACTTCAGGAGGGTTCCACTTCCACATCAGCACTCTATCTTTGAGATAATACCCAAGGGGAATGGCATCTATTTCTTTATCAGGAAGGGCTTTCTTTTTCAGCACACTAATTTCTGGATCACTGGATTGTTCTTAAATCAACTGGCTATTCAACCGACTGGCTGAATAGTGAACTTATCAAATTGTCTGATAAGTCATTAAATATTAGGCTTAACAGAGTCATGAAGTGAACCACCTGAGTCTTGACTATTCAATGTGCCAGACAGCACTCCATCATCTCATTGAGCCTTCTTGGCCATAGCATGAGTCTCTGCACAGGAAGGATACAATAATGGGTCTTCATTGTTATCTTCAGTGCTCGGCTGTGAAGTAAGATGACCAGTGGGAACTACTTTTCCCCAAGCCAGGTCATTTCCTAGCAATAGAGAAACTCCCTTGATTGGTAGACTTGACATAAGTCCCACCCTTACCTGCCCAGTAACTAAATCTGACTTCAAGAATATAGAGTGCAAGGGTACAGATACAGTCCTCCCCTCAATACCTTGCACAAGTATGAAATCCCCAGAAGCAGTCTCATCATGTAACTCCAAGGAGTCCATCAACAAAAGTGATTGAGAAGCGCCGGTATCCCTTAGGATATATATGGGGATAGGAGGAGAATGCTCATTCAGAACCACAAATCCTTTTGACACAAATGGAAGAAATACTTCCCTCACTGAGTCAGCAGTATCAGGCTTCTTAGCCTCATAAGAAACAGGCAATTTTGCAGATCTACTATAGGGGTTTCTACCCTTGTCTTCACAAAGGCATTGGGTCTGGTATCCTTTTCTTTTTCTTTCTTAGCTTTGAGGAACCAACAGTTTGTTGTAACATGACCCGATTTGACAACTGCAAACTAGAACACTTCTATCTCTATCAGTCTTTACACTATTCTCAGACCTTTAATAGGATTTCTGAGCACCCTGACCAGATTTGTCTTTGGGTGAGAAGTATTGGGTATCACCGTTACCTTTCTTTTGAAATGGGGACCATCTATCGTTACTGTGAGACTGAAATTTGGATTTATGCGTCAGAACATATTCGTCTGCCAACCTGGCAGCTGATTTCACATTCAGGTACTTGCTTCTCATAAAGGTAGGTCTTAATATCTTCCTTGACACAGTTCTTAAACTCTTCAACTAACACCATCTCTTTTAGTTTGATATATAGTATATAACTTTTCAAGCCTCTTGGAATTTCCCTGTTCTCGGGCATGCCCGGAACATGTCGTGACCTGCTTTATCAAAACGAAACCACCGCCTTTTCCCTGCATTACAATATTTTAATCATGATTATTCATTTTTTGCAGCCCAGTACAAAATGATCCACGTACCGGTACGGTCCAGGGCCCAATGGTTAGGGACCCCTGTTCTAGACAACCAGGAAAATCTATGAGTGTCTGAACTTTTTACTTCAAACATTATCTACTTGAAATAATGTTTTTTTTTAAATATGACATATGACAGACAACCAATCAAATCATGCTCTTCCTGTGTATTATGTACTAATGCACACTGAAAACACAGGATTATGTTTGAATCAAATTAAAATGCAAAACTAAACTCATTTCTTTGTTTTATTTTGTTTTTCATATGTTCCTTCCAGTTTTCCTGCAGTCAATTTAATATTTTCTTCATTTTACTCACTAAAATTGCTCAACACAGTTTGAATCATTAATCAGGGCCAGAGTGGGATGGGCCAGGTACAAAAAAAAAAGCCACAAATCTTTTTTTTTTTTTTTTTTTTTTTTTTTTAAAAGATCTTTATTGTGTCAGATCATTGGGTAAAATGTTGTGATGCTGAAATACAAGAAGAGCTTGTTACTGCCTTTCAGTTCATTCGAGTGGTCCATTTCTTTGTTGGAGATCACACATTCAAAGAAATCTGATATGCAAGAATTGTTGACTATACAGACATTAAACATGCAGCTTAAATTCATTACTTCACTAAGAGCAAACACAAAAAGAAATCAAATCATAAAGCTGACAGAGTATTTTGGCATTTTTTAAACAAGCATTTTGAAATTATCCATTCAAAACAAATGAGCATGATGGGTTAAAACAAAGCAGTAGCGTCATGCTTGCATACATTCATGAATAATATCAATGTTTTTTTTTTCCAGAAAATCTTGAGGTACATTCATTATGATTGAAAAGATTGGCAAAACCAGATAGTGGGGCCAATAAGGCTTAATTAGACACGAGTTTTAAATTTGAAAACAGTTTTCCAGCAATTCAAATACATTTTGAAAAAAAACCCACAGGGTTGTCACT
>CM045731.1:23152500-23200000 GCA_024760905.1 Plotosus lineatus
AGTGACTTTACTTTGTCTTCCTTCCTTTGTCATGAGCTGTGCTAGCTAGCTTGACATACAATATTAAATGTACTCCCTTAGCTACCATTGATTGGTTTAGGTTTTGTGGGGATTGGTGTTTTCCCGCCAAATAAACATTGCACCTTGGACATGTTGCCTAGTTGATAACGATGGAACTCAAAACCAGTTCTACTTGAAAACTTGTCCAAAATTGGCCATGCTATTAGAATCAAGCTATATTGGCAAGAGCTAAGACGATGGGTGCGTTAAAAAAATATTGCTCTTTATTATATCATGCACAGCTTCATGAACCTGATTTCATGAGCAATTTACAGGGCATGTCATTAATTTGAAGTGAATATCACCTTTCACGCGCTAACAGTCATCCTGCTTTACTTGTTTGTATTCATATAAATGTGCAAATGTGACACTGTTTTCGTTTCTTCACACATTTTCAAGTGCATGAGATCTAGCATGGACTAGTGTCTGCAATCTGCATTAGAAATGCCTCTGGATTGCTCTAGGGTCTCTGATTTGCACTCGGAGTCTGTGTGTGAAGTGGGAAGTGTGTGCAATTCAGACTACACTTGGTTGCCATGCTGAAGTAACCATGGTAATCCTTGTGGGTCTTTTTTTTTTTTTTTTTTTTTTTTTGCCCAAGAGGCTCAAGTCCTATTCCCAGATCACCATAGCAACGGTAGTCTTATTTGGCCCCCAGGTTACCGCCAGTACCTGTTCAGATTTCAAACCCCATTTCAAGCCCCAGGTTTGCTTTTAGGTTAATATATCCAAGCAGATTCCAGAAATAGATCAACACATGCAGTTTTTAAAAGTTCTAAGGCACTGAAATGAATTAAAGACATGGATATGGACATTCTTTTGTTAAACGACAGACCTGAAAAATCTAAAACAGCTCGCGGCATCGAAACAACACACAGTTTGGCCTTTGAGAATGATGGAGACGTTCAAATTGTTCCTCAACACTATTTTGAAGGCAGTTTTTACTTTTTTTGAACAGAAGAGCGTTAAAAAAGAGAGCGCTGGTTCATCGCTGATGATACAGAGTGGTGTTGTGAAGAACATCTTCCTTGGTAGAATGTTTGTGAGCTCGTTGGTGAGCTTCACAAACACAGAGGTGGATTAAAGTGTTTCAAAAGTCACATGAAAATCAACCAATCAGAAGATCCAAATCTGTAATCCAACCCTTGGTCTCAGTTCTTCCTCCACCACGCGTCATTATATCCCTCATTCTGAGCTCATAGTTCTTTTCTCCGTCTGTCTTTCTCCTCTTCGGTTCTCAATTCAGATGTTCTATTATGGCAATGTCACGTCTGTCAGCGTATTCCGGGCTCAGGCCATTGAGAAAGAGGCTGCCGTTGCGTGCTAATGTGAAGGCTGGGTAATCTCTGTCATCACCCAAGTTGACTGAAAGCGCCCGTTTGCTCAGCGTCATCTCCTGGCTGATTGGTGCATTGTTAAGGCCCAGCTCAGCTGAGAGCTTGCGCTTCATGGAAGCGGCACGCTGGAACTTGTCGTAGATGTCAACACTGAGGCGTCGGCGTGTTTCTTTGAATTCGGCAGAAACGTTGGCCGTCCACTCAGCAGCGTGTGCTCGAAACTCACCCACCTAAATGTGAAACAGAAATATTTATTAGATTACATTTATTTATCCAGTGAGTAAAGCATCATTATTTAATGATGTAGTTGTGTATTTAATTCATAAGGGATAACAAAACTATGCTTTTTAATGACTTATAGTATAGTTACAGTGAATACTATGGAACATTGTTGCATTAGCTTCTATCATCACTTTACTGTATTGTAATTATAAACAATAAACTCATCACCAGACTACCATTTCTTTTTCCTGAAAACAATCGAAGAAATACAGCTTTTAATATTACCAAGTGTGGGGTTTGGGGGTGGGTGGGTATTTACATACATCCATATTAGGTTCAGTTCATTTTCTGTAACCACTTAATCCTAATTAGAGTTGCAAGGAGGCTGGTGCCCATCCCAGCTGACTCTGGGCAACGGCAGAGTACACCCTGGACAGCTCACCAGAAACACACTGACTGCCATGTAGCTACTCTTGTCGAAAGTCAGCAATGGTTCTTTTACATGCCTCAACAATAGACAGTGAGAGACATGGTCGGCCTTTTATAACCCAGTTAGCTGCATTGGGAGGACAGTGACAACCATGTGGGGAGTGGGACTTGAACTCCCAACCTTAGGATCAGCAATCCAGCACCCTATATCACTAGGCCACCACTGCCCATCCAGATTGGGTATTTGGCTATTTACCCCTCATTAGGCTTGGGGATCGGATGTAAATAGAATTGTTGGCAACAGACACATGTGTGGGTTTTTTGTTTGTTTTTGTCTCTAGAAGACACTCAATACACCCACACTGCTTATCTATCCTGGGTATGAAAAGCTTGGTTCGGTGTCCAACACCCCAGTTACAAATAATGTCTAGCATATCGGTTTACACTATATCGGGGTTGGGTCTCATCAGAGTCACTCACCACTCATTTGCCGAAGTGTTTAATACTATTACGGTCAAAGGGATGCTGGAGCCTATCTCAGCCAGCACATGGTACACTTTGAACTCATCAGACCATTGAAGAGCAAAAGACACACAACCATTTACAGCGTACACTCTTATCCAGACCAACTTCCAATTCGTACTTACATACAACAGGGCAAGTAAGGGTTAAGGGCCTTCCTCAAGTGTCCAATAGTGGTGGTATTGGGGACTGAACCCTCAATCTTTGGATCAATCATCTGGTGCCATAGCCACTGAGCCACTATTGCCATTTACTATCCATACTCACCTCCACAGCTGGGGGCTCTGAAGCCTAATATGCATGTTTTAGGATTGTGGGAGGAACACGGATTACTTTGAAAAAACCCACACAAGCATGAAAAGAAAATGAAAACTCCACACAGAAAGCCCAAGTCAACCCACTGGCTTTAAAATAGTACACACTATTTTTTTTATTATTATTATTATTTTAAAATAAATAAATTAGTGAACAGGTTTGATAGTACCAAAATGTGGATAGGAAAGAACTACTACAGGCAACTCTTTGGAAGTGAACTGAATGTGTAGGCAAGAGACTGCAGAGTATAATCAATGATAAATAAAGTAAAAGGAAGCATGGGACTCATCAGGGAGGATAAAGAGAGTACTTTTGATGCTTTTTGTGCTCATGAAGTGCAATCCTAAATATCTCTTTTATCATTTTTAAGCTACACAGATGTATAGTATATGCAGAATAATTTAAGTCAACATGATAATGTGGAATTGAAAACTGTGTGTGTGTGTGGGTGTGTTTGTGTGTGTGTGTATGTGTGTGTGTGTGTGTGTGTGTGTGTGTGTGTGTGTGTGTGTGTGTGTGTGTGTGTGTGTGTGTGTGGTCTTTTTTCTTGATAGACCATGTGCACCTCACTCACTTCACATATATAGTAAATGAACAGGAGGAAACGGTGGTTGCTAGGAAACCTGTGACAGGTGTGATGACAACTTAGGGTTACTCGGCTATTTGAGCAGTGAACAGCTTTAATCCCAAATGATCCATCACAGTTGTTTGCTTTCTGTTGCTTTTCTTTCCTTTTCCTTTCTGAAATAAGTTTATTGCTCTATGCCTCATGAATCAGAACCTGCACTTACGTACGATGTGGTATCTAGGCAACATGATACATGTATATTCAGATTTTTACCCCCTAATACTTCATGACATTTTGGGCTGTTTGGAAACAATGGAACTTGACCCTATTTCTACACCACTCATAGATCAGAAACTAGTTTTACTTTTAGAACCTGAAACCTACAGAGCCACAGAGGCTGTCAGTTCGCATTCTTCTCATAACTCATTTATTCAATTCACGCAGGTCATGATTCATATACTGTATGTCATTCACTCTGCTCATGAATCATTTATTCACTTCACACAGCTCATGATTCATATACGTCATTCACTCTGCTCATGAATCATTTATTCACTTCACACAGCTCTGGCTTCAGTTCACTCAGCTCGAAATTAATTTACTGTATTGAATTCATACGGCTCAGGATTCATTCAATTCACTTCGCTCGGGATTCATTTATTCAATTCACACAGCTCATGACTCATTTATTCAAGTCACACGGTTCTGGATTCATTCCATTCAAGTGGCTCATGATTCATTGACTTTACACTAGGCACTGGTGGCAAAGGTGCTGGATCACTGATCCCTTAAGGTTCGGGGTTCAAGCCCCACTCTCAATGGGTTGTAACTGACCCCCTCATTCGCCAGTGCAGCTAACTGGGTTATCAAAGGCCGGCCTTTCTCTCACTGTCTATGGTGTGAGGTTTGTGTAAAAGAACCATTGCTGACTTTCGACAAGAGTAGGTTGCATAGACGTCAGCGTGTTTCTGCCCTGTGATGGACTGACGAGCTGTCCAGCTTGTACTCTGCCCTTGCCCTTTTATTAGGATTAAGCAGTTGCAGAAAATAAAATTACACTACATGTGACTCATTTGTTCAATTTATGCTGCCTGAGACTCATTCATTCTGTTCACAGTGCTCATTTATTCACTTTGCATGGCTTGTGATATATTTATTCAGTTCACACTGCTCATTATTCAGTTCACTTGGCTTGTTAGTCATTTATTCACTTTACACTGCTTGTGATTCAATTAATCAATTCACTTTGCTTGTGATGGATTCATTCAGTTCATGTTACCTGGGACTCATTTTATTCAATTCACTTGGCTTGTAATTTATTCATTTAATTCACACTTCTTGTGACTCGTTTATATAATTCACATTGCTCATGAAGGCGGCACAGTAGCACAGTGATTAGCATGTCCGCCTCACAACAAGAAGGCCTGGGTTCGATTGCTTGCTTGGGCTTTCCTTGCATGGAGTTCGCATGCTCTCTCCGTGCTTGTGTGGGTTTCTTCAGGGTTCTCCAGTTTCTACCCACAAGTCCAAAATCATGCACAGTAGGTTAACTGGCTGTTCCAAATCGCCCCTAGGTGTGAGAATGGGTGTGAATGGTTATGTGTGTTGGCCCTGCGATGGCCTGGCGAACTGTCCAGGGTGTACCCCGGCCTCACCTGTAGTTGGCTGAGATGGGTGCCATTAATTAGCCAACGACATTAATTAGGATTAAGCGGTTCAGAAAATGAATGAATTAACACTGCTTATGAGTCACTTATTCAATTCATGCTGCTTGTAACTCAGTTATTCTATTCACACTACTCATAATTCATTTCTTCAATTTACACTGTTTGTGACTCATTTATTCAATTCATGGTTTATTTATTCAGTTCACAGTGCGCATGACACATTTATTCAACTCATGACTCGTTGATTCGATTTCCACTGCTCATTACTTGTTTCTTTTTGTTCACACTGCATATGAGTCATCTATTTAATTCACATTGTTCATGATCCAGTTATTTGTTTCACACTGTCCAAAATTCAATCCACTTTTTTTAGATTAGTTACTCTGAGCCATACCTCTTCTTTAGTTTTCTTTGAGATGACGCGGAACCAGTCTCCGATCATGCTGAGCACTGCAGCAAAGTATGCTAGTCCCACCAGAATCCAAAACCATACCACAGGCTTGTAATAGTCTAGATACTCCATCTCAGAACCACCTAAACATGAAAAAGACAGAAAGAGACAGAAATTGAACCTTTATGTTGTTGTTGTTTTTCTAATGAATGTTAATGAATTTTACTTCATCAATATCCTGATGGATCATGACACTAAATTTATTGTAAATCAATTGTGCAAGGGGTAAGCTGAGGGCACAGCTGTAGATCAATATATACAGGAAGGATTACAGAGTACAGATGGGTGCTGAAATACAAAATAAGATATCCACATTGTGTATACTGGAGATGTGCAGAAATCGCAGAGAAGACATTTCAGAGTTGGAGGTAGCAGAGATGAAAATCTTGAGGTTCTCTTTGGAAGTAACGAGGATGGATAGGATCAGGAATGAGTACATCAGAGGGACAGCCCATGTTAGATGTTTTGGAGACAGTCAGAGAGGCTAGATTGAGATGGTTTGGACATGTACAGAGGAGGAAGAGTGAGTATATTGGGAGTAGGATGCTGAGGTTGGAACAACCAGGCAGAAGGCCCAGAGGAAGACCAAAGAGAAGATTTATGGATGTGGTGAAGGCGGACATGAAGGTCGTTGGAGTAAGAGTAGAAGATGCAGAGGATAGGGAGAGATGGAGGCAGATCATGGAGATGGGGAACAGCCGAAAGGAAAAGAAGAAGAAGAAGAAGACAGTACTATATATATATATATATATGGCAGCAGCAGTGGTCTAGTGGTAGGGCGCAGGATCGCTGATACTAAGGTTGAGGGTTCGAGCCACCATAAGGTTGTCACTGTCCCCCCAGTGCGGCTAACTGGGTTATCAAATGCGGGCCATTACCCTTACTGTCTATGGTGAGAGGCATGTAAAAGAACCATTGCTGACTTTCGTAAAGAGTAGCTGCAAAGCCGTCAGCGTGTTTCTGTCCCTTGCTAAAAGAATTGTGACAAGAAGGGCATCCGACATAAAAACCTATGCTAAATCAAATGTGGCGAATCAGATGATCCGCTGTGGTGACCCCTGAGAAAAGTGAAAGGCCGAAAGGAAAAGAAAAAGAAGAGAAGATGTATAAGTGTATAAGTCTTCTTCTTCTTCTTTTCCTTTCGGCTGTTCCCTTCAGGGGTCGCCACAGCAAATGATCTGCCTCCATCTCTCCCTATCCTCTGCATCTTCTACTCTTACTCCAACGACCTTCATGTCCGCCTTCACCGCATCCATAAATCTTCTCTTTGGTCTTCCTCTGGGCCTTTTGCCTGGTAGTTCCAACCTCAGCATCCTACGACCAATATACTCACTATCCCTCCTCTGTACATGTCCAAACCATCTCAATCTAGCCTCTCTGACTTTGTCTCCAAAACATCTAACATGTGCTGTCCCTCTGATGTACTCATTTCTGATCCTATCCATCCTCGTTACTCCCAAAGAGAACCTCAACATTTTCATCTCTGCTACCTCCAACTCTGACTCCTGTCTTTTCCCCAGGGCCACTGTCTCTAAACCATACAACATTGCTGGCCTCATCACCGTCTTGTACACTTTTCCCTTCATTCTTGCCGATACTCTCCTATCACACATCACACCGGACACTTTTCTCCATCCATTCCAACCTGCCTGCACGCGCTTCTTCACCTCTTTTCCACTCTCCATTGCTCTGGATTGTTGAGCCTAAGTACTTAAAATCCTCCACCTTCTTTATCTCTGCCCCCTGTAACCTCAAAGTTCCTCTTGGGTCCTTGTCGTTCACACACATGTATTCTGTCTTACTAAGACTAACCTTCAATCCCCTCCTTTCCAGGGCATACCTCCACCTCTCTAGATTTTCCTCCACTTGGTCTCTGCTCTCACTACAGATCATGATGTCATCTGCAAAAATCATAGTCCATGGAGATTCTTGTCTAACCTCGTCTGTTAGCCTGTCCATCACCATAGCAAACAAGAAGGGGCTGAGAGCTGACCCTTGATGCAGTCCCACCTCCACCTTGAACTCTTCTGTCACACCAACAGCACACCTCACCACTGTCTTACATCTCTCATACATGTCCTGCACCACTCTAACATACTTCTCTGTCACTCCAGACTTCCTCATACAATACCACAGTTCTTCTCTCGGCACCCTGTCATATGCTTTCTCCAGATCCACAAAGGCACAATGCAGCTCCCTCTGACCTTCTCTGTACTTCTCTATTAACATCCTCAAAGCAAACACTGCATCTGTGGTGCTCTTTCTTGGCATGAAACCAAACTGTTGTTCACAAATGCTGACCTCTGCCCTTAGTCTTGCTTCCACTATTCTTTCCCATAGCTTCATTGTATGGCTCATCAACTTTATCCCTCTGTAGTTGCCACAACTCTGTACATCTCCCTTGTTCTTAAAGATGGGCACAAGCACACTTCTCCTCCATTCCTCTGGCATCTGCTCACTTTCTAAGACCTTGTTGAATATTCTTGTCAGAAAATCTACTGCTACCTCCCCTAGACACTTCCATACCTCAACTGGTATGTCATCAGGGCCAACTGCCTTTCCACTCTTCATCCTCTTCAATGCCCTCCTCACTTCTCCCTTACTAATCTTTGCTACTTCCTGCTCCTCAACGGTCACCCCTTCTACTCTTTTTCTCTCTCATTTTCTTCGTTCATCAGCTCTTCAAAGTACTCTTTCCATCTTCCCAGCACACTTCTGTCATCAGTCAATACATTTCCCTCTCTGTCCTTTATCACTCTAACTTGCTGCATGTCTTTCCCATCTCTATTTCTCTGCTGTGCTAACCTGTATAGATCATTTTCTCCTCGTGAGTGTTCAACCTATCATACAAGTCATCATACGCCCTCTGTTTGGCCTTTGACACTGCTACCTTCGCCTTACGCTGTGTCTCCCTGTACTCCTGTTTACTCTCTTCGGTCCTGTCAATGTCCCACTTCTTTTTGGCTAACCTCTTCTTTTGTACACACTCCTGCACTTCCTCATTCCACCACCAAGTTTCCTTATCTACTTTCCTTCCAGAGGACACACCAAGTACTCTCCTACCGGTCTCCCTGATCACATTGGCTGTGGTTGTCCAGTCCTCTGGAAGCACTTCCTGACTACCCAAAGCCTGTTTCAACTCCTCCTTGAAGACAACACGACACTCTTCCTTTTCAGCTTCCACCACTTTGTCTTCTGCTCTGCCTTTGCCTTTTTCACTTTTCTCACCATCAGTGTCATCCTGCACACCACCATCCTATGCTGTTTGGCAACACTCTCACCAACTACTACTTTGCAGTCACTGACTTCCTTCAAATTACATCGCCTGCACAAGATGTAGTCTACCTGTGTGCTCTTACCTCCGCTTTCATAAGTCACCCTATGCTTCTGTTTCTTCTTGAAGAAAGTATTCACCACAGCCATTTCCATCCTTTTTGCAAAATCGATCAACATCTGTCCTTCTGTGTTCCTGTCCTGGATACCAAACCTGCCCATCACTTCCTCGTCCCCTCTGTTGTCTGCACCAACATGTCCATTGAAGTCTGCTCCAATGACCACTCTTTCACCTCTGGGGGTATTCTGCATCACTTCATCTAAATCACTCCAGAATCTCTCCTTCTCTTCTAGCTTACATCCTGCCTGTGGGGCATAAGCACTAACAACATTGACCATCACGCCTTCAATTTCTAACTTGAGACTCATCACTCTGTCTGACACTCTTTTCACGTCTAGAACATTCCTGACAAACCCCTCCTTCAAGATGACTCCTACTCCATTTCTCTTCCCATCCATACCATGATAAAACAGTTTAAACCCTGCTCCTAAGCTTCTAGCCTTTCTACCTTTCCACCTTGTCTCCTGAACACACAGTATGTCCACCTTCCTCCTCTGCATCATGTCAGCCAGCTCCCTATCTTTTCCTTGCATAGTTCCAGCATTCAAAGTCCCTACTCTCAGTCCTAGGCTCACACATTTCCTCTTCTCTCTCTGCCTACGGACACGCCTCCCGCCTCTCCTTCTTCGACGTCTTCGACCAACAGTAGTCCAATTTCCATCAGCACCCTGTTGGTTGACAGCACTGATGGCGGTCGTTGTTAACCCGGGCCTCGACCGATCCGGTATGAATTTCTTATTTATCATTTGCATTTTTTAAATGTGGCAGAAGTTTTACGCCGGATGCCCTTCCTGTCGCAACCCTCTGCATTTATCCGGGCTTGGGACCGGCATAAGGGGGAGAGACACTGGTTCGTGCCCCCCCCGCCTCATGGCTGCATTTGTATAAGTGTATATTTATATAAGTATATATATATATATATATATATATATATATATATATATATATATATATATATATATATATATATATATATATATATATATACACACACACACATATACACAAGGGGATCACTCACTTTCCGCGGTTAATTGGGACCGAGATCTTCACACGACTACCAAATTCCATTAAGTAGAATCACCCCCCCCAAACTCCCCCTGACTGACGTAAACATACATATGTAATATCAATAAATACATATTCAATGCTTTAAATGCTAATAATAATAATTAAACATTAAAAAATAATGCATAACATGTAAATAAAATATAAATACACACATACGCAGATGCGGGTGCACGCACTCAGATACGCACTGCACAAAAATGTAAGTCGTTTTGATGGGAGGTTTTGGGTTGTTTTTTTGTTTTGTGTTGGTTTGGGGGGTTACAAAATTGGCATTGTTTTTGTGGCATTTTCCTTAACTTTTTCCCCTGTTCTTCCTTAATTTCCTCATTTTTTTAATTCGATGAATATTTAAAACAAACAAACAAACAAACAAAAAAACGCAATGCACTAAAGCCACATGAATTGAAGCACGGAAGCACGAAGTAGCGAGGCATCCCAGTATATATATATATATATATATATATATATATATATATATATATATATATATATATATATATATATATATATATATATATATATATATATATACACATATATATATATATGTGTGTGTGTGTGTGTGAGTGTATAAAACATGGATTTGATTACTCTTCCCATCATAGTTAAGGAGGATTCACGATGTATTAAACGATTCATTAGGAAAAGATGATAGCTCAAGAAGAAGAAAAGATGTGTGCTTGAGTTACTGTTCAACTCACATAATGTGTATATCGCAGATTGTGTTATACATCGTGGAGGACAAGACGTCAAAACACATTATATGAGAGAAAGAGTTAAACAAACAAAACAGAAAGATAGGCCACAGCAGCCCAAAACTCCCACTGTCCAAGAAAATGTATTTTAAAATGATTCTATATTCTCCTTAAACCAAAATCAAAACTGTTGGGTTAAACAAATGAAGACTAGATGGCTAATTAATTATGCATAGATTTTGGTGTGCACCAATCCCAGGTGAGGTACTAGTAAGACAAACTCACATACCAAATTTTATCAAAATCCAAGAGTTCATAAGTTATTGTACAGAAACCAAAATGTGACAGACGAATGGATGCTTGCCACCCATTCCAATAGCTCTTGCCACTATAATTGGCGTGAGCTAAACAATTTTTTTTTAAATAAAGAGAATTACAGAGCTACTCTCAGGGCTGCTGCTTAAAAAAATTCTATGTTATAACATCAGCTCCCATGGACCCCTTCCATGGACCCACCATCTGTGGGAGGGGTCATAGGGGTCGGGTGCAATGTGAGTTGGGTGGCAGCAGAAAGCATGGGTTCTGTCGGACCGATCCTTGGTTACGGACTCTGATTCTTGGGACATGGAATATCACCTCTCTGTTGGGAAAGGAGCCTGAGCTGGTGCGTGAGGTGGAGAGATACCGACTAGATATAGTTGGGCTCAGCTCAACCCATAGCTTGGGCTCTGGAACCACCCATCTCGAGAGAGGCTAGACCTTATTCCATTCTGCAGTTGCTTATGGGGAGAGGCGGCTTGCCGGGGCATTCTTGTTGCACCCCATCTCGGTGCCCAAACATTGGGGTTCCCCTGGTCGATGAAAGGGTAGCTTACCTCCACCTATGGGTGGGGGGATGGGTCCTGACTGTTATTTGTGCTTATGCACCAAATGACAGTTCAGAGTACTCACCCTTCTTGGAGTTTTTAGGGGGGGGTTTGGATAACACTCCCCCGGAGACTCACTGATTGTCTTGGGAGACTTCAACGCCCATGTGGGCAACAATAGTGTGACCTGGAAGGGTTTGATCAGTAGGTACAGCCTCTCCAGTCTGAACTCGAATGGTGTATCATTGTTGGACTTCTGTACTCGTCACAGTTTATCTATCACGAACAGCATATTCGAACATAAGGGTGCCCATATGTGCACTTGGCACCAGGACACCCTAGGTCGCAGTTCAATGATCGACTTTGTAGCCGTGTCACCGGATTTGCGGCCATATGTTCTGAACACCCAGGTGAAGAGGAGAGCTGAGTTGTCAACCAATCACCACCTGGTGGTAGGCTGGCTTCGATGGTGGGGGAGGCTGCCTTCCAGACCTGACAGGCCCAAGTGTACAATTAAGGTCTCCTGGGAATGTTTGGCGGATTCTCCTGTCCGAGAGGCCTTTAACTCTCACCTCCGGCAGAGCTACAACCACATCCTGGAGGAGGCAGATGACATGGAATCCGAATTGGCGATGTTTCATGCCTCCATTGCTGAGGCGACAGCCCATAGCTGTGGCCAGAAGGTCGTCGGTGCTTGTCATGGCAGTCACCCCCGAACCCGGTGGTGGACACCTGTGGTGATGGGGACTGCCCAGCTAAAAAAGGAGGCCTATTGGGTCTTACTGGCCTGTGGGGCTCCCAAGGCAGCAGACAGGTACCGGCAGGCCAAATGTGCTGCAGCCAAAGCTGTCACAGATGCAAAATCTTGGGTGTGGGAGGAGTTCAGTGAGGGCCTGGAGAGTGATTATGGGTTGGCCTCAAAAAGGTTCTGGACCACCATTCAACACCTCAGGAGGGGGAAGCTGTTCTCCACAAATACTGTTTACAGTTGCGGTGGGGAGCTGCTCACCTTGACTGGGGATGTTGTCGGGAGGTGGGGGAATACTTTGAGGACCTCCTCAATCCCACCAACACACCCTCCATGGAGGAGGAAGACCATGGGGGTTTGGGGGGGTCTGCCCATCACTGCAGTGGAAGTCACTGAGGTAGTCAAAAAGCTCCTTGGTTGTCGGGCTCCAGGGTTGGATGAGATCCGCCCTGAATATCTTAGGGCTCTGGATGCTGTAGGACTGTCTTGGTTGACACATCTCTGCAACATCGCATGGTCATCAGGGGCTGTACCTCTGGATTGGCAAACCGGGGTGGTACTCTCCCTTTTTAAAAATGGGGACCGGAGGGTGTGTTCCACTTATCGGAGAATCACACTTCTCAGCCTACCTGGGAAGGTCTATGCAGGGGTACTGGAGAGGAGAATCCGACTGGTAGTTGAACCTCGGACTCATAAGGAACAATGTGGTTTTCATCCTGGCCGTAGCACTCTTAACCAACCCTATATGCTCCGCAGGATCTTTGAGGGGGCATGGGAGTTTGCCCAATCTGTCCACATGTGTTTTATGGATTTGGAGAAGGCTTTTGACCATGTCCCTTGGGCTATCTTGTGGGGCATGCTCCGGGATTATGGCGTTCCTGACCCATTGCTATTCGATCGCTGTATCACCAGAGTTTGGGCCGTATTGGTAACAACAGGTCGAATTCGTTTCCGGTGAGGATTGGAGTCTGCCAAAGGCTATCCTTTGTCACCTATTCTGTTCATAAGTTTTATGGACAGAATTTCTAGGCGCAGCCGAGGCGTAGAGGAGTTCTGGTTTGGTGGCCATCGGATCTCGTCTCTGCTTTTTGTGGATGATGTTGTCCTTATGGATTCATCAGGCTGGGACCTCCAGCTCTCGTTGGAGTGATTCGCAGTTGAGTGCGAGGCAGCCGAGATGAAAATCAGCACCTCCAAGTCTGAGGCCATGGTTCTCAGTCGGACAAGGGTGGAATGCACCCTCTGGATCGGGAATAAGGTCCTGCCCCAAGTGAAGGAGTTTAAGTATCCTGGGGTCTTGTTCACGAGTGGGGGAAGGATGGAGTGGGAGATCGACAGACGGATTGCTGCAGCCTCTGCTGTTAAACGGAGCCTGTACTGGTCCATCGTGGTGAAGAAGGAGCTGAGCCGCAAGGCAAAGCTCTCAATTTAGCAGTCAATCTACGTTCCAACCCTCACCTGTGGTCACGAGCCTTGGGTAGTGACTGAAAGAACAAGGTGGCAGATACAAGCAACTGAAATGAGCTTCCTTCGTCAAGTGGTGGGGCTCTCCCTTAGAGATAAGGTGAGAAGCTCTACCATCCCGGGAGAGCTCAGAGTAGATCTGCTGCACCTCCGCTTTGAGAGGGGCCGGGTTGAGGTGGCTCGGGCATCTGGTTAGAATGCCTCCTGAACACCACCTGGTGGTTTGGGCATGCCTAACCAGGAAGAGACCCCGGGGTCGACCTAGAAAATGCTGGCGGGACTATGTCTCTCGGCTTTTCTGGGAACACCTTGGTGTCCCCCCCGGAAGAGCTGAAGGAAGTGGCTGGGGAGAGGGATGTCTGGGCCTCTTTCCTTAGGTTGCTGCCCCCGTGACCCGACTCCAAAAAAAGCGGAAGACGATGATGATGATGATGATGATGATAATAGCTACTAGCCAATCAAATTCAATCATTCTGCAGTGTTGTGATATCATCAACACAGGAATTTCCTATAGACCAGTCAATCCTATAAAGGCCAATAGTATGCTATAAATATTCAACAAACTCCCATATCTCTGCATGTCCGCACTAGTATATGTTCATTATTGACTGTTTTGTCTCCCATTATATGAAAAATCTATATGGTAACAGAATATTACTGTTAATTGCTTACCATTGCTGTCCTGGTGATGACGGCGTTCGCCCTCACCTGCAACGAAATCACCAAAGCCAATGGTCGTCAAGGTGATGACAACAAAGTAAATAGCTTCTAGGGCACTCCAGCCTTCAATGTGCTTGAAAATAATGGCTGGCAGAGTGACGAAAAGGAGGCAGCCGAAGAGGATGAAGAGCACCGTAGAGATCACACGGATCTTTGTCTGACTCACGTTCCACTTCTGTGGTGGGGAGAAATGAATGGGTGTACTGATCAGTGGTGAGATAGATGGAGGGGTAGTTTATGGTTCATAGGGAGGGTTAGTACGTGGAAATGAATAATGTCTGGACCCAAATGGATTGATGGGTAGTTCACAAGTGAATGGAGGAATAGCGTGAGAGATGGTGGGCTGTTTTATGGTTGATAGAAAAGGTTGGCACATGGAATATATCATGGAAAGATGAAAGGATGAAAGAATGGATGAAAAGATAGTGAAGTCTGAGACAGAACACTGGATGTACAGTTTTATGGCCCATAGTGTTATAGTCTGTGTTCTGGGGGACTTTGAATTTGGCGGCTCTGTTCTCTAACTCTGTTTTCTGCTCAGCGTTGCAGGCTCCAGCTGAGGGGTGTGGCTGACCTACTCAGGCTGATTGCAGCAGCACACACCTGATTCCACTCCACTAATCTACTCCCTATAAAGACAAGCTGCACGTTCACCTCTGCCAGAAGATTGCCTCACATCACGCAGTACATACCCCATGTTTCTCTCTGGTTCCTGGTTATAGCTGTGCTCAGCCAATTTTCCACGCCACAGTCACCAATGTTTATTGTTTGTTATTTTCTCTCCATCACCTCCTGTGTTTGTTGTCTCCTGTCTTCAGTGTTTCCCTCGAGAAAATAAATTGCTCCTGTTACACTATATACTGTCTCCTGCATATCTAAGTCCGGATGAAAGTTCGAACCATAAAACATAGGAGAGAATGGTGCCCTGGATGTAATGAATGAATAGAGATTAAGGGATGGATTGAGGGTAGGTGGGTGGATAAATGGATGGATAGTTGAATGAGGGGGGTGGATGAAATTATTGGTAGTTTTATGGTTTGTGGGAACAGCTGGTAGATAGGATGTATAATGGGTGGATAAAGAGATGGATAGATAGTTGATGGAGTGAATGGTTGATTAGGTCCGTAGTTTATAGCAGGGGCCCCCAACCTTTTTATCCCCGCGGACCGGTAAACGCTTGACAATTTTACCAGGGGGGCTTGCAGTGTCATAGATTGTTTATATTGTAAATATTATTTATTTTATATAAATTATTATTATTATTATTATTATTATAAAAATAAATAATAATAATAATAATAATAATAATAATAATAATAATAATAATAATAATAATAATAATAATAATAATCATAATAATAATAATAAGCACTGAATGTTATTTTTTAACAAAAAGTAGAGCTTGAACTTTTCTAAAAAAAAAAAAAGAAGGAAACAAAAGTGATGGTGCACCAGCGGGGAGAATGAAGGCTAGGGCTCAGTCTCACCCAAAATCCCCGCTATTGTTTGAAACATGTCCAACTCGCCTCTGTTCATGTGCCGTCCCCTTGTGGGTTACATTTTAGCACTCAAATGACCGACATTTAATCGGGAGAATCCGGTCATTTTTCAAAATAAAAGATTTAAAAAAAATAAAGATTGTTCAGACTCAGATATTAAATAAAACGGAAATAATGAATTATTTATTCTGTGGACTGGTACTGGTCTAACCGTTACATGTTCGCGGATCGGTGGTTTGGGACCCCTGATTTACAGGGAAGGTTGGCACATGCCATGTATATGTATACAGGGGTGTATGTACTGTATGGATATTTGGAAGAGTAGATAGATAAATGGATCAATAGTTTGATGGTTTAAAGGAAGAGTTTGCACATGGAATGTATAATAGATGGATAATGGGATGTATAATTTATATAGTTTCAGCATTTATAGGAAGCTTCAGACATGGTTATATTGGGTGGTTGGTGTTTTATGGAGTTATGCATAGATGGTTGGATGTACAGTTTATATGATGTATAAGAAAGCAAATAAGAGTGTATATTTACAGACATAAATGGATGGATAGATAACTGGAAGATTGCTTAATGCAAGTAAACTAACAAACACAAATAGTTTTCTTTAATTCAGCACAGAATTTTCTAATAAGACAAAAAAAAGCAATAAGTGAGTTTCATCTTCCTCCAGTGATTAACCGACATTCCATTCTCTAAGTCTATCATTTGGGCCAATGATCCGAGATCAGACAGCAAATGTCAGTTGCTTTGAATGGATTTCAGTCTGTCTGCTTTATGATAACGTTCATTATGCTCCAAAGATAAAGAACATCAACCGAGCTCTCTTCGATACTAAATAATAGATAGTCTTTTATCTGTTGTTGAAGGCTGTCCAAAGAACAAAAATTAAATAAAAAAAAAACAAAACATTTCACTTCAATTAAATTCTCGTCATCTTATCAGTTCAGTCTGACGTTTAATATTACAGGAAATAAGACTGAGCCTTATGTTTCAATGTGAGCACAAAGCGAATGGAACATTGTCAGTGTTGTAAATTACATGGTTTATTATACTAATTAAGGTAATAGTTTTATTCACAGTGTGATAAGTAAGGGCAGAAAGCAGACTGGGCGTGGTGTCATTGGAAATTATTCATGATAGAGTGGTGTAATATGGCCCAACATGAAGTTGAGTTGCTGTTACTACCAAGAAGATTTTTGGATGATTTCCCAAACACAGCACATTTTAAAGGGTGGTACATTTGCATAGAAGTTAGCATGACCGTCTCAGAGCAAGGTCCTAGGTTGAAGGCTTGTATGCTTGAAGATTAGCACATAAGAATAGATTTATATAAACATATGGATGTATTGGTGTTACAAAATGTTGGCATGAGAATATACTGGAGGAAGATGGATGGACTGCCTGACTATGACCTCAAAGAACTTGTACTGCCTCCAGCTCTCACGTTTTGCATTAAAATGGTTCATTGATGCTAAAATATCACTAATGTTATCTTTGTTTTTTCCCCACCTATTTCCCCACCATTTTTTATAATGAACTGGTGGATTTCTGTTGTGCTTCATACTGATTAATATTTCAGAGTGTTTTTCTCCTTTTTAATAAGCTTCTATGATTTTTGTGTGTAGTTTTGAAACAAGGTGAAGCTTGTTGAAGGTTTTAAGATAATATTTTATTTCATGGAATAAGTCAGAAAGTCAAGGATGTAAATATTGGATATGATAAGAACTCTGATTTGGCTTTATCATTTATTAACATCTATCAAATATTTCAGACATCGCAGACTTCCTGGATTGACATCAGGACACCTGATGTTTATATTAAAGATGTAGGTCTTAACACTGACTTCAACAAAAGTTCAACAAAAAGTTTCAAATTGTTTCTGCAGACTCCTTTAATAATATCTATTAATTATTATAAATATAAATATAATATATAATATATATATAATATATAATATATATTATTATATATATAATATATATATATAATATAATATAATATATAAATATCTGTTCTCATTACAAGCATAAATACCTGCTACCGTTACATTTAAACAGGGTCTCTTTCAATTAGGCTTGTAAGAATTGCTCAGGGGTGGCACAGTGGCATCCACCTCACAGCAAGAAAGTCCTGGTTTTGAGTCCCATCTCAGCATGGGCATTTTATGTGTAGAGTTTCAATGTTCTCTGCAAGTTTGAGGGTTTCCTCTGGGTATTCTGGTTCCATCCCAAAAGGCCAAAGACATACATATTAGGCTACTTGTCTGTTCCAAATTGCCTGTAGATGTGACTGGTTGTATGTATTGCCCGCCAATGTTCTGGCAAACTATTCAGGTTGTACCACACCTTTGCCATGTGTTTGCCATGTGTCCGCGGACCGGTACAAGACCGTGGCTCATTTGATACTGGTCCACAAACAAAATCTTTCATGGCGCAAATTATAGTATTTTTAATAGAGCTTCTGGATCTTATTTTGAAAAACGACTGTTTTGACATTGCCACAGCAGCACTGAAAGCCCTTCTTCCATTTCCAAGCACATATTTTTGTGAGGCAGGATTTTCTGCAGTGACAGCCAACAAAACAAGACTACGGAGTAGACGCCGACCAGTTCGCAGAGACATTTCCAGACATAAAACTGGTCCCTGGTGTAAAAAAAGGTTTTAGACCACTACTATAGGGGACAGCTGGGCTTGGTGCAGGCCTCTGGGGTATTCTTTGTAGACGTAAGCACATGATTCGGAGCCTTATGTCCTGTCCAATCCAGTGACTCCCAACCATTTTCATGTTTCAGAATATTGATCATCTTGGTTAGTTGCTGGCTATGTCTGAACTGGCTTCAAGTTATAAGCACATGTTACACAGCCATTACTATGGAAACAGTAACATGTTTAAAATCACGTCTTCTAATTCAACAACAACAACAAAAAAGAGTAATATTGTCAATTTGCTCTGATATCAGCTCAGGAGCACATTTCATGTCTAGGAAAAAGTCCAAGATCAGATCGTGATGTGCATAAACAGAGCTGTGATAAAGTGAACACGATGCTGCTTGACGGTCCTGTGAGGACACTGAGTGTGAGTACAGCATGGATTACGTCTGAAAGTGAAAGCTTCTTTCAGGCAAATGATCCAACATGGTCTAAATGCTGCAGCTGCCTCGACATTTCAGATTGCATTTCTTATTCAGATTGTTGCCAAATTTCAGAATTTCAGAGAGAAAAAATAAATAAAAATAATAAAGAGTTTAAAAAATACACAGATGGTAAAACATCTTGAAAGAGAACCTGTGAGTATGCAGTATGGCGTTTTGTGTTTTGAATTTTCTCTGTAGCCAATGAGTCTAATAAGATAATCAT
This sequence comes from Plotosus lineatus, assembly GCA_024760905.1. Lineage (NCBI taxonomy): Eukaryota > Metazoa > Chordata > Actinopteri > Siluriformes > Plotosidae > Plotosus > Plotosus lineatus. The sequence continues at coordinate 23,171,900 of CM045731.1, forward strand.
AACTGTGTACAAAGTTCTTAATCGTATTCTTTTTATCTTCATATGTCAACCTTTTTCAGATTCTTGAACAGAGAGCGAATCTAGTCATGTTTTTTCTTTTTAACAGCGAATAGATTTCAGACACCAAAAAATCAAGAATATGTTTAAACTGCAACTTCACAGCCCACCTTGAGCCTCACTCCACCCACTGCATCATTTTGAAAAAGGCTAAAAAAAATGGGAGGGGTTGTTGAAGGTGTGTGTGTGTGTGTGTGTGTGTGTGTGTGTGTGTGTGTGTGTGTGTGTGTGTGTGTGTGCAGGAGTTTCTCATTAGTCGACGTCAGCATGCATTTAAAGATCAGTACAATTTCACATTCTCCCCCTTATTGTAATGTCAAGAAGTACCAAACAGGTGGCTCTACATCAGTGTTGTGTTAGCCTTGTAAGGTTTTGGTAATTTTGTCAGTAATAGCAGCAGCATTTATGTATTTCATCACAGTGTAGTCATATCATTTAGTTAATAGTACAAAAAACATTTAGATGTGAAGGACAGACTTTAATATTTCACTTTAACATGGTCAACACAACCAAACTCTTCTGTATTTCTTTTTTCTGACTCACCACAATCATTTTCTCTACTCTAGCAATGCCTTTTCCGAATATGGTCCCTAGTTGGTCGCCCACTCCCGCCAGCAGGAAGCCAAACAGAGGGATTCCCAGCAGAGCATACACTATACAGAATATCCGGCCTCCTTCTGTATGAGGGGAAATGTTCCCGAATCCTGCAGGAGAAAGAGGATGCTGAAACAGAAGGTAAAATCCAAACGGCAGTTGATGTATATCATTTAACGCAGTGTTATTGTCTTTAGGCCTGTAATGAACATATCATTTCAAGAACATTTGAGAAAATTTGAGGGGCGTGCACAGTGTATGGTGTGGGGCCGGTGGCATAGTGGTTAGGGTGCTGCGCTCATGATCGAGAGGTTGTGAGTTCGAATCCCACTGAGACCCTCACTGTGCTAAGACTCCTGGGCAAGGTCTCAACCACAAGTGTGCCTATGTTCACCCAGCAGTATAAATAGTTACCAGTAAAAATATACTGGGAAGGTAACCTGCGATGGACTAGCGTCCCATCCAGGGGGGGAGTTCAACTCCTGGTCGCTTCATGCTATGGAAACCGGGGATAGGCACCGGCCTGATGAGCCCTAGGCTCGGGTGTAAAAAACCCAACAGACTTGCACTGTGTATGGTACATTTGCAGCAATAATAATATAGGAAATATGCTTTATATGGGTTCGGGCTTTAATTGTGCTTATATCATGATGTGTTCTATAGACCAAATTAGTAAACAAACCATCTCTTGTCTGAAGGATTTATGAGATGGCTACGTTTTGACCTTTCAAAGTCAAAGCACAAAGGAAACAGCTATCTCATTTAAAGTCCATATATGGCTTCTTCTTAGTGTTCCATCTTCTTCTTTTCCTTTCAGCTGTTCTCTTTACAGCAAATCATCTGCCTCCATCTTCATGGAAGTCATATTAATTATTCGCATATATGATTTGGCATAGGTTTTTACATCGAATGCCCTTCCTGACACAACCCTTAGCAAGGACCAGATACACGCTGATGGTTTTGCAGCCTACTCTTGACGAAAGTCAGCAATGGTTCTTTTCCATGCCTCACACCATAGACAGTGAGAGATATGGCCGACTTTTGATAACCCAGTTAGCTGCACTGGAGGGACAGCGACAACCTTGTAGAGAGTGGGACTCGAACCCCCAACCCTAGGATTAGCAATCCAGCAGGCCACCACTGCGCACTCTTCTTAGTGTCCCATAGTAATCTAAGAATCGTTTCACAGTTAGAAGCGATTAATCTCAAAAACTTTGTGACCTTGCTCTGACCTTCACCTTTGACTCTGACATTCTAAAATGACTTAACTTCTGTGATCCAGGTAGTGTTTCCACCAAGATTGGTGAAAATCCATACAAGGGTGTGACTAGGAGTTTGTTCATAGGCTAACTGTCAAGCAGACTGTCTGTCTTCCTTTCGGCTTTTTCCCTTTTACTCGGGAGTCGCCACAGCGAATCATCTGATTCGCACATTTGATTTGGCAGAGGTTTTTACGTCGGATGCCCTTCCTGTCACAACCCTTTTCAGCAAGGGACAGAAACACGCTGATGACTTTGCAGCTACTCTTTACGAATGTCAGCAATGGTTCTTTTACATGCCTCTCACCATAGACAGTGAGAGACATGGCCTGCCTTTGATAACCCAGTTAGCTGCACTGGGGGGACAGTGACAACCTTGTGGAGAGTGGGACTCGAACCCCCAACCTTTGGATCAGCGATCCAGCGCCCTATACCACTAGACCACCACTGCCCCAACTGTCAAACAGAATAATACCAGTTATTGCAATACTTCAGGCTAAACTTTGTTCTGGGTGGAACTAATAATCATTCATCATTTTCTGTAACTGATTAATCCTAATTAGGGTCGTGGGGAGGCTGGCGCCCATCCCAGCCAACTCTGGACGAGGGCAGAGTACACCCTGGCCAGCTCGCCAGGAAATTGCAGGGTGGAGCTAGTAATGAGTTTGGAAAAAATGAGTCTTGTCATGAGTCTTGTAATGCATAAAATTGTTGTTAATTAAGAATAGCCGATAGATCTTATTGTTTTAAAGTGTTTATATATACGGGAAATGTTTAAAGAGAAGGAAACATTTTCATCATCTCTGCCAAGGAGGGAAGTACTACCTGAACCAAAGTCATCTTGAGCATCAGCCTATCATGAAAGTGAATACCCAGATCTTTCCCTCAGTAAATATGACATTCCTTTTTGAACTTAAGTCTGAATACAGGGATCCCACATTTTCCACGGTTAATTGGGAACGAAGTCCCCCCCGTGACCACTGAATTCCATACAGTAGGATCACGCCCCAACCTCCACCTGACTGATGTATCTGTACATGCATATATGTTTATAATATCAATAAATACATATTCAATGCTATAAATGCTTACAATAACAATTAAACATTCAAAAATAATGCATAAGATGTAAATAAAATATAAATACACACACATATAGATGCATACGCATGCACGCAGATGCACACCTCACGAAAATGTAACTAGCTTTGATTGGAGGTTTTGGTTTACTTTTTTTGTTTTTGTTTGTTTTTTATGTTGTTGGTTTTTTTTTTGTTTTTTTGTTTTTTTTTGCATAATTGGCCTTGTTTTGTGGCATTTTCCTTAACTTTTCCCCTGTTCTTTCTTAATTTCCTTATTTTTTTAATTTGATGAATATTTTTAAAAGAGAAAACTGCGATGCACTGAAGTCGCATGAATAGAAGTGCAAATTAGCGAGGGATCCTTGTACGCTCAAAAGATTGACTTGTTTTTCTTCTCTGTAGATTTTAGAGAGCTATGACAACAAACTGTAGCTTGTAAGTGATGTTTTTGGTCCCTTCACTTTATTAGTTTGCACACTTCTGACAGACTGAATGACTGCTGAATTAATACACCACCTCAGAAATCTTTTCTTTAGCATTCAATTGGAGATTTGCGTTCGACATGATATATTCAAAGAGGATGAATGTGAACAGATAAAGAGATAGCAATGCTAAGCGGGTAAATGAGACAGGCTGATAAAAACGGAAAGAAGAATTAGAATGGATGACAGGAGGAAAGGAAAACAGATAATGGAACAGAAATGAAACCTAGATCAAGCAAAATGTGAGTTGAAGTGAGGAGGCGAAAGATGTGTATGGATGAAATGCCAGGAATAGGTTAGAAGAGCTGTGACGACAGGGTTTTTTTTTTGCAGCTTGGAGAGTTGAGAATAGACATCAAATGAAGGGTCTCGTTAGTGGAAGTCCATGTGATTCACTCCAGGATTGCCTGCTGTGTATGAGCCAGTTCCGTATGAGTACAATTGTACTACAAACTCTTGTTGTTGAGCAAGTGGGAAAGATGAATCGGCTAAATCCATTTACTCATGAAGAAATCTGAACATTATATACAGACACTCCTCGCTTTATGTTTATTCGCCTTATGTTTTTTTTTTTTTTTTTTTGATTTTACGTTTTTTTTGTAAAAAAAAAAAAAATGTAAGTCATTATGAGTTTAGCGCACTCTCCATAGTATGAGACGTTCTTACGTAGTACATAGACGTAGTACGCTACTTACGCATGACGCTGCGCCCATTGTTTACATGGTGCTGCGTCATTCATTGTTTACAAACGACAGACTGAACATGCCTTGTTTCTTCCCAGTTCACCGAGTCTTACCCTTGTGTTAAGACGTCTTCTCTGTGATCTTTGTGTTTACACTGTTTTGCGTATTTGTAACCCTAAGCAAATATGGTTGCTCAGAAGCGTAAGCCTACTAGTGATAGTAGTAATCAGAATCAGTGGTAATAAGTGAATTTGATTAAAATGTATTTATTTGAAATTATTTTGCTTGAATTTAATTGCTTTGAAATTGATGTTGATATTATTTTACAATGTTATGTTTATAATAATTGATTTAGGGGTGTTTTATGAGATATGGTAATAGTATTTATGGATGTATAGTACAGTATGAATGGCCATACATCACTGGAACGTACAGTAACAACTTACGTTTTTTTAACCTTACGTTCGGCCGTTCAGAACGTAACTAAAATGTAAGTCAAGAAGCGTCTGTATAAGGTTTGTAACAGGGTGGCACAGTAGCATAGTATTTGCCACAGCCACCGTACAGAAAAAAAGGTCCTGGTTAGGGTCCTGGGCTCAGGCGTTTTTGTGTGGGGTTTGTATCTTTATCCTGTGCTTGCATGGGTTTCCTCCTGGTACTTCGGTTTCATCCCACAGTTCAAACACATGCACATTAGGCTAACTGGCTGTTTCAGATTGCCTTTACAGTGTGAGTGAGAATGGTCGTGTTCTTTGACCCTGCTGTTTAGGGTGTATCTCACCCTTGCCCAGTGTCAGTTGAGATCGGCTCCAGGCTCCCTGTGACACTAATTAGGATTAAGTGGTTTAGCATATCAGTGAGTGATGACTGAGTAAAGTTTGCATCATTCACTCATTTTAATGTGCTACACATGTTCCCTGGGATAACAAGGCAATTAAGAGAAATTTCCCAGAAGGTCATTCTAATGGAGGAGAGAAGAAAAGGAAACCCCCCCCCCCCCCAAAAAATAATAAGTTTTTATGTGGTATAAATTTTGATCTCCATCATGTCTCTCTTTCTGTGCCTCGCTCCATTTAGTACCTCAGGCTGTTTCCTTTGACAGAACAGATTTCCTTGACCTCAAGACGACCTGGCTGCAATTAGTGTTTCGTTTTCACCCTCATCTCCACCAACCGGCATGCCCTCAGCTTCCCTATCCAGCGCTCCACTCAAGCATTCACTCGGCTCTAAACCATCTGGCTGTTCAGTTCTCATTCATAGGTATTGAGTTTACATTTATATTTTATATCTTTACTTTACGTTTAGTGTAAAGAATTACAAGTGTTTCTATTCTACTCTTGACAGCATTAATTATAGTTTATTGTCATTTGCACCGATTGAAGAGGAGAGCCTCATACAAAAATTCCGTTACATGTGAACATAACGACAATAAAGACTCTTGAATCTTTAACTTTGAGTCTCTGTAAGATTCTGCGGAAGCGAAATTAACAAGAAGTCACACAGAAAAAGCACGTCTGAATAAACTTCATGCAGTACAGATGTCAAAACAAAGGAAATGAAAGACATCACTTCTTGGATAATGAGCTGAAATTAAACTCTCTGGAGTTAAACTCTCCAGCTCACTGCACGGCTGTCTTTAGTGTACACACACACACACACACACACACACCTAGGGCAGTGCTTCTCAAATAGTGGGGTGCGGTATGATGCGAGGGGGGTGTGGTGTGATGCCGAGGGAGCATGTATGACCCTGTGGAACATGCTTTTATGGAACAGTGTACAGGAATTAAGTGTGATTGCACCTCCACTCCACTAGTTAACAGTGGCGCTCTCATTGTCACGCTATGGTGTAGCGGTTTTTCGCATGAGCAAATAATATGAAGTTGCAGTAAACAACCCCTCAATCAGAGGAGAAAGGTGGATATATTAAGGCATAATAAATAAGGTTTTTTTTAAATTATTTCAGGCACATTGGTCCATTTTAAATCTTTTCTATTACAGATTAAAAAGCAATGTTAATGAAGTTTTTCTTTATTGTAAGTTGAACTATATTTCTTAGTTTAACTAATAACAATTTTACAGATAAATAATATAGTCGCTCGCGGGGCGGTTGGGGGATGTTTCTTTCTTCCTAGAGGGGGCACCACAGAAAGTAATTGAGAAGCACTGACCTGGGGCGATTTGGATCAGCCACATCACCTAAGGTTCATGTCTTTGGACTGTGGGAGGAAACTGGAGTACCCAGAGAAAACCCACTCAAGCATTGGAAGAACATGCACACTCCACACACAAACACCCGAGCCTGACACCTGAACTCAGTGCCTCTTGCTGTGAGGCAGACATGCTAACCACACACAGCATAGTGACATTAAATGTTATGAATTGCTTGTAAAACAGGTTAACATTTTATGTTATCATTATAAACTTTATTTCATATAATAACAAATGTAGAAAATCTTAGAATGGTATAAACAAAAGAATATTAAATTCTACAGTCAAATGCACACACTCTTAAAAGTGTAAAATTACTCTTAAAGGTTTCCTGGAAGAGCCACATCACTAACAAGCGGCTCTACAATAGCTTACAGAAGCTCTCCCGCATCATGTACAACCACCATTCTGTCATTGCTGGCCATGTGAAGTATCAGGAAGCGATGTCTGTGAAGGTCTTGCCAGGCAGCAAGAAGGTCTGACCCTCAAGAAATTAATCATGGAGAATGTTTAGACCCTCTGTGTGCCATGTTTGACTGATGATGATGATGATGATGATGATGATGATGATGATGATGATGATCGATTTATGAAGTCATACAGTATTGTGTTTCTCTAGATTTTCTAGTCAGCTTGGCCACCCCCCACAGTTTCACAGTATTACCCAGAAGTCACCCATAGTATCACTTGTAAATGAAGGGGTGTAGTATGTGTGATACCTATAGTGGTGATAACAGTGCCAGCAAAGAAGAACGAGCTGCTTAGATCCCATAAACTTGTCACATTGGATGAATTTCCAGAAGGATTTACTCCTGTGCGAATGGCTGACATCACTTGCTGCAAACAAAGAACAGAAAAATCTAGCATTAGTGCTGTAGCTTCATACAATACAGTATAAAACAGTATAAAAAAAAACAACAGACCTATATATATATATATATATATATATAAAACAGTATACAGACGCTCCCCGACTTACGTTTTTAATTGGTTCCGTACGGCCAAACCTAAGTTGAAAGTGAACGTAAGTTCTTACAGTGACGTATGACATATGACGTGTGACGTATGACGCTCATAACTGCACTATACATCCATAAATACCATTACCGTATCTCATAAAACATCCCTAAATCAATTATTATAAACATAACATTGTGAAATAATATCAAATATATCAAATAATATCAACATAAATTTCAAGTAAATTAAAATCAAGCAAAATAATTTCAAATGGATAAATTTTAATCAAATTCACTCATCAAATATCAAATACAGTATCAAATATAACCTTTATTATTCTCTATGATGCGATCTTTCTGCTTGTAAATGGTTCCGATGGTCGACGGATGGTCACTGTACATGAAGCAGAGCCGAGCCACATTAATATGTGAGGCGCTCAAAACCGAAAGTAGTGTACTTGCTGTGCTTGAGACAAAGCGTGGGTTTATACAGACTTCCGGTCTTTCAAGTGAGCAAGGGCGCCGTTGAACTCATTTAGTTCACAGCCTGCACTAATGTGAATCACCAGCAGAGCGAAGAGTTCTCTTTTTTTTCTGGATTTGGGTTTTCATTCATTTTACAACTCTCTTTGCTTCACTGAGTATGCATGGTAGATTGCGCCGATCCGAGCAGATAGTTAATTCGTCTCTGCGTATGAGACTAGGGTTACAAAAGTCCACAAAACAGTGTAAACACACAAAGATCACAGAGACGACATCTTAACACAAGGGTAACACGCTCTATATATATAAAAACTGAACTGGGAAGAAGGGGCACGTTCAGTCTCTCATTTGTAAACAATGGACGCAGTATCATTACGTCATTGCATCATTACATCAGCGTACCTCGTAGGTAGGTACGTCTAAACTCAAAATTTGCCTTTTTTTAAAAAAAAAATGCAAAATCGAAAAAACGTAAAATGGATGATCGTAAGTCGGGCAGCGTCTGTACAGTACAAAAGTGATGGGCAGCATGGTGATGTAATACTTAGCACATCCAAAAGATATGCACATTAGGCTAATTGGCGATCTCAAATTTCCCCGATGTGTGTGTGTGTGTGTGTGTGTGTGTGTGTGTGTGTGTGTGTGTGTGTGTGTGTGTGTGTGTGTGTGTGTGTGTGTGTGTGTGTGTGTGTGTTGCCCTGCAATGGTCTGTCAAGCTGTAGAGAGCGTATCACGTGTTACTCAGTGTCAGCTGAGATAAGCCCGCCAGTGTATTCATCATCCACTCTTGGCTGTGCTGATTTAAAATATTAAACATAATCAACATGTTAGCGCATAGGGGGAACCCAGGGTTGAGAAAGGCAGTGGGCACAGAGTATAACCTGGAAGTGTGTGCGGTTTATTTTCTATTACAAAGCAGTGTGATAGCTGATGGAAGACTGAAAATAAATTAATGAAATCTGTCATAGTATCCAATGTCTGAAAATTTCCCCAGTGGTTAGGATTGCATGAATTACAGTTCAGTATGTCATATGACCCAGGCATTACCCAGTGATTGATAATGGAGGTAATGGCAGCCTACTGATCAATCAAATCTGACAACTTATCCATAATATACATTTAACTGAAGTTTAAATCATTTCACTTGTCTGTCATGGTACTGCATTACACATATTTTGAAATTACTGTCAGGGGCAACCATAATGCACAGTCACCCACACTCACAAACACACACACACACACTCACACACACACACACACACACAGAGACATACACACACACACACACACACACACACACACTGTTCTTGGACATGCCTGTCTAATGCTGTAGGTGTGAATACCTTCCCTTTTCTCTAACATATTTTCTGTTATCTGGTAAACTCTTCTGCCATGATGTATCTGTCAGTATCATTTACCATAATTACACTTTTTTTTCATTTAGCAAATTCACTTTGATTAAATGAAGTAACTATGAGTGTTTACATTGTTTCTTGGCTCTTTTAGTCATTACTATCATTTTTCCAAGCACTTTTGTTCATTCATTAGTTTTCTGAGCCACTTAATCGTAATTGGGGGGGGCTGGCACTCCTCTTAGCCAAGTCCGAGAGAGGGCGAGGTACACCCTAGACAGTTCACCAGGCCATCACAGGGCCAACACTCACACAACCATCCATACTCACATTCACACTTAGGAGCGATTTGAAACAGCCAATCACTACTGTGCATATTTTTGGTTGTGGGAGGAAACAAGAGTACCCAGAGGAAATATATGCAAGCACAGGGAGAACATGCAAACTCCACACAGAAATCCCCGAGCTGGGAATTGAACCCAGGACCTTCTTGCTGTGAAGCGATACGTGCTAACCATTACACCACGGTGCCACCTGCACTTTTCTTATTTATTATTAAGGTGGAAGGATGCAATAAAATATTAAAGCAGTTTTTCACTTATTTAAAGCATTTTTCAATCACTGTGCCACGGTACACAAGCTGTGAGATATTGGCTGGTGTGAGATAGAAAATTATCCAATAATTGGTCTAAAAAAATATATTTTGAAAACAATTTAATTATTATCCACAAAATATACAAATAATGCATTCTTGTCAAGTGTCTGTACTGTCTAGTGATTGGCAGAGTAACCATGTAATACTCTTCCCTATCAGTAGGTGGCAGCAGGTAGCTAATTGCTTTGTACTTTAAGACAAGAGATTTAGTGATGCATAGATGCGTCAGGTGGCGATGAAAATGGCATTGTGCCCAGAAAGACTATATGGTGACAGTGAAGAAGTTTTGTAAAGGAAAGATCTCTGGACAAAATTCGGGCCCAGGTGAAAGCCCAAGTAAGAGAGCAGGTCCAAAGAAACAAAGACAGTTCGCTCAAAGTCTGAGTGAGTATAAATATGAACAATTATAAAATATGTTTTCTTTGTGTTTGTTTGATTCCTATTCAAGACACTTTGATAAGACAACTTTATATTTTCAATATAGGCTACAGAGTTTCATTTTATAACATTACCTTCTGGTGGTGTGGCTCATGATTTTTTTTTTTAATATGCTTTGGCTCAAAAAAGGCTGAAGTCACTGTAATAAATCATTTTCCTGGGTTGAACTACAGCGTCTTTAAAATATCGTAAAGGAAGAAAGAATACGATCATTTTGCTACCAGAGATAAGAGTTTCTTATTGTAAAAACAAAATAAACAAATGAAAATAGTATTCCCCTGATACTGTCTTAAGATAGCAATCACACTCAAGCCATGTAATACACGAGTTATTACCACCATTATTGTTGTTGTTATTGTTGTTTTTACAACTACTTCCACTTCTACTACCACCATTGCTATTAGTACTACTACTACTACTACTACTACTACTACTACTACTCCTACTCCCACTACTACTGCTACTACTACTACTACTACTACTACTACTACTACTACTACCACTACCACTATTACTACTACTACTACTACTACTACTACTACTACTACTACTACTACTACCACCACTACCACCAGTACTACCACTACTACCACTACTACTACTACTACTACTACCATCATTATCATTAATTCACCACTACTACTACTCCCACCATTACTACCACTACTACTACTACCACTACTACTACCAATTACTACTACTACTACTAATCCCAATCACTCATCACACTACTACTACTACTACTACTACTACTACCGCTACTACTACTACTACCACCTATTACTACTACTACTACTACTACTACTATCATTGTTCCACTACTCACTACTACCACTACTACTCCCACTATTACTACTACTACTACTACCACCACCACCACCTACTCCCACCATAACCACTACTACTACTACTACTACTACTACTACTACCACGACACACTACCACTACTACTACTACTACTACTACTACCACTATCATTACTCCCACTACTACTACCTAATACTACTACTACCACTATTACTACCACTACTACTACTACTACTACTACTACTACTACCACTACCACCAATTATCATTACTACTACTACTACTACTACTACTACTACTACTACCATCATTACCCTGCACTATCATCACTACTACTACTACTACTACTACTACTACCATTATTACTACCAATTACCACTAACTACTACTACTCCCACCACTAATCACTACTACTACTACTACTACTACTACTACTACTACTACCATCATTGCTCCCACAACTACTACTACACCCACTATTACTACTACTACCACCACCACTACTACCCCCACTATAAGTACTACTACTACTACTACTACTACTACAATAATTACTACTATCATTACTACCACTACTACTACTACTACTACTACTACTACTACTACTACTACTACTATCATTGCTCCCACTACTACTACTACTCCCACTATTACTACTACTACTACCACTACCACTACTACTCCCACTATAAGTACTACTACTACTACTACTACTACTACAATAATTACTACTATCATTACTACCACTACTACTACTACTACTACTACTACTACTACTACTATCATTACTCCCACTACTACTACTCCCACTATTACTACCACTACTACTACTACTACTACTACTACTACTACTACTACTACTACTCCCACTACTACTGCTACTACTACTACTACTACTACTACTACTACTACTACTGCTACCACCACCACTATTACTACCACTACTACTACTACTACTACAACACCACTACCATCATTACTACCACTACTACTACTACTTCTACTACTACTACTACTACTATCATTACTCCCACTACTACTACTCCCACTATTACTACCACTACTACTACTACTACTACTACTACTACTACTACTACTACTACTCCCATCAATACTGCCAATACTACTACTACTACTACTACCTACTACTACTACTGCTACCACTCACCACTCATTATTACTACTACTACTACCACTCACTACTACCATCATTACTACTACCAATTACTACTCCCACCACTACCTACTACTACTACCACTACTATCACTACTACTATTACTACTACTACTACCGCTACTACTACTACCACTCATTTACTGCTACTACTACTACTACCACTACTCACTACCATCATTGTCTCCCCACTACTACTACTACTACTCCCACTATTACTACTACTACTACCACTACCACTACTACTCCCACTATAACTACTACTACTACTACTACTACTACAACAATAATTACTACTATCATTACTCCCACTACTACTACTACTACTACTACTACCACTACCACTACTACTACCACTTCTACTACTACTACTACTACTACTACTACTACTACTATCATTACTCCCACTACTACTACCACTACTACTCCCACTATTACTAATACTACTACTACCACTACCACTACTACTACTACTACTATTACTACCATTACTCCCACTACTACTACTACCACTACCACTACTACTACCACTTCTACTACTACTACTACTACTACTACTACTACTACTACTACTACTACTACTACTACTATCATTACTCCCACTACTACTACTACTACTACTACTACTCCCACTATTACTACTACTACTACTACTACCACTACCACTACTACTACTACTACTACTACTACTACTACTACTATTACTACTATCATGACTCCCACTACTACTACTACTACTACTACTACTACTACTATAATAATAATAATAATAATAATAATAATAATAATCATTCATTTTCTGTATCCACCCTGTGTGTTGCCCGTGATGGTCTGGTTCGGGGTGTAACCAGCATTCACCCAATGAGGGCTGAGATAGGCTCCAGCTTCCCTGTGACCCTAACAGGATTAAGCATTTTGCCAAATGAATAAATGAATGACTGAAAATTCATATCTCGAAGTGTGCTCAATGGATCTTTCAATATGTTGAATGTATATTGTCCCTGTATACTGAGAGAGGGAGAGAGGGAGAGAGAGAGAGAGAGAGAGAGGGGGGGGGGGGTGGGTATGGTTATTCTTTTCTGTATGGGTCATTTCGTGCATTTTTTTTATCTTTGTACCCACATGCCTACGTACACCCTTAATTTTTAATCACAGGGTTGCATCTATATTTTTTCTTTTTACTCTTAGATTTTTTTTCTTTTCTTTTTTTTTTTTTTTTTTTTTGCTTCCAGGGATTTTTTTTTACAAGCATTACAAAGAAAAAAATCTATACAATGTTGTTGACAGTGCTTGTGTTACATAGTTTGGAAAAAATGAAGCAAACTATAATGGAAATGGAACTGAAAACTATATTGGGATCATATACAATCATATATGGCTGAATTACACTAATCATAACATGATTTATTATATCCACTGGATATGAGTAAACTAGCTCTCTGATTGGATCATCTACAACTAGGATATTATCTCATATAATGTAATCACAGAAGAACAAAATGACAGACCAGCGGACCATGACATGCAATGCTTGCCACCTGTCTCTTTAGAAATCACTGCACATGTGTATTTAAGAGTGACCTTTAACATTTCAAGGGAAAGCACTATCCACCCTCTTGTACAATTGAGCTCACAGATGCCATGTTTGGCTTAACTGTGAGTGACAGGGAAGTGAGTGTATGCCACCCTTCCCACCCAGGAGAGTTGGCTAATTAGCATGTTACAAACCTCTTAAATATTGTGGAATAGGATGATTTTTGATATTTTGGTTTATATTGGTTTGAACCTGGCAGGGGTTTGCACTCTCTGAGTGCTAATATTTCGCTTGATTCTGATTAGATTTGCTTTTTTTTTTTTTTGCTCACACCTCTCCTCGCATCATGTTTCTTGTTTCATAATAAAAAGGTGCAACATTCAGTCAGATACGATGCTGATGACTGCCAAATATTACTACATTAACATTTTGATTTGCTGTTTCTTTCTCTATTAAAGACTATAGCACTAAATAAATCAAGCTGAATCCAATGACGATTCATAATAAATGCTCTGTCTCTCTTTTTTGTTTTCTCCTGGCACTGGAGGAAGGTAGCTATTCTACTGCTGCAGAGCTTTCACTTCCAACACCAACACTGCCATGCTTAATTACTCCCACTGAGCAAAAACAGCACAGCCATTTATCTGCGAAAAAGAGCAGTGCCATGGGAAAGACAAGCTCCCTATAGGCATGACTCCCAGAGGATTTCAAGCTAATGTCTGATATTTATTACCACACATATCTTCATTATCCAGTTGTCCTCACACCACCAATTTGAAGCCATTTCTACTTGGAGTTTCCTCAAGATCTAAAATAACCAAAATGTTTTTGTTTAATATTGTTAACCCTTTAACACCCAGCAGGACCACATGGTCCTCTTTCAAAAATGCTTAACTTCTAGATGCATTGTACTCGGTGCTGCTGCCGTTCAGAACATGTTCTATACTTGTTATGGTGTCACCTGATGCAACACAGCTTGGTCCCACATGTCTCAGTCAGCTATGAGACGACCTTGAGTGTTGTTCACGAATTGGTGAGTGTTATTATTTGTTATTAATGTTATTGTCATGTTCTTCTTCTTCTTCTACTTCTTCTTCTTCCTCTTATTATTATGATTATTATTATTATTATTATTATTATTTGTGTAATTATAATTTTGTTGAAAGAAATGTGTCCGAGGTGTTACCTAAGGTTGTTTTGATTAGGAAAAAGTAATGATATATATATATATATATATATATATATATATATATATATATATATATATATATATATATATATATATATATTTTTTTTTTTTTTTTTTTTTTTTAACTGCAAAAATAATTCAGGTGTTAAAGGGTTAAATACTGCAAACAATAAGTGCAGTGGTACCCCTCCTTATGATAGTCCGAGCAAATGAAAAATTCAGTTTATGAAAAACATTTTCCTCAAGTTTTTGTTTCTGTTTAGGAAACAAGTTCTCCTTATGAAACTCACCAAATGCGCCATTCAAACATTCAAACGCGCCATTCAAACATTCAAACAATGCGCGCGTTGCTCTCCCATTGGCTGTCTCCCAACATCCCGCCCCGCTGCCCTCTCATTGGCTTGGAGGGATGACACAGCTCCCTCCCATTGGCTATCTCCCAACATCCCGCCCTGCTGGCCTACCATTGGCTAGGAGGGATGATGCAGCTTGTTTCATGAGTTTTTCGAGTGTGCTCATTGCAACTTTATTTTTTGGCTCAGGCTTTTAACTTTGCATAAACATTTGTAAGATTATAACTCTGATAAGAAGACATGGTCAACACAAAGTAAGTACCTTAAAAGGTATGCTTTTATAAATTTTATTTGTTAAAGTTTATTTGTTATATATTTGTAGTTGAAGACTCTATATGGGCTAAGCAGTGGTGTCCTGGTGGTAAAGGTGCTGGCTCACTGATCCTAAGGTCAGGGTTCAAGTCCCACTCTCAATGGGTTGTTACAGCAAACTGGGTTATCAAAGGCCAGCCATGTCTCTCACTGTCTATGGTGAGAGGTTCATATAAAAGAAGCATTGCTGACTTTCGTCAAGAGTAGCTGCATAGCCTTCAGCATATGTCCGCCCTGCAATGGTCTGGCAAGCTGTACAAGGTGTACTCTGCCCTCACCCTGAGTTGGATGTGATGGGTGCCAGCCTCCCTGCGACCCTAATTAGGATTAAGCAGTTCAGAAAATGGATGAATTAATGATTCTATATGGTTGTCAAACTCATTTTCACTGAGGGCCACACTCCTACATTTAAAGATCAACCATGAAATCTGCATGGCAAAATGATTCATTTTGGGATTTATCTCCTTTTCATTTATTCACTTGCATTTGCTGACAACGTTTATCATCAACAAGCTACTATGCAATCTTTTTTAGTCAAGCATGACCAACTGTTTGCATAAAATATTCTGCTGCTGCCGCCATCTAGTGGAGGGATGATGAATTAAGTATCATGGTAATGGTTGATGTCTGATAATTTTTTTAGAAATCTCTTGCAGGCTACATGAAATGGGTTAGCAGGCCGGATTAAGTCTGACACCTGTTTTAGATGCAAAGATCTTTTGTCCCACCTGGTATCTTTTGTTTAAAATGGCATTTTTTTATTATAGTTTTATGGCCATGTTCATTAATTTCACTTTAATTGCAATGAAATGCAATTGCAATGTAACTTTAAAATTTCTTCAAACAAAAATTGTCTGAACAAAACTTCAAAGTTTTTGTATTGGAAATCTTTCTTTTTGTCCAAATATGGTTTTGTAATACAGTAAAACTATTACAGAACCTATACAAAGCAAACAAGACATTAAGCTAATCACAAAGCAGTAAAAAAATGTAATAATAATAATAAAGTACAGCAAAATTACAAATAGATGAAATAATAATAATAAAAAAAACAGTATTCACTTGCGGCACTGATGTTCTTGCTGCAACCATGCTGTGGAATCTTATGCTGAGTTGCCTGAATTTATAATAAGGCAGTTTGTTATGGGCGGCTAAGATGGGTGCCACCGTAAATAGGATCAAGCGACTTAGAAAATGAATAAATGGATGAGTTTCATATGGGCAGGGATGCTAAATGACTGTATGTGCAAGAACTTAATGTAAAGTGGTTTTCAGTTTGCCCTGTGATGACCTGGCGAGCTGTCCACAGTGTCCCACACCCTCAATAAGATGGCAGCCAGGCTCCACATGACACTATGTAGGATTAAGCAGTTTAGAAAAGGAATGATGGTTTTCCATTTCAATGCTTAAAGCCCCATGCTACAATGCACCAGTAGCCTTGGGAAAGCCCTTGATTCCTCTGGCAATGTTGATAATTGATTCTCCTTTCAGTTAAGATCAGGGATCTAAGACTACAGTGAGCACCAATTTTTACAAGTTAAAACTAAGCCTGAAAAATGGCTTATATGAGCAGGGGCTTTGAGTAAAGTGGAGAGTGGGTGCAGACTGAAATCAAAATCCATTTACAGAAATAATTAAATCAGTGGGTGTACAGTTATAGGATTACTGTCAGTATGAATGTTTAAATATCAGAAATAAAATGCAACCTACTTTTCGGTTTACTCAAAAGTAAGCCGCATGGAGGTGCAGTGGTTAGCACAGGGTTCGAAGCTTGCAGCAAATACTGTCTAGAATACTGTCTAGAATTTGCACGGTCTCTAGAGTTTCCTCCTGGTGCTCTGGTTTCAACCCACAGTCCAAAGCCGTGAAATTTAAGTCAACTAACTGTTCATACTTACCCATAGGTGTAAATAAAAGAGAGGATAGTTGTTTATTTTTGTGTTAGCCATGAGATAGGTCCATGGTAAAATATGGCCAGGGTGTTTCCGGTCACTTATCAAAAGTCAGCTGAGTTTGGCTCCAGATCGGCCATATCAGGCGTGGCCAACCAGACAGAGACCAAGAGCCACATTTTTTTTCAGTGTTACCGCAAAAAGCCACATGATACACATGGGCACACATGAACATCACCTATCCCTTTCTGTCTCACACACACACATCCACACACACCCTCTCACACACACACACACAAACACACACACACACACACACACTCACACACACACACACACACTCACTCATACACACACACAGCTCTGCTCAGCCAGATTTGTTGTAAATTCACACACCAACAGGATAAAATACATTTTTAAAGGTCACAGTGCAACTGTGATTCAATAGCCATGTTAATGTCAGATATTCTGTGTTCAACAGTGTGACGGGACAGTTGGACGTCCGATACCATGCATTTTAGTTTGTTGTTTAGTTTGTCGCAACAACGTCACTGAGGGACTTTATAAAATAACTCTCCTTCGTTGTATGGCGTTTTGGTCCGTGTAGTGTTCCAAGCCAGTCGATACGATGTAAACATTACGATCTCTGAGTGCTTTGTAAATTTTTGGAAAAACCTTATCTGCTTTTCTTCCTGACTTTTCAAAGTCAACAACTTGTGCTTGTGAAGTTCAGTCCTTTTAGGAAATTCCTGGTCAAGGTTATCATGCAGTGAGCTGAAGTGGTGCTGAAGATTTGAAATTTTGAAATACGCCAATGACACCTGACATATAAGGCAGAAAGGCTTTCCATTACATTCAAGAAGAAGAACAACAACAAAAAAAACCCTCTCAAACTATGTTAAAAATGTCCTTTGTTCATCTTCATATTTTTATTTTGCTGTGCATTATTTCTTCCGCTTTAAGAGCAAATTTGACATAAATTGTGCACTGAAATGTTCTGCCCAGACTGGGAAGCTTGGCAGTATTTTCATCTCACGCACATAAGCATTTGTCAATAATACCATATTGAACTCAAGCAAAGCAAACATGCACAAAAAAAAAAAAACAAAAAAAACACACACTAACTTCGATATGAACATAAGAGCCGTATGAAACTGGGCAAAGAGTCGCATGTGGCTCGGAAGCCGTGGGTTGGCCACGCCTGGTATATATATACATATATATATATATATATATATATATATATATATATATATATATATATATATATATATATATATATATATATATTGGTACCGCAATTTACGAAATTAATCCGTTCAAGTATTAGTTCCATAACCTGGATTTTTCGTAAGTTGAACCACATTTTACATGTAAAACATGTAATTCGTTCCAAGGACCCCGATACTACCCCCTAAACCCTTTAAAAATTATAAAAGCATACCTTTTAAGACCATCTGCTTAAATATCATATCGATAGAAGACGGGTTTCGCCATATTCCTTTGCGATATCACTCAACCGCATGCCACGAGCCCGCTTCTTCTTTTCAATCGCACCTGGAATCACACATGCGTGCACGTGTGTGTGTGTGTGTGTGTGTGTGTGTGTGTGTGTGTGTGTGTGTGTGTGTGTGTGTGTGTGTGTGTGTGTGTGTATGTGTGTGCGTACATGGGCGTGTTTAGGCAGAGTTATAATCTTACAAATGTTTATGGAAGGTTAAAAGCCTGAGTAAAAAAAAAATAAAGTTGCAATGAGCACACTCAAAAACCTCATGAAACAACAATAACTATGTCATTTACATGAAAAGCATTATGGGAGATGCAGCTCCATAATAGCCAATGGGAGCGAGCTGCGTCATCCCTACTAGCCAATGGAAAGCCAGCGGGGTGGGATGTTGCTCGTGCATTGTTTGAATGTTTGAATGGCGCATTTTAATGTTGGAATGGCGCGTTTGAATGTTGGAATGGCAGGTTTGGCGCGTTTCATAAGGAGAACTTGTTTTTTCAGGGACAAAAAATTTTGGAAAATGTATTTCGTAACCTCGATTTTTCGTTTGCTGGGACTATCGTATGGTGAGGTACCACTGTGTGTGTGTGTGTGTGTGTGTGTGTGTGTGTGTGTGTGTGTATATATATATATATATATATATATACATATATATATATATATATATATATATATATATATATATGTAAAACAATAAAAATAAAAGGACAGGACAAAGACTTTCTATTGAAACTCCATTTATCACTACAGATCTGTTTCGAGGGGTGGTGAAACCATCCTCTCTGTTCAGGTGATCTGACCTTTCTTCTGTAATCACCTGAAGAGAGAGGATGGTTTCACCACCCCTCGAAACAGATCTGTAGTGATAAATGGAGTTTCAATAGAAAGTCTTTGTCCTGTCCTTTTATTTTTATTGTTATTTGCTCTACCAAAAAGTATTGAGCACTCTCCTACGGAAGGATCTACTCAGAAAATCATATATATATATGGATAAATAGATGGATGGATATGTCCTTGAAAGGCTGGATTTCTAGAGCAGTGTATGGTGGTCAGATCAAAGAATCAAAAAAAAAAAAAGCCAGTGATGCAGAATTGGTGGTTTCATGCTCGGTAGTGAGATGTTCAAGGCTTTGAATTCTTCAACATGTTAATCAAATTCTTTTCACAGGTGAATATCAGTTATAGTAAAGCCCCATTCATTCCATATCCTATTGTGCTTAGTCTTTAAAGAAAATCCCACGTAATCTCAGTCTAAGCTTATCCTTTAAAAAGATAAGCCTTTGCTAGCTTTTTTCTATTCACTCGAGGATCCAATGCTGCAGCCTTGCTTGGTTTTCTCCACCTGAAAAAAAGTTAAGTGAGCAGATTTTGTCCGGTAATGCAGTGAATGCATTTTAGAGCGAGAGAATATAAGAGGCCTTAATGTGAGTCATTGCTCACTCTTGTCCCCTGCTAACTGTACCCTTTATATTTCCCTTTGTGTCACAGTGTGCTGCTAATAAACCTGGCAAGGGAGGAAGTCAAAATAATAAGGGAGGAAGTCAAAATAATATTGGGAGCATGACGGATTTACTGCTTATGCTTTCTTTATCTTTATCTCTTTTTTAATACTGAAGGAACGTGTTCACAAATAGTTATATATGGTTATTTGTTTCCTGAAGCTGCCTGAAAGACAGATTTTTCATTAAAATTCAAATTACTACATCTTTTGAAGCAGATTCATACAATCAGTCAGCATAGTGGTGAGAATCTTATAAGAGCAAATTTCACTCATGGGAACAGGCTGACACTCTGGCAAGCCGAGAAGATATGAGGAGTCAATAAGAGCCTTAAGGCATTGGTCAAAATTTGTCTCGAATTATAAAAATGCTGGCTGACCATCATAGCTTAAAAGGCCTGGAGTTAGCACTTGTCCATTCAACAAAGAGATATGGATGGAGAAAATTTTTAACTTTTAAATTTTAAATTTTAGTATAGTACAGGGATCCCTCGCTACTTTGCGCTTCAATTCATGCAGCTTCAGTGCATTGTTTTTTTTTTGTTTGTTTGGTTTTTTTTTTTTTTTAATAAGGAAATTAAGGAAGAATACGGGAAAAAGTTAAGGAAAATGCCACATAAACAAGGCCAATTATTAAAAAAAAAAAAAAAACTCGAAACCAACACAAAACGAAAAGCAACCCAAAACCTCCCATCAAAACATTGTTGTGAGGTGCACATCTGAGTGTATGCACATGCATCTGCACATCTGTGTGTGTATTTATATTTTATTTACATCTTATGCATCATTTTTGAATGTTTAATTGTTATTATAAGTATTTATAGCATTGAATATGTATTTCTTCTTCTTCTCCTTTCGGCTTTTCCCTTCAGGGGTCGCTACAGCGAATCATCTGCCTCCATCTCACCCTATCCTCTACATCTTCTTCTCTTACACCAACTACCTTCATGTCCTCCTTCACCACATTAATGAATCTTCTCTTTGGTCTTCCTCTAGGCCTTCTGCCTGGTAGTGCCAACCTCAGCATCCTACTACCAATATACTCACTATCCCTCCTCTGTACATGTCCAAACCATCTCAATCTAGCCTCTCTGACTTTGTCTCTAAAATGTCTTACATGTGCTGTCCCTCTGATGTGCTCATTCCTGATCCTATCCATCCTCGTTACTCCCAAAGAGAACCTCAACATTTTCATCTCTGCTACCTCCAGCTCTGCCTCCTGTCTTTTCCCCAGGGCCACTGTTTCTAACCCATACAACATCGCTGGCCTCATCACCATCTTGTACACTTTTCCTTTCATTTTTGCTGATACCTTCCTATCACACATCACACCGGACACTTTTCTCCAACCATTCCAACCTGCCTGCACACCCTTCTTCACCTCTTTTCCACACTCTCCATTGCTCTGGATTGTTGAGCCTAAGTACTTAAAATCCTCCACCTTCCTTATCTCTGCTTCCTGTAACCTCACCGTTCCTCTTGGGTCCTTGTCATTCATACACATGTATTCTGTCTTACTGAGGCTAACCTTCATTCCTCTCCTTTCCAGGGCATACCTCCACCTCTCTAGATTTTTCTGCACTTGTTCTCTGCTCTCACTACAGATCACAATGTCATCTGCAAACATCATAGTTCATGGGGAATCTTGTCTAATCTCGTCTGTCAGCCTGTCCATCACCATAGCAAACAAGAAGAGGCTCAGAGCTGAGCCTTGATGCAGTCCTACCTCTTGTAAATATTTACAAGAAAAATCTTGGAATTTAAATTTTCATCCCAACAGTACATTTACATTTTCCACATTTGGCAGACGCCTTTATCCAGGGTGAATTACATTTATCACTTTTATACAACTGATCTATTGAGAGTTAAGGGTCTTGCTGAAAGTCCCACTACGTGGTAGTGAGGCTTGAATCCTCGACATCTACATTAGTAATCCAGAACCTTAACTGCTGAGCCACCACTGCCCTATTTAATGTGAGAGACTGCCAGTGTTGTTCATCTATTCAAGTGACTGAAGGAAGCTGATGGAGAAAGCCAGCCATAAACCCTGCAGTACAGAAGACCATTAGCTGCAGTATTCCAGAATTAAAGTAATTCTTTAAATTTTTATTAAAGCTTAAAAATACTTTGGACAATTGGTTACTTTCAGAAATGTGTCAAGCTGATCCGGTTGCTGTCCGTGGTGCCAGAATGATGCTTGGGGCTGATCACTACAGTATTACAGTTCATGAGGTAAAATATGAAATAGCATGTTAGCATATTAACAGTCAGGCTGCATCTCCATGTGTGTTTATGAGTAGCCTTGAGTATTTCATTCAAATACCAAGCTAATAATATATATAAGACAGTGATCACATAGGGGTACAATAGAAAAGTGACTGCTGTGAATGGCTATTCGCAGCATTCACTTTTGTCTTAAATTTATTGATGGCATCATCATATTTTGGTCGGCTGGTTTGTGAATTCATTGCAAAAAATTTCAAACATATTTGAAAGTCATAAAATGAGGTGGGTGTTGGTAGCCTCAAACTCTTCTCAAACAGTCTGCACATGTAGCAAAGAGATCGCAAAGTTCTTGTTTTGCTTGAAAATTGTTTGCTTTTTGTTCACAAGAAAAACTAACAATTTTAACACTGTCACAATTAAAGTTTGAGGCGTACTGGCACCGCCATATTCTGTATATTATGTCATCAATCATATTGTATTCACATTTTGTTTGCAATGCTAATTCACAAATAAAAAGTAAATGGTTTGAAAACAAAATGCAAACAAAACATGACTGATTTAAGACAGGACATTACTTTAAACAACTGCAGATCAATCACAAATTACTCACAAATCAGTCATAAAAATTGTCATGCAAACTTCTTTTGCTCGATATACAGGGATCCCTCCCCACTTCACGCTTCAAATCACGCGGCTTCAGTGCATCGCGGTTTTTTTGCTCTGTTTTGTTTTTTAAATATTCATCGAATTAAAAAATAAAGAAATATAGGGGAAAAGTTAAGGCAGGGGTGGCCTAGTGGTATAGGGAGCTGGATCACCTAAGTTTGGGGGTTCCAGCCCCATGCTCCACAAGGTTGTCACTGCCCCCCTCCCCCCCATTGCACCTAACTGGGTTGTCAAAGGCGGGCCATGTCTCTCACTGTCTATGGTGAGAGGTCCATGTAAAAGAACCATTGTTGACTTTTGTAAAAAAGTCGCTGCAAAGCCGTCAGCGTGTTTCTGTCCCTTGCTGAAGGGTTGTGTCAGGAAGGGCATCCGACGTAAAAACCTATTCCAAATCAAACGTGCAAATCAGATGATTCACTGTGGCGACTCCTGAAAAAGGGAAAAGCAGAGAGGAAATCTCTCTCTATCTCAGAAAGAAAAAGTTAAGGAAAATGCTGCAAAAGCAATGCCAATTATGCAAAAAAAAAAAAAAAAAAAAAAAAAAAAACCTCCCATCAAAACTAGTTACATTTTTGTGAGCTGCGTATCTGAGTGCTTGCACGCGCATGTGCACGTCTGTATGTGTGTGTATTTGTATTTTATTTACATCTTATGCGTTTATTATTGTCTTATGCATTATTATAAGTATTTATAACATTGGCTATGTATTTATTGATATTATCTACACATATGCATGTACATATACGTCAGTCAGAGGGGGTTGGGGAGTGATCCTACTTCGCAGAATTCGTGGTCACAGCGGGATCTCAGTCCCAATTAGCTGTGGAAAGTGAGGGGTCCCGGAACTTATTAAAGCCAAAAAAAAGAAAAGAAAAATTCCTTCACATGGAGCCAAAAACAAATTTATCTTGAATTTGAAAATTCACAAAAACAAAAACATTTTCAAAAAAATCAATTTGCATCAGTCACTTTCTTATCACGCCTAAGTGTGATCAACCTTTTAAATAATCGCCATAACTAAGCCTACATTTAAATCGTGTAGAGTGGGTAAGTGTATACATTTCTTGCCTCACCTTCACTAATTCCTCCAGCTCTGTAGAATTGACGCAGGGGTGTTCTATAAGAAACTGAAGCTTCTGGCTGAGGATCGCAAGTTTCTGTGAGTTTTCATAAGGCTGCTCCAGGGCCTTGAACACAGTGGCTCCCATGATAAGATAGAGGACGACCAACAGGAAGACGGTGAGCACAGTTTTCCAACGCATGACGGTTACATGTGGCTCAAAGTCGTCCTGAGAATTCAACACCACGGGCTTGGCAGAGAAAGACAGACGGGGCTTGGAGTTGTGAGCAGCGGCTTTGGGGTCCAGAAGATCAGGAGCGGCCACTGTGTTTGAAAGGAAGAGATTGATGAAAGGATGTTTGGATGGATTCTTCTTTTCGCCTTTTATTAATTCAATAAGAATCTATTTTCAGCAACATCTTATACAAATATGTAAATATTAATATCCACTCTACTGTTAAGTTAGGAATAAAGTACTCTATTTATTTATTTATTTATTTATGTATTAATTTATTTATAGTTGTGTAGCATCCAAAGCAAATTAATTCCTGTTTTAATAAAATTATAGTATATAGTATTATAGTATAAAATTATATCATTAATATTCAATCTGACAGAGAATCACCTATATTCTTTTAAAAATGGAGACTCATTTCCTAAAAAAATTAAACGTTGTGTAGGGTTTATAATATATAAATATAATAAATAGCCATTGAGTTAAAATTTACATTTTACAGCACAGACCAGACCTTAAGATTCAATATGAAACCTACAGTGGGCAGTGGTGGCCTAGTGGTATAGAACGCCGGAGCGCCGATCCTATGGTTGGCGGATCGAGTCGCACTCTCCACAATATTGTCACTGTCCCCCCAGTGCAGCTAACTGGGTTATAAAAGGTCAGCCATATATCTCACTGTCTATGGTGTGAGGTTAATGTAAAAGAACTATTGCTGACTTTTGACAAGAGTAGGCTACAAAGCCGTCAGCATGTTTCCGCCCTGCGATGGCCTGGCGAGCTGTCCAGGGTGTACTCTATCCTCGCCTGGAGTCAGCTGGGATGGCCACTAGCCTCCCAGCGACCCTAATTAGGATTAAGCAGTTACGGAAAATGAACTGAACCTACAGTAACGAATCTTATTCTGCTTCTGATACATCGATCTGAGTTGTAATGGCATGAAATGAAGTAGAAAGAGTGCTGTACTTCTCTGAGTCTCTTTTCAGGATGGATTTTTTACAGGCACATGGGCAAGTAATTCAAAGGCTACCAAAAGAATTGGAATTATTTTAAAGTAATTGGTTTTAATAGTGCAGTATAAGTGCTCGATAACTTATGTGCAATACCTCGAGGAGCTAATTTTGGACTTCATTCATTCACTTTCTGAACCGCTTAATCCTAATTAGGGTCACGGGGAGGCTGGTGCCCATGTCAGCCGACTCTGGGCGAGGACAGAGTATACCCTAGACAACATGCCAGGCCATCGCAGGGCAGAAACATGATTATGGCTATGCAGCTACTCTTGTCACAAGTCAAGTTCTTTTAGAACCTCACACTATGGACAGTCAGGGTAATGGCCGGCCTTTGATAACCCAGTTCGCTGCACTATTTCTGGTTACGGCTATTTTTTCTTGAGGCAGTTCTGCTTTCTGAACTGTAGTAAAAGTAATCAAACTACTGAACCCAAACTACCCAAACCCAAACTATTGTTCAACTGTGTACAGAAATTTTAGAAACTGCTATTCAACACAGTATTTTGGATGTATACCAATATTTATATTAATAAAAAAAAACTGAATAGAATAAAAATACTTGCATGAGAAGTAACCACATAAGTAACAACCAATTATCCTGTCCATGATTTTGGAACGTTTCAGAAAACCAAAATACCTGGAGGAAACCCACACAAGCACAAGGAGAGCATGCAAACTCTACACAGAAACATCGGAGCTGGGGAATTGAACCTCTGCCTTTCTGCTGTGAGGCAGGTGTACTAACCACTGCTCCACAGTATAGCAGGTAATGGTCTTGTTTAAAAGTTCATATATGGCTTCCAATTAATGTTCCATAGTAACAGCATATCTACTGGCACATTAATTTCAAAGTTATAAGCGCTATAGCCGTGCAACTATTTAACTTTTCTATGGCCTTCCACGTTTACCTTGACATTATGAAATCAAACCATCTCTAGGACTCTGGTATTACAGCGTCCTTACCAAATTTGGTGAAAATTTGTGCATTGGTGTGGTTAGGACTTTGACACAGATATTGTCCTGCAATATTTCCCTACAAGGCAAAGAAAAGATAAAAAAAAGAAAAGAAAATCGACCTGAAAAAACAATGTTGAAAGTAGGCATGAAACAAAAAATAATATACATCACTGGGTGAGTGAAAAAATGTTACTCAATACAGTGGAGCCTCGAAATCCAAATGCTCTAGAGTTCAAACAAATCGGAATCTGAACAAAAAATCTGGGATTTTTTTTATCCTGGAAACTGAACAAAAACTGGAAGTTGAACTCGAGAAACGCACGAGAAAAAACGAGACCGAGAGGGAGGAAAAGTGCACGACCTCCAGAAGTCTGAAAGTTGTTGTTACTATGTATCACCCTGTTAAAGCAAGCACTGTTCTGGGGAAGTCCGAAAGTTGTGGATAATATGTATCACCCTGATAACGCTAAAGCTAGCGCTAAAGTGCTAAAGCTAAGCTAAAGCATCAGCAGCGCTGAGAACACCTTTAACAATAAAGTCATGAGCCACTTCTGTAAGGTTTTGAAAAGAAGGCAGAAACAAGCCACGTTAGAAATGTTCTTCAAGAAAAGAAAGGAACATCCTGAAGAAGAGTCATCCATGCAAAGCGGTATCAAGAGAGAAAAAACACTTTTGGCTGATTTACCTGAAGCTGTTATGGAAGGGGATCCTCCTCCTCTCTCCCTTTCCAACATTTATGTATGCCAACTGCTCACCACCACAAAGGTTAAAATGCTTATCTTTATTGTTCTTATGCTTTAACTGCGCTGTGGTTTTTAGTTTACTGTGTTATGGTCTCTTTTGTGAGAGACTGGTTTTGGTGGCTCAACTCTCTATCTTTCTGTGCGTTGTAGGGGCGTGACTGCCACATGCGGGTGGAGTGCTAAACACACACATCTCATTTCACTTAGCAATCACAGGACTTCTATAAACGGAAAACGGATGAGCTTTAGTATTCACAGGGAAGGCACTAGAGCATGGGGAAATCGTAGTCACTGTTATAGAACCCCTGTGATTGCTAAGTGGAATCAAGTGTGTGTTTATCACTCCACCCACGTGTGGCAGCCACACCCCCTACAACACGCAGAGAGACAGTTAGAACCACCAAAATCAGAGTCTCTCACAACACAGACCATAACACACTAAAATATAAAACACAGAAAAGTTAAAGAGTCTCTCACAACACAGACCATAACATAGTGTTTACTTAATTTGTGGACCTATGGTATGAGTTACGATACCGCTAACTTCTGTTCAAAAGATGACAGAACAGATTAAGACCATTTACATTATTTGTAATTGGAAAAGCGGATTCAGAATCCGAACCAATCAGAATCCGAACAGCCATCTGGAACGGATTAAGTTTGAGTACCGAGGCTCCACT
>CM045731.1:23205000-23212500 GCA_024760905.1 Plotosus lineatus
GATGGGATGGATGGATGGATGGATGGATGGATGGGATGGATGGATGGGTGGATGGATGGATGGGATGGATGGATGGATGGATGGATGGATGGATGGATGGATGGAGCATCTATGCTCCTGTTCTTAGGTTGTTGTAGCTGTTTAATAAACAGTAATTAATTTGCCAATATTTCTTTTCAAAGTAAACAAGTTAAGAAGAATTTCCAGATTGTGATCAAGCTGAAATCATTAATAATTCAGTCCTCACTGACAGAGAACCGACTTTGATGAGTCTTTCCATGTAACAAAACATTAAAAACAAACATGAAATGAGCATAGGTTGAGTGGTGTCCTGGTGTTAAGGTGCTGGATTACTGATCCCAAGCTCAGAGGTTCAAACCCCACGATCAACAGGCTGTTATTGCCCCCCCCCCCTGTCCAGCTAACTGGGTTATCAAAGGCTAGCCATGTCTCTCACAGTCTGTGCTGAGGGGTTCATGTAAAAAAAAAAAATCAAGAGTAGCTGCAGCAATGTGTTTCTGCCCTGCAATGGCCTGGTAAGCTGTCCGTGGTGCACTCTTCAATCACCCAGAGTTTGCTGAGATGGGTGCCAGTCCCCCTAAGGATTAACCGGTTCAGAAAATGAATGAATGAAATGGGTGGTAAGGCAAAGGTCAGCGCTTCAGCTTCAAAACAAGAAGCTTCTTGATTGGAGGTTGTCTCTGTGTGGAGTCTACATTTTCTCCCCATGCTTGTATGGGTTTCATCCGGAAGCCCCCTGTCAGTGTCTTATTCGCTGAACTGCTTAATCCTACAATGGTCCCAGGGAGGTTAGTGTCTATATCAGCTGACACATGGTGAAGGCAGGGTACATCCTGAACCCAGACCACTGCAGGGCCACAAGTAGTCATATTCGTATATCAATACCTGGGGTCATTTCTTTTTATAAATAAGATGCTTTTAAGATATGTCTATAATAATAATAATAATAATAATAATAATAATAATAATAATAATAATAATAATAATAATCTGAGTAGTAGTTGTAGTAGTAGTAGTAGTAGTAGTAGTAGTGTTAGTAGTAGTGGTAGTAGTAGTGGGGTGGCATAGTGGTGCAGTGGTTAGCATGTCTGCCTGGGTTCGATTTCCAGGCTCAGGGCCTTTCTGTGTGAAGTTTGCATGTTTCTACCATGATTGTGTGGGTTTCTTCTAGGTACTTTGGTTTCCTCCTACAGTCGGTAACTGGGTTGGTGTACTCTGCCCTCTTCCAGTGTCGGCTGAGATGGGCGCCAGCCTACCTGCGACAGAAATGAGGACTAAGTGGAATAGAAAATAAATGAATGAATACTTGTCGTAGTAGTAATATTAGTAGTAGTAGTATTAACTGTATTGTTGACCGAACTGTTACAGATTATTTAATCAACATATTCAGACCAATCAGAATGATGAGCCTGGCAGCACTGAGATGAAACACACATATGGCTTTTCTAGTGTAGTCGGTACTTTGAGTGTCAATGTAAACTGACTGAGAGGTCAATTAATGGCAGTGCAAATGGCAGGCATCCAACACACACACACACACACACACACACACACACACACACACACACACACACACACACACACACACACTGGAAGGTCTTTTACTGTCATAGGCAACAGCTGCCACAGTTTCTTCCCTTCAACCTGGCCACACACATGCATACGCAATACACACACAGACACACACACACACACACACACACACACACACACACACACACACACTGTTCTGCCCTTCTGTCTCGCATTTGTTTTACAGCAAGTAGTGTGAGAAATAGAACATTTTATTCATCCACAGAACAAACAGTAGCCAAAATTCAAGGACATGTTCTCTCATCTCACATTAATACAAGTAAATCTTCACTCAGTCAGTTTTCATTTATTTCATTATGTCCGAGGGGAACATATGCTCCAGCATTACTATGTGTATTTCTTGAATAAATACAAGCTCCTTCATGCCTTTTTCATTTTTGTAAATGCTCAAAGATATAACTGCAAAGCATCACACACACATACACACACACACACACACACACACACACACACACACACACACACACACACACACACACACACACACACACACACACACAGTACATTATGGTTCAGCACCACTTACAGCACTAAACCTCTCTAAGCTGCTGTATATGACTTTAAAATGCAAATGCATTTACCACATCAGTCATTTGATTCTGACTGGTCAGAATTAATGGTTGGACTAATTAATCTCTCAGGAGTGCAGCTGCAGATTTTAGCCATTTGTGGACAAAAGCCCTTGAGAGCTAATTTACTGAGCTCTTAGGAAGAGAATCGAACACACTCTCTTCCCGATCACTTACTAAGTGACATTAGCCAATCATGGGTGTCTGTGAGTTCCTGCATACAAAAGGACAGATAGCACTTTCCTCTAAGGGTATCTTACCACTTCTGAGGATGTTTGGAAGAAAAATGCAGATAGCTGGCATGTTGGCCTTACTGAAAGCAGTGGGAGATTGTTCCCCACCCTGATTACTGGCTGTAATGTGTCAAATCTCTGAGTGGAAGGAATTGGCTATGATAAAATTACAAAGAGAGTCATGGGAAAGTACCCAAATAGTAGAAACACATTGTTTACCAGTCAATTTATATCCACCACCCCACCCCCCACACACACACACACACACCCGGCACATTTTGAAAGGCGACAAGTTTTAGTTTAACGGTTAATTGCGCTTTCAACTGAAATTTTTATTCTATCCATTGGGATTGTTATTGCATTGGAAGTTAAGCATGTTTACATGCATCTTTTCACATGGTCAACACAAGTCGTACGTTGACTCTGGTGAGAGATGAGAGAGATTTCCTTTCGGCTTTTTCCTTTTTTCAAGGGTCGCCACAGCGAATGATTCGGCATAGGTTTTTTACGTCGGATGCCCTTCCTGACACAACCCTTTAGCAAGGGACACAAACATGTTCACGGCTTTGCAGCTACTCTTTGCGACAGTCAGCAATGGTTCTTTTACATGCCTCTCACCATAGACAGTGAGAGACATGGCCCACCTTTGATAACACACTTAGCTGCACTGCGGGGGGGCGTGGGACGAGAGTGACAACCTTGTGGCGATTGAGACTCGAAACCCCAACCTTAGGATCAGCGATCCAGTGCCCTATACCACTAGACCACCACTGCCCCTATGTGCTGGCTCTGGTATTCTATCCAAATTCCTATATACAGAGTCTAGCCATTTCCTTTTGGCTGCTCCCGTTAGGGGTCGCCACAGTGAATCATCTGCCTCCATCTCACCCTATCCTCTGCATCTTCTTCTCTTACACCAACTGCCTTCATGTCCTCCTTTGGCCCATACATAAATCTCCTCTTTGATCTTCCTCTAGGCCTTCTGCCTGGTAGTTCCAACCTCGGCATCCTGCTACCAATATATTCACTATCCCTCCTCTGTACATGTCCAAACCATCTCAATCTAGCCTCTCTGACTTTGTCTCCAAAACATCTCCAAAACATCTTACATGTGAGATCCGCATATTAGAGTTGGCACAGGTTTAATGTCGGTGATGATGCCCTTCCTGACACAACCCTCTGCATTTATCCAGGCTTGGGACCAGCGGGAGAAAGAACACTGGCTTGTGCTGCATTTTTTTGTAGCTCTATCTCTATTTTATTTTTACTGCTTGGTCATGCTGATGAATTGTAAGACCGAATCATGTGAGGTGCCCAATCATCAGAATGGTACTGTAATAAGTCCACAAAGTGTGATTAAAATCACCAGAAATAACACTTCATTTATCTCAGTTGAAGCCACGAATCAAAGTTGATCCGTCTTTTTAGTACATTGAGACAATATGAAATATTGTAGTGCTGTGTGGCTTATTTTTTGGGTTATCCTGGTGAAACCACCAGACTAGAAGAAAACAGAGTTGAGAGAACTTCAGTAAAATGAATATAAACCACCCATCCTCACAGATGGACGATTTTAATTAACAGCAAAGACGAACAGTCAAACAAGCATGGATTTTCTGTTGTTGCTGCCAGTCTGCCTGAAGACTGTAAAAGAACCATTGTTGACTTACATAAAGAGTAGCTGCATAGCCGTCAGCGTGTTCCTGTCCCTTGCTAAAGGTTGTGTCAGGAAGGGCATCCGATGTAAAAACCTATGCCAAATCAAACATGCGAATCAGGTGATTCACTGTGGTGACCCCTGAAAAAGGGAAAAGTCAAAAGGAAAAGAAGAAAGAAGAATTTCAGATCTATGTAACTTTATATGAAGTGGGATAATGGTCTCATCTCATCTTCTTCCACTAAGTCCAGGGTCAGGTCGCAGGGGCAGCAACCTAAGCAAAGAGGTCCAGACATCCCTCTCCACAGCCACTTCCTCCAACTCTTCTAAGGGGACACAGAGGCGGTCCCAGACAAGCCGAGAGACTCTCCAGCGTGTTCTAGGTCGACCCCTGGGTCTCTTTCTGGTTGGACATGCCCGACAATCCACACCACGGAGATGTCTGGGAGGCATTCTGACCAGATGCCCAAGCCACCTCAACTGAACCCCTTCAATGCGGAGAAGCAGCGGATATACTCTGAGCTCTTCCCGGATGGTAGAGCTTCTCACCTTATCTCTAAGGGAGAACCCCGCCACCTGGCGAAGAAAACTCATTTCAGCAGCTTGTATCCGCGATCTTGTTCTTTTGGTCACTACCCAAAGCTTGTGACCATAGGTGAGGGTTGGAACATATAATATATGGTATGTACATACATATAATATATTATATGGCGGGATAATGGTGTAGCTGTTATTATGTCAAGCTCACAGTAAGGAGACCCTGGATTCAAGTCCCTGCTGTTTCTGTGTGGCATTTGGTGCATGGGTTTCCTCCTGGTACTCCGGGTTATCGCCAACAATCATAAAACATGCACGTTAGGCAAAATGGCTTTCCAAATTGTCCCCAAATGTGAGTGTGAGTGTGAACGGTTGTGTGTGTGTTCCCCTGTGATAGTATGTTGAGCCCACGTCTTGGCCCAGCAATACCTGAGATAGGTCCAGCCCTCCTGCGACCCTAATAGGCTTAAGTGCTTTGGCTAATGAGTGCATGTGTGATATACAGTATATTGTACATTGTGCCATTATGATTAATTGTTTGGATAAACATATGCTTTGGTACTCATAGGCATGCATATTAATAAGGGTGTACTGAAGCTGCATACCAGTGCGAGCAAGGTATGTACAGTATACCTGGAATCTCTGACAGTTCCTGAACACAAGGTCAAAAGCTTTCTCTGTAGGAAGAGGAAGTGGAGGAGGAAGAGAGAAATCTTGGAGGACACATGTTAATGATTGGGCATACCACTAAGGAATCACTTCAGCCTGAAGCACTCAATCCTAACCGACAACACACTCATTTAAATAACAATCCAATCCACTCTGCAGAGAGAAGTTGATCAACATTAGGTAGGATTGATGAAAATCGATGCAAGGACATTCAACTTTTGACCTCAGATGTGTAATTTTCAGCTGCATTCAGGTCATTTTATTGATGATGATGTTTGAGAAGGAGAACCCTGGACATGATGTACATGCTGCTATGCCAGGCGAGTGGGGGGAGGGAGGGCGGGTTCTCATGTAGTAAGTCAGTGATTGATTGTTTGTGCTAATATCTGTGTAAAACTAAGCATTAGCATGGAGTCACTGGTTACACAGTGGTTAGCATATCTGCTGCACAGCAAGAAGGCCTGGGTTCAATTCCTGGTCTCAGGTGGTTCTGTGTGGAGTTTACACCCCCTTCTTCATTCTTGTGTGGGTTTCTTTTTATTAAGAAATACATGGTATCGGCGTGGTAATGTAGTGGCCAGCATCTCCAGCAGGAAGGTCTTTGCTTCGAATAATGGAATTTGGGGAGAATGTTTTGTCCATGCCTGCATGTGTTCTCTGGCTATCATTAGGTTAATTATCAGGATCAAATGCCCCTAGGTGTGATTTTGAATATCTCTATGTCTGTCTTCCTTTCGGCTTTTTCCCTTTTACTCGGGAATCGCCACAGCGAATCATCTGATTCGCACGTTTGATTTGGCAGAGGTTTTTACGTTGGATGCCCTTCCTGTCACAACCCTTTTTTTTGCAAAGGACAGAAACACGCTGACAACTTTGCAGCTACTCTTTACGAAAGTCAGCAATGGTTCTTTCACATGCCTGTCACCATAGACAGTGAGAGACATGGCCCGCCTTTGATAACCCAGTTAGCTGCACTGGGGGTTTGAATATCTCTATGTATTTTCTTTTATTTAAAAAAAATGCTATTTGAGATTTTTATGATGGTTCTACCAGAAGTGGGAGTTTGATCTTCATCTGATTTTGGAGATTATCCAGATTCTGGATACAGGAATTATTTAATAAAGCCTTTAACTGTACATCTTTTTTGGGTTTTTTGTTTGTTTGTTTGTTTGTTTGTTTGTTTTTTTTGTTTTGTTTTTTTGGAAGTGTGGTATGACAGCAGGCCCAGCAGGGGGTGCTGTGTGTTTTCTATTAATTTCAAAAAGTTGTTTGAAATTTTATTTAGGACATTTCTACCCGAGGTGGGACTCCAATACATTCAAAATAAATTCTAGATTCATGATTTTTTTTTTTTTTTTTTTTAATTCTTTAAGAATGTGAAATAGGGTGATTACTGGGCTTGGTGTAAGGTGGAGGTTTGTGTTCTTTTGAGGTGAAGGGTTGCTCTTGTTTTTGTTGTTGTTGTTGTTGTTTGTTTGTTTTTTGTTTGTTTGTTTGTTTTGTTTTGTTTTTAAAACATATAAGGTTTTAGTGTTTTGCTGACTTTTCAACTAATTTCTATGACTTCATGTATCAATGAAGTCATCATGCTGCAAGACTGCAAACAGGTATGAAAACAATGTTTATTGAATACCTCATGTCAGGATTCAATTCACTTTCCAGGGGACATTCATTCATTTCATAATTCTCTTATCTCATAGCTCTGACAGTGGTGAAGATTACAATGAGTTTATTTTGGCCTGTTCCAGTGCACAAGTGTTTCATTTCTATTCATAGGCTCGTCTGTGATCGCCTGGACATTGCTAACAAAAATATGAGCCTTCTAATATTGGACTAGATTAACAATGATCTAATTTATCTAATTACTCTGGGGAATGTCTGGAAATAATCGGCAGATATGTTCAGATGTCTCAACGATATTACAGTTCAGAGCGATTATGTAATGGATGAATATTGATCGCAGGAGCTGCAGCTTATACGAGAGGCTCAGATTCTTATCAACTGCAACTTTATAATATGTAGAGCTTGTTTTTTTGTTGTTGTCTGTTGAATGTGTCACACTGAAACCACTACACAGACGCTCCCCGACTTACATTCATTTGTTTGTTCAATTTTTTTTTTTTTTTTTTTTTTTTAGTTATGTCAAACTTTGAGTTTAGCCTGCTCTCTGTAGTACAAGACACACCTACATAGTATGCTGACGTAATGACGCAATGATATA
>CM045731.1:23217500-23227500 GCA_024760905.1 Plotosus lineatus
ATCATAAGTGCAAAGAGTGGTTGGACATCATGACCTTATAAGAGAGAGAGAGAGAGAGACAGAGACAGAGAGAGAGAGAGAGAGAGAGAGAGAGAGAGAGAGAACAAAAAAGTAGAATATATTTCTTTAAAATATCAAATTTATAATATATCATTTATTATATACTAGTATAAGATATACAATATAATATTGTTATAAGATTATAATATAAAATAATATAATTTATAATTTATATAAATCATGATATTTTTGGATCAGAAACAAGGCCAATTATTCAAAAAAAAAACAACAAAACAAAACAAAACAAAAAAAAAACCCTAAACCAACACAAAACAAAAAACAACCCAAAACTCCCCATCAAAACTACTTACATTTTTATGTGAGATGCGCATCTGTGTGTGTAGTGTATTTATATTTTATTTACATCTTATGCATTATTTTTGAATGTTTAATTGTTATTATAAGCTACTTTACGGAATTCGGTGGCCACGGGGGGTCTCGGTCCCCATTAACTGCGGAAAGTGAGGGATCCCTGTATATATATCCCTGTATATATATATCTTCTTCTTCTTTTCCTTTCAGCTTTTCCCTTCAGGGGTCGCCACAGCGAATCATCTGCCTCCATCTCACCCTATCCTTTTCTTCTTCTCGTATACCAGCTACCTTCATGTCCTGCTTCACTACATCCATGAATCGTCTCTTTGATCTTCCTCTAGGCCTTCTGCCTGGTAGTTCCAACCTCAGCATCCTACTACCAATATACTCACTATCCCTCCTCTGTGCATGTCCAAACCATCTCAATCTAACCTCTCGGACTTTGTCTCCAAAATATTTTACATGTGCTGTCTCTCTGATGTGCTCATTCCTGATCCTATCCATTCTCGTTACTTCCAAAGAGATCCTCAACATTTTCATCTCTGCTACCTCCAGCTCTGCCTCCTGTCTTTTCCCCAGGGCCACTGTTTCTAAACCATACAACATCGCTGGCCTTACCACCATCTTGTACACTTTTCTTTTCATTCTTGCCGATACCCTCCTACCACACATCATTCCGGACACTTTTCTCCAACCATTCCAACCTGCCTGCACACGCTTCTTCAGCTCTTTTCCACACTCTCAACTTCTCTGGATTGTTGATCCTAAGTACTTAAAATCCTCCACCTTCCTTATCTCTTCTCCCTGTAACCTCACCGTTCCTCTTGGGTCCTTGTCATTCACACACATGTATTCTGTTTTACTGAGGCTAACCTTCATTCCTCTCCTTTCCAGGGCATACCTCCACCTCTCTAGATTTTCCTGCACTTGTTCTCTGCTCTCACTACAGATCACAATATCATCTGCAAACATCATAGTCCATGGAGATTCTTGTCTCACCTCGTCTGTCAGCCTGTCCATCACCATCACAAACAAGAAGGGGCTCAGCGCTGACCAATGATGCAGTCCCACCTCCACCTTGATCTCTTCTGTCACACCGACAGCACACCTCACCACTGTCTTACATATCTCATACATGTCCTGCACCACTCTAACATACTTCTCTGTCACTCCAGACTTCCTCATACAATACCACAGTTCCTCTCTTGGCACCCTGTCATATGCTTTCTCCAGATCCACAAAGGCACAATGCAGCTCCGTCCAACCTTCTCTGTACTTCTCTATTAACATCCTCAAGGCAAACACTGCATCTGTGGTGCTCTTTCTTGGCATGAAACCAAACTGTTGTTCACAAATGCTGACCTCTGCCCTTAGTCTAGCTTCCACTATTCTTTCCCATAACTTCATCGTATGGCTCATCAACTTTATCCCTCTGTGGTTGCCACAACTCTGCACATCTCCTTTGTTCTTAAAAATGGGCACCATCACACTTCTTCTCCATTCCTCTGGCATCCTCTCACTCTCTAAGACCTTGTTGAATGTTCTTGTCAGGAAATCTACTGCGACCTCTCCTAGACACTTCTATACCTCCACCGGTATGTCATCAGGGCCAACTGTCTTTCCATTCTTCATCCTCTTCAATGCCCTCCTCACTTCACCCTTTTACTAATCTTTGCTATTTTCTGGTCCTCAACAGTCACGAAGTGGGACTTCTTCTTAGCTAACCTCTTCCTTTGTACACACTCCTGCATTTCCTCATTCCACCACCAAGTCTCCTGATCTACTCTCCTTCCAGATGACACACCAAGTACTCTCTTACCTGTCTCCCTGAGCACATTTGCTGTAGTTGTCTAGTCATCTGGAAGCACGTCCTGGCCACCCAAAGCCTGTTTCAACTCCTCCTTGAAGACAACACGACACTCTTCCGTTTTCAGCTTCCACCATTTTGTCTTCTGCTCTGCCTTTGCCTTCTTCACCTTCCTCACCCTCAGAGTCATCCTGCACACCACCATCCTATGCTGTTTGGCAACACTCTCACCCACTACTACTTTGCAGTCACTGACTTCCTTCAAATTACATCTCCTGCACAAGATGTAGTTTACTTGTGTGCTCCTACCTCCGCTTTTATAAGTCACCCTATGCTCCTGTCTCTTCTGGAAGAAAGTATTTACCACAGCCATTTCCATCCTTTTTGCAAAATCTACCAACATCTGTCCTTCTGTGTTCCTGTCCTGGATACCAAACCTGCCCATCACTTCCTCGTCCCTTCTGTTTCCTGCACCAACATGTCCATTGAAGTCTGCACCAATGACCACTCTTTCACCTCTGGGGGTACTCTCCTTCTCTTCCTGCTCACATCCTGCCTGTGGGGAAGAAGCACGAACAACATTGAACATTACGCCTTCAATTTCTAACTTGAGACTCATCACTCTGTCTGACACTCTTATTACTTCTAGAACATTCCTTCAAGATGACTCCTACTCCATTTCTCTTCCCATCCACACCATGAAAAAACAGCTTAAACCCTGCTCCTAAGCTTCTAGCCTTGCTACCTTTCCGCCTGGTCTCCTGAACACACAGTATGTCCACCTTCCTCCTCTGCATCATGTCAGCCAGCTCTCTACCTTTTCCTGTCGTAGTTCCAACATTCAAAGTCCCTAGTTTTAGCCTTAGACTCATGCCTTTCCTCTTCTCTCTCTGCCTACGGACACGCCTCCCGCCTCTCCTTCTTCGACGTCTTTGACCAACAGTAGTCCAATTTCCACCAGCACCCCGTTGGTTGACAGCACTTATGGCAGTCGTTGTTAACCCGGGCCTCGACCGATCCGGTATGACATTCTTTGTAGTGACTCGCATATTTTATTTGCCATTTGTTTTACACCGGATGCCCTTCCTGACGCAACCCTCTGCATTTATCCAGGCTTGGGACCGGCGTGAGGGAGAGACCCTGGTTTGTGCCCCCCTCTCACGGCTGCATTTATAAATATATTTATATATATATATATATATATATATATTCATTTATTTATTTATTTATTGTATATATATATATATATATATATATATATATATATATATATATATATATATATATATATATATATATATACACACACAGTGGTTTCTTGGTTCTTGAACACTTCTTTAGAGTTCAAACAAATCGGAATTCGAACAAAAAATCCGAGATTTTTTTTGTCTTGGAATTTGAACAAAATTTGGAAGTTGAATTTGAAAAATGCGCGAGAAAAAAGAAAACCGAGAATGAGGAAAAGTGCACGACTTCTGGAAATCAGTCTCTTTTTACTCTGCTCAACCACAATAAAAATGCTTGCTCCTGTTCTACAAAGTACAGTGTACCAAGTTTTTTTTTGTTTTGTTTACCCGACTAGATTAGAGCAGTGCTGGCCCAGTGGTAATGGACTGGATTACTGATTCCAAGTTTGGGGGACTTCAAGCCCCACTGTCAGCAGATTGTCACACCCCCCCCCCCCATTGTATTTCATGAGAGGTCGTAAAAGAACCATTGCTGTTATTTGTAAAGAGTAGCTGCATAGCTGTCAGCTGGTTTCTGTGGCGAGCTGTCCAGGGTGTAATCTGCCCAAGCCCAGAGTCAGCTGAGATGGGTACCAGCCTCTCCGTTACACGAATGAAGATGAAGCGATTCAGAAAATGAATTATTGCATCTCAGAGTTCTGGTGTGACTATTTACACAGAAAACCCTTTGACTTGTCTTTCGTTTTGACCTAGCAAGCTAACAACAGCTAAGTAGCCAGCCACCATTAAAACCAAAAACAGTAAGCTGTTGCTAAACAAAACAAAACAAATAATAATAATAATAATAATAATAATAATAATAATAATAATAATAATAATAAATAAATAAATTTGAAATTTGCTATAATACAATAAATTTGCTATTCACAATATTATTATGTTATCTGTCAACACAAAGCTATGAAATAATGGTTGTATGTACAAAAATGTATAGCCACTTGCTCCAGCTCTTCAGGGGAGTGGGGGGGACATGCTGAGGCCTTCTCAGACCAGCTAAGAAACAAAATCCCTCCAGCATGTTCTGGGCCGACCCCAGAGTCTCTTCTCGGTCGGACATGTCCATAACACCACACCAGGGAGGTGTTAGGGAGGCATTCTAACTTGATGCCCGAGCTGCCGCAACTGGCTCCTCTGAAAGTAGGGAAGCAGCAGTTGAACTCCGAGCTCTCCCTGAATGGCTGAGCTTCTCACTCTATCTCTTTTTTATCTGCCTTAAACTGATTTACAGGAGTTACATTTACACCCCCCCCCCACACACACACACACGCACGCACGCACGCACGCACGCACGCACGCACGCACACACACACACACACACACACACACACACACACACACACACACACACCTATGTAATAGTTATTTCCTTTTACAGGATGATGTGATCACTGAAACCATACACAGCAAAGTGTTGTTTTTGCTTTTTCTTGATGAAGTATTTCATATAAGAATTGTGATTTTCGTGCACATTAGCCTCAAACAGCTGCGCTAGAACAAACCAAGCTCTCTTCATCAAGTTGATCATGAAGAATACTGATTGCTAGGGATTCGTTTAGAAGCGTAGATAAACAGAGAGTATGTGCAATATTTCACGCAGGGCCATTCTGGTGCTGGTTGCCCAGAAACACAAGGAAACGACCTTATATAACAGTATGTTGAGCATGCACTATGTTTTATTAATACACACACACACACACACACACACACACACACACACACACACACAGACATACACACAGGCGCACACACAGACACATACATACACATACACACAGGCACACAAATATACACACACACACACACACATATACACAGAGGCACACACACACACACACAAGCAAACAAACATACATGTACACAAACACACAGACACAGACACACACACACACACACAAAGGGGGCATTCACTTTCATAATTCAAAAGCCCCTTACCGTGGCAGCATGATGGCACAATGGTTAGCATGAGCGCCTCACAACAAAAAAGGTC
The DNA here is from genome assembly GCA_024760905.1 of Plotosus lineatus. Taxonomy (NCBI): domain Eukaryota; kingdom Metazoa; phylum Chordata; class Actinopteri; order Siluriformes; family Plotosidae; genus Plotosus; species Plotosus lineatus. Next base: position 23,222,917 of record CM045731.1, read on the forward strand.
CTGGGTTCAAGACATAACTGTGCGGCGTTTGCATTTTCTTATTATACTTGTGTAGGTTTCTTCCTGGTTCTGCAAATTTCCTCCCACAGTCCAGAGACATGCACATTAGGCGAATTGGCTGTTCCAAATTACCCCTGGACTTAAGAGTGAGTGTGAATGGTTGTGTGTGTGTTGGCCCTGCAATGGTCTGAAAAGCTGTTCACGGTGTACCCTGCCTTTGCCCAGTGTTGGCTGCTACCCTGCAACCCTATTAGGTTAAGCAAATGAGTGTGTGAGTGAGACTTCTACCCTCATCATCACAATTAAGTGCCAAACCCCACCCCTTATCCTAACCCTCACATAAAGATCATTCTAAACTGAACCTTAACACCAAAACTTAACCATCAGTCAGTCATCTGAAGAACTGAGGACCAGCCAGAATGTCCTCAGTTCCCAAAACTGTCCTATGTTGGTTAAAAACATATTCCAATCCTCAACATATAGCAAATACATGCACAAGTACACACAAGTACACACACGCACACACGTGCACACACATGATCGGAATAGTCCAAAGTGACCTATAGTATTTGTCACATGAAAGAGCCTTCAGATGTTTGAAGACCAAAGAGAAATGTTTATATGTTTATCACACACACACACACACACACACACACACACACACACACACACACACACACACACACACACACACACACACACACACATATATATAGTGGCCTATATTCTGCCCAGAACAGTTGAATATGTAAAGGATGTGTTGTTACAGTAATCTATATCGGGATGGGGGTTGGGGGGGGGGGGGTCACCTCAGAACCTGGGTCAAGAATATTTTCACAGGATGGAGTACATGTTCTGTTCACACTATGGGATCTTGAGTGTGAGCTACTAACATGTGCTGATTACAGTATTCCAGATTGTTAAATTTACAATCATATTAATTTATATATTATATAATAGGGTAGCGTGAATTCTATGACCCAGTGCAGTGAACTGGGTTATCAAAGGCCGGCCATGTCTCTCACTGTCGGTTTGTGTAAAAGAACTACCACTGATTTTCGTAAAGAAAAGCCGCATAGCTGTCAGCATGTTTCTGCAATGCGATGGCCGGGTGAGCTGTCTGGGTGTGTTCTGTCCTCGCCCAGAGTTGGCTGAGATGGGCATCAGCCTCCCTGTGGGCCTAATTATGATTAAATGGTTCAGAAAATGAATGAATGACGCTATGGCTGATTGGTGTACCCATAAAACGAAAGTCGCTGGTTGTGATATTATAGTGGATGTGAAAATAGACCAACTGTCACCTGAAATGGAGGCAAATATTCATGTTTTTGCTTCAGAAGGGATAAAAGAGAAAAATGGAACCTCCGATCACTTTAATTTTGCTGTAAGTACAAAAATGCTGCCTCAGCATTTCGTTAACAGGATCAAAAAATAGAACTATTATTTAATGTTCTTGTTTTTTCCAGCCTCACTGATGATATGTAATTTGATTACATCTAATCAAATTAAAAAATAACAATATCATAAATATCTATTTGACTCCTTACCAAAAAAACAAAAACAAAAAATGATTGTAATTTAGTGGGTGTTCACTGTTTATTAGACAGGTGTGTTTTTGTTTACAGACTGTCACTGTCTTACTTCTCATTTGAATAGTTTGTAAATTAAATCTGTGACCTGCGATAGACTGTGACTGTGTGTGTGTGTGTGTGTGTGTGTGTGTGTGTGTGTGTGTGTGTGTGTGTGTGTGTGTGTGTGTGTGAGCGCGCGCGCGCGCATGTTCAAGTACTTTACCACCAACACACTCAAGCTTTTAAAATATAGCCGTTTGGGCGAAGCGTCTGACCCTATTCTATTCCAACCTTTTTTTTTTTTTTTTTTTTATCAGTAGTGGTTAGCATGTCCACCTCACAGCTAGAAGGTCATGGGTTCGAGTCCCACGAGTTTCTGTGCAGAGGTGTGTATGGGGGTCTTCCGGGCACTCTGGTTTTCTCCTACAGTCCAAAGATGTTCCCCTTAGGTTATTGGAAGTTCCAAATTACCCCTAAGTGTGAGTGTAAATGTTACTGATGATGTGTTCAGAATCATATGGTTTTGTTAAACTTACAGGATTTCCTGATATACCTATGTTTATCCTGCAACATTTTGATGACAGTGTTAGGTTGGGGCAGCATCGTGGTGTAGTGTTTCACACATCCGTCTCCTATGTGGCGTTTGTACACTCTTCCTGAGCTTATGTAGGTTTCCTTTGAATACTCTGGTTTCCTCCTATAGTCCAAAGATATGCACTTCAGGCTAATTGGTGGTTTCAAATTTCCTCTTTGGTGTGAATGGTTGTGTGTGTGCGTGATGGACAGGCTGACAGATGAGGTTAGACAAGATTCCCCATGGACTATGATGTTTGCAGATGACATTGTGATCTGCAGTGAGAGCAGAGAACAAGTGAAGGAAAATCTGGAGAGGTGGAGGTATGCCCTGGAAAGGAGAGGAATGAAGGTTAGCCTCAGTAAAACAGAATACATGTATGTGTGTGAACAACAAGGACCCAAGAGGAACGGTGAGGTTACAGGGAGCAGAAATAAGGAAGGTGGAGGATTTTAAGTACTTAGGCGAAACAATCCAGAGCAATGGAGAGTGTGGAAAAGAGGTGAAGAAGCGTGTGCAGGCTGGTTGGAATGGTTGGAGAAAAGTGTCCGGTGTGATGTGTGATAGGAGGGTATCAGCAAAAATGAAAGCAAAAGTGTACAAGACGGTGGTAAGGCCAGCAATGTTGTATGGTTTAGAAACAGTGGCTCTGGGGAAAAGACAGGAGGCAGAGCTGGAGGTAGCAGAGATGAAAATGTTGATGTTCTCTTTGGGAGTAAAGAGGATGGATCACATCAGAGGGACAGCACATGTAAGAGGTTTTGGAGACAAAGTCAGAGAGGCTAGATTGAGATGGTTTGGACATGTACAGAGGAGGGATAGTGAGTATATTGGTAGTCGGATGCTGAGGCTGGAAGTACCAGGCAGAAGGTCTAAAGGAAGACCAACGAGACGATTCATGTACGTGGTGAAGGCAGACATGAAGGCAGTTGGTGTAAAAGAAGAAGATGCAGAGGACAGGGTGAGATGGAGGCAGATTATTTGCTGTGGCGACCCCTGAAGGGAAAAGCCGAAAGGAAAAGAAGAAGAAGAAGGTTGTGTGTGTGCGTGTTGCCCTGCAATTGTCTGGTGAACTGTTCTGGGTGTTTAGGGCACCTTTGTCCAGTGTTGGCTGAAATAGGTGCAGGGAAAAGCATTTTAAATGATTGTTTCTCCAAAGATTAATGCATACGTAGATTTAGGAGTAGGGGGCAGTTTTCCATGGACTGGAGTTTATAAAGTTTGAATTCAATTCAAACCCAGAGTGGGGAATGTTTTATTCAAAGGCTTCTCTTCTGTCTTCAGTAATACAGACTTTTCAGATCAAAAAGGTTAACACAGGTCACAGTAATTAGTAACAGAGGTCATGCTGAGCTCCCAGAGCACTCCCACAGTCCTCATTTGTACGGTAAGCATAATTTATTCTTCATTCTATTCTTTGGTGCCTTGTCCATCATTACGCTTCCTCTTCTTCTTCTTTTCTTTTCGGCTGTTCCCCTTTCCAGGGGTCGCCACAGCAAATCATCTGCCTCCATCTTTATGGAATTCATAATAATGATTCGCTTATTCGATTTGGCATAGGTTTTAATGTCAGATGCCCTTCCTGACACAACCCTCAGCAAGGGGTAGAAACACATTGACGGCTATGCAGCGACTTTTGACGAAAGTCAGCAATGGTTCTTTTACATGAACCTCTCACCATAGACAGTGAGAGACATGGCCCGCCTTTGATAACCCAGCCAGCTGCACTGGGGGGGACAGTGACAACCTTGTGGAGAGTGGAACTCGAACCCCCAACCTTAGGATCCGCGATCCAGCACGTTTTACCACCAGCCCACCACTGCCATCTTGTCCATCATTATGTTGAACATAACTTCAGAGAGGCGACATCCTGTATGGATAAAACCAGGCATACAATACGGAGAGAATGCAGGCTGTGCAGCATCTCTAATCACCCCACATGGTCCAGTCCATCAACACAGGATATGGAGTAAATGCGTATCCTTGAAATATCTAGATTTTAATGAGGAAAGCTTCTCTAGCTTGTCCAAAAAGAAAAAGTAATCTGGAATTATTCGGGTAGGTAAAGAGCAAGGACACAAGCCTAAACTCAACATCAGTGGCATGCAATCCCATAGATTGTATCTGTATCAAGAACCGTCATTATTCTATAGCTTACTTTTGCAAAACTTTGTTACACTTTACAGTCTAGGGTGAGAGTCATAAATTCATTAATTTTCAGAAATACAGTCGGCCTTCTACTTACGAAATTAATCCGTTCCAGAGCCTTTTTCGTAACCTTGAGTTTTCGTAAGTAGAGGTGCATTTTACATGTAAAATGAGTGATTCGTTCCAAGGCTCCCAAGACTACCCCATAAACCCTTTAAAAATGATAAAAATACACCAACTTTGTATGAAATATGTATGGAATATATGTTAAAAGTAAAAGAGAAGCATTTA
>CM045731.1:23232500-23265000 GCA_024760905.1 Plotosus lineatus
TGACTTGTCTGAGATTTGCTTTGAAAATAAAACTAGCCTGGTGCTCATTCATGTGGGTCAGTTCGTCAACAGTAAAAGCGAAATCACAAGGCCAATCTGAGTCTTTCAGCTCAGGAACACTGTCAGTGTTCTCAAGGAACTCCAAAAATTAAATAATTTCCTGTTTGAGCGCCACACTCACTGACATACTTTCTCCAAACTGAACCAGTGGACATTAGAATGGTAAGCAAGTCCCCGTGATCACCGTCGGTTTATTGAGGAAAATGAATAAACTGATGATGGTGAAGGCAAGAAAAAAACCTAATAAGTTTCCCTACTGGCTTCAATACGTGGTCAACCTGCACCACAGATTTACACAGTGCTTCCTGCTGAATTAAGCATATATCCTCATGCTTGATTCTTGGATGGAAGTTGCTTGGATGAAGATCTTTTGCTGAGCCTGCAAGCTCACAACCAACCTATCAGCTGTAGCTGGACGTTCACGCTGTTACAGCTTGTTGGTGTAATTAGCATGCTTGGTGGAAAAGTGACGGCTGATGTTGTATTCTTTTCAAACCGCAATGGTTCCTTGGCAAATAAGACATACAGCCCTTGACCAGAATTCAGTAAAAAAGTATTTAGGTGTCCATTCCTTATGAAACACCCGGCACTCACTGTCGACTTTTCTTTTCTCTGACATTGCTGCAGATGGGCAAAGCAGCAGAGACAAGAAGTGGTTCGAGCGCTGCAAAATCAACTGACTGCACCTAATGTGCCACTAGTGTTGAAATGCTGTCATTACAAGTCCAAGTCAAATCGATTAATCATTCACATCAAACATGAATTCTGTACCAATCAGTCTTCGGCGAGCTGGATTAAAAAGACCAACAGCCCGGATGTGGCCTGCAGGCTGCAGTTTGCCCACCTCGCCACAGACAATGAGAGACATGGCCGGTCTTTGATAACCCAGTTTGTTGCACTGGGGGACAGTGACAACCTGTGGAGAATGGGACTTGAACCCCCAATCTTTGGATCAGAGATCCAGTGCCCTTTACTACCAGGCCATCACTGCCCCAGAAGGTTTGTGTAGGTATTATTTACTTCAATGCCGCTTTATTGTCAACAAAGTGCACTCATTCACTCACTCGGTCGTTTACCGCATCATTATATGCTATTAGAATTGTTGGAGCCTATCTAAGCCATCACTGAGCAAAGGCAGGGTACACCCTAACACCTCAGATTTCCTTCCTTTCTAATTTCCTTTCTTCCTTTCTTCCTTCCGAAACTTATTACTAATATCATTAAACTAATATAGGATGATGTTGTGGCCCAAAATGTATCAGCTGGACAAATAGTGTAATTTAAAAAGCACAGCTGGGTTAAAAACACATCTGTTTTTAAGTATTCATTACACGGTTGCTTTATAAGTGTCAGATAGGAGAGACAGCAGCCAGCCAAGCAGACATGTATACTATTGAGCCTTAGGAGTCCTCGTACTCTAGGGTGCTACAATAGCTCTTTGGCAGACATTCTCACATACAATCTCATCCCAATTCCATTTGAAATCTGGACGTGGACACAGATGTCAATGAGCTGTCCAACTTCATCAGCGTCTCTGTTCTTCTCCCTGATTGTGTTTGGCATAGTATAAATTTTTAGGATGGTTTGTTTTGTTTTTTTATTTATTTATATTTTTGTGCTGGATGGGAATTTCTGGGAAATGCTGCTGTTCAGGGACGGTTGATAAGAGGTCACTAGAGTTTATGTGAAATGGAAAATGAAGAAAGCATTTTAGAATGTGGTCTGTGGAAACACTGCAAGGCTCATACTTCAGCTTATTAGACTTTAATATTGTAAGGACTAGGTGGTGCGTACGTCTAAACTAGGTGGGCGAAATGTACACTATTGCATGTGCCTACCATCTATAATCTTTCCATCGTTTATCAAATGGCTTATGTTTTTGAAGAACTTGGTCATTTTCAAGTCTTAAACACTTCGGTTTGACTCAGCCAGAACACCCTCCCCATCCACATTTTTTGTTCCCTAGTGTTTAAGTTGTATCTAATTCCCACCCGTCAAGTGTGGCCTCCCTATCACTTACAATCACCACCAAAGGCGAGATCATAGGTATGCACATACCCCCTTTCACGACATGTGATGCTGCCACCCGACTCTTTACAAACTGCTGCGCATGTGCATTTGGAGGTGACCTAATACACTTAGAAAAAAAAAAAGAAACAGCAGTATTTGCCTATTTTATTCAAATGAGCTCACAGCTGCCCATGGATTGGCTTCTAATTGTTGTGAATGACGGGGTATCATATGCCTTCCCCCTCTATTTCTCCAGTTATTTTTTTTAAATATTAATTGTCACAATATGTGCATCAAAACCTGCCTTTAATGAATATTGTTTTTAAAAGTCATGAAAAATGTCACAAAATAATTAGTCTACATTACATGATGTTCAGAGCTCTGTTGCCGTGTCTTATAATAATACAGTACATAGCCTGGCATTTCTGTTGTGGGTGTAAAATTACACAGTTTACACAGTAAACCTATAAAATACATTTTGCAGACCCTTGTTAGAAAACAAAATTAAACAAAAATACTTTTAGTCATATCATTTATAAGAAGTCATTTATTCAATAATAATTTCTTGTTTATACTTATAATTGCTCTATATAAATTGTATTTACACCTGCACCTGAGTAACCCAGCATGGTGACATAGTGATTATCACATCCACCTCACAGCAAGAGGTCCTGGGTGAGAGTTCACAGGTTCTCCCTATGATGTGTGAGTTTCCTCCGGGTGCACTGGTTTCCTCCCACAGTCCAAAGACACATACACTAGGCTACTCGGCTGTTCCAAATTGATCCTAGGTGTGTGTGTGTGTGTGTGTGTGTGTGTGTGTGTGGGGTGTGTGTGTGTGTGTGTGTGTGTGTGTGTGTGTGTGTGTGTGTGTGTGTGTGCATTGCCCTTCGTTGGCCTGTGGTCTGGCAAGCTGTTCAGTGTGTACCCTGTCTTCACCCAGTGTTGGCTGGTATAGGCTCCAGTCTTCCTACCACTCTAGTAGCATAAAGCATTTCTGCAAATTAGTGAATTATGACATTAAAGAGAGGACTACAAGTAAAAGTCAATGTCAGAGCATTTCTTAATGTAAAATAAATGAAATCACTGTACCGTCTGTATTGATCCAGGCTCTGAGAAGGAACTATCCACAGAACACTGAGCTCAACATTGAACTCCCTAATGCAGTGATGGAAATTTAATAATGCATCTTTTTCACTGCAGTCAACAGTGATTTTTAAATTAGGTGTGAAACCATATTAAAAAATTAATAGCATTATATTGGAATAAAAGGAAGTGCTGACCTACCGAACCTGACTATTGCACATTATACAACAAATGGCTTGACTGTTTTTAATTTCCTGATAAGGATGTAACCTGGTGATGTCATTGTTTTCATGTTGCCTCCTGGCTGTTGATTCAGTGTAAACTTAAAAATCATCTTGAAATTTTAGTCGTATCCAATTCCCACCCATCAGGTATTGCCTTGTCTATCATACATCCACCATCGACCAGGAAGGGGCGAAACATGCACACGTTATCTTAGTGCAGTGCTTCTCAAATAGTGGGGCGGTATGATGCCAGTGGGGGGGCGTGATGTGATCCCAGCTGGAGCGCCAATATGTCTCCTAAAAGCCAGGAAGGTCATAAGCGAGTAAAGGCAAAATAGCTCTTCAGAGTTCCCCGAAGCCCCTTTGTTGTTGCATGAATGTATTGGAGCTATGACAGAAGGGACTAGATCATAGGTCTTTGTGGGATGGATGTGGAAGTCATGTACTTGTGTTCAATGTCTATCATGTGGAAAAAAAAAGTCATCAAATTGTATGATGTTCATATAAAAAATGATGTGACTGTTGCAAAACAAAAACATCTTTAAACTATATTACTGTGATACTCGGTTGACACATGACTTGCGTATGTACATTAGAGAACTAAACCAAACACTCATTCCATCACTTATTTGCCAAACCGCTCAATTGCACTAAAGTCTTAAAGAAGCTAGAGCCCTTTTCAGTGGACACCCTGAACAGCTCGCCAGACCATCACAGGCCACTACAAACACAATTATTCACACTCACAGTCAATCTGGAACATGCAGTTAGCCTAATGTGGACTGTGGGAGGAAACCAGAGTACCAAGAGGAAACTCATTGCAAGCACAGAGAGAACATGCAAACACCACACAGAAAGGACAGAAATAAAGGCAAGACGTTTGAGGGGTTTTAGGCGAAGACTAAAAAGACCGGACAAGATATACTAAATGACGGCAGTGCAAAATTCTCGAATGAAATATTCATCCAGCTGGACCTATGGGTCTCACTTTTCATCCTGGTGAAACACACAGTGTGAGATGAGCTGTACACTCAAGAATGTTGTGAATACAAGCTAGCAAAAACCTATCAGATATTTTCTCAGCTGATTATTATTTCTTAAAGCTGCAACTCACAGGAATTTTTGTTGTAACTAACACTTAGGAGGTTAAGTTTTCTCCTCAGTTTGTGTGTTTGATTGTTAGCAGGATTATGAAAAACTTCTGTACACATTTTCACAACATTTCTATCAGCGATGGGGCTGTGGACAAGGAGGACTTACATTAGATTATAGAGATGATTTTGATAAAATGTTGGATTCAGGAATTCTTTAAAGAATTTGTTAACATTTTGAGATAGGATGATTTTTTTTTTTTTTTTTTGGAAGTGTCCTATTACAGCAGGCCCAGCAGGGGGTGCTGTGTACTGTCTGTTATTTGCAAAAACGTTTTGTGAGGATTTTCACGACATTTCTGTCAAAGGTTGGGCTTTGGACAAGGAGGACTTACATTCGATTATGGAGATGATGTTGTTCAAATGATGGATCCAGGAATTTTTTTGAAAAGAATTTGTTAACATCGTGAGATAGAATTATTATTATTTTTTTTAAGTGTCATACTACAGCAGCCGGGCAGAGGTAGCCTAATGGTACAGGGCACTGGATAGCTGATCCTAAGGTTGGGGGTTTGAGTCCCACTCTCCACAAGGTTGTCACTGTCACCCCAAGTGCAGCTAACTGGATTACCAAAGGCAGGCCATGTCTCTCACTGTCTATGGTGTGAGGTTCATGTAAAAGAACTATTGCTGACTTTCATAAAGAGTAGGCTGCATAGCCGTCAGCGTGTTTCTGCCCTCTGATGGCCTGGAAAGCTGTCCAGGGTGTACTCTGCCCTCGCCCGGAGTTGGCTGGAAAGGGTGCCAGCCTCCCCTCGACCCTCATTAGGATTAAGTGGTAACAGAAATGAACATATTACAGCAGGTCCAGCATGCAGTGCTGTGTTCTGTCCGTTATTTGCAAAAACATTTTGCGAGCATTTCCCTGACATTTCTACCAGAAGTGAGGCCTTGGACAAGTAAATGATAGAAATAAAAGATCTTCCTCAAATTTTGGAACCAGGAATTTTTTAAAAGATTCATTACCATTATGAGACAGGATGAGACAGCAATGGGTGCGGTGAACTATATGTTGTTTGCAAAAAAATAAAATAAAATAAAATCTATTTATTAAATAATTGATATACTGTCTCAATCCCACATTTAAAATGCTGCAACTGCATATAACCCATCTAAAGTGAGCACACACGTATGTAGACAGTGAGCACACACACAATCAAAGCAGATGGCTATCACACATTGCAGAAGTGCAGTTGGCGGTTCGGTGCCTTGCTTAAAGGCACTTCAGCCATGAAGGTGAAGGAATGTAAGAATTTTCATGAAATTTTCTCTCTGAGGTGGGGCTTTGGTTTTCAGTAGATCTTGGGGATGGTCAGAATAAAATTTTAAATGCTGGAATTTTTATAGTACCATTGCAAGACATTATGTTATTAGACATTTTGGGTCATATGAGGGATTGTGGGGTCTGGCAGAGGTTTGCACTCTTGTAGGGGGAAAAAAAAACACAACTTCGGATGACATATGTAAATCTGACTTCCTAAAGTAAGGGTGGACATAAATTTTATATGCCAGTCCATTAGATTACAATGTGTGCCACACCACAATTGGGCATGACGGAAGCTTTGCTACATCGAGATAAACAGCAGGAAAATAACAGCAGATAAACAATAATCAGGAAAGAAAGAAGAAGATAATGATTTTTTTGTTTGTTTCCTGTTAAAGCCAGGGAATGCAAAAGGAAACACTTACGAATCCTCAGCCTGGATGAATAATGTACACAAATGCATAGTTTTTCTGCTGGTTTACTGACCGCTAAGTGGTGCTTAACTGGACTCCAGACTCCATGTTCATCTAGCTCAGGGGTCGGCAACCTTAGCCATTCAAAGAGCCATTTGGACCCATTTTCCGCATTAAAGAAAATACTGGGAGCCACAAATCCTTTTATGACACTTAAAATTAAATAACATGGCATTCTACATTTTTCCCCTTTTTCTTTCGTGTTAATATAAAACAACAACGGAGAGACAATTAAATTACAATTCTGCTTGCAACAAAAACATTTAGATTAAAAAAAATCACCAGTCTCCCCGCAACCCTAATTAGAATTAAGCAGTTCAGAAAATGAATGAATGTGTTCGAGTCCTTCTTGTATTTTTATAAAGAAAAAAGAATATCTGTCTCACAAAGCGAGGGACGGGGTGCAGCCAGATGTGTTAATGTTTTGGGTTGCCTACCTCACCATCCCTTTGTGGGATTTTCTTTTCTTTATTCGTTATATTAATGTTGTTTTGTCATCGTTTTAATTCACAAAAACGACAGCAACACAGAAAAGTATATAAATACTTATTTTAAGAAGGAGCCTGCTCAACATTCTTTTAAATAATATTAATGCTGCACTGGCTGACCCATTCTCAGAGTGGAGACTGAACCACACCCAGTCTTTTATTTTGTCACTGGGAGGAGAGTTATTTAATTCAGAGATTGCTGTGTATAAACAAATCTCAGCCACTGTCTTTTCAGATGTGATTTCCGTTCCTGGATTACAAACCTCGGCGGCGGAAAAAATCTCTCTCTCTCTCGCCGCGCTGCTGATGGTGAGAACACTCCTTGCCATGAGCACAAGAATTTGGAAAACCACCAACACAGCACATCAAAAACACTGAGATTTTCAATGTAGCTGATACGATAGGCATGTCCACAACAACAAGCACACAAAATCACCCCGCCCACACCAAATAAATATCCGCCAACACCCGTGACAGTTAATTTTCATCTATGTAATTTTCAACCCAAAAAGAGCATTTTTGAAAGGGGACCTACTGGGTACCTGTGGGTACCCAACCGTTGCAGGACTCTGCCTTAGGCAGATGCTCCCATCATTCAGGTGAAAGATTGTTTAACGCTCTGGAAGCCTGAAGTGCTTCTGATGTAAACAAATAAGTGGCATTTTCTTTTTATAGTTGATGTTTGTTGTGCACTTGTTGGCCACCGTAAAATACAACATTATTTTGAAAAGCCACTGAGCCACACCAGAGAGGTGAAAGAGTCGCATGCGGCTCCGGAACTGCGGGTTGCCGACCCCGATTTAGCTGTTTGTCTCTTTCTCACATGACCTGTACACACTGACATCATCATTTACCAACTGACCTAAATACAGGGATCCCTGACTTTCCATGGCTAATGGGGACCAAACCCCCACCCACCCACCGCGACCGCCGATTTCCACAACCCCCTGACTGACATATACGTACATGTATGTGTATATAATATCAATAAATACGTATTCAACACTATAAATGCTTATAATAACAATTTCACATTCAAAAATAATGAATATGATGTAAATAAAATATAAATACACACACATACAGATGCGCACACGCACACATGATGCACGTCTCATAAAAATGTAAGTAGTTTTGTTGGATTTTTTTTTTTGGTTGTTTTTGTTTATTTGTTTGTTTTTTTTGTATAATTGGCCTTGTTTTGTGGGATTTTCCTTAGCTTTTTCCCTATTTTTCCTTAATTTCCCCATTTTATTTATTTTTCGATTAATATTTTTGAAAAACCCACGATGCACTGAAGCTGCAGAAACTGAAGCACGAAGTCGCGAGGAATCACTGTACTCTATTATGAAGTCACATCCTGCCCATACAGCATTACGCACTGTTTTTAGTTTGCTTGGTAATTGATGGTTACAGATGTAATATTTTTATTGATTGTTTATTTGTTTGTTTCCTCTTTTCTTCTTCTCACATCCTGGACCATGGTTAAGGAGTCCTGAAAATTATTTTATGCATTTAATTACATTGAATTTAACTCTTACTATTTCTGTTTCTTTTTTATTTCTTTGGAATAACATGTTATGACAACATTTTTACACATTCATTCATTCATTCATTCATTCATTTTCTGTAATCGCTTAAACCTAATTAGGGTCACGGGGAGGCTGGCACCCGTCCCGGGCGACTCCAGGAACGGGCAGAGCACACCCTGGACGGCTTGCCAGGCCATCGCAGGGCGGAAACATACTGACGGCTATGCAGCGACTTTAGAGGAAAGTCAGCAATGGTTCTTTTACATGAACCTCTCAACATAGACAGTGAGAGACATGGGCAGCCTTTGATAACCCATTTAGCTGCACTGGAGGGGGGGGGGGGCAGTGACAACCTGTTGAGAGTCAGGCTTGAACCCCCAATTTTTGGATCAATGATCAAGCACCTTTATCATCAGGCCACCACTGCCCACATTTTGAAACTTCTTTTTTGGTTTTTTAAACAAAACAAGAAAATAAACAATGACTGTTGGAGTGAACACACACATTTGCTGACCTTTCATGTGGCACCTACTTTCACATACAATATCAGATCATTGTTATTGTATAATAGGAAATAACATTATTTTACGTTACTTTTGTGAAATGACAAGTTCCCGTTAAAACTGATAATAACATTAATGCTATCATGACATTAGTTACTATGTGATTAGTGAAGAAATCTAAATTTAAAACCTTACCTCTTCTAAGTCTTCAGACACTTCAGCAACAGACTGTTCAGACACTTCAGACTGTCCGACTTGATAACGAAGTTGGACTTCAAATTATCCAATTTTATTCCGGCCTTAGATCTACTAGAAAGTAATCAATGTAAATGAAATAATTATTGTAGTATTACTTTAGTATAATTTCCGTAAGCTCTCTCTTGTTTGCTATGGTGATGGACAGGCTGTCAGATGAGATTAGACAAGATTCCCCATGGACTATGATGTTTGCAGATGACATTATGATCTGTAGTGATAGCAGAGAACAAGTGGAGGAAAATCTAGCGAGGTGGAGGTATGCCCTGGAAAGGAGAGGAATGAAGGTTAGCCTCAGTAAAACAGAATACATGTGTGTGAACGACAAGGACCCGAGAGGAACAGTGAGGTTACAGGGAGCAGAAATAAGGAAGGTGGAGGATTTTAAGAACTTAGGCTAAACAATCCAGAGCAATGGAGAGTGTGGAAAAGAGGTGAAGAAGCGTGTGCAGGCAGGTTGGAATGGTTGGAGAAAAGTATCCGGTGTGATGTGTGATAGGAGGGTATCGGCAAGAATGAAAGGAAAAGTGTACAAGACGGTGTTGAGGCCAGCGATGTTGTATGGTTTAGAAACAGTGGCCCTGGGGAAAAGACAGGAGGCTGAGCTGGAGGTAGCAGAGATGAAAATGTTGAGGTTCTCTTTGGGAGTAACGAGGATGGATAGGATTAGGAATGAGCACATCAGAGGGACAGCACATGTAAGATATTTTGGAGACAAAGTCAGAGAGGCTAGATTGAGATGGTTTGGATATGTACAGAGGAGGGATAGTGAGTATATTGGTAATCAGATGCTGAGGTTGGAACTACCAGGCAGAAGGCCTAGAGGAAGACCAAAGAGAAGATTTATGGATGTGGTGAAGGAGGACATGAAGGTAGTTGGAGTAAGAATAGAAGATGCAGATGATAGGGTGAGATGGAGGCAGATGATTCGCTGTGGTGACCCCTGAAGGGAGCAGCCGAAAGGAAAAGAAGAAGAAGCGCTCATGTCTAGTAATAATATTATGAACGATATTGTTCACATAAAATGCATGAACTTACTAAGACTGGGCGTGCACTCGTGCACTGTGAGTAGACACACACAGACACACACACACACACACACACACACACACACACACACACACACACACACAATTTCCTGAAAAACAAAAATTGGTGCATCACAGCACCTCCGCATATTTCACAAGAAAAAAGATATATTGTAAAATTTCTGAAACTGTGAATCCGTTCAATTTATAAAAAAAAGAAGAAGAAAAATACATCAGTTATTAATTGGTGAATTTTGACCAATGTAATACTTCCATTAATATTTTTTGGTGAAATATTGTTTTCTCTCTGCCCGCTACAATTTTCTTGATAGCAATATTAGCAGCTTTGTGACTGTACGTTTCATCCTGCCAGGTATTCATCCAACCACACAGTGCCACATCACACACACTCATCAAACGCGCCAACAAACCACTTTTTACTCAACATTGTTGATGCACACAGCATGCAATCACATGCTGACAGAGCTCGCAGCAGTCGTCATGATCTCAGTATTCCTCCCATGCAGCACTTCACCATGTGGCTGAAATACACAGTGTGTGATTGGACATCACGCCTCCCACAGGAACAAACACCATTAATAATGTATGGACTTCTTTTCCGCTGCATGCACGGTGCACTCAGGATAAATGCCATCTTTTAATTTTAAACACTGTGTCTGTATTATATAGATGTAGTGTGTGTGTGTGTGTGTGTGTGTGTGTGTGTGTGTGTGTGTGTGTGTGTGTGTGTGTGTGTGTGTGTGTGTGTGTGTAATAACTGTGTAATTAGTGTCACAGGTGGAAAACGTGTTTGTCCGTTATTCATGTAAGGTCATTCTTATAGTCTTACCGGTCATTAAAGGTCATAACACTAATACTTTACCGAACTAACAAATTACCCATAATGCACTGATGTCTTGTTTACAAAGGAGAAAATTAATTAACCTTCTTACCTTTTCAGATGTCAGAAGAAAATTTCTTTCAGATATAATTTGTGGTGCTTATAAGGTGCTTGTGTGGGTTTCCTCCCACGGTCTGAGTATGAATGGTTGAGTGAGTGTAGGCCCTGTGATGGCCTGGCAAGCTGCTCAGGGTGTACCCCACCTTCGTCCAGAGTTGGCTGAGATGTGTGCCAGGCTCTCTGTGAAGTTAAATAGGATTAAGGGGTTTAGAAAATGAATGAATGGATACCGTGAGGGTGTCTGTGTGCGTGAGTGTGGGTGGATGATGGTGTGATGATAAATGGCTTACTTGAAGGCCAGGTGCAAATCTCCTGTGGTTTATTACACCTAAGCATGATTTTATAATTTAAAAGCATCTGTCATAAATTAAAGGTTGTCTCGGTTTCCCACGGTGATGAATGGGATGTTTCATCTTTCCCATCCTTGTCCTGTAATTAGTTTGTTACCTTACTGAGTTCACGTGTTTCATGTTGAAACATGAAAAACACATTCGAATCACAAAGAAACATATGGAATCCTACAGAATCCTACAAAGCACAGGCACATGAGTTGGTTCATGATCATGAGGTCATGGGTTCGAATCCCAGTTAGACCCCACTGTACATATCCCATGTGTATATTTCTTTCTTTCTTCCTTTCGGTTTTTTCCCTTTTTCTCAGGAGTCGCCACAGCGAGTCATCTGATTCGCACGTTTGATTTGTCAGCGGTTTTTACGTCGGATGCCCTTCCTGTCACAACCCTTTAGCAAGGGACAGAAACACGCTGACGGCTTTGCAGCTACTCTTTACGAAAGTCGTAAAGTTGTTTTACATGCCTCTCACCATAGACAGTGAGAGACATGGCCTGCCTTTGATAACCCAGTTAGCTGCACTGGGGGGACAGTAACAACCTTGTGGGGAATCGAACCCCCAACCTTAGGATCAGCGATCCTGCACTCTATCCACTAGCCCACCACTGCCCATGTATATGTGTATATAATATCACTGAATACATATTCAACACTATAAATGCTTATAATAGCAATTAAACATTCAAAAATAATGCATAAGATGTAAATAAAATATAAATACACATGCACACCTCACATAAAAATGTAAGTAGTTTTGTTGGGCTGTTTTTTTGTTGTTGTTTGTTTGGTTGGTATTTTTTTATGCATAATTGGCCTTGTTTTGTGGTATTTCCTTAACTTTTTCCCTTCTTCTCCTTCTTTTCCTTTCGGCGTTTCCTTTCAGGGGTCGCCACAGCGAATCTCACCCTATCCTTTGCATCTTCTTCACTTACACCAACGACCTTCATGTCCTCCTTCACCACATCCATGAATCGTCTCTTTGGTCTTCCTCTAGGCCTTCTGCCTGGTAGTTCCAGCCTCAGCATCCTATGACCAATATACTCACTATCCCTCCTCTGTACATGTCCAAACCATCTCAATCTAGCCACTCTAACTTTGTCTCCAAAACATCTTACATGTGCTGTCCCTCTGATGTGCTCATTCCTAATCCTATCCATCCTCGTTACTCCCAAAGAAAACCTCAACATTTTCATCTCTGCTACCTCCAGCTCTGCCTCCTGTCTTTTCCCCAGGGCCACTGTTTCTAAACCATACAACATCATTGGCCTCAACACCGTCTTGTACGCTTTTCCTTTCATTCTTGCCGATACCCTCCTATCACACATCACACCGGACACTTTTCTCCAACCATTCCAACCTGCCTGCACACACTTCACCTCTTTTCCACACTCTCCATTGCTCTGGACTGTTGAGCCTCAGTACTTAAAATCCTCCAGCTTTCTTATCTCTGCTCCCTGTAACCTCACCGTTCCTCTTGGGTCCTTGTCATTCATGCACATGTATTCTGTCTTACTGAGGCTAATCTTCATTCCCCTCCTTTCCAGGGCATACCTCCACCTCTCTAGATTTTCCTGCACTTGTTCTCTGCTCTCACTACAGGTCACAATGTCATCTGCAAACATCATAGTCCATGGGGAATCTTGTCTAATCTCGTCTGTCAGCCTGTCCATCACCACAGCAAACAAGAAGGGGCTGAGAGCTGACCCTTGCTGCAGTCCCACCTCCACCTTGAACTCTTCTGTCACACCAACAGCACACCTCACCACTGTCTTACATCTCTCATACATGTCCTGCACCACTCTAACATACTTCTCTGTCACTCCAGACTTCCTCATGCAATACCACAGTTCTTCTCTCGGCACCCTGTCATATGCTTTCTCCAGATCCACAAAGATATAATGCAGCTCCGTCTGTCCTTCTCTGTACTTCTCCATTAACATCCTCAAAGCAAACACTGCATCTGTGGTGCTCTTTCTTGGCATGAAACCAAACTGTTGTTCACAAATGCTGACCTCTGCCCTTAGTCTAGCTTCCACTATTCTTTCCCATAACTTCATCGTATGGCTCATCAACTTTATCCCTCTGTAGTTGCCACAACTCTGTACATCTCCCTTGTTCTTAAAAATGGGCACCAGCACACTTCTCCTCCATTCCTCCAGCATCCTCTCACTCTCGAAGACCTTGTTGAATGTTCTTGTCAGAAAATCTACTGCTACCTCTCCTAGACACTTCCATACCTCCACCGGTATGTCATCAGGACGAACTGCCTTTCTATTCTTCATCCTCTTCAATGCCCTTCTCACTTCACCCTTACTGATCTTTGCTACTTCCTGGTCCTCAACAGTCACCTCTTCTACTCTTTTTTCTCTCTCATTTTCCTAATTCATCAGCTCTTCAAAGTACTCTTTCCATCTTCCCGGCACACTTCTGTCATCAGTCAATACATTTCCCTCTCTGTCCTTTATCAATCTAACTTGCTGCACGTCCTTCCCATCTCTATTTCTCTGCTGTGCTAACCTGTATAAATCATTTTCTCCCTCTTTACTTTCCAACCGAGCATACAAGTCATCATACGCGCTCTGTTTGGCCTTTGACACTGCTACCTCTGCCTTACGCTGTGTCTCCCTGTACTCCTGTTTACTCTCTTCGGTCCTCTCAATGTCCCACTTCTTCTTAGATAACCTCTTCCTTTGTACACACTCCTGCACTTCCTCATTCCACCACCAAGTCTCCTTATCTACTTTCCTTCCAGATGACGCACCAATTATTCTCCTTCCTGTCTCCCTGATCACATTAGCTGTAGTTGTCCAGTCATCTGGAAGCACTTCCTGACCACCCAAAGCCTGTTTCAACTCCTCCTTGAAGGCAACCCGACACTCTTCCTTTTTCAGTTTCCACCACTTTGTCTTCTGCTCGACCTTTGCCTTCTTCACCTTCCTCACCATCAGCGTCATCCTGCGCACCACCATCCTATGCTGTTTGGCAACACTCTCACCCGCTACTACTTTGCAGTCACTGACTTCCTTTAAATTACATCGCCTGCACAAGATGTAGTCTACCTGTGTGCTCCTACCTCCGCTTTTATAAGTCACCCTATGCTCCTCTCTCTTCTGGAAGAAAGTATTCACCACAGCCATTTCCATCCTTTTTGCAAAATCTACCAACATCTGTCCTTCTGCGTTCCTGTGCTGGATACCAAACCTGCCCATCACTTCCTCGTCCCCTCTGTTTCCTGCACCAACATGTTCATTGAAGTCTGCCCCAATGACCACTCTTTCACCTCTGGGGGTACTCTGCATCACTTCATCTAACTCACTCCAGAATCTCTCCTTCTCTTTTCGCTCACATCCTGTCTGTGGGGCATAAGCACTAACCACATTGAACATCACACCTTCAATTTCTAACTTGAGACTCATCACTCTGTCTGACATTCTTTTCACTTCTAGAACATTCGTGACAAACTCCTCCTTCAAGATGACTCCGACTCCATTTCTCTTCCCATCCACACCATGAAAAAACAGCTTAAACCCTGCTCCTAAGCTTCTAGCCTTGCTACCTTTCCACCTGGTCTCCTGGACACAGTATGCCCACCTTCCTCCTCTGCATCATGTCAGCCAGCTCTTTACCTTTTCCTGCCATAGTTCCAACATTCAAAGTCCCTACTTTCAGTCCTAGACTCATGCCTTTCCTCTTCTCTCTCTGGCAACAGACACGTCTCCCGCCTCTCCTTCTCCGATGTCTTCGACCAACAGTAGTCCAATTTCCATCAGCACCCTGTTGGTTGACAGCACTGATGGCGGTCGTTGTTAACCCGGGCCTCGACCGATCTGGTATGTCATTCTTTCTTGTGATTCGCATATTTTATTTGGCATTTGTTTTACGCCGGATGCCCTTCCTGACGCAACCCTCTGCATTTATCCGGGCTTGGGACTGGCGTGAGGGAGAGACACTGGTTTGTGGGATCCAGGGATCCCTCACTTTTCGCGGTTAATTGGGACCGAGAGCCCCCTGCGACCATTGAATTTCGCAAAGTAGGATCACCACCCCAGCCCACCCCAGCCCACCCCACCCCACTGATGTAAACGTATATGTATCTTCTTCTGTTTTTTTCGTTTTTTTCCCGTTCTCGAGTGTCGGCACAGAAAATCATCTGATTCGCACATTTTGATTTGGCATAGGTTTTTCCATCAGATGCCCTTCCTGTCGCAACCCTTTTAACAAAGGACAGAAACACGCTGACAACTTTGCAGCTACTCTTTACGAAAGTCAGCAATGGTTCTTTTACATGCCTCTCACCATACACAGTGAGAGACATGGCCCGCCTTTGATAACCCAGTTAGCTGCACTGGGGGGGACAGTGACAACCCTATGGGGACTCGAACCCCCAACCGTAGGATCAGCGATACTACGCCCTATCCACTAGACCACCACGTATACGTATATGTATATGTGTTTATAATATCGCTAAAGTCATATTAAACACTATACATGCTTATAATAACAATTAAACATTCAAAAATAATGCATACGATGTAAATACAATATAAATACACACACATACAGACATGCGTCCGCACACGCACGCAGATGGACATGCACGCACTCAGATGCGCACCTAACAAAAATGTAAGTAATTTTGATGGGAGGTTTTGGGTTGTTTTTTGTTTTGTGTTTATTTAGCGGTGAGGTTTTTTGGGTTTTTTTTTTTTTTTTTTTGCATAATTGGCCTTGTTTTTGTGACATTTTCCTTAACTTTTACCCCATTCTTCCTTAATTTCCTTATTTTTTAATTCAATGAATATTTATTAAAAAAAAACCCCACAAGGCCAATTATGCAAAAAAAAAAAAAACCTAAACCAACATAATACAAAAAACAACCCAAAATCTCCCATCAAAACTCGTTACATTGTGGCATGTGTGTGAGCACACGCATCTGCATGCGTGCGTATGTATGTGTCATCTTCTTCTCATGCAGTGCCATCTGTCTGTGTGTGTATTTATATTTTATTTACATCTTATGTTATTTTTTTTAATGTTTAATTGTTATTATAAGCATTTGTAGCATTGAATATGTATTTATTGATATTATATACACACATACATGTACGTACTGTATACGTCAGTCTGGGTGGGGTGTGGGGGGGTGATCATACTTTGCGGATTTTGACGATTGCGTGGGGATCTCGGTCCCAATTGACCGCATAAAGTGAGAGATCCCTGTACATACTGTATACAGGGAAGGTAACGTGTGATGGACTCGCGTCCCACCCAAGAAGAGTTGAAAGCTTTGTCGCTTCACGCCACAGGAAGTGGGTATAAGCACCGGCTATGATGAGTCACTAGGCTTGAGTGTTAAAAAGCCTAAGAGCTTTACCTTACAGGCAAATGATTTATGATTCTTAAACTTACCCGTTAAAACCAAGTACTAAGCTTGTGCCCTCATGTACTTAAAGTAAATCTTTCTATAATTAAATAAAACACTGTGTATGTTCTACATGTGTAAAGTTTAAATCTCTGCTTATTAAATTAATCTAATCCTGTGGGCTTTCTCATCCTCCTGCAGTACGTGACTTTGCTTTATTTGGCTAAATTTCCTGTTAATGGCTTGAAGAGAGCACATCATATTATTCACTCATTTTCTGAACCGCTTAATCCTACTAAGAGTAGGCTGGAGCCTATCTCAGCCGACGCTGTGAAGGTTCACCAGACCAACGCAGGCAACCATTCACACTCACACTCACATCTAGGAGCAATTTGTCTCACTGCATGTTTCTGGACTATGAGAGGAACCCAGATGACCCGGAAGAAACCCACACAAGCATAATGAGAGCATTGCAAACGCCACACAGAAACGCCTCAGCCTGGGACTCGAACCCAGGACCTTCTGTCCTTTTTTTTTGACTGCTATGACTTAAAAGCGCATATCCCGATCTCATGGTCAAAGGTTGGAATAACCTCATTCTGAAGTGTGTGGGGAAAATGTTTGATGTCTTCACTAATCAGATCAGTGATGGTCAGAGCACAACACACAAACAAACACGATGTAGCCAAGGGCAACCTGAGCCGAGCAAAGTGTAATTTGGTGTTCCTGTTATTTTTAGCTGTTTATTATTAGCCGGTTTGTTTATCATGCCCAATCACACAACAGCATGGGGGTAAGCGTTCATATAGAGCAGACGTACATGCTAAAAGCTCATCTTTTACGAATCGGTTGTAATCTAAGTACTGTAGTCATTATAAAAAATACTGATAAATTAAAACAAACTCTGCTTCAGTTCAGTTCATTTCTGTAACCGCTTATTCCTAATTAGGGTCGCTGGGAGGTTGGCATCCATACCAGCCTCCTCCGGGCGAGGGCAGAGTACGCCCTGGACAGCTCGCCAGGCTATCGCAATGCGGAAACACGCTGACGGCTATGCAGCTCCTCTTGTCGAAAGTCAACAATGGTTCTTTTACATGAACCTCACACCATAGACAGTGAGACACATGGCCAGCCTTTGATAACCCAGTTAGCTGCACTGGAGGGGGGATGCAGTGACAACCTTGTGAAGAGTGGGACTCGAACCCGCAAACCATAGGATCAGTGATCCAGCACTTTTAGGCCACTCTGCTTCATATATATGTATATTTATTCAGATATTAAACTCTATATTGTTATTATTATTATTATTCATTCATTCATTCATCGTCTTCCTTTTCTTCCAGGGTCGGGTCGCAGGAGCAGCAACTTAAGCAAAAAGGCCCAGATGTCTCTCTCTCTCCCGCTACTTCCTCCAGCTCTCAAACACCGAGACGTTTCCAGACAAGCTGAGAGACATAGTCCCTCCAGCCTGTTCTAGGTCGACCCAGGTCTCTTCCCGGTTGGACATGCCCGAAACACCACACCAGGGAAACGTTTGGGAAGCATTCTGACCAGATGCCGGGCCACCTCAACTGGCCCCTCTCAGTGCGGAGGAGCAGCGGTTCTACTCCGAGCTCTCCCCGGATGGTAAAGCTTCTCACTTTATTTCTAAGGGAGAGCCCCGCCACCCGATGAAGGAAGCTCATTTCAGCCGTTTGTATCCGCAATCTTGTTCTTTAGTTCCTATCCAAAGTTCATGACCATGAGTGAGGGTTAGAACGTAGATCGACTGGTAAATTAAGAGCATTGCCTTTCTCCTCCTTGAATCACCACCTTACCATGGTGGAGGGGTTTGCGTGACCTAATGTTGTCGGAGGCATAATGCCCCTGGTAGGGTCACCCAAGGCAAACAGGTCCTGGGTGAAGGTCCAGACGAAGTGCGGTTCAGAAGACCTCTATGATAAAGAAAAATAAAAGAATACAGTTTCCCTTGCCCAGATACGGGTCACCACGATCTAGAACAGGTAACAACAAACTGAACCTATAAATGGGGCGAAACCGTGGCGCAATGATTAGCATGTCCGTCTCCTAGCAAGAAGGTCCTGTGTTTAAATCCCAAGCTCAGTGTGTTTCTATGGAGAGCTTGTATGGATTTCTTCTGGGTGCTCTGGTTTCACCCCACAGTCCAAAACATGCACAGCGTAGGCCTCCATCAGTCCTGAAGGACTATGGCTGCGCTCTGGCCAGTATCCCGACTGGTGATACTCCCCAGTGCACAGAGCCTGGGTAGGGAGTAATGAGGGACAGGCTGTTACCCAAGCAGCAAGTCCCCCCCTGTCTTGGTGCCACCGGAAGGATCCAATGGAAAGGCAAGTGCCGATACGACTGGGTTCCAGTGCCGCTGCAGGAGAGAAACTACGGTCAATTTAGAACGGCCAGTTAACCTACAGTGCACATCTTTGGATTGCGGGGGAAACCGGAGCGCCCGGAGGAAACCCACACAAGCATGGGGAGAACATGCAAACTCCACACAGAAACGCCCAGGCCGGGAATCGAACCCGGGCCTTCTTGCTGTGAGGCGGACGTGCTAACCACTACGCCACCGTGCCGCCAAAACATGCACAACTGATTATATTATTGTTCTTCTTAATACTTTATTACTATTTAAAATTCATCATAAAAAAATCTGATCAGACTAATACATTAACATAGTGGAGCTGGTGGTGTAGTGGTTAGGGTGCTGCGCTCATGATCAGGAGGTTGTGTGTTTGAATCCCAGTTAGAACCCCCTCCCCCCCACTGTGCTAAGACCCCTGGACAATGTCCCAACCACAAGTGTGCCTCTGTTCACCCAGCAGTATAAATGGGTACCAGTAAAATATATTGGGAAGGTAACGTGCGATGGACTAGTGTCCCATCCAGGAGGAGTTGAACTCCTGGTCGCTTCATGCTACTGAAACCGGGGATAAGCACCGGTCCGATGAGCCACTATGGCTCGGGTGTAAAAAGCCCAACGGACTTTACCTAGGTTTTACATTAACATAAGCACTGCTGCACGCTACTAGCTAGAGAAGCACAGTGTGGCTCACAGAGCCGTGTTGCTTGTTTTCTATTTACAGAGTCAGGCTGGATGTTATCGCTGAACACACTGAATGGACAGAAATCCATCAGAGCAGGAAGAGATATTTACTGAATTTGTGAAAAAGAAAAATATAAAAACAAGCAAAGGGTTTGGAATTACAATCAGTGGACACACCTGGAATAAAATTAATATAAATAATATTAACTTTTTTGTTTTTGGGAAAGTGGTGGCCAGGTGGTAAAGGGCGCTGGATCGCTGATCCTAAGGTTGGGAGTTCGAGTCCCCCCGTCCCCCCAGTGCAGCTAACTGGGTTATCAAAGGCCGGCCATGTCTCTCACTGTCTATGGTGTGAGGGTCATGTAAAAGAACCATTGCTGACTTTCAACAAGAGTAGCTGCAAAGCCGTCAGCGTGTTTCCGCCCTGCGATGGCCTGGCAAGCTGTCCAGGGTGTACTCTGCCCTCGCC
The DNA here is from genome assembly GCA_024760905.1 of Plotosus lineatus. Classification (NCBI taxonomy): domain Eukaryota; kingdom Metazoa; phylum Chordata; class Actinopteri; order Siluriformes; family Plotosidae; genus Plotosus; species Plotosus lineatus. The sequence goes on from CM045731.1 coordinate 23,252,776, forward strand.
CGGAGTCACCTGAGATGGGCACCAGCCTACCTGCGACCATAATTAGGATTAAACATTTCAGTAAATATGTGGGGGCGGTGGTGTAGTGGTTAGAGTTCTGGGCTCATGATCGGGAAGTTGTGAGTTCAAATCCCACTGAGACCCTCTTTTTTAAAATTCATCATAAAAAAATCTGATCAGACTAATACATTAACATAGTGGAGCTGGTGGTGTAGTGGTTAGGGTGCTGCGCTCATGATCAGGAGGTTGTGTGTTCGAATCCCAGTTAGAACCCCCTCCCCCCCACTGTGCTAAGACCCCTGGACAAGGTCTTAACCACAAGTGTGCCTCTGTTCACCCAGCAGTATAAATGGGTGCCAGTAAAAACATACTGGGAAGGTAACCTGCGATGGACTAGCGTCCCATCCTGGAGGAGTTGAACTCCTGGTCGCTTCACGCTACAGAATCCGGAGATAAGCACCGGTCCCATGAGCCAGTAGGCTCGGGTGTAAAAAGCCCAACGGACTTTACGTTTTAGTTCAGCAAATGAACTGAACATTACCCATGAGTGTGTGTGTGTGTGTGTGTGTGTGTGTGTGTGTGTGTGTGAGTGTGTGTGTGTGTGTGTGTGTGTGTGTGTGTGTGAGTGTGTGTGTGTGTGTGAGCGTGTGTGTGTGTGTGTGTGTGTGTGTGTGTGTGTGACTGTGTGTGTGTGTGTGTGTGTGTGTGTGTGTGTGTGCGCATGCATGCAAGTATATAAATGAGTAAATGAGACAAAAAAATCAATTAATTAATAGATTTATATGAAACATTATGTAATAAAAGGATATCAATACAAACTGTAATCTTATTTTTGAAACCACGTCCGGGATCATTATTTATTGATAACTTTCTCCACTCGAGTCAGTGCACAGTAGGGTTGTTTTTCCCGTTATAGAGGGTGACACTGTCTTTTTCCTGTGATATATGATTCGTTTTATTTACTGGAGCAGAGGTGGGGCAGCGCGGTGGAGTAGTAGTTAGCATGCGTGCCTCACAGCAAGAGGGTACCTGGTTTGACTCTAGGCTGGGCAGGGGCATTTCTATGTAGGGTGTTCTCCCTGTGCTAGCGTGGACTTGCTCTAGGTAATCTGGTTTTCTCCCACAGTCCAAAGATATGCACAGTAAGCTCATTGGCTGCTGAGGGCTTTAAGAGCTGTTCAAGGTGTAACCTGCCTTCGCCCAGTGTTGGCTGAGATTCGGCTCCAGCTTCCCTGCGACACTGATAGGGTGAAATGGTCTGATGGAAAAATGAGTGATTATCACTCATCAACCAATCACAGACTCGGTCAATTTTTGAGGTGTACAAAGGTGCATTTTCTCTTGACGATGACGGTGAGACGTCTTCCTGCTGCTTTTATTCAGTAAAATTTGAGCAGGGCTGCTGGAAATCAGAAGCAACAGCATAATGCACTGCTGGGATCGTGCCAGAGGTGATTTTGCATTTTTGCCTTTTTTTTTTTTTTTTTTTTTGTATGTGTCAGTGTTGCTTTTGTAATGTTCTGTGAACCTTACTTCGTTGTTGAAAATACAGATAAATTAAAAAAGATTGAAGGAAAGAAAGCGCGAACCCAGGTTCGGCTTTACAAAGATGTCATTGCCCAGGTAAGCTTTTATTCTAAATACTATTATAACATTTAAAATGATAACTTGTTTTTACCCATAGTCAGCCTAACTGGGTTATCAAAGGCCGGACACGTCTCTCACTGTCTATGGTGAGAGGTTCATGTAAAAGAACCATTGCTGACTTTCATCAAGAGTAGCTGCATAGCCGTCAGCGTGTTTCTACCCTGTGATGGCCTGTCGAGCTGTCCAGGGTGTACTCTACTCTCACCCAGAGTCAGTTGAAATGGGCGCCAGCCTCCGCAAGACCCTAATTAGGATTAAGCAGTTTAGAAGATGAATGCACCTCTTATTATTATTTTTATTATTAGTAGTAGAAGTACTAGTAGTAGTAGTAGTAGTAGTAGTAGTAGTAGTAATAATAATAATAATAATATAAGTTACCCTGAACGTTCTTACCACGTATGGAAAATATAACCAGAAAAAAAATATTTTAAAAGATCATACAGTATTTTAAATATTTGTTGCCCCCTTGCGGTAAAATATAATATTACTATCAATAAAAGCTATTTTAAAGAATAACCACGAGAGGGCAGAGAAAAACAAAAAATAAATATTAGCCCATGTACGGACGAGTCTCTCTCTCTCTCTCTCTCTCTCTCTCTCTGTGTGTGTGTGAAAATTGTATATCATGCATCTTCTTCTTCTTCTTCTTTTCCTTTCGGCTTTTCCCTTCAGGGGTCGCCACAGCGAATCATCTGCCTCCATCTCACCCTATCCTTTGCATCTTCTTCTCTTACACCAACGACCTTCATGTCCTCCTTCACCACATCCATGAATCGTCTCTTTGGTCTTCCTCTCGGCCTTTTGCCTGGTAGTTCCAGCCTCAGCATCCTATTACCAATATATGCATATACCATTATTACCAGGTGGGGCAGTGGTGGTCTAGTGGGATAGGGCGCTGGATCGCTGATCCAAAGGTTGGGGGTTCGAGTCCCACTCTCCACAAGGTTGTCACTGCCCCCCCCCCCAGTGCAGCTAACTGGGTTATCAAAGGCCGGCCATGTCTCTCACTGTCTATGGTGTGAGGCATGTAAAAGAACCATTGCTGACTTTCAACAAGAGTAGGCTGCAAAGCCGTCGGCATGTTTCCGCCCTGCGATGGCCTGGCGAGCTGTCCAGGGTGTACTCTGCCCTCGCCCGAAGTTGGCTGGGATGGGCACCAGCCTCCCCGTGACCCTAATTAGGATGAAGCGGTTACAGAAATGACCATTATTACCAATATATGCATACACAACAATAATAAATATTTTACGAAGTTTTTTTTTAGGGAAAAATACGAATATTTCCACTATTATTAACATTTTAATCCACTTTTTTTTCTGCTTCCTTCCTCTCTTCTGAACTGTTTTCTCTGGTGTGAGACACACCGTTGTTTTAATGTCATCTGATGAACTCATAATTACAATTTTTCTATCAAACAGAAAACCCCGAACAGGTCACCAATCCACCACTGAACTAGCAACCAGTCACAAGCACATTCACTCCTATTAGTTGGATATGTCAGCCAGAGTTGGCTAACATAGGCTCCAGGCTTCCCAGGTTCCTCGTAGGATTAACTGTGCATAATGTCCTTTGGCTATGTCTGACTGTTCCATAGTGTCAACCAACATTTCAATTCATTCATTCATTCATTTCCTGAACTGCTTAATCCCAATTAGGGTTGCAGGGAGGCTGGCACACATCTCAGCCGCCTCTGGATGAGGGCGGGATACTCCCTGGACGGCGCGCCAGGCCATCTCAGGGCCGACACTCAGACAACTATTTACACTCACATTCACATCTACAGACGATTTGGAACAGCCAAACAGCCTACTGTGCATGTTTTTGGACTGTTGGAGGAAACCGGAGAACCCAGATGAAATCCACGCAAGCACAGAGAGAACATGCAAACTCTGCACAGAAACGCCCGAGCTGGGAATCGAACCCAGGATCTTCTTGCTGTGACGCGGACGTGCAATACACCACCGTGCCACCAAAATGTCAATGACTGTACAGCATTCCTGTATACAGTACAGTACTGTATTCCTGCTTCCCAAAGCTCCGCCCCTTTCGGAATTAAGTCCCGCCCACACGGGGGGGGGGGCAGAAGGTGTATTCCAACCCTCACATTGGCTCTGGTCTGGATTTCAGGCTTCTGTATTGGATTTCTCTGCCACAGAATACTTTAGTCCTGATGTCATGGCTTCAACCATTGCTTTTATCATCCTGATTTTTTTATTTATTTATTTTTTGCAAAAAGATCAATATTTGCACTTTTAAAAATATTTTATTTGAACACACTTGGAAAAAAGAAGAGCAAGCTGAGCCTGAAATAAATAAATAAATAAATAATACATTAAAAAAAAAGTGATTGCACTGCAGTCACCCAAATCTTGACCCCCCCCCACCCCCCCCACCCCCCCCACCCCACCCCCCTGCACCTCCCGCCGTTAAACCCGCACATTCCACACATTCCTGAGTGCTGATGTCAGAGAGGGCGGGGCCGCGTGCGCATCCCGACCTCTTCCCTTCCCTTCCTCGAGCTCCTTCGTGTCGCTGGAGTTACCGGAGTACCGTTACCGGTGGGACCGCTCAGAACCGCTGGGATTAAAACCGCCTCACCAGGAATTTCTCATGTTTTCTTTTCCTCACACCTGATGTGGGGTTTTGTTGTTGTTTTTTCCGCACCCGTTGTTTTTCCTGTTGAGAAGCGCGAGCGTCTCCACTGAGTTGGACTTGTGGAGAGAACTTCTACTTCTTTTTCTTCTTCTTCTTATTTTCTTCTTCTCTTCTTTTTTTCTTCTTCTTCTTCTTCTTCTCCTTCTTCTTCTTCTTCTTCATTTCCACTCAGGGATCTGTGAGGACTGCACTCGCGCGTCTTGAAGGTTTTTATTATTAAAAAGAAAACTCAAGTCAGAAAAGAAGAAAAAAAAACTGGGCATGTAGCTCAGGCGACACGGTGAGTGTGTGTGTGTGTGTGTGTGTGTGTGTGTGAGAGAGAGAGAGAGAGAGAGAGAGAGGAAACAGACCAGACTTTGCTTCACAGTGATGTAAACAAACAAACAAACAAACAGAATGTTATTGTTTAATGCTGCATTACCTGTTACAGTGCTAAACATGTAAATATTGCTTCATGGTGCTCCATGTGGCAGTGGTGGTCTGGTGGTCTAGTGGGATAGGGCACAGGATCGCTGATCCTAAGGTTGGGGGTTCGAGTCCCCACAGGGTTGTTACTGTCCCCCCCAGTGCAGCTAACTGGGTTATCAAAGGCGGGCCATGTCTGTCACTGTCTATGGTGAGAGGCATGTAAAAGAACCATTGCTGACTTTCGTAAAGAGTAGCTGCAAAGCCGTCAGCGTGTTTCTGTCCCTTGTTAAAGGGTTGTGACAGGAAGGGCATCCGACGTAAAACCTCTGCCAAATCAAACGTGTGAATCAGATGATTCGCTGTGGTGTCTCTCGAGAAAGGGAAAAAGCTGAAAAGAAAAGAAGAACGAAGAAGTGCTCCATAGAAACATAGCATGGTGGAGTAGTGATACCAAGAAGGTCCTGGGTTCGAGTCCCAGGCTCTGGTGTTTCTGTGTGAAGTTTTGCAGGTTTCCTCTGGGTACTCTGGTTTCCTCCTCCAGTCCAAAGACTGCATGTTATGGAGATGCGCTGTTCCAGATTGTTGCTTGGTACAGATTTGAGTATGAATGAGAGCGGCACGGTGGCGTAGTGGTTAGTACGTCCGCCTCACAGCAAGAAGATCCTGTGTTCGATTCCAGGCCTGGGTGTTTCTGTGTGGAGTTTGCATGTTCTCCCCGTGCTTGTGTGGGTTTCCTCCGGGTACTCCGGTTTCCTCCCACAGTCCAAAAACATGCACAGTTAAAGTTAATTGGCTGTTCCAAACTACCCCTAGGTGTGAGTGAGTCTGTATGTGGCCTGGCGAACCATACGGTAGATCATTGTGATCTCAGCCATGACAATCCCTGTATGAGCATCATTCAAGCTTCAGGGATTAACGTCCATGCCTTGTGATTGGCTGTAGATGTAGAGTGTGAAGGAATGTGTGTGTTGGTCCTGTGGTGGTCTGGTGAGTTGTTTGGAGAAGACTTGCGCTCAGTAAACATTAAAAAGTAGGAATTGTCATTAGAGAGAAATATATATCACTTGGGTTAGCAGGAAGAAGGTCCTGAGTTTGAATCCTGGGTTTTCTCCAGGGCTTCTGGGTTCCTTCCACAGTCCAAAGATATGCACAGTAGGCTAACTGGGTACTCCAAACCAAGCCCTGGGTGTGGATGTGGGTGAGAGTGTGTGTGTGGGAGTATGAATGATTGTGTGTGTGTGTGTGTGTGTGCGCGCTGCAATGGACTGGTAAGCTGTCAGGGGGGCACCCGCCCTCACTCAGATTTGGCCGAGGTGGGCTCCAGCCTCTCTGAAACCCTAATTAAGACTGAGCAACTTAAAAAAAATGAATAAATGAATATATCACTGGGTAGCTTTTCGTTTCGGGATCATGATTCTCTTTAAATGAAGGTGATATGATCACTTGTTACAAAGATATCCCGTGTTATGTCATCTCAGAAACGTGCCGATTGGGACCCATGGATCCAGGAAAAGCTGGGAGTACAGAAACAAAACTTTACACAGTCATATTATATCCCAGCCACCATCTTTTCCAGCTGTTTGAAGACCCAGATGAGTTGATGTTAATGTTACCGGTCAATGGCTGTTCTGAATATCATCCATTCATTTGTTTTCTGAAAAGCGTAATCCTAATTAGGGTCACAGGGAGACTGGAGCCCATCTCAGCCGACTCCAGGCGAGGGCAGTGTACACCCTGGACGACTCGCCAGGCCATCGCAGGGCGTAAACACGCTGACGGCTATGCAGCTACTCGTGTTGAAAGTCAGCAATGGTTCTTTTACATGAACCTCACACCATAGACAGTGAGAGACATGGCCGGCCTTTGATAACCCAGTTACTGTAGCCGCACTGGGGGACAGTGACAACCCATTGAGAGTGGGGCTTGAACCCCCAACCTTAGGATCAGTGATCAGCACCTTTATCACCAGGCCACCTCTGCCCTGATCTGAATATGTAAGAGGAAATTCCAGCCGTTTGCATTAGCTTTATAAGTGACCCAAAAAATATGACGCGCACCGACCCATTGAGACCAGACAGGTCACAGGTTTTCCACAGAATGTGGGTCTAGAATGCACACAGCGCTCCTAGCAGTGTTTGATATACCTAGATTAAAACCTAGTGTTCGCTGAGATAGCCTCCAGCCTCCCTGCTACCCAAGTAGTAGAATTAAGCGGTTTGGCAAATGAGTGATGAGGGAGTGAGTGAATAAACCCCGACTGTGTTGCATTAACTGATACAGTCTCAAACACTGAGTCAATACACATGGTGCTGCATTAAAGAATACCTGAAGAGTTACTCATCATCCGTACAGCATAATACAGGGATCCTTCGCTATTTCACGCTTCAATTCATGTGGCTTCAGTGCATCGCATTTTTTATTTTTTTTTATATTCATCGAATTAAAAAAATAAGGAAATTAAGGAAGAGTAGGGAAAAAGTTAAGGAAAATGCCACAAAAACAAGGTCCGTTATGAAAAAAAATCAAAACCTCCCATCAAAACTACTATGTGAGGTGCGCATCTGAGTGCGTGCACGCACATCTGCGTAGTTATATTTTATTTACATGTGATGCATTATTTTTGAATGTTTAATTGTTATTATAAGTATTTATAGCATCGAATATGTATTTATTGACAGGGGTCTCCAACCTTTTTGAAACTGAGGGCTACTTCTTGGGTACCAGTTGATGCTTTTCAGGTGTGAGAAGGACCGCTCGCGGGCGCATTTGGAGCCAAACATGGTCAACACGACTCACATGCTGCAGTGTTTATGTGACAGGAAGCGTGTCCCACATAGCTGTCAACCCCTAAGTTAATAAACAGTGAGAAGCAGGGGTCCAGGGCGACGCCGTGGTGGGGGGGGGCACCAAGGAAAATTTTTGTTTTAAGGGTTTTTAAGAGTGATTTTTAAGCCATTTCATGCAAGTTTTATATGTCATGATTAAACACAGACATAGGGTGAAAATACAAAATTACACACATGTCTTTAAGATTTAATAATGTAACATAAGTGAAATCTTCAATGAAAGAACTAATGAAATATGAATTGTAAACTAATAACATATATCACAAATAAGATTGGCTCAAGTAAAGTATTAATTGTAACATGTCTCTTTTTTGAAGTTTTATCCAAATAATTCTTCATAATAATCTTTGCTGTCTTTGCTCATAGATGGCATGTATCATATGCAGCAACCTTGCAACTACACAATTAGTTCACAAACTAAAACTAATTAACCATGTTAACAAATCTACTCATATAGATGGCAAGTATCCTGTGCAGCAACATTGCAAAAACACATGGAATTACAAACTGAAACTTATTAACAATGTTAACAATTCTAACTAAATCTACTTTCAACTAAATTAGTAAATGAAAACATCATCTGAGCAAGTTTCACAACCTTTAGTTTTTAATTGCGCATATGTATCTGATTTTACGGTAAAGGATCCCGCTGCCAGAAGCAGAAAGAGAAGCTGTATGTTTACGTAAAAGACAGCCAATGGCATTTGCTCACGGAAATTACATCCTTAAAAAATAAGAAAATGATAAAATTGGAAAATAATTGTATTAATTCGTGAGATTTTAGACACCTTGCGTGAGAGATTGAGGAGGAGATGAAATGCGTGAGGCTCACACTTGATGCATGAGAGTTGATTATGGTCCCAAGGCGATCAGCAGGTCTGCGGGTTGAAGTTTTTTCATTCTGTCCGTTTGTGTTTTGCTTGCCAGCTCTGGCTTCTTGCACATGAGCTGATCAAAACGAGGGAAATTTACCTCTTTACCCAAAAAAAAACTCGCGCAGGCTGTTGCATATAATCCAATAAAATTAGAGTTTCAAGGTATTGGACCCACCCACACACTGAAGTACAGAAAGGATTGGTTCTCCGCTGTGCGCCACAGCAACAAGTGGCGTTGAAAATAGATTTATAGATTAAAATACGTGAGATTTATTTATCTGTTTTTGTTTTATTTGATACCGTTTTCTGTATTTTTATTTAAAGGACAGCGAAATTATGTATTAGTTATTCTATTAATAAAGGCAACCTGATTTATGTGAGAGCCAGATGCAGTCATCAAAAGAGCCACATCTAGCTCGCGACCCATAGGTTCCCGACCCCTGAACAGGCTCGCGGGCGACTCATGTTGTCCTTGTGGGTGACCTGGTGCCCGCGGGCATCATGTTGGTGACCCCTGATTATAGACATATACATGTACGTATTCATCAGTCGGGGAGGTGTTGATCCTACTTCGTGGAATTCGGTGGTTGCAGGGGGATCTCGATCCCAATTAACCATGGAAAGTGAGAGATCTCTGTACTGCGCAGTGTGATACATTTCATTGATACAGAGGTTATTTTAACATAAATACTGTAAAAACCGTTAAAAAGCACAAAACTGGGCAGTTTTATCCCGTGGGTTACTAACAGAGGTTTGAACCAATGCGGAAAGCCAATTTTTTTTTTTTTTTTTTGAACGTGAGGTGAACTCTTTGGGCCAGGTTGTCCAACGCAAACAAACAAGCAGCAAGTGACATTTTAGGTGATTAATCTCCCCACACATGAATGGCTCTTACCTTTTATCAGAATCAGAATAGTTTATTGGTCCTGGAGACAACCGTGTCCTGGTTCCTTATAGCGAGGCGCTGCTAGTGTCTGTCGTCATCCTTTGACTTTTATGAAGAAATGCTGTAGGAACAGTGTCCGGTTTTAAACGTAAAAGATTGGACTTTGTGCCAAGTAGTGACGACTGGAGGTCACACCGATAGCAGGTCGGTTTGAAATGGTCTTCACAGACGATCAAATTCTATCTGAAAGGAAACATTTTTTGAGTATGGCCTGTGCCGACAACACGTTATGTTAAGTTTTTTGCGATTTCCGTGCTTGTTGTTTGTACAGTCGTATGCTTTGTTCTCAGCCATTTTCCTGCCAATGTGTTATCTTAGACTTGCAGTCCAGCCAATAGGACCAAACAACAAATTCATCTCACTACCAGGGCTGGAACAGTGAATGAAAAAGGCAGCATGTCGTGCGCATGCCTATCAGCAGTCATGTGTACATGACAAGCACAAGGCCCCCCATTTTCTCCTGATTTTAGTGATATTCAATTCCCACCCATCAGATAGTGCCTTACCTCTCACACAACCACCACCGACCAGGGAGTGGCGAAAGCATACTCACGCCCTCTCTGTGACATGCGATGCTAGCCACCCGCCTTTTTTCGAACTGCATCCCATGCATATTTGGGGGTGGCCTGACATATTTGGAGATAGATAAGCCTTACCCACTCCCTCTGATTGACTGGTGACCTGGAAGTGAGTGTGTGCAATCCCTGTCTCCCTTGAGAGCTCAGCCTATTAGCTCCCATGGACTCCCGGTCACGAAGCCGTTAACCTGGATTCGAACTTGAGATCTCTGGGTCAGTAGTCATGCATGTTGTCATACCCTTTCAACTACTGCCGATAAACTCTGTACTTTTACAGACTGAATAAGTACCTACAGTGTTCCAGGATACAGCGGTAATTTAATACGTACCAAGTATTAAACTATTATAGTGCTGAAGTTAAATACGTGCCCCATTAGTGTTGTATTTGCAGATTTACATTTACAACATTTGGCAGACGCTCTTATGCAGAGTGACTTACAATTATCATTTTCTCATACAACTGAGCAGTTGAGGGTTAAGTTCTTTGCTCAAGGGCCCGACAGTGTTTACAGTGGGGATTGAACCGCTGACCTTTGGATAAGTAACCCATCGCGTTAACCACCGCTGAGATAGTGTTACTCAAGCACCTGCAGTGTTACATGGCCGGCCTTTGATAACCCAGTTAGTTGCACTGGGAGGACAGTGACAACCTTGTGGAGAGTGGGACTGGAACCCCCAACCTTAGGATCAGCGATCCAGCACCCTTTACTATCAGGCCACCACTGTCCCTGTCACATGAATGAATCCAGTGTTAAATACTCCTGACGTTTTGAATGGACATGTACCGTGCTGGGCAGTGGTTGGCTGGTGGTAAGGTGCTGGATCAATGATCCCAAGGTTGGGGGTTCAAGCCCCACTCTCAACGGGTTGTCACTACTTTCCCCACAGTGCAGCTAACTGGGTTATCAAAGGCCGGCTGTGTCTCTCACTGTCTATGGTGAGAGTTTCATGTAAAAGAACCATTGCTGACTTTCAACAAGAGCAGCTGCATAGCCGTCAGCGTGTTTCCGCCCTGCGATGGCCTGGTGAGCTGTCCAGGGTGTACTCTACCCTTGACCGAAGCTGGCTGGGATGGATGCCAGCCTCCCCGCAACCCTAATTACAATTAAGCGGTTACAGAAAATGAACAATGAATGAATGTACCATGTTACATTGAACGATACAGTAATAAACATCTCCCCGACTTATGTTCATCCGTTTTACGTTTTTTCGATTTTACGGGGTTTGTTTTTTTCAAAATATATAGTTATATAACGTGTTACCCTTGTGTGATCTTTGTGTTTACACTGTTTTGCGGACTTTTGTAACCTGAAGCGAATATGGTTGGTCAGAAGTGTAAGCCTACTAGCATAGGTGCAAGTCTCATACACAGAGATAAAATTAACTATCTGCTCAGATCAGCACAATCTACCATGCATACTCAGTTAAGCAAAGAGAGTTGTAATATGAATGAAAACCTGAATGCACAAATTACAGAACAATTACAGATATTTATTATCTTTTAGCAGAATCCTAAGAGTGTATACTTATTTTTATATTAATATTCATTAGGATTTGTACTTGTTCTTTGTATGCATTTCTTGAATAAAGTTTACTTACTTACTTACACAAAGAACTCTCCGCTTTGCTGGGATTCACATCAGTGCAGGCTGTGTTCTAAACGAGTTCAACGGCACCCTTGTGCACTTGAAAGACCGGAAGTCTGTATAACCCACAGCAAGTACACTACCTTCGCAAGTACACTACTTTCGGTATTGAGCGCCTCACATATTGTTAGCGTTGATTGGCTGTTTTAAGCTTCATGTAAAGTTACTTGGTATAAATAAGTGACTTATTTGGAATTAATGTTGATATTATTTGATATTATTTTACAATGTTATGTTTATAATAATTGATTTAGGGGTGTTTTATGAGATACGGTAATGGTATTTATGGATGTATAGTACAGTATGAGCGTCATCTGTCACATGTCATACGTCATACGCCACTGTAACAACTTATGTTCACTTTCAACTTACATTTGGTCGTCCGGAACCAATTAAAAACATAAGTCGTGGAGCGTCTGTATTGTGAATCTGGAGGTGTTTATTTGCATTATCGATATAATCCTAGTATTAAATCCTAGTATTAAATCCTAGAAGTAAATCCTAGTAGTAAATCCTAGCACGTCCTGGTATTAAATCAGCCTTAGGGGTGACTGTTGTAACACACCAGCTACTGTACAAGCGTATACAGGGAGCCCTCACTTTCCGCAGTTAATGGGGACCAAG
>CM045731.1:23267500-23292500 GCA_024760905.1 Plotosus lineatus
AATGGAAAGCCTGAATGCACAGAATCCAGGGATCATTCATTAATGAAAGCCAGGAATGGAGGACAAGAAAGAAGGAACAGCCAGGAAGGAATTATTGTAATTAAAATAAGAGCCAGGAATGATGAATGAAAGGAAGCATCATGAATAGAAGACCACTAAGAAGTGAAGACAGAAGAACCAGGAATGATGGATCAGTAGGAAACGAAGAGCCATGAAGGAGGTGCTGGAATAAAAGAAAAAGCCAAAAATTGAGGACCAGCAAACAAAGAAGGAAGAACCAACAATTGATCAGGATTGGATAATGGAGTATAAGAGTGAAAGTAAGAGTCATGAATGGGAGTACATTATGGAAGTAAGACATGAAGAGCCATGAGCAAAGCGCTACAAGAGAAGAAAAAGTCATGAATTGTGGCCCAGAAGGCAACAACTAAAAGCCAGGAATGAAGAACAAAATTGGAGGAGCAGCGAATCGTGAAAGGAAGAGACAGGAATAGCAGGCCAAAAGGGAAGGAAGAGCCAGGGATGATGGATCAGCAAGTCAGGAAGCAAGAGTCAGAAATAAAGTAAAGGGGAGTAAAAGAAAGGGCCAGGAATGAAAGTTCAGAAAGTAAGGAAGAGCCAAGAATGGAGGATCAGCAAGTAACGAAGAGTCTGCGAATGAACCCCAAGAAGGATGTAATAACAAGGAAAGGTGGAAAAGTAAAATAAGGATTCAATAAGGAAAGAACAGGTAGGAGACAAATAGGATTGCCACAGTTGGCAAGAAAACAGCAGACATTAAACCAATTGTTGAAAAAAACACGTTTTAATAATCGGATCATAAGTCAAAAATCATTATCAGCATGTTAGAAATATTATCAAAATATTATCAGTCTTTCCAGCAGAAATTTTAAACAGCTTTTTTTTTTCCTTCTTTCTTTCCAGTTTCCGTAACACACCGTCTCCACTCGAGTTAAAATTCACACCTGGATAAGAGGTTGTTTGTAAGCTCGCCCTTCCCTCCATGACACAACACACATTCAGTAACGTGTTGCAACTTGCATCTTCTATGTAATTATGAGTAGGGCTATAGAGTCGTCAGTCAGCACTTAACTTGGCATCTGTTTGGCCCATTGGCCTGTCCATCATTGCTTATGCGGTATGTGTGTGTACAAGAGAGAGAGAGAGAGAGAGAGAGAGAGAGAGAGGTTGCATGTAACCTTGAGGGTGTGTTTACTGAGTGACTGGAGACGACGCTGTTTACATCTGAGTGGATTTCACAGTAGGAAACTGAAGTGTTGACAAGATTCCACTAATAATGATCCCCCTTTTGTGTGGGACATACAAATACAGTACTGGGCTTTTTAAGTGGTTAGAAGTGTGTGTGGTGATGGACATTGCATTATATTCCAAATAGTATTTAACCCTATTTAGAATTATATTTTATACTGAGGAACCCACTCTCAGCAAGGTCGTCACTGGCCCCCCAGTGCAGCTAACTGGGTTAAGGGCTGGCCATGTCTCTAACTGTCTATGGTGTGAGGGTCATGTAAAAGAACCATTGCTGACTTTCGTAAAGAGTAACCACATAGCTGTCAGTGTGTTTCTATCCCTTGCTAAAGGATTGTGCCAGGAAGGGTGTCCGACGTAAAAACCTATGCCAAATCAAGCATGCGAATCACATGATTCGCTGTGGCGATCCCTGGAAGAAAAAAAAGGGAAAAGCTGAAAGGAAAAGAAGAAGACCGTGGAACCATTGAAATCTCCAGTCTGATTGGTCAGATGGGTTAAAAATGCAAATGACGACAATCACACCAACAGCTAGTATTGTTGACAGTCAAGAGTCTGCCAGTGTGTTTAACATAGCTTTAAAACTGCTAGATGTTTTATTTTGGCTTGGAAACCTGACAGACAGGGATGTTTCGACTCTGACATATTGCTGAGTAGATGCTTTTAAACCTACCAGGGAAAAAGCAGCATTTGTGTAAAATAATTATGCTGTGGCTTCTACCTGCATGCAAAATCACGTATCAAACTACAGTATAATTCCATCTGCGACATATCCCTGCATGGATCATTTTCCTGTACCGACATGACACTTCCCTCTAGAGTAGTATCCCTGCGTTCTGGTTTTGTTTTTGTTTTGTGTGTGTGTGTGTGTGTGTGTGTGTGTGTGTGTGTGTGTGTGTGTGTGTGTGTTGTTTTTTGTCTTTTCAGATTCAAGAGAGAGTAAAATAGAGAGGCTGTTATATAGGAAAACAGGTTTCAAAGGCGGGCCATGTCTCTCACTGTCTATGGTGTGAGGCATCTAAAAGAACCATTGCTGACTTTCGTGAAGAGTAGCTGCAACGCCGTCAGCGTGTTTCTGTCCCTTGCTAAAAAGGGTTGTGACAGGAAGGGCATCCGATGTAAAAACCTCTGCCAAATCAAACGTGCGAATCAGATGATTCGCTGTGGCGACTCCCGAGCAAAAGGGAAAAAGCCGAAAGGAAGACAGACAGACAGGTTTAACACTGCTATACCATAAGCGATAACAGGAACATCTTGTTTCAGGGATTTTCCATAATATTACTGTAACTAGGAATGATCTTTTTGAAACTCTTTTCATATTTTATTACATTGAAAACCATAAGTTGTGGATTATTGCTGTAGTATGAGAGGAATAAAACACTTCAGGATCTGAACTTTGACATGGCATGGCAGTAGTAGTTCTGTTTCACGTTCAGGACCCATCACACCAAATCCCTTAATCCTATGACAGCTTTCTTAGTGAAGGCAGGGTACACCCTGAACAGCTCACCAGACCATCACAGGGCAGCACACACACAGCCATTCACATTCACATCTAGGAGCAATTTGGAACAGCGAGTTAGCCTAATGTGCATGTTTTTGGGCTGTGGGAGGAAACCCATGCAATCACAAGGTTGAAGATGAAACTCCATATAGAAACACCATTCAAGGCCCAAGACTTGGGCCCAGGATCTAGATGTTGTGAGGCAGATGTGCTAACCACAACGCCACCATTCGTCCTTGGGCTATATATGAACCCATTCAGTTCATTGTGTGATGACTCTACAATAGTTTGGGCAGCAGTTGAAGTTGGTTGAAATGGGTTTCAGCTTATTCATGGCCATAATAAAGGATATGTCCATAAAATTATATCTTTGACCCATGATACACCTCACCAACAAGGTTCATGGAAATTGAATTGATAGTTTTGCTGAATCATGCTTAAAGTCAAACAGCATTTATACCTGCTAGAATTTTTAAACCTTACAATTTAACACTAAATACTGTAATTGCCCTAATTTTACAACAAGAATTTTAAAGATGTTCTAAATATGTATTATCAACAATCTGAGCTAATTGAAGTCAAGACTGCCTTAACTTTTTTTAAAGAAAGCAGCCTTCTGGATTTTTTCCTCATTGTAGGATAATTTGTCAGAAGTTTTGTCTTGTAGCAACTGAACATAAATTGTCTAATGAATATATAGAACTCCTTTAGTATAGTCAGAAAGTGACAAGAGAACAGTAGCACTCAGAGAGCACAAACCTCTGTCAAGGCATAACTAGAAAGGCAATCAGAGAGCACAAACCTCCACCCAGCCAAAAAACACCCCCAAAAGTATTCAGGTGCTGTAATGTGACGCTTATTTTGAAAATGTCATAGGATGTTACTTGAGCCATGCTCCAACCCACCCCACCTCAAAGAAAATCAGTAAAATGTGTGATTTTTGCATAGAGATATGTTTTGGAGACAAAGTCAGAGAGGCTAGATTGAGATGGTTTGGACATGTACAGAGGAGGGATAGGAAGTATATTGGTAGTAGGATGCTGAGGTTGGAACTACCAGGCAGAAGGCCCAGAGGAAGACCAAAGAGAAGATTTATGGATGTGGTGAAGGCGGACATGAAGGTCGTTGGAGTAAGAGTAGAAGATGCAGAGTATAGGGAGAGATGGAGGCAGATCATTTGCTGTGGCGACCCCTGAAGGGAACAGCCGAAAGAAAAAGAAAAAAAAGAAGATACGAACCAGCCAACAAATAAACAAGGAAAGCAGCACTGATGAAAGCCTAATCTCCTTGGCAGTATTAAAAATGAACAAAAACAAATGATCAGAGCCGGCTGAGATGGGCACAAGCCTCCCCACAACCCTAATTAGGATTAGGCGGTTCAGAAAATGAATGAGTGAATGAATGAGTGAGTAAATGAATGAATTAATGAATGATAAAGTACCACAGCATCACCTGCTGGTTCTGCTGGAATACAACACTTCCAAAATATCGACCTGCCCCAGAGTATTAAAGAATTCTTTTACAAATTCTGCACCAAAAATTTGTTCCAAATCATCTCCAAATTCTAATGGAGTCTTTCTTGTCCAAAACCCCACCTGTGGTAGAAATTTAATGAAAATCTTATAACTTCTGCTAACAATAACACAAAGAGTTCACATAACATAACTTCTTTGCCAGAGGTTTAAAAAAAAAAAAAAAAAAACCTGAGTATGGTTGAGCAAAATGTATTACTTTAATTAGGCAAAGCACTCTTAGATTAAAGGTTTATTTAATAGCTGTGTGTGTGTGTGTGTGTGTGTGTGTGTGTGTGTGTGTGTGTGTGTGTGTGTGTGTGTGTGTGTGTGTGTGTGTGTGTGTGTGTGCGAGAGAGAGAGAGAGAGAGAGAGCGAGGGAGGGAGGAAAATGAAAGGAAAACAGAGACATGGGATCATCACATGCCTCATGCTCCATGTTTGTGTTATTCCACACACTCCTCTACCTCTCCATGTGCAGCGAGCTGATAACAGAGACATCAAGACAATGTTCCATTACAGATTTTTTTCCCGTTATTTAATCAGGCGATCTGAATCCTGCTTTTTGTTTTTCTTTACAGCTTCATTTTTACTTTGCCCAGCTGTAGTTATGAGTATAAAACTGTACTGTTTTCTTACTATTTTTTGTTATTAGTTCACTCTTTTAAGGAATTTTAAGTGTGACGAATGAAGTAAATGTATTTTTGAATGTGCATTAATGTTCTTTAAGAGAATTAAGTGTTTTACTGATGGAGATGTGAAACACATATTGATGTAACAGATATATAACTGAATAGATTATGTATAGATACAGAGGTGCAGTCCTCTGACCAAAACCCACACCATCTTTTATATGTCCTTCTGTCCTTGCATCCTTATGTTGGGGCAGGAATAGCTTAATGGTTAGAGAGGCGGCTTTGGGACCGAAAGGTCGCTGGTTTGATTCCCAAGTGTGGCTGTGGGGGAGTGAGCTGAAGTGCCCCTGAGCAAGGCACCTAACTCCCATCTGTTCTCCGGGCACCACAATGTGTGTAGCAGCCCACTGCGCTGAGTGCGTGTGCTCACTTTGGATTGGTTAAATGAAGAGGAAGTAATTTCCCTTACAGGAATCATACAGTATATCAAAACAGTTTTCATTTTGCTGTGATTAACTTTTGTGTGAGCTACACGGAAGATACTGTAATTCACTGATTTCCATTCCACAGGAAATTATGTTTGTGTGTTTGTCTATCCACAGTCTACGAGTGCAGACTCTGTCCTAGTGTGTCATTTTATTTACAAGGGCAGGACCTTTCTAATCGGGCTAACACCAGGATCTAATTAGATAATTGAAGCTCAGAGCATGTGTGTGTTCGAATACCAATAACACTCGAAAGTGTGTGTTCACTCCACCAGTCATTTTTTTTCCAGAAAAGGAAAAATCCAAACCAAACACTAGTTGGATCTCAAGCCTGATTGATAAAATGTACTTGAATATACACTACTCAGCCAAAAAATTAAATCCTGCACATGAATGTTTTGTCTTTTGCCATGATGGATTTCCAATCATTTTTAATCTTGACGGCGCATACTCATCATGACAGGTCGAGGCTCAGCAACATCATGTGGCATTAAAATGAAGTTGGTTGATGACCCGAATGTACTGAATGAACAGATTATCCCAATTGACCTTTTCGTTCATGATGGCACAGATAAAGTGGGGCTCAAATGGCGAAAGAATGGTTCAAGGGGCAAGAGAAATCATTCTCACATATGTCTTGGTACCTCACCATCCTGACCTTTATGATATTGATAATAAAGTCTTTTGGGATGGGCAAGAGAAGACTTTATGGAGGGGTTCAAGTATCCTGTCATCAAATTGAGATGTTAGTGAAAAATAAAAACTATGTAGTGATGATGCGATGACGATTATGCTCTGTAGGCAAGACAAAAGGCGGTCCAATAAAATACAGTGGTACCTCACTTTACGAAAGTCTCACCAAACGAAAAATGCAGGTTACGAAATGCATTTTCCTAAAGTTTTTGTTTCTGGATGCGAAACAAGTTCACGTTACAAAAGCGCCATCTTAAAAATTCAAACGCACTATTCAAACATTAAAACGTGCCATTCAAACAAGACACGAGCTGCTCTCCCATCAATGACATTCGAACATCCCGTCCCGTTGGCCTCCCATTAGCTAGGAGGGATGACGCAGCGACCTCCCATTGCCTATCTCCCAACATCCTGACCCGCTGGCCTCCCATTCACTAGGAGGGATGACACAGCTCCTTCCCAGCTACCATAATGCTTCGCGTGTAAAGGACAGAGTTACTGTTGTTTCATGTTTTATTTCTTGACTCAGGCTTTTAACCTTCCATAAACATTTCTAAGATTATAACTCTGCTAAGAAGACACGGTCAACACATGCGCGCACACGCACACACGCGCATACACACACACGCGTGCGATTTCCGGTGCAAGTGTGAAGAAGAAACGGGCTCGAGTGATATCGCAAAGGAAGATGGCCAAACCCGTCTACTATCGGTACAATATTGAAGCAGAAAGAGGTCTTAAAAGGTATGCTTTTATAATTTTTAAATGGTTTAGGGGGTAGTATTGGGGGCCTTGGAACGAATCACGCGTTTTACATGTAAAATGCGGTTCAATTTACGAAAAATGCAGGTTACGAAAAAGGCTCTGGAATGGATTAATTTCATAAAATGAGGTGCCACTGTATTACACTGCAGGACTTTTCATTTTGGCTGGTCGCACCCAACATACTTTGTCCCATATTTCCCAGTGACAGACGTACAACACATATTTATCTGTGTAGTCAACTTCCCAGCTTTCAGTTCCATCACAACCTTACGTCAGTCCCTTCAGTCATAGCTGCAACATATTAATGTGACAGTAATTCGCAGGTTGTTGTGATTTGTGTTTCATGACTGCTTGATGTTCCTGATGCGTTTTCACTTGAAGTTCATGTAAATTTTTGGTTCTTGACCAGAGTTCTCTTTCTCTATCTTGCTGTATCTTAAATATGATGAAAGTCCCTTCATTAAAAAGATGGCATATAAGGAAGTAAATAAATAAATAAAACCACCAGGACAATTTTTCACTCACTTTGAGCTTTAATTCAGTTTTAATATTTGGAAAATAGGTACAAAGGATAATCACATCCAGGATCTGCCATTTCCTTCCTGCTCTCTCCTCTTACTCTGTATTGGGAGGCATGGGGGTCAGTAGTTACCACATCTACCTCACAGCAAGAAGGCCCTGGGTTTGAGTCTGGCCCTTTTACATTTCTCTATGGAGTTTGCATGCTCTCACCATGCTCGTGTGAGTTTCCCCCGGGTACTCTGGTTTCCTCCCAAAGTCCAAAGACATGAACATTAGGCCAATTGACGGTTTCAGATTGCCCATAGGTGTGAGCGTGAATATTTCTGTGGTTCCTGTTTTAGTGGGGTGTTTTGTTTATTTTTAATCTCAGGGGTTCTCTTTCTCTTTTTAACGAGTATTATGTCTTGTTTGACATTATGACTCCGAGTCTGTTTCTCTTCTCTCGTTGTTGTGTTTTTACTGTTTACTCTTGTTTGAATAGCTTTCTTTGGAGGTTCCTTTTGTTTTCTGTAGGTTTTAAAACAGTAGATGGTCTTTTACGGTCGTGTGTTATCTGTGATAGCTAGCCAAACAGCCCCGGGGGACATGCTCTATGTCTGCGTGTGTGTGTGTGTGTGTGTGTGTGTGTGTGTGTGTGCCAACGTTTATGGAATTTGGCAGACTCCCAGAGTAATTTAAATTTATTATTTTCTTGCAGCTGAACAGTTTGGGGGTTAAGAGCCTCAGTTAAGTTCAAAGTCCCAACAGTGGCAGCTTGGTGATGTTGGGGCTTGAACCTCTGATCTTTGGATTAATAACACAGAGCCTTAATCACTGTACTACAACTGCCTCAGTGCGTGTGCATGAGTGCGTGTGCATGTGTGTGTGTGCGTGTGCGTGTGTGTGTGTGTGTGTGTGTGTGTGTGTGTGTGTGTGTGTGTGTGTGTGTGTGTGTGTGTGTGTGTGTGTGTGTGTGTGTGTGTGTGTGTGTGTGTGTGTTTTTTTACACCTACCTTACAAAATGGTGAATAATAAGGCCAGGCTAAAAAAATGTTGGCAATAACATGATAAAAAAAAGATTTACCAGGGAGGGAGGAGAATTCTTTTTTTTCTTTTTTTTTTTTGGCTGTGCAGGCCACCAGGGATTCGCAGGGATTTTTTTTTTCATACATCATGCTATATTATGTATGTGACGTTGTAAACACAGTAGAATGAAGTAAATATCTTGTACTGTACAGTGGTACCTCACCTTACGAAATTATTATAACCTGGATTTTTCGTAAATTGAACCGCATTTTACATGTAAAACGTGTGATTTGTTCCAAGGTTCCCAATACTACCGCGTAAACCCTTTAAAAGTTATAAAAGCATACCTTTTAAGACCTCCTTCTGCTTCAATATCATACCGATGGTAGATCTTTGGCCATATTCCTTTGCGATATCACTCAACCCTATGCCACAAGCCCGCTTCTTTTTCACTCGCACCGGAAATCACACGCGTGTGTGTGTGTGTGTGTGTGTGTGTGTGTGTGTGTGTGTGTGTGTGTGTGTGTGTGTGCGTGCGTGCGCATGTGTGTGCACGAGTGTGTTGACCATGTCTTCTTAGCAGAGTTATCTTCTTCTTTTCCTTTCGGCTTTTCCCTTCAGGGGTCGCCACAGCGAATCATCTGCCTCCATCTCACCCTATCCTTTGCATCTTCTTCTCTTATACCAGCTACTTTCATGTCCTGCTTCACTAAATCCATGAATCGTCTCTTTGGTCTTCCTCTAGGCCTTCTGCCTGGTAGTTCCACCCTCAGCATCCTACGACCAATATACTCACTATCCCTCATCTGTACATGTCCAAACCACCTCAATCTAGCCTCTCTGACTTTGTCTCCAAAACATCTTACATGTGCTGTCCCTCTGATGTGCTCATTCCTGATCCTATCCATCCTCGTTACTCCCAAAGAGATCCTCAACATTTTCATCTCTGCTACCTCCAGCTCTGCCTCCTGTCTTTTCCCCAGGGCCACTGTTTCTAAACCATACAACATCGCTGGCCTTACCACCGTCTTGTACACTTTTCCTTTCATTGTTGCCGATACCCTCCTATCACACATCACTCCGGACACTTTTCTCCAACCATTCCAACCTACCTGCACACGCTTCTTCACCTCTTTTCCACACTCTCCACTTCTCTGGATTGTTGATGCAAAGTACTTAAAATCCTCCATCTTCCTTATCTCTTCTCCCTATAACCTCACTGTTCCTCTTGGGTCCTTGTCATTCACACACATGTATTCTGTTTTACTGAGGCTAACCTTCATTCCCCTCCTTTCCAAGGCATACCTCCACCTCTCTAGATTTTTCTTGCACTTGTTCTCTGCTCTCACTACAGATCACAATGTCATCTGAAAACATCATAGTCAATGGGGAATCGTGTTAACCTCGTCTGTCAGCCTGTGCATCACCATAGCAAACAAGAAGGGGCTCAGAGCTGACCCTTGATGCAGTCCCACCTCCACCTTGAACTCTTCTGTCACACCAACAGCACACCTCTTCTCTGTACTTCTCTATTAACATCCTCAAGGCAAACACTGCATCTGTGGTGCTCTTTCTTGGCATGAAACCAAACTGTTGTTCAGAAATGCTGACCTCTGCCCTTAGTCTAGCTTCCACTATTCTTTCCCATAACTTCATCGTATGGCTCGTCAACTTTATCCCTCTGTAGTTGCCACAACTCTGCACATCTCCCTTGTTCTTAAAAATGGACACCATCACACTTCTTCTCCATTCCTCCAGCATCCTCTCACTCTCTAAGACCTTGTTGAATGTTCTTGTCAAGAAATCTACTGCTACCTCTCCTAGATACTTCCATACCTCCACCGGTATGTCATCAGGGCCAACTGCCTTTCCATTCTTCATCCTCTTCAATGCCCTCCTCACTTCACCCTTACTAATCTTTGCTACTTCCTGGTCCTCAACGGTCACCTCTTCTACTCTTTTTTCTCTCTCATTTTCCTTATTCATCAGCTCTTCAAAGTACTCTTTCCATCTTCCCAGCACACTTCTGTCATCAGTCAATACATTTCCCTCTCTGTCCTTAATCACTATAACTTGCCGCACGTCCTTCCCATCTCTATTTCTCTGCTGTGCCAACCTGTATGAATCATTTTCTCCCTCTTTACTTTCCAACCGAGCATACAAGTCATCATACGCCCTCTGTTTGGCCTTTGACACATCTACCTTCGCCTTACGCTGTGTCTCCCTGTACTCTCTTTGGTCCTCTCAATGTCCCACCTCTTCTTAGCTAACCTCTTCCTTTGTACACACTCCTACAGTTCCTCATTCCACCACCAAGTCTCCTTATCTACTCTCCTTCCAGATGACACACCAAGTACTCTCTTACCTGTCTCCCTGATCACATTAGCTGTAGTTGTCCAGTCATCTGGAAGCACTTCCTGGCCACCCAAAGCTTGTTTCAACTCCTCCTTGAAGACAACATGACCCTCTTCCTTTTTCAGCGTTCACCACTTTGTCTTCTGCTATGGCTTTGCCTTCTTCACCTTCCTCACCATCAGTGTCATCCTGCACACCACCATCCTATGCTGTTTGGCAACACTCACCTGCTACTACTTTGCAGTCACTGACTTCCTTCAAATTACATTGCCTGCACAAGATGTAGTCTACTTGTGTACGCCTACCTCCGCTTTTATAAGTCACCCTATGCTCCTGTCTCTTCTGGAAGAAAGTATTTACCACAGCCATTTCCATCCTTTTTGCAAAATCTACCAACATCTGTCCTTCTGTGTTCCTGTCCTGGATACCAAACCTGCCCATCACTTCTTCGTCCCCTCTGTTTCCTGCACCAACATGTCCATTGAAGTCTGCACCAATGACCACTCTTTCACCTCTGGGGGTACTCTGCATCACTTCATCTAATTCACTCCAGATTCATTCCTTTTCTTCTTGCTCACATCCTGCCTGTGGGGCATAAGCACTAACAACACTGAACATCACGCCATCAATTTCTAACTTGAGACTCATCACTCTGTCTGACACTCTTTTCACTTCTAGAACATTTGTGACAAACTCCTCCTTCAAGGTGACTCCTACTCCATTTCTCTTCCCATCCACATCATGAAAAAACAGCTTAAACCCTGCTCCTAAGCTTCTAGCCTTGCTACCTTTCCACCTGGTCTCCTGAACACACAGTCTGTTCACCTTCCTCCTCTGCATCATGTCAGCCAGCTCTCTACCTTTTCCTGCCATAGTTCCAACATTCAAAGTCCCTACTCTCAGTCCTAGACTCATGCCTTTCCTCTTTTCTCTCTGCCTACGGACACGCCTCCTGCCTCTCCTTCTTCGACGTCTTCGACCAACAGTAGTCCATTTTCCACCAGCACCCTGTTGGTTGACAGCACTGATGGCGGTCGTTGTTAACCTGGGCCTCGACCGATCCGGTATGACATTCTTTGTAGTGACTCGCATATTTTATTTGGCATTTGTTTTACACCGGATGCCCTTCCTGACGCAACCCTCTGCATTTATCCGGGCTTGGGACCAACATGAGGGAGAGACACTGGTTTGTGCAAAAAAAACCCATCCCCCCACACATGCCTGCATTCTTCTTAGCAGAGTTATAATCTTACAAATGTTTATGGAAGGTCAAAAGCCTGAGTCAAAAAATAAAGCAATAAACTCATAAAACAACAGTAACTCTGTCCTTTTTACGAAAAGCATTATGGGAGATGCAGCTCCATAATAGCCAATGGAACGGAGCTGCATCATCCCTCCTAGCCAATGGGAGGCCAGCGGAGCGGGATATTTGAACGTTGTCAATGGGAGACCAACTCGTGCATTGTTTGAATATTTGAATGGCGCGTTTTAATGTTTGAGCGGCGTGTTTAAATGTTTGAACGTCACGTTTTAATGCTTGAATGGGGCGTTTCGTGAGGAGAATTTGTTTTGTATACAGAGACTAAAAATTTTGGAAAATGTTTTTCGTAACCTGGATTTTTCGTTTGCTGGGACTATCATAAGGTGAGGTACCACTCTATTTGAAATCAACATACTGAATTCAGATGAGACTTCCTTTCGGCTTTTCCCCTTTTTCAGGGGTCGCCACAGCGAATGATTCGCATGTTTGATTTGGCATAGGTTTTTATGTCGGATGCCCTTCCTGACACAACCCTTTACTTTAGCAAGGGACAGAAACACGCTGACGGCTTTGCAGCTACTCTTTACGGAAGTCAGCAATGGTTCTTTTACATGAACCTCACACCATAGACAGCGAGAGACATGGCCGGCCTTTGATAACCCAGTTAGCTGCACTGGGGGAAATCAACATACTGAATATCAGAGTTTATTCTTTTAATGTTGTAATTAACAGAGTATCAAGGTTTCTTCAACATATCAACTTTTAATATTGCAGTCAACATAGTGTCAAAGTTTCTTCAAAAGACCAACTTTTAATATCAAACTATTTTTAATATTTGAAAACTTTTCAGGTATTAAATATGCTATCAATATTCTGAGGATCAAATAGCGGCTTTCCGCTTTCTTGAAAATATGAGGTTAATAAATACCTTTGTCACGCTCCGTGCTGTTTTGGCAGTTTATAATTAACTTGTATTTGTTCTAAAATGTCAGCAAATGTGTTCCTCAATTTGAAACACATTACTTTATTTATTATTTTCATGTTGGGACCTTTACTAGTGACAGAGAACAGTTTTTTTACCTCATCTTGCCCCCTTCCATCATGCTTTCCACCATTGTTAATACAGTACTGACTAATGAGAATCGCTTTTCACCAAACTGGTGAAATTGACCAATCACAAGGCGTGGTTGATACTGATTTTGCTTTGGTCACTTTTTAGTATGGCGTATGATAGGGGACACGTTGATTATACAGACATTCTTTCCCCTGCATTTTTTTAACTCAACCGGCCGGTATATTTTTACTTTTTGCATCTGTGAATGCTCAGGCGGGGTTTTTATGGACAATTTCGGCCCAATATTGGTTGGTGTTTCCGCGAACAAAGATATTTTTAAGGCTGGCCTAAAATGTCAAATTAAAAAAAAAGATTTATTAAAAGTGTTGTTATTACTATTTAATGGCTCAATGTATTTAAGAGAACAGTGAACAAAGAAAATCCATGCATTGGCATATGTGTGTGTGTGTGTGTGTGTGTGTGTGTGTGTGTGTGTGTGTGTGTGTGTGTGTGTGTGTGTGTGTGTGTGTTTGTTTGTGTGTATGTGTGTGTGGTAGGTAGGTATTCATTATGTTTTGTAAATCCAGATACACAGTCACATTAAGGGAATTTACCTTCCTGATGAGGACAAAACCCAAGTCCCCATAATGTAAATACAGACTTACGTTCATTCGTTTTACGTATTTTTCGATTTTACGTTTTAAAAAAAATAAATTAATTTAAAAATATGTGAAATTTTGAGTTTAGCGTACTCTCTGTAGTATAAGACATACCTACGTATTACGCTGACGTAATGATGCAATGATGTAATGATGCTGCGTCCGTTATTTACAAACGACAGACTGAACGTGCCCCTCCTTCTTCACAGTTCGCCGCGTGTTACCCTTGTGTTAAGACATCGTCTCTGTGATCTTTGTGTTTACACTGTTTTGCGGACTTTTGTAACCCGAAGCAAATATGGTTGGCCAGAACTAGTGATAGTAGGTAAGGGGGGGTTTTTACACCCGAGCGTCGTGGCTCATCAGGCCGGTGCTTATCCCCGGTTTCCATAGCATGAAGCGACCAGGAGTTCAACTCCCCCTGGATGGGACGCTAGTCCATCGCAGGTTACCTTCCCAGTATATTTTTACTCGTACCCATTTATACTGCTGAGTGAACATAGGCACACTTGTGGTTGAGACCTTGCTCAGTGGGATTCGAATTCACAACCTCCCGCAGCACCCTAACCATTACACCACCGGCCCCACAGATAGTGGTAATCAGAACAAGCGGCAAGCCATCTCATTAGAAACGAAGATGGCTATTATCAAGAAAATTGATGCTTGTGAAAAACGTATGAATGCTCAAATGGCACCGTCGACCATCGGAACCGTTTACAAGCAGAAAAATCGCATAGAGAATGTTAAAGGTTATATTTGATACTGTATTTGATATTTGATGAGTGGATTTGATTAAAGTTCATCTATTTGAAATTATTTTGCTCAAATTCAATTTATTTGAAATTAATGTTGAGATTATTTGATATATTTGTTATTATTTTACAATGTTATGTTAATTAATAAGATAATTGATTTCGGGGTGTTTTATGAGATACGGTAATGGATGTATAGTACAGTATGAATGTCGTACGTCACTGGAACATACAGTAACAACTTATGTTCTTTTTCACCTTACGTTCGGCCGTCCGGAACCGAACTAAAATATAAGTAGGGGAGCATCTGTAGTTAAAATCTGAAGGTGAAGACACGTTTTAAGGTTCGGGATGAGGGTTTGGCAACTAGTGGTTGTGGTTACAATTGGGATAAATCTCCAAGCAATTAATGTAAGTTTATGTGGTGTCCTCAAAGATCCAATGCATTTTTGATGCTGGAACAGAAATAAATCAAGTTATTATTTGCATGACTGTTATAGCACAATTAAAACTTGTTCATGAATTACATCACACGCTTTTCCTGCCAGTTTGGGAATTGAATCAGTGACCTTTCTGTTCCAAATCTGTTTCTCTAACCGTTAGACCACAGCTGCCTCCAATCAGCCAATCATAGACGAATCAAAATCAAATATGCAAATCAGCTGTGTGATTATACGAATACAAGATATAAAGCATAGTGGCTACCATATCTGCGTCACAGCAAGAAAGTCCTGGGTTCAATTATTGGGCGTGAGACACCAAAGGCATGTACATTATGCTAATTGGCTGAATGGTACACTGCCATCTCGCAACAGAAAACTGCCATCTCGCATTCCTTTTCTGGGGCTGGTGGCGTAGTGGTTAGGGTGCTGCGCTCATGATCAGGAGGTTGTGTGTTCAAATCCTAGTTAGACCCTCACTGTGCTCAGACCGCTGGGCAAGGTCTCACCACAAGTGTGCCTCTGTTCACCCAGCAGTATAAATGGGTGCCAGTAAAATATGCTGGGCAGGTAACCTGCGATGGACCAGCATCCCATCCAGGGGGAGTTCTACTCCTAGCTGCTTCTCGCTATGGAAACCAGGGATAAGCACCGACCTGATAGCCACGATGGCTCGGGTGTAAAAAGCCCAATGGACTTTTTCATTTTCTGGACCGCTTATTCCTAAGTCGAGCTGCGAGGAGGTTGGTGCCCATCTCAGTTGACTCCCGGTGAGGGCAGAGTGGACAACTTGCCAGGCCATTGCAGAACCTGTCACTACAGTGTGACATTTCAATGGGCACGTCTCCTTGATTACAATATTTTTCTTTGTTAAACAACAGGAATGTAATATGTTTGTTGTTAGTAGATGATACAGAATGGCCAACATGGAGCATATTCCTGTCAGATGCTGTTATAGAATCTTAATAAACAGCCCGTGATAAAGTGCAGTGGTTATTAATGGACTGAGTGTAAATACATTGTTCAGAAATCGAGTGGTTCACTAGTTCACTCATTGCCCCAAGCCAAGTATGCGGGAAGTGTGAGAACAAAGTGTAGTAGGGTTTACATGGTGAAAACAGTTGAACACACACACACACACACACACACACACACACACACACAGAGAGAGAGAGAGAGAGAGAGAGAGAGAGAGAGAGTTTAAGCATAACAGTGTAGGAGTTCAGACATGAACAGCAGGTGTGAACTCAATTGCACCATTCAGTGTGTGTGTGTGTGTGTGTGTGTGTGTGTGTGTGTGTGTGTGTGTGTGTGTGTGTGTGTGTGCGTGTGCGTGCGCCTTTTATCTAAGCCTTCTGGGTGATGGGAAAAAGAGAAAAAAACTAGAAACAAGATACTCTCTGTTCTGAAGAGATTTTTAAAAGACCCAATAATATCCATCTGGAAGAACAGATTGTGTGTGTGTGTGTGTGTGTGTGTGTGTGTGTGTGTGTGTGTGTGTGTGTGTGCGTGTGTGTGTGTGTGTGTGTGTGTGAGAGCGAGAGAGAGAGAGAGAGAGCATCAGATATTGCTTTTCTACTCCTTTCGAAGGTTTTTTCGATAACATCATACCTCTGTCAGCCATGGTTAATCTATACTGTATCTTCTAAAAACTTCCATAAAACAAAACTCCAAACCAAATTAATTTTATGTTATCATGTGCACAGGTTCAAGTCCCTGACTGTCAGTGTGGAGTTTGCATGTTCCCATGCTTGCATAAGTTTAAAGACATGCACAGTCGGCTGGTTGGATATTCTTAATTGCTGCTGGTTGTGATTAACCCCCCCTTCCAAACTAACCTGCACGCATGGCCCCAGAAAATCATATAGCAGTTCAGAAAAATGTCTTTTATTTTAGATTTTTTTAGTCGTACTCCCTGGCGGACCATTGCAGGGCAGAAACACGCTGTGGGCTATGCGGCTACTATTCATGAAAAGCCTGAAGTGGTTCTTTTACATGATTCTCTCACCACAGACAGTAATAGACATGGCCAGCCTTTGATAACCTGGTTAGCTACACTGGGGGGGGGACATTCTGTATGGACTTCATATCTTCTCCCTGTGCTTGTGTGGCTTTCCTCCCATCGACATTAGACTGTCCCACGTTGCTCCTAGGTGTAAGTGTGAGTGTGAATGGTTGTGAGGGTCTTTCCTCACAATGGAGCTGTTCAGGGTGTATGAGTCGGCTATGATAGGCCCAGCCTTCCTGCAAGCCCAGTCGATTAGGCGGCTCAGCGAATGCAAGAGTGAGTGATGAGAATACAGGGATCCCTCGCTACCTTGCGCTTCAATTCATGCGGCTTCAGTGCAGCGCGTTTTTTTTTTTTTTTTTTTTCATATTCATCGAATTAAAAAAAATAAAGAAATTATGGAAAAATAGGGGGAAAGTGAAGGAAAATGCCACAAAACAAGGCCAATTATGCAAAAAAAAAACAAAAAAACAAAAGAACAACCCAAACCCACCCATCAAAACTACTTACATTTTATGAGAGGTGCACATCTGTATGTGTCTGTATTTATAGTTTTATTTACATCTTATGCATTATTTTTGAATGTTTAATTGTTATTATAAGCATTTAAAGCGTTGAATATATACAGGGATCCCTCACTTTCCGTGGTTAATTGGGACTGAGATCCCTGCGACCACTGAATTCTGCAAAGTAGGATCAACACCCCCACCGACTGACATATACGTACTTATATATGTGTATATAATATAAATAAATACATATTCAATTATACAAATTATTATAATAACAAACATTCAAAAATAATGCATAAGATGTAAATGAAATATAAATACACACACATACAGACACGCGCGTGCACACATGCAGATGCACACCTCACAAAAATATAAGTAGCTTTGATGGGATGTTTTGAGGTGTTTTTTTTTTTGCACACTTGGCCTTGTTTTTGCGGCATTTTCCTGAACGGTTCCCCTATTCTTCCTTAATTTCCTTATTTTTTAATTCGATGAATATTAAAAAAAAAAAAATGCAATGCACTGAAGCTGCATAAATTGAAGCGCGAAGTAGGGAGGGATCCCTGTATTTATTGATATTATATACACATATACATGTACGTATACGTCAAGCAGGGGGGTTGATCATACTTTGCGGAATTCGGTGGTCACGGGGGGATTTCAGTCCCAATTAACCGCAAAAAGTGAGGGATCCCTGCATTACCATACGGCAAGAAGCTAAGCAGTGAATATGTTACGCGGTATAATACTGGAGTCAGATGTCAATGGCTGAACATCCTTGGAAATGTAATATAGAGCTATTTACATTTTTTTACAGCTTGAGCCATACATGAGTTAGTGCTTTTTATAATACCTTGCCCTCTTGACATCCCTGTCAATTTTACTGTTCATTTTCTAAGTTAAATTCATAGACATGCTGCCAGCAGGCAGTCACATATTCTAACCTCAGTGTAATTAGGCACGTTTGGATGTGTAGTGTGCCTTTTGGTTGGTAAGTCTGGTTATATTGTTGTGGAATCTACAGTAAGTCTTTGTAGATATTTTTAATGATTGTTTTGCAATATGATTATAGGTTCTCTGGTGTGCTTTGTGTGCGAAAGAAAAAAAATATTGGTGTCAAGGGTAATCATGTGTTAATGGCTTGGCTTTTTAGACACAGTTGGAAACCCAGAAACACATGACCTGTGTGTGTGTGTGTGTGTGTGTGTGTGTGTGTGTGTGTGTGTGTGTGTGTGTGTGTGTGTGGGTGTGTGTGTGTGTGTGTGTGTGTGCTTCTCGCTCTTGCTCTGTTTCTATGCTATGTTTTCTGAACCACAAAATTACAAAGTTTCAAGTCACTTACTGTTTATATATACTTCAAATAGCCTGGTGCTGCTACCAAAGCATTGAGAAACCATTGTGGTGATCATCGGCTGTGTAAAAGGGCAGCTCCATTGTTTTGCTCGTTTTCTCCCTGCCGCAGTAAAACAAGACCCGTCGAGGTCAGCTAAACATGGCACCAATAGCTGTCTAAACCTCAGCTAGGGTTTTTTTTTTTTTTTTTTTTTTAACCCAGACCTCTGTTTGTGTGAGATCGTGGGTGCAAAATGAATGTGGTAGTTTAGTTAGCCGAAATGGACATTGCACCAGCGCACAATAATAACTCCAGCTATCTTTTAAACAACCACTGATTCGAAAGGCAGCCATACAGATGTTAATTTAGGATACTCTGAGTAAGTCCTGTAGTCAGGGAATTTGCTCGCTGTCCTCGTTTAGGCAGCACCGAGCAGGTCCTCAGGTAAGGAACAGGTCCTGGGATTTCAAGCTGATTTATAGAAAGCCTTGCATGAAAAGAACGTAAAGTGAGTCTGTGGGTGGGCCGTGGTACCTCAGTGGTTATAACTGTTGCTTTACAACAAAAACATTCTGGGCTTGAACCTCATACTTGAAAAGAGCCTTTCTGTTTGGAGTTTACATGAGCCTGTATGGGCTTCCTCAGGGTACTGTGGTTTCCTCCCACATTCCAGATACATGCAGATTATGTCAATTGTTCAGTTCAGTTCATTTTCTGTAACCGCTTATTTCTTATTAGGGTCACAGGGAGGCTGGCGCCCATCCCAGCCGACTCCGGGCGAGGGAAGAGTACACCCTGGACAGCTCGCCAGGCTATCGCCGGGTGGAAACACGCTGACGGCTTTGCAGCTACCCTTGTCGAAAGTCAGCAATGGTTTTTTCACATGAACCTCTCTCCATAGGCAGTGAGACACATGGCCAGCCTTTGATAACCCAGTTAGCTGCACTGGGGGGTGGGGGTGCCAGTGACAACATTGTGGAGAGTGGGACTCGAGCCCCCAACCTTCGGATCAGTGATCCAGCACCCTATACCACTAGACCACCACTTCCCCCTCATGTCAACTGGCTACTTTAAATTGCTCATACTTGTGAATGTGTTTTTTTGTGTCTGTGTTAGACTGTGAGGAATTGGGAACCCGTTCAGAGTGTAACCCACCTCTCCTAAAATAAGCTGGGATTGGGTCCATTTTTGGCCATCATCATCATCATCATCATCATTTACCGGGGATTTAGCTCAGTTGGTAGTTCGTCCGCTTTATCCTCCGGGAGGTCGGAGTTTGAATCCGGCCATGTTATACCATGAGACGTTAAAATGTGGGAGTTGTTTCTTCCTGCTTGGTGCTCAGCATCAAAAGGATAGAACAACGCAATAACTGGCGCCGCATGGTGGCGACGAGCACATTGAGCATACACGTGTATGGAGTATGCGCTATACAAGCATTCATAATATAATAATCATCATCATCATCTTCTTCTTCTGCTTATTATGGGGTCGGGTCACAAGAGGCAGCAGCATAAGCGATGAGGTTCAGATGTCCCTCTCCCCAGCCAATTCCTCCAGCTCTTCCGGGGATACACCAAGGCGTTCCCAGACAAGCCGAGAGACATTGTCCCTCCAGTGTGTTCTAGGTTGACCCCGGGATCTCTTCGTGGTTAGGCATGCCTGAAACACAGCACCAGGGAGGCATTCGGGGGGCATCCTAACCAGATGCCCAAGTCACCTCAATTGGCCCCTATCAATGCGGAGGAACAGCTGTTCTACTCTGAGCTCTCTCCAGATGGTTGAACTCCTCACCTTATCTCTAAGGGAGAGCCCCGCTACCCGGCGAAGGAAGCTAATTTGAGCCGCGTGTATCCGTGACCTTGTTCTTTCGGTCACTACCCAAAGATAGATGGATGGATGGATAGATAGATAGATAGATAGATAGATAGATAGATAGATAGATAGATAGATAGATAGATAGATAGATGATAGATAGATAGATAGATAGATAGATAGATAGATAGATAGATAGATAGATGAGGGTCAGAAATAAGGTTGCACACTGGAGGTAGTAAAAGTGTGCTGGAAACATCATGTGGTTTACAGGAAGGGGGTTTGGCTTGAGTCCTTTTGTAGGGATCACCGGATTTCTTGAATAGGGAGGTGTTAGTGAGTCCTAGCTAAGCTGGAAGAAACAATCCTGGGGTTCCTGGAGTTCTTGGCATGAGTCCAGGGAAAGCTATTTCTGGGATCGTGAGAAGTTTTGCAGAAAGAAACTGGGTTGAACTGAGTCATATAACTCATTGATTGTGCTGTGTGTCCAAACAAGCACTGGGTAGGGAACTTGTCCAGAATCTGAGGTTAAGTAGCCGACAAGGAAACTGTTCTTGAGGCTCTTGAGTGGCGCATCAACAAGGTGCGTGACTGTCAACCTGAAGATCACGGCCTTTCACAGCTGGTAATCCATGGCAGCTAATTGAACAAGGTCTCACTGGAGGCCTTTTTCCCACCAAATATGTTTGATCACTCCTATGGGCATAGTTGCAGCAGTTCATTAATGACACATGTGGCTGCATCACACATCATGGCGTGCTAATGCCCCTTTCTGGTCGATGGCAGTCATAGGGAAGCATTGCATGATGGTTGGGATCTGACCATGACTTAATTAGGAGTTGAGTTTGGAATTCTGACAATGACCTGCATTGAGTTGTGGGGTGGTAAGTTCCACTGGTGCATGTTCTCCTGAGGATACACAATTGTACCAGTTGTGTGTGTCGGTATGGAGTCCTGAATATCTCCTGGGGTGAGGGGGTAAGGATCGCACTTCGAGTGAACCCTGGGTTACGCAGCTTGCTCCGTGCTGGTCTGGGGATTAGCTTTCTGAAGGAGAGCTTCACAGTAGCAGGCGCTGTGCTTGGAGCAAGAATGCTAGGAGTCGGGTTATTTCTTTTTAAATGTTACATATTGCTGTTATACGTTCCGTGTCTTATCTACCTATAGACGTGCACTATGTTCCCCTGGGTATTCTCGTGGCAGGTGTGCGATGTTATTACAGAGAACGGAGAGAGTGGAATCTGGGCTGTGATCCAGACTGTCTATCTGCACCCCACCACTGTCTGGACAAGCGTTGACACATTCTTCTCTTCTCTTCTCTTCTCTTCTGTTCCCTTTGAACCCATAGATCACATCTCAAGGGCATGTACCAATTGCAAGAGCACTTAACAAATCTATGCAAAATGTTTATATATATATATATATATATATATATATATATATATATATATATATATATATATATATATATATATATATATATGGGCAAATATATGTTCACATGAGTAAGGGATTAAATAAAAGCAAGGAGAGAGAGAGATGAAGCTTTTTTTTTTTTCGAAACAGTATACTGTACATGTGCTCCACTTCAAAGGGACCTTGAACGTGCCAGTTTTGTGTGGTGTACATCAAGAGATGTGGAGAGAGAGAGAGAGAGAGAGAGAGAGAGAGAGAGAGAGAGAGTTTGTGCTTCAAGTGCCAATTTTTTTGTAGGCACAGGTTCATTTCCGTTTTATTAGCAACATATTTTCTATTTTTTTATAAGTGCTGATTGGCAGGCTCTCTCCGTTGAGCCTTGCATCACATTTAAACTTTTTCCGTGTGCCTTGGTGTTTTATCCATAAAAAATTAAATAAAAACTATGTCGATATTATGATAACAGTTTTCTTTCTCATGTCTCTCTGCAGCTCCCAGGATCCCACTTCCTGTCCAGCCCTCAGCTTACTCTCGGAATGGGACTACACCTTCCCAGGGTGCACTTTGTCACTGGGGGGTGTGGCTATCACTGGGTGAGACAGACGGTATAGACTCTCTGCAGCATACTTTGACCCCAGTGACCTTGGTGTGACCCCAACCAGCCATGCCTTTCAGGCTGAAACTGCCACGTACGAGGCGTTACAATGTGCTGAGCAAAAACTGCTTTGTGATCCGGATCCAACTGCTGAACACTCACATTATCGAGTGCACCCTGTCCGTAGAGGGCACCGGACAAGAGTGTTTAGAGGCAGTCTCTCAACGTCTTGAACTGAGAGAGGTGAGAAAATGCAATTACAGTGTTGTCAAATTCATACAACATAATTATAGTATGATGCTGGGTTTCCTTTGGGTATTCCGGTTTTCTCTCCCAGTCCAAAAGCATGCACATGAGGCTAATTGGCTGTTCCCTAGTTTTAAGTACGATGATGAATGTGTGTGTGTGTGTGTGTGTGTGTGTGTGTGTGTGTGTGTGTGTGTGTGTGGGTGGGTGTGTTGGCCTATCGATGGTTTACTGAGCTGCTCAGGATGTACCCCTTTTTCACCCAGTGTTGGCTGAGATATGCCCTAGCCCTGCCACATCTATAACATAATTAAACAGGTCACCAAATGAGTGAGTTAGTGAGTGGAGGCTATCCCAGGTCCATATGGTTGCATGTCAGGGAGTCCACTCTAGATGATATGTCATTCCATTACAGAATGACATGCATAACCATTTACTTACTTATTTGCCCCTTGACTCAATTTAGCCTAGCATGTCAACTGACATATTAGCATGTATAGCGTGTACGTTTGAAACTCTCAATGCGCGATTCGCCAACCACCTGCGGTGTTGCATATCTGCAAAGTCTGCAATGAATACAATCCAACCCGGTATCAGCTGCTGAAACATCAGAAGGCAGCTGATCAAGGGTGTAGCCCCCACACACACATACACACACACACACACACACACACACACACAGCAGGAGTTGAGTTCCGCTCGACAAGAAATTATGTGTATTCACAATCTTATAAATAAACTTATTGACTGTTATTGAAGAGAAAGTCGGAGATAAGTTCCGCATGACTAGAGTCAGGAAGTAAACGTGTAACAGGCACTGCACATGTGCAAGCCCGACCTGACCAATCAACAAACAGTAAGCAATAATAGCGGAACACTGTCAATCAAACAAAGTGCGAGTGTGAGAATAAAGCACAGTTTGTTAGTACCGCCTCCGGTTCCTGCACATGTATTAGAACACAAGCATTGACGCACAGAGAATGAATGGCTAAAAAAATCATAAGCCATCCAGCCTGGATCTGCAGCCTAATGGTCAGTACTTTTATAAAATTAATAGTATGTTTTTGTGCTGTAAATATGTATTAATATTTATTTATGCCTTGGAATAGATGAATAACTTTAGCTCAAGTCGTAAATGTATTTAGCACATGTACTTGCAGATGTAGTTTGAAATATATTTGAGAATGTTTTTGGCTGAACTATAATATTTGATTCATCTTCTGAGAGTAATAGATGAATCGTCTTCTGCTGAAAAACGGTGCTTGTTGTTGGAGTGAGATTCCATGTTGTTTATATCATATGCTGTGACATGCATGCACTATATTTTATGTGGTACTTTGTATCAACTCAGTGATGTCACGGTAATTTTGTGTAGGCGGGCACTTAGCAATGGTGGCTTTCGGGTCGATAATTTATACGACAAGCATATAAAACAAAACCGCTGTGTGTGCAATGGTTTATTTATGATATAAAATTTAAGCCACAATCGCTTCAACAAACTATACTTAAGCTACCGCCAACTTATTTTTTAATTATTTCAATATTAGTTGACTGGTGTATAAAAGAAGTATTGATCAAGCGAATACAATGATTTATTTTATAAAAGAGGTTTGACCATAGATTTGTTTAATATCTTAAACAGAAAGATCACCAACATTTATTTGTACACTCTCGGAGGGGGGGAAGCGTACTCTCTGTATGCTTGGGAAAATGTTGAAAATGTTGAACCGCCCCAAAAATCACTCACACAAACATTCTAAACATTAACTTAGGCACTGTAATGGAATAATGATTGAAAAAGACTTTAATAAAAAAAGTGCTTTCAGATGATTATTTCTCTTCAGGCACTTCATAGGAAACTGTTGTTTCTTCAGGAGAAAGTCTTATTTCTTCAGAAGAGACATCCAACGTCATTACTTTTTCTATGGCTTAGCCAGGGAAGACGCACAGCCTTTGAGTGATGTCATAGAGCTTAACTGGTAATTAACACTCACTAAAAAAAGACGCTCATTGAAAACTTGTGCATGAATGAGGAAAAAGGGGCGTTACATCATCTCAACCAATCAGCAGGTAGGAGGACAGCCATTGGCTGAATTTGAGTGACGCGTCAGTTGCTTGGCAGTCCGCGAATACTCAAACCGTGAGTGCAAAACCGCAAATAG
>CM045731.1:23297500-23385000 GCA_024760905.1 Plotosus lineatus
AATTAAGGAAAATGGCCAAAACAAGGTCAATTATGCAAAAAAAAAAAAACAAAACAAAAAAAAAAAGCAAAAAAAAAAAACAAAAAGACAACCCAAAACCCCAAAACAAAACTACTTACATTTTTATGTGAGGTGTGCATCTGTGTGCGCGCACGTGTGTCTGTATATGTGTGTATTTATATTTTATTTACACCTTATGCATTTTTTTAAATGGTTGATTGTTATTATAAGCATTTATAGCATTGAATAAGTATTTATTGATATTATGTACACATATACATGTACATATACGCTAGTCAGGGGGGGTTGATCCTACTTCGTGGAAATCAGTCGTCGCGCGCGCGGGGGGGGGGGTGTGTCTCGGTCCCCATTAACAGCATAAAGTGAGGGATCCCTGTATACGCTTATACAGTTGCTGGTGTGTATACAGTCGCCCCTAAGGTGCTGATTTAATACTAGGACATGTAGGATTACATCGATAATGCAAATAAACACCTCCAGATTCACAATACAAAAGTTTACAAATTAATCCTCATACTCATTTATACTCATTTGCCAAACTGCTTCACTAGGGTCATGGGGTAGCAGGAGCCGATACTCGTTGAAGGAGGGTAGAAGAAACTAGCTTGAGTTGATACTTGGTGTTGCATCGACACCTGTAAAGGTGACTACAGTGATCCCTCACGACTTCGTGCTTCAGTTTCTGCGGCTTCAGTGCATCTCAAGTTTTCAAAAATATTCATCGAGAAAAAAAAAGAAATTAAGAAAAAGTATGGAAAAACTTAAGGAAAACACCACAAAACAAGGCCAAGTTTGCAAAACCAAAACACCCAACCCCTCCAATTCCCCGACCCCACACACACACACACACACACACACACACACACACACACACACACAACAAAACTACAGCATTGAATCGAAAGTGTTCGTGATTTTCCAAGATTGCCGACGTAAAAAAAACAATTGACTCATATTTTCAATTGAATAATTATAACAGAAAACATTAAAATTCCCACCTCAATACTTAGTCAGCTGTCCTTTACTTCGAACACAGGCCAGCATTCGTGTCTGAAGGGATGAATATAGATTCCTCCAATGTGATATTTATCCCGATGGTGTGAATTTCATGAAACAGTCCATCCTGTGTTTTTATGTTCGCGACTCCCTTTTTCAGTGAATGGTTTATTTTCAGCCAAATATTTTCTATGATATTGAGATCGGGAGACTGGGCCGGACATAGCATGCCATGTATATTGTTTTGAATTTTGTACTCCTTTGTAATACGAGCCCGATGGATGGGGGCGTTGTCATTGGAACCTGTACAGTCTGTACATGAAATGATGGCCTAAAACTGGCCACAGATTGATTTCCAGGATGTCAATGTATTTGACAGCACTTATTTGACAGCACGTACCATCGACCTGGCTCAAAGTCCCCACACCGTACCAAGTGATACAACCCCACAAAATTACAGGCAACTTCCACTGACTCGGAACACACGTGCACTCGGGTCGGTATGCTGAATCTGCTGATCGCCACACAAATACACAATTATTTTTCCCAATGACTACTTGAGATTCATCACTGAATATAACAGTTTTCCAGTGTTGATCAACAGTCCATCTGTGCCGTGTTGTTTCAGATCTACAATCAGTTGTTTCGTGGCACTGTCAATCTCCGTCAATCTGCGACCCATTTTTTGTTTTGGCTCGTCTGCTCTGACTTATTTGGCAGACGACAAAACTGTGACATCACTCCGGAAGTAGAACACCACGCACGTCTATGGTTAAAATTTCATGAAGTTTCGTTGATTATTAATGTTTTAATTTATCATTTGACTTTTTGTGTTTGCTTCTAAAATTCATGCACTGAAGCGATTTCGCGTATACTTTTGATCCAATGCTGTACTTACATTTTATGTGAGGTACGCATCTGTGTGTGTGTGTGTGTGTGTGTGTGTGTGTGTGTGTGTGTGTGTGTGTGCGCGCACGTCTGTATGTATGTGTATTTATATTTTATTTACATCTTATGCATTATTTTTGAATGTTTATTTGTTATTATAAGCATTTATAGTGTTGGATATGTATTTATTGATATTATATACACATATACATGTACATATACATAAGTCAGGGGGATCAATCCTACTTCGCAAAAATTGGCATGGGGGGGTCATCTCGGTCCCCATTAACCGCAGAAAGTGAGTCAGCCCTGTATGTATAAATGCAATAACTACAATAGGGCAGAGATGGCCTGGTGGTAAAGGTGCTGGATCACTGATCCTCAGGTCGGGGGTTCAAGCCCACTCTCAATGGGTTGTCACTGCCCCCCCCCCCCCACTGCAGCTAACTGGGTTATCAAAGGCAGGCCATGTCTCTCACTGTCTATGGTGGGAGGTTCATGTAAAAGAACTATTGCTGACTTTCGACAAGAGTAGTCGCATAGCCGTCACCGTGTTTCTGCCCTGCGGTGGCCTGGTCAACTGTCCAGAGTGTACATTGCCCTCACTCGGAGTCGTCTGAGATGGGCACCAGCCTCCCCGTAACCCTAATTAGGATTAAGTGGTTACAGAAAATGAATATAATAATTTGTGATTGTGACTAATGAGCACACACAAGACTGGCAGGATTTTTAAAGTGATTTTAATTAATATTTATGCAAGTTTTGCGATTGTTGTATTGTTTTGGTCAATGCTAGCTATCCAATCAACAACAAACACCAGAATTCCTGACAGCAATTTCAAATAACACTGACAAGATTCCTGAAATTAGGATAAGCTTACTGTTAGTCCTAATTGACAAACAGGTACCAGTGTTACAGGATTCCTGAAGTGATTTTTAAGTAACAGTAATAACTTTTGTTTTGTTTTGACTCTTTATGCTTTTTGCAACCGTGGTCACATATCTAATACACACACTAACAGGATTCCTCAGGAATTTTTTACAATTCATTCATTTATTTTCTGAACTACTTAGTTCTAATTAGGGTCATGGGGAGGTTGGTGCAATGGCAGAGTACATCCTGGACAGCTCTCCAGGCCATCGCAGGGCGGAAACACGCTGACGGCTTTGCAGCTACTCTTGTCGAAAGTCAGCAATGGTTCTTTTATATGAACCTCACACCATAGACAGTGAGAGACATGACCGACCTTTGATAACCCAGTTAGCTGCACTGGGGGGTGTTACGTATGCCTAATGGATTCTATCGGACGAGCCCCCAATTTTGTTACGGATAGAATTTAGAAGTAAGTTGCCCCATGAAACCAGTAAAGCATGACAGACCACGACATAATCTATGTACAATTTAATAATATAGACAAGGCAAGGCAAAAATAATACTTACATCTTAGAGCTAAGCAAAATACAAATTAAACAAAGTAGTCACCAAGCACCTGCAGCAAGGTAAATTTAGAAGCGGCACGCGCTGGCGGGGAAAGGCTTGTAATCCCACGTTAGACAGAAACAAATGATTAAAATCCTCGCGTTGGCTGTGGGTGAATGTGGACAATGGACTTTGGCAACGAAGTCCCGAACGACGAAACTTGGGTGAAGTTTCCTTGATCCGCCTTGGATGAGATGAGCCGCCGAAATGAGTTTCCTTAGTGGAGCTGCGCGCCGAAGAGACTGAAAGAGGCTGCACGAGACGGGAAGAGGCTGGAGCCAGTCGGCACCAGGTCTTAACATAACCTCTTCAAAGTTCCAGAAAGTTCCATTCACCTGACTCATGGCATGCGCAACCAGGTCCATCTCGAAGTTTTCAGACCCCCTTACGGCTGACTCATACCATGTGACACTAGTTACAGCACACTCTGAATCTCATTATGTACACCGTTTACAATCACATTTGCATACATGCCCCTAACAGGGGACAGTGACAGCCATTGATAGTGGGGCTTGACCCCCCCCCCCCCAAAAAAAAAACAAAACAAAACAAAACAACTCAAACAAACAAAAAACCCACAAAACTGACAAGATTCCTGATGTGATTAATAATAAGATAAGTTTTTCCTGTTAATGCTTGGTTGTATACTCAGGGGGTTTCTGAAAAAATGTAGAGCAGCTTGATGGCCAGTGTTATAATTTTTAGGGTACTGCGCTTGTGCTCAATAGATTATGAGTTTGAATTCCGTGAGACCCCCATCGTACTTGATGGCTGAACCAGGTTTTAACCACAAGTGTGATTTTTTCACCCAGCAGTATGTCATGTGTGTAATGTATGTGTATGTAATGTATGTGGAGCCGGTGGTGTAGTGGTTAGAGTGTTGGGCTCATGATCGGGAGGTTGTGAGTTCAAATCCCACTGAGACGCTCACTGTGCTAAGACCCCTGGGCAAGGTCTCAACCACAAGTGTGCCTCTGTTCACCCAGTAGTATAAATGGGTACCAGTAAAATATACTGGGAAGGTAACCTGCGATGGACTAGCGTCCCATCCAGGAGGAGTTCAACTCCTGATTGCTTCACGCTACGGAAACCGGGGATAAGCACTGGCCTGATGAGCCGCTAGGCTCGGGTATAAAAACCCAAACAGTTAATCAATCAATCAATCAGTATGTAATGGGTGTCAGTCAAAACACTGGGCAGGCCCATGAGGAGTTGAACTCATAGTCAATTGAAAC
This sequence comes from Plotosus lineatus, assembly GCA_024760905.1. Classification (NCBI taxonomy): domain Eukaryota; kingdom Metazoa; phylum Chordata; class Actinopteri; order Siluriformes; family Plotosidae; genus Plotosus; species Plotosus lineatus. Next base: position 23,302,120 of record CM045731.1, read on the forward strand.
TACAGATCCCATCGCCCATCTCTCCTTACACTTGGGCCAATCATCCTGAGTGTAAAAACCCAAAAGACAGTGTTTGTGTTATGATTCGTTTTTAATTGATTTGATGTTAGTGTATCAGATCAATTGTAGTTCATCCGGGGTGTATTGATGAAAAGCACAGGTTTTGCCTCTGGGTATCCACACACTCTTTTTAACACACACACACACACACACACACACACACACACACACACACACACACACACACACACTGATAAACTGGTTACTGTGGTGCTATAAAAATATTACAGATAGTTATCAGGATACAATTTGGATTTGGAAGCATTTATTTTGAATTTTTTGCAAATCAGTAACTTGTTTTATTCATGAGTGTAGTAGAGGCTCTATGAGTGTCACAGGGAGGGTGGAGCCCATCATAGCCGATACCCCCATTTCACTGGAGCACGGCAGACTTACGGTAGCAAAAATGGCATCCGCAAACGTTCTGCAATTATTCCCTCATCTTCCGTGTGATTCCGTAGTTATTCCTCAAGTCTTCCTCCACTTCCGTATGCTTCCGGCAGGCCAAAATATTCTGTGAACGTGCTTTTGAACTTGTTCAAAAGCACGTTAACGGAAAAAAAATTCCGTGAGTGTTCCGTGGGGTCACTTTGGTGTACTTTGCCGTACCTGTTCCGCACGTGCTGTGAATGTTCAAAGAGTGTAAGAATTTCCACTTTTCCGTAAGATTTTCACCCATTTTTCGTGTAAAAATGCCGAAACTCTTCCATAGACTGCATTCCGCACCTTTCCACTACGATCCTTGCATGCCGTAGTCCAGTGAAATGGGGGTATAAGAATTTCCACTTTCCCGTAGGATTTGCACCCATTTCCCATGTCAAAATGCTGAAGCTCTTCCATAGACTGCATTACGCACCTGTCCACTACAATCCTTGCATCCCGTAGTCCAGTGAAATGAGGGTATGAACCTGGGTAAAGATTGAAGCAACAGCTCCAGTGAACATTGCAAGGCCAGACAACCATTCACACTCACACTCAGCCAGTTAGCCAAATGTGCATGTCTTTGGAGTGTGGGAGGAAACCCAGGCAAGTGGCGGGAGAACATGTGGACTCCACACAGAAACACACCAACACATTAGCTTCTTGCGTGGAGTGGACATGCAAACCATGACACTACTATGCTGCCTCTGTTAGTCCTCATAAAGTTTTTGAAGTTATGTCTGGTGTAATGTATTTCTGTGCATAAAATAAGGCTGTCGCGGGGCAGAAACACGCTGACAGCGGCTTAATGACCTACTCTTGACTCCTTTACATGCCTCTCACCACAGACAGTGAAAGACATGGCGAGCATTTGATAACCCAGTTAGTTGCACTGGGGGACAGCAACCCGTTGATTGTGGGGCTTGAACATCCAACCTTTGGATAAGTAGGCCAGCTCCAGGCCACCACTGCCCCTTAAAGTGTATCAGTTATGTTTTAAATTATATTTAGCTCAATATTTAAATATTTTAAGTGTTTCAAGATACCCAACACAGTTGCAATTATTGAGTAAAATTACACTAGACATTTATTGTAGAGTTTTAAGTCTAAAACGCCCCTTTTAAAACCTGCTCATTTGACAGAGCCCTCACTTTCTGCAATTAATTGCGTCCGAGATCCCCCGCGACCACCAAATTCCGCGAGTTTGATCCACCCGACTGACGTATACGTACATGTATATGTGTATATGATATCAATAAATACATATTCAACGCTAAATACTTGTAATATGCTTATAATAACAATTAAACAATCAAAAATAATGCATAAGATGTAAATAAAATATAAATAAACACGCATACAGAGGGCAGTGGTGGCCTAGTGGTATAGGGTGCTGGATGACTGATCCAAAGGCTGGGGGTTTGAGTCCCACTCTCCACAAGGTTGTCGGAAAATGAATGAACACACATTCAGATGCGCGTGCATGCACTCAGATGCGCAACTCACATAAAAATGCAAGTAGTTTTGATAGGGGGGGGGTTGTTTTTTTTTGTTTTTGTTTGTTGGGGGTTTTTTTGCATAATTGGTCCTGTTTTGCAGCATATTTTTAATTCGATGAATCTTCTTCTTCTTCTTTTCTTTTCGGCTGTTCCCTTCAGGGGTTGCCACAGCAAATCATCCGCCTCCATCTCGCCCTGTCCTCTGCATCTTCTTCTCTTACTCCAATGACCTTCATGTCTTTCTTCACCACATCCATAAATCTCTTCTTTGGTCTTCCTCTAGGCCTTCTGCCTGGTAGTTCCAACCTCAGCATCCTACTGCCAATATACTCACTATCCCTCCTCTGTACATGTCCAAACCATCTCAATCTAGCCTCTCTGACTTTGTCTCCAAAACATCTTACATAGGCTGTCCCTCTGATGTACTCATTTCTGATCCTATCCATCCTCGTTACTCCCAGAGAGAACCTCAGCATTTTCATCTCTGCTACTTCCAGCTCTGCCTCCTGCCTTTTCCTCAGCGCCACTGTTTCTAGGCCATACAACATCGCTGGTCTCACCACCGTCTTGTACACTTTTCCTTTCATTCTTGCTAACACTCTCCTATCGCACATCACACCGGACACTTTTCTCCAACCATTTCAGCCTGCCTGCACACGCTTCTTCACCTCTTTTCCACACTCTCCATTGCTCTGGATTGTTGAGCCTAAGTACTGAAAATCCTCCACCTTCATTCCTCTCCTTTCCAGGGCATACCTCCGCCTCTCTGGATTTTCCTCCACTTGTTCTCTGCTCTCACTACAGATCACAATGTCATCTGCAAACATCATAGTCCATGGAGATTCTTGCCTAACCTCGTCTGTCAGCCTGTCCATCACCATCGCAAACGAGAAGGGGCTCAGAGCTGATCCTTGATGCAGTCCCACCTCCACCTTGAATTCGTCGATCACGCCGACAGCACACCTCACCACTGTCTTACATCTCTCAAACATGTCCTGCACCACTCTAACATACTTCTCTGCCACTCCAGACTTCCTCATGCAATACCACAGTTCTTCTCTTGGCACCCTGTCATATGCTTTTTCTAGATCCACAAAGGCACAGTGCAGTTCCCTCTGACCTTCTCTGTACTTCTCTATTAACATCCTCAAAGCAAACACTGCATCTGTGGACCTCTGCCCTTAGTCTAGCTTCCACTATTCTTTCCCATAACTTCATCGTATGGCTCATCAACTTTATCCCTCTGTAGTTGCCTCAACTCTGCACGTGTCCTTTGTTCTTAAAAATGGGCACCAGTACACTTCTCCTCCATTCCTCCGGCATCTGCTCACTCTCTAAGACCTTGTTGAATGTTCTTGTCAGAAAATCTACTGCTACCTCTCCTAGACACTTCCATACCTCCACAGGTATATCATCAGGACCAACTGCCTTTCCATTTTTCATCTTCCTCAGTGCCCTCCTCACTTCACCCTTACTAATCTTTGCTACTTCCTGCTCCTCAATGGTAACCTCTTCTACTCTTTTTTCTCTCTCATTTGCCTCATTCATCAGCTCTTCAAAGTACTCTCGATCTTCCCAGCACACTTCTGTCATTCACTTCTGTCATTAGTCAATGCATTTCCCTCTCTGTCCTTTATCAATCTAACTTGCTGCACGTCCTTCTCATCTCTAGCTCTCTGCTGTGCCAACCTGTATAGATCATTTTCTCCCTCCTTACTGTCCAACCTATCATACAAGTCATCATACGCAATCTGTTTGGCCTTAGCCACTGCTACTTTCGTCTTACACTGTGTCTCCCTGTACTCCTGTTTACTCTCTTCGGTCCTCTCAATGTCCCACATCTTTTTAGCTAACTTCTTCCTTTGTACACACTCCTGCACTTCCTCATTTCACCACCAAGTCTCCTTATCTACTTTCCTTCCAGAGGACACACCAAGTCCTCTCCTACCTGTCTCCCTGATCACATTTTCTGTGGTTGTCCAGTCATCTGGAAGCACTTCCTGACCACCCAAAGCCTGCTTCAACTCCTCCTTCAAGACAACACGACCCTCTTCCTTTTTCAACTTCCACCACTTTGTTTTCTCCTCTGCCTATGCTCTTGTTTCTTCTTGAAGAAAGTATTTACCACAGCCATTTCCATACTTTTTGCAAAATTGATCAGCATCTGTCCTTCTGTGTTCCTGTCCTGGATACCAAACCTGCCCATCACTTCCTCGTCCCCTCTGTTGCCTGCACCAACATGTCCATTGAAGTCTGCACCAATGACCACTCTTTCACCTCTGGGGGGACACTTGATCACTTGATCTAAGTCACTCCAGAATCTCTCCTTCTCTTTTAGCTCACATCCTGTCTGTGGGGCATAAGCACTAACAACATTGAACATCACACCTTCAATTTCTAACTTGAGACTCATCACTCTGTCTGACACTCTTTTTACTTCTAGAACATTCCTGACAAACCCCTCCTTCAAGATGACTCCTACTCCATTTCTCTTCCCATCCATACCATGATAAAACAGCTTAAACCCTGCCCCTAAGCTTTTAGCTTTGCTACCTTTCCACCTGGTCTCCTGAACACACAGTATGTCCACCTTCCTCCTCTGCATCAATTCAGCCAGCTCTCTATCTTTTCCTTGTATAGTTCGAACATTCAAAGTCCCTACTCTCAGTCCTAGACTCGTGCTTTTCCTCTTCTCTCTCTGCCTACGGACATGCCTCCCACCTCTCCTTCTTCGATGTCTTCGACCAACAGTAGTCCAATTTCCATCAGCACCCTGTTGGTTAACAGCACTGATGGCGGTCGTTGTTAACCCGGGCCTCGACCAATCCGGTATGAGTTTAGACTTTCTGGTTTGCATTTTGTTATTTGGCAAAAGTTTAATTCGATGAATATTTATTAAAAAAAAAAATTGATACACTGAAGCCGCATGAATTGAAGTGCAAAGTAGTGAGGGATCCCTGTATACCATATTAACATATTAAAAGACTTAATTTTAAATCAATATAATGTTTCTGGAAACATGTTGATTGACAAAATGTAAGAGCCAATCAGATTTCAGTATGTAAATACAGTATAGCAAATTGTAAAGATAAATGTTTATTTACTTAGTCATAGGATTAGCAATGTCTAACGATCAGTCAAAGTAACAGCAATCACACATGACACCTGTGTAGTTAGTGATATCTCCAGAGGTGAAATAAAAACATGTCCCCATCTGCTCATGACGTGTCCTGTATGCCTGTTAAACAGGAGCAAACATGTCCGGCAGACTGGTATGCGACCTTGCACAACAGAGTGAGCCAACACATTGTTGGAAGGTGTGTTTCCCTGTGCAACTCAATGTGAGTTTGCAGAACTGGATCTCAGGAGGAGTGAATACATGAATAGAAAGGAATACATGAATAGAAAGGCTTAAGAGCACTATTAGAGCCACGCTATCATCAGATAATAATTAGTGTCGTGTCAGACCATGGATACGTGCGATATTCTACACGCAAATCCGATCCAGTTTATTTAGCAGTTCATCCAATGCGGCTTTACAGAATTGTGGATGTCAATAACGGACTTAAACGACGTGGGTGGCACAGTGGTGCAGTAGTTAGCATATCTACCTCATAGCAAGAAGGACTGGGTTCGAGTCCTGGCATCGGGTGTTTCTGTGTGGAGTGCCCTGCTTGTACCCCCACCCCACCCCCATTTCAAAAACATGCACAGTAGGCTAATTGGCTGTATCCTACCCTCACCCATAGGGAACTCAACTGGGTGACAGTGTATGTCTCAAAAAAGCTTGCAATCTTGAACCAGTGTGCTCACTGCCATGCTTAGCTTCGCAGAGTTATTATGAAGGGTGGCAGAGTGGTTCGCACGTATGCCTGAGAGCAAGAAGGTCCTGAGTTCAAGGCCCGCGCATTTTCCATTTTCCTTCAACAGTCCAAAAACATACATATAAGGTTAACTGACTGTGCCAGATTGCCTCTAGCTTCAAACGTGTGTGTGTGTGTGTGTGTGTGTGTGTGTGTGTGTGTGTGTGTGTGTGTGTGTGTTGGCCCATGGTGATCTGACAAGCTGTTCAGGGTGTACCCCGCTTCTCCATGGGTCAGAGATGTGACTCTCTGGGTCTGTGGAGCTGGTGACGTAGTGGTTAGGGCGCTGCGCTCATGATTGGGAGGTTGTGTGTTCAAATCCCTGTTAGACCCCCACTGTGCTAAGACCCCTGGGTAAACATACTGGGACATACTGGGACGGTAACCTGTGATGGACTAGAGTCCCATCCAGAAGGAGTTGAACTCCTGGTAGCTTCACGCTACAGAAACCGGGGATAATCAGCGGTCCGATGAGCCACTACGGCTCGGGTGTCTTCTTCTTTTACTTCTTTTACTTTCGGCTGCTCCCTTCAGGGGTCGCCACAGCAAATCATCTGCCTCCATCTCACCCTGTCCTCTGCATCTTCTTTTCTGACTCCAACGACCTTCATATCTTCCTTCACCACATCCATAAATCTATTCTTTGGTCTTCCTCGAGGCCTTCTGCCTGGTAGTTCCAACCTCAGCATCCTACTGCCAATATACTCACTATCCCTTCTCTGTACATGTCCAAACCATCTCAATCTAGCCTCTCTGACTTTGTCTCCAAAACATTTTACATGGGCTGTCCCTCTGATATACTCATTTCTGATCCTATCCATCCTCGTTACTCCCAGAGAGAACCTCAACATTTTCATCTCCGCTACCTCCAGCTCTGCCTCCTGCCTTTTCCTCAGCGCCACTGTTTCTAAGCCATACAACATCGCTGGCCTCACCAATGTCTTGTACACTTTTCTCTTCATTCCTGCTAACACTCTCCTATCGCACATCACACCGGACACTTTTCTCCAACCATTCCAGCCTGCCTGCACATGCTTCTTCACCTCTTTTCCACCCTCTCCATTGCTCTGGATTGTTGAGCCGAAGTACTTAAAATCCTCCACCTTCGTTATCTCTGCTTCCTGTAACATCACCATTCCTCCTGGGTCCTTCTCATTCACACACATGTATTCTGATTTTCTGAGGCTAACCTTCATTCCTCTCCTTTCCAGGGCATACCTCCACCTCTCTAGATTTTCCTGCACTTGTTCTCTGCTCTCACTACAGATCACAATGTCATCTGCAAACATCATAGTCCATGGAGATTCTTGTCTCACCTCGTCTGTCAGCCTGTCCATCACCATCGCAAGCAAGAAGGGGCTCAGAGTTGACCCATGATGCAGTCCCACCTCCACCTTGAATTCGTCGGTCACACCGACAGCACACCTCACCACTGTCTTACATCTCTCATACATGTCCTGCACCACTCTAACATACTTCTCTGCCACTCCAGACTTCCTCATGCAATACCACAGTTCTTCTCTTGGCACCCTGTCATATGCTTTTTCCAGATCCACAAAGGCACAGTGCAGTTCCCTCTGACCTTCTCTGTACTTCTCTATTAACATCCTCAAAGCAAACATTGCATCTGTGGTGCTCTTTCTTGGCATGAAACCAAACTGTTGTTCACAAATGCTGACCTCTGCCCTTAGTCTAGCTTCCACTATTCTTTCCCATAACTTCATCGTATGGCTCATCAACTTTATCCCTCTGTAGTTGCCGCAACTCTGCACGTCTCCCTTGTTCTTAAAAATTGGCACCAGCACACTTTTCCTCCACTCCTCCGGCATCTGCTCACTCTCTAGTACCTTGTTGAATGTTCTTGTCAGAAAATCTCCTGCTACCTCTCCTAGACACTTCCATACCTCCACAGGTATATCATCAGGACCAACTACCTTTCCATTCTTCATCCTCTTCAATGCCCTTCTCACTTCACCCTTACTGATCTTTGCTACTTCCTGCTCCTCAATGGTCACCTCTTCTACTCTTTTTTCTCTCTCATTTTCCTCATTCATCGGCTCTTCAAAGTACTCTTTCCATCTTCCCAGCACACTTCTGTCATCAGTCAATACATTTCCCTCTCTGTACTTTATCAATCTAACTTGCTGCACGTCCTTCCCATCTCTATTTCTCTGCTGTGCCAACCTGTATAGATCATTTTCTCCCTCTTTACTGTCCAACCTATCATACAAGTCATCATACGCAATCTGTTTGGCCTTAGCCACTGCTACTTGTGTGTGTGTACTAGTAAACTCCTGTTTACTCTCTTCGGTCCTCTCTATGTCCCACTTTTTCTTAGCTAACCTCTTCCTTTGTACACACTCCTACAGTTCCTCATTTCACCACCAAGTCTCCTTGTCTACTTTCCTTCCAGAGGACACACCAAGTACTCTCCTACCTGTGTCCCTGATCACATTTGATGTGGTTGTCCAGTCATTTGCAAGCACTTCCTGGCCACCCAAAGCCTGTTTCAACTGCTCTTTGAAGAAAACATGACACTCTTCCTTTTTCAACTTCCACCACTTTGTCTTCTGCTCTGCCTTTGCCTTCTTCACCTTCCTCACCATCAGCGTCATCCTGCATACCACCATCCTATGCTGTTTGGCAACATTCTCACCCACTACTACTTTGCAGTCACTGACTTCCTTCAAATTACATCGCCTACACAAAATGTAGTCTACCTGTGTGCTTCTACCTCCGCTTTTATAAGTCACCCTATGCTCCTGTTTCTTCTGGAAGAAAGTATTCACCACAGCCATTTCCATCCTTTTTGCAAAATCTATCAACATCTGTCCTTCTGCGTTACTGTCCTGGATACCAAACCTGCCCATCACTTCCTCGTGCCCTCTGTTGCCTGCACCAACATGTCCATTGAAGTCTGCACCAATGACCACTCCTCTCCTTCTCTTCTAGCTCACATCCTGCCTGTGGGGCATAAGCACTAACAACATTGAGCATTACACCTTCAATTTCTACCTTGAGACTCATCACTCTGTCTGACACTCTTTTCACTTCTAGAACATTCCTGTCAAACCCCTCCTTCAAGATGGCTCCTACTCCATTTCTCTTCCCACCCACATAAATATAAAACAGCTTAAACCCTGCTCCTAAGCTTTTAGCTTTGCTACCTTTCCACCTGGTCTCCTGAACACACAGTATGTCCACCTTCCTCCTCTGCATCATGTCAGCCAGCTCTCTACCATTTCTTTGCATAGTTCCAACATTCAAAGTCCCTACTCTCAGTCCGAGACTCATGCCTTTCCTCTTCTCTCTCTGCCTACGGACACGCCTCCCACCTCTCCTTCTTCGACGTCTTCGACCAACAGTAGTCCAACTTCCATCAGCACCCTGTTGATTGACAGCACTGATGGCGGTCGTTGTTAACCCGGGCTTCGACCGATCCGGTATGGGAGTAATACTTCTGATTTGCATCATAAAAGTTTGGCATTGGTTTTATGTCGGATGCCCTTCCTGACACAACCCTCTGCATTTCTCCGGGCTTGGGACCGGCATAAGGGGGAGAGACACTGGTTAGTTAACTATCCCGCGCACTGTTTGTTGTCGGCTGTCAGCTATGGTGAATTACGGCGTACTGTACTCTGAAAGTTTATCACGTTGCAGCCTCCAGGTTGGGTTGTGCTGGAAAGACAATCAACATCTTGTCTGTATGGTAGTTTCTGTGCTACCAAAATCTAGCGTGAGCTGCTGCTCTGTACAATATATGGTAATATAAAATAGACATATAATACATATTATAAAAATCAGGGATGCACTATTATTTTATGCCAAATCTAACCAGCAAATCATACATCACACACATCACCGCAAGAAAAAAGAGACATGACAAGAAAAGTTGCTGATTGATTTCTCTCTCTCTCTCTCTCTCTCTCTCTCTCTCTCTCTCTCTCTCTCTCTCTCACAGACACATTATTTCGGCCTGTGGTTTCACTCCAAAGCTCAGGTGCAGAGGTGGGTGGAGTTGGAGAAGCCGCTAAAGAAGCAGTTGGATAAATTCGGCAATGAACCCATGCTGTACTTCGGGGTCATGTTCTATGTACCCAGCGTGGAGCGTCTTGAGCAAGAGGCTACCAGGTGTGTCTGTGTGTGTGTGTGTGTGTGTGTGTGTGTGTGTGTGTGTGTGTGTGTGTGTGCGCCCCAGCATGTGTCTGCAAGTTCTTGTATAACCGTTTAACTGACCTCCATCTGTCTGAACATCTGTGTCTTTTACTTTTGCATGTGTGTGACTTTGAGTCTCCATCTTTGTGTGTGTGGGTGTGTGTGTGTGTGTGTATGTGTGTGTGTGTGTGTGTGTGTGTGTGTGTGTGTGTGTGTGTGTGTGTGTGTGTGTGTGTGTGTGTGTGCGGACGCAAAATTGGGTCTGTGTGCTACTGCACTTGTGTGGTTTGTTCTTTCATCCTCAGCTGGCCAGACCATCTGTGCATCTGTGGCCACACTTGTAATCTTTCTCTCCCTATTTGTCTCTCTTTCGCTCTCTCAACCTATTTTGCTATCTGTTTGTTTGTCTACCTATATCTGTCTTTCCATCATTCTACCTGTTTGTCTGTCTATCTGTCTGTCTGTCTTTCTATCTGTCTATCTGGCTGTCTGGCTGTCTGGCTGTCTACGCATATCTCGGTTTGTCTGACTGTTTGTCCACCTATCAGTCTGTCTGGTAACATATTTGTCATATTTTTCAAACATATTTTTTCTGATTATTGATATATCTATTTGTCATCTCCATCATTTCTGTATTTTTCTTTCTCTGTTTTACTTCTATGCTGTCTCCCTCTCTTTCTGCTTCTCTTTTTTTCCACCTGTCTCTCTGTTGGGCTTTGTCTGTCCCCAATTTCTTGCATTCTTTGCCCACCCTCTTTTTTCCCCTTCTGTGTGTGTGTGTGTGTGTGTGTGTGTGTGTGTGTGTGTGTGTGTGTGTGTGTTTTGCTGAGAGGAGAAATGTCTCCCCTTTTTCAGACAGCTCCCATTTAGCTGACCTCATCCCGTCCAAGCTCTAACTGTGTGACAAATAGCTGTCCCATGTGTGTGTGTGTGTGTGTGTGTGCGCGCGCGCACGTGCGTGCGTGCGTGCGTGTGCGTGCATGTGTGCGTGTGTGTGTGTGTGTGTGTGTGTGTGTGTGTGTGTGTGTGTGTGTGATAGTCTTCGTGCCATGATGTCAGAAATTCTGTTGAATTTGCCACTCAGCAGGAGATTTTGGTTAGAACAAGGGATGTGATGATATTTGTTTTATTATTTATTTATTGGGTATATGTCCAAGGTGGATATGTATTTTTTTTCCATGTTTCTAGACTTTTCGTATTTATCTGGATTTAAAGGTGCCTTATAAATAACCTGTGGTTACAGCATGGTGATTTAATGGATCTTGCTACTTCCTTTATTGTAGCCACATGTTTACATTTTTCTGGCCTGTAAATTAGCCCTGCCCCCTCAGCCAGGACACATCTGTCTCTATTCTTTAAAAATAAATTCTTCAGACACATGTAGTTTCCACACAGAAGGGAAGTAGGACTTTTTTGTCAATGGTTTTGTACAGGCTATAACTTTAAAAAAATAATACTAAAACAAAGCATATGGTATGGAATAATAATCCATCACCACAAAACACATTGGAATATGGAGGATTTTATTTTACTTATGGAAAGTCTATTGTAGTGTATATGCATGTGAAATCCCATGTGTGTGTGTGTGTGGGGGGTGTTTGCGGGTGTGTGTGTTGAGTTGTGGGGGTACTTGGGTGAAGGGTAGGTAGGAATAACACTGATTGGTATCCCAGACTTCTCTGGCGGTCTAGTAGTGTGTAGGTCGTAGGGCAAAGGAGCAGTGGGCTAGCAAGGAACAATGGATGGTCTGTGTGTGTGTGTGTGTGTGTGTGTGTGTGTGTGTGTGTGTGTGTGTGAAAGAGAGAGAGAGAGAGAGAGAGAGAGAGAGGAGGGAACACTGCTCCCTGTGTGTTTGGGAGTCTGGCCGCTATTCAGGAGTCACACAGGAATGTTGGCATGGCCGACTAGCGTAGGAGGACCCACATTCCGCGCGCGCGCACACACACACACACACACACACACACACACACACACACACACACACACACACACACACACACACACACACAGAGTCTTTTTTGAGAATAGCACTGTTTTTAGGTAAAGAGAAAGGAGGGGTCCAAGCACCAACACATTTTCCCGGCCACCCTGCAGGAAGTTCTTTTTGCCTTTCCCTTTTTTTTAAATGTATCTTATGTATTTTTTTGTGATGAAAATAAATCAACTTTACCTTCATTTAAGTTTCTTATTCTACCTGCAAACTTTTTTACATTAGCAGCCTAAAAAAATTCTAACTCCAGTACAATCCGTGTATCCCATATATGTATTCCTTTTTTTTTTTTTTTTTTTTTTTATATTTGTACCAAATATTTGAATACTCCATTATGATTGGACAATTACAACATTCCACAGCCTGTTAGGACAGCTTGGTGATATAGTAGTTAGTACTTCCAAATCACAGCAAGAATATCTTGGGTTTGAGTCCTGGGCACGGTGAAGGAGTTTCTGTTGCCTGGTGCTTGTGTGGGTTCGATTTGGAATAGGTTTTTATGTCGGATGCCCTTCCTGACATAACCCTTAGCAAGGGGCGGAAACATGCTACGAAAGTCAGCAATAGTTATTTTACATGAACCTCACACCATAGAGAGTGAGAGACATGGCCGGCAGAAGGTTACTTTTCCCCCAAAGTGGATCCCGTAAATATATATATATAAAATAAAAATAAAAGGAAATATAAAGTGAAAATAAAAGGACAGGACAAAGACTTTCTATTGAAACTTCATTTTCACTACAGATCTGTTTCGAGGGGTGGTGAAACCATCCTCTCTCTTCAGGTGATTACAGAAGAATATGTGTGTGTGTGTGTGTGTATATATGTATGTATATATATATATATATATATATATATATATATATATATATATATATATATATATATATATATATATATATATATATATATATATATATATATATACATATATATATATATATAATTTATTTATTTATTTATTTTGAAGGTCTTTTTAAAAACTTATTGCCGTGTTACATCGTATAATATATATATATATATATATATATATATATATGTGTGTGTGTGTGTGTGTGTGTGTGTGTGTGTGTGTGTGTGTGTGTGTGTGTGTGTGCGAGAGAGCTAATTGTTGATAGATTCTGTCTGCTTATTTTATTCCTACCTCTCCTCAGCAGCTTGTAGGGAAAGATGTTTCTCACATCTTTTGTCACATTCCTTTCTCACACCAGTGCGCGCACTCACACACACACACACACACACACACAAACACACACACACACACACACACTCACAGACACACTGGAGGTGCTTGTCGAGCCCTGCTGGTTAAGCAGTCATCCATGTCAAAGTGCTTGTTAGCCCTGACAACACGAAAGGTCAATGTCTCACACCTGCCTCAAGTCACCATGTGTGTGTGTGTGTGTGTGTGTGTGTGTGTGTGTGTCTATATATATATATATATATATATATATATATATATATATATATATATATATATATATATATATAAATATATATATATATATATATATATAATTTATTTATTTATTTATTTATTTTGAAGGTCTTTTTAAAAACTTATTGCCGTGTTACATCGTATAATATATATATATATATATATATATATATATATATATATATATATATGTGTGTGTGTGTGTGTGTGTGTGTGTGTGTCTATATATATATATATATATATATATATATATATATATATATATATGTGTGTGTGTGTGTGTGTGTGTGTGTGTGTGTGTGTGTGTGTGTGTGTGAGTGCGTGCGTGCGTGTGTGTGTGTATGACTCAGTAGTCGGAATGTTTCAGGGAAAAATGAAAGTTACTTAATGACCCACTCACCACATGTTTGCCGCTCACTTAATTTGGTTCATTAGAGTAATACATGTAAAGAGCCTGTGACTGTGGGTGCCAAAACATTTTCCACATTGAGTCACGTAGGAGAGTTAAGGTTCAACGTTTTTTGCAGTATAGTATTATAACCTAGAAGTCATAGAGTCACAGTTAAAGCACACAAGCTTCCGGTGAAGTCAGGTCCATGACTAGAGTCCTCCGTTTGAAACCTCTATATACCATCCCATTTATATATATATATATATATATATATATATATATATATATATATATATATATATATATATATATATATAAAAAGATGAAATAATAATAATAATAACAATAATAATAATAACAAAATTAATAATAATAATATCAATAATAATAATAATAACAACAACAACAACAACAATGATAATAATAATAATAATAATAATAATAATAAAAAGCCCTCTGATCACCTGTGAAGGGCACTCACTTCCTTGTGAAATTTACATATATTTACACCCCCCCCCCCCACTCCCAGCCTTTGCCCCCTTTTAAAGTTCTTTTAAGCAATTCAGTTTTCCGAGTGACACTTACAGCTGGATATGAGGTTATACTTTAAAAAGAGTTGGCAAGGGTGAAGGAGGTGGGGCTTCCAGTCAGTGTCATTTTAAAAATAGTTGGAAAAAAATAAAATACGGTACATATTTCCACATTATTCTGTATTTTTAGCTGTTAAGGTGTATTTGCTTCTAGCTGCTTAAACTGTGGTGCAAAAATAGGAAAAAGGGTTTTTTAAAAAAGTTTAAAACTATTAATTTCTATATATTGTGAGTAGATTTTTATTTTTTATTTCCTGAACTTCATTCATTCACACACTGAATCTGTCCAACATTCCTGCTCCATTAGCGGACGTCTAGCACACCTGGACTTTGTTTTGTCGAGAGTAGCCTTGAAATCACAGTTTTCTGGGCATTTCTATCCACAAACACACGTGCACACACACACACACACACACACACACACACACACACACACACACACACACACACACACACACAAAGAGAGCTTAGAGATGATTACTCCAGACCACAGGCCAAAACATAAACACAGTCTGGAAAGCACCTCTCGCTTCACAGAGTCTCACACACACACACACACACACACACACACACACACACACACACACACAGACACACACACACACACACACACACACACACACACACACACACACACACACACACACACACGACAAAATATGGTTTAAGTTTGGTCTAGTGCCTCTCTCTCTCTCTCTCTCTCTCTCTCTCTCTTTCTCTCTGTCTCTCTTTTTTAAACTATTATTTAGTCAGAGGTTGTAATCTGTCTCTGCCCTACACTGCTAACCCATCATTATCCAGTGAGAAGGCCATTCCAGTGCCACGACAACCCTTTAATTAGCAAAACCAGACCGCCGCCCCACTGCTGGGGGAGGAGCCAATGTGGTTTGGAGGGCGGAGTCTCCAGGATACACCAAAGACCTAACACATATTTACAGTGTCATTCTGAGGGAGAAGTGTGCACCAACATGACCAACAACTTACATAACATCTCTTCAGAGAAGTAAAAATAACAAACCAAACAGAGGTTACTTCATTTAAAATAATAATGATTATAATAATAAAAACAAGGAAAAAGTGAAGGGGTAATGAATTTTTAATGGAATACAGGAATAGGAAACATTATAATAAACACTTTTCCTTTCACACCGATTCAAAGAATGCTGAAATGTAGCCAGTGCTGGGCATGTAGGGATTTGTTGAGTGCCTAAATAAATGCCATGGTGGAAATCTTTGACAGTCTTGAAATTGTGAGGAGCTGGACCTCACAAAAAATCTACATTTTGAAAGAAACTGCAGAAAAAATAAAAGCAATATACAGTGGTACCTCACCTTCCAAAAGTCCCAACAAACGAAAAATCCAGGTTATGAAACGCATTTTCGTAAATTTTTTGTCTCTGGATACAAAACAAGTTTACGTTACGAAAGCACCCATATCAAAAATTCAAACAATGCGCGAGTTGCTCTCCCATTGGATATCTCCCAACATCCCGCCTCGCTGGCCTCCCATTGGCAATCTCCCAACATCCCGCCTCGCTGGCCTCCCATTGGCTATATTCCAAGATCCCACCCCGCTGTCCTCCCATTGGCTAGGAGGGATGGTGCAGCTCCCTCCCATTGGCTATTATGGAGCTGCATCTCCATAATACCCATGATGCTTTTTGTATAAAGGACAGAGTTACTGTTGTTTTGTCAGTTTTACAAGTGTGCTCATTGCTGTGTGTGGATTCGCTGTGGTGACTTCTGAATAAAAGGGAAAAACCCGAAAGGAAGACAGACAGACAAGTGTGCTCATTGCAACTTTATTTTTTGACTCAGGCTTTTAACCTTGCATAAACATTTGTAAGATCATAACTCTGCTAAGAAGACATGGTCAACACACGTGCACACAAAAACACGCACACGCACACACAGACACACACGCACACACAGACACACACACACACACACACACACACACACACACACACACATGCACACACGCACCCAGTGTGGGTGAAAAGAAGAAGCGGGCTCGTGGCATGCGGTTGAGTGATATCGTAAAGGAATATGGCCAAACCCGTCTACCATCGGTACGATATTGAAGCAGAAGGAGGTCTTAAAAGGTATACTTTTATAATTTTTAAAGGGTTTAGGGGGTAGTATTGGGAGCCTTGGAACAAATCACATGTTTTACATATAAAATGCGGTTTAACTTACAAAAAATCCAGATTACGAAACCACTTCTGGAACAAATTAATTTCGTAAGGTGAGATACCACTGAATATCACTGTGAATTAATGTTTCATTTTGGTTATAGGTTATAGAGGGATAGGTTTAAATTGAGTGTTTGCTGTGATAATTATGTCTGAGGAAGGTCCCCAAAAGGTTTTTTGTTTGGTTTTCGTTTTTGTTTTTTTTTTGTTTTTTGTTTTTTTTTAATGAAAGCCCATCTGTGGGGGTGCATGAGATTCGAATCACCTTAATACTGTAGTTATAGAGAAAATAATTCACTCACCTTCTCAATCATTCATTTTCTGAACCGCTCAATCTTATTAGGGTGGTGAGGAGGCTGGAGCCTGTCTTGGCCAACGCTGGGCAAAAGTGGGGTAGAACTTGAACATTTTGCCAGACCATTGCAGGGCCAATACACACAATTATTCATATTCACACTCACACCTAGGAGCAATCTAGAGCATCCAGTTAATCCAGTGCTTTTCAAATAGTGGGGTGCCCCCCCCCCCCTCCTGGGGGGCGCGATATGATGTGGGGGGGGGGGTGCTGGGGGGAACGTGTATGACCCTGGGGAGCATGCTTTTCTGGAATTGTGTGCAAGAATTGCACCTCCACTCCACTAGTTAGTAGTGGCGCTCTCATTGTCGCGCTATGGTGTATTGGTTTTTCACACAAGCAAAGTGCAGTAACCAACCCTCAAGAAACAACACGGAAACATTTCTAACAGGAACAAAGAGAAAAGTGGAGAGAGATGGAGATATTAAGACATAAATAAGTTGAGTGAGTTTAAATAAGGATGTATTTTTAAATTCAGGCACATTGGTGCACTTTAAATCTTTTCTATTACAGATTCAAAACGATATTCATGAAGTTTTTCTTTATTGTAAGTTGAACTATGTTTATTATTTTTTTATTATATATATATTATTTTTTAATATTTATTATTATTTTATTTTTTTAATGTTAATAAAGATTTGATGTTATGCAGAGGTGTACTAATAACAATTTTATAGACAAATACTGTAATAATATTTATAGTAGCTTGTAGGGCGGTGGGGGGAGGGGTGTGAAATATTTTTTTTCATCCTAGGTGCTGCGCCACAGAAAATAATTGAAAAGCACTGAGGTAATCTGATGCGCATGTTCTTAGACTGTGGGAGGATAGCAAAGTACCTGGAGGAAACCCACACCAGCACAGGAAGACCATGCAACAGCTTGCCAGTCCATCACTGGACCAATACACACATTAAAGCATTCACACTCATGGCAGTTTGAAACAGAGAGTTATCCTAATGTGAATGCCTTTGAATCGTGAGAGGAAACCACCATACTCAGACTCTGCCTTTATGTGTTATCCGGATTACAGGGATCCCTCACTTTCCACGGTTAATTGGGACCGAGATCCCACCCCTCCGCGACCACCGAATTCTGTGAAGTAGGATCCCCAACTGACTGACGTATACATACACGTATATGTGTATATAATATCAATAAATACATATTCAATGCTAAAAATGCTTATAATAACAATTAAACAATCAAAAATAATGCATAAGATGTAAATAAAATATAAATACACACATACAGACGTGTAGTTTTGATGGGGGGGTTTTGGGTTGTTTTTTGCACAATTGTCCTTGATTTGTGGCATTTTCCTGAACTTTTTCCCCTATTCCTCCTTATTTTCCTTATTTTTTAAGTTGATGAATCTTAAAAAAAAAAAAAAAAAAAGAACACGATGCACTGAAGTCACATGAATTGAAGCGCAAAGTAGCGAGGGATCCCCGTATACTACTTTTCACTTGTGAAGTCTGATTTACACTCCTACTGCTTTGTTGTCGGAATGAAATGAAATCTTGCGTATTCAAGGTTAAGGTGACTGTTTCCATGACAACTGCTTCCTTATTAAACTGTATACCCTTATAATAACATTTGCTATGGATAGAACAGTAAATAGCATTGCTATATATTAAGCTAAATGCATAGGGATTCACAAGCTAATGGTTTCATTGTATTTTTTTTTAAAGAATTACCTTCTATTCTTGAACCTAATCTCTTCTCCTTCATGTCGAAAGGTTAAAGGTCACCCTAGCTCAGGATTTTGAGTATCAAAATACATATACATATACGTGTTCAAAATTTTGACTCCAAGAAGCGTTTCTGAGGCAGCATGGTGGCCTACAGCCACCTCACATCAAGAAGGCCTGAATTCGATTCCCAGCCTGGGTGTTTCTGTGTGGAGTTTGGATGTTCTCCCTGTGCTTGCATGGGTTTCCTCCGGGTACTCCGGTTTCCTCCCACAGTCCAAAAACATGTACAGTACTTTAATTAATCCAAATGTACAGTAGTTTAATTAATCCAAAATCTCTTGTACCCCACCCACATCTGGACTTGGCTGAGATGGGCACCAGCCTCCCCACAACCCTAATTGGGATTAAATGGTTCAGAAAATGATTGAATGAACGAGAAGCATTTATGTGCAATTTCCACATCATTAATACCCCCATTTCACTGGAGCGCGACAGACTCGCGGAAGCAAAACCGTATTCATCCTCCAACATTCCTCAGTCAATCCGTCATCTTCCGTGTCCTTCTGTACGATTCCGAAGGTATTCCTCCTCTTCCGTCAGGCCAAAATATTTCGCGAACATGCTTTTGAAAATGTTTTTGTTTTTTTGTTTTTGTTTATTTGGGTTTTTTTGCATAATTGGCCTTGGTTTGCGGCATTTTCGTTAACTTTTTCCCCCTATTGTTCCTTAAGTTTTCTTATTTTTTTAATTCAATGAATATTTCTTAAAAAAAAAAAAGTGATGCACTGAAGCCGCATAAATCGAAGTGCGAAGTAGCGAGGGATCCTTGTATTTTATTACAAAACATGTTTTTCACATGACCTTAACATGTCCAATATGTAGGTTGTATGTGTTCTAGGAACTCAGTATTTAAAAAAAAAAAAAAAAAAAAAAAAAAGGTAAAGTCCTTTGGGATTTTTACACCTGAGCCTAGCGGCTCATTTCCGGTTTCTGTAGCTTGAAGCAGCCTCCTGGATGGGACGCTAGTCCAATGCAGGTTACCTTCCCAGTATATTTGTATTGGTACCCATTTATACTGCTCGGTGAATAGAGGAACTATTGTTGTTAAGACCATGCCCAGGGGTCTTAGCACAGTGGGAGTCTAACTGGGATTTGAACACACAACCTCCTGATCATGAGCCCAGCACCCTAATCCCCTAATCACTAGGAACTCAGTAAGTTGTGTTAAAACCTCCTACTAGGGTTGCAGGGATGCTGGAGCCTATCTCAGCCAACACTGGGCAAAAGGGGGGTACACCCTTAACATTTTATCAGGCCATCAAAGGGCTAGTACATGCACAATTATTCACATTCATACTCACATCTAGGGTAAATTTAGACCTGCCAATTAACCTGATGTGCATGTCTTTGGACTTTGGGAGGAAACCAGAGTACCTGGACAAAGCCCACACAAGCATAGGAAAGACATGCAAACCCCACACAGAAACGCCCTAGTCTGGGGCTCGAACCCAGAACCTTCTTGCGAGATTGACATGCTAACCATTGTGTCACCCACTTTAACAAGCAGTTGTATTTATTATTTGTTCACCTCAGGTACCGCCCCCTATCTTAATCGTAATCTTAACTGTAGCATTTGGCATTTATTGTTGTTCACCCATATTTTTGGTGATTTCTGCGCACAGTCAAGTACCTGTGTCGTTGTGTCTTTCAGGTATCAGTACTACCTACAGGTGAAGAAGGAAGTACTTGATGGGCGCCTTCACTGTAGCGTGGAGCAGGGCATTCGACTCGCTGGTCTCGCTGTCCAGGGTAAGTGTGTGTTTGTCTGTCTGTGTATGTGCATGTGTGTGTATGCTCTTACTGCTAGCTTCGTTGTCATACCTAATATGGTATTTAATGCAGGAGAGCAGTTATCCACTTGAACAGCTATCAGAACTTTTAGCCAGCAGCTCACGGGAATGTAAACATAAAAAGACAAGAAGGGGAACGTGTCGTTCGTTCATCGTGCAAGAATTCAAACAGAAAGATAGGAGAGAACATTACGAACCTCAGGAGGAAACAAGATAACATGCTCGGAGCACCTCGTTTTATCTCGTTCCTCTCTTTGTAAAGACAAGCTCAGGTGAAGAATGTGGAGGGATAGGATTACCATATTGAGTAAAAAAGCACACAATAGCCATGTGACAGAATTAGAACAGGAGAGGTTTATACCAGTTCATGGAACTGTTAGTAGTCTTATTTTAAACAGTGCATTTAACATTACAATAAAAGAGCCTGTTCTGATGTGGTGTGTAGTGTGTAGTTATCTACATGCCCCCATATAAGCTTTCCGTATAGGTATAACTGTATAGAAAGCTTATATGAGCATTTTACATTACATTAGATGTG
Source organism: Plotosus lineatus (assembly GCA_024760905.1). Classification (NCBI taxonomy): domain Eukaryota; kingdom Metazoa; phylum Chordata; class Actinopteri; order Siluriformes; family Plotosidae; genus Plotosus; species Plotosus lineatus. Next base: position 23,323,158 of record CM045731.1, read on the forward strand.
TCGATTGTTGCAAATTGGAAATTTATCCCCATGGCGTGGTCACTGGAAAGGCTCCTGAACATACAGGGATCCCTCACTTTCCGCGGTTCATTGGGACTGAGATCCTCGCGACCACCGAAATCCGCAAAGTAGGATCACCCCACCCCCACACCGACTGACATATATGTACATGTATATGTGTATATAATATCAATAAATACATATTCAATTAAACATTAAAAAATAATGCATGAGATGTAAATAAAATATAAATACACACACATACAGACACACGTGCACGCACTCAGATGCTTTTGGTTTAGGGTTGTTGGTTTTTTTTTTGTTTTGTTTTGTTTTGTTTTTTTGCATAATTGACCATGTTTTTGAGTCATTTTCCTTAACTTTTCCCCCTATTCTTCCTTAATTTCCTTATTTTTTTAATTTGATGAATATTAAAAAAAATAAAACGCAATGAGCTGAAGCCGCATGAATTGAAGTGTGAAGTAGCGAGGGATCCCTGGAATTCTAGCTATCTATATATAATTTATGCCACATATTCATCAGGGCCATGGGGAGAGCTGGACTCAATCCCAGCTGGCATTAGGTGAGAGACGGGGTGCACATTGAATATCTCGTAGTAGTCTGTCTGTTTTTCCTTGGAGTATATAATATAAATCTGACAAAAAAAAACACTTTTAAGCACTGCTAATCTTTTTAAGATTTTTTTTTTGTTTTGTTTTTTTGAGTAATTGAGAGTTAAGGGCCCAACAGTGGTGTTACTGGGAATAGACCTTTAGATCAGTAACTCAAACCCTTAACCACTGAACCACAAGGCCCTTTATAAACCAAATTTGCATATAATTGGCTGTTTTGTTTGATGACACCCTCAGTGTCATTTATTTTCTTCAACCACCATGTGGCCCGTTTGATTGTTATTTATTGTAATATGTTATAATAAACCAAATTACAAGTTTATTATTGTTTCTAGAAAGACAGATATGATTTTTAATCTGAAAAAAATATTTTTATGTCAGAGCAAAAGATTAAAATTGGCACAATGTTTTTCAAATCGAATAAGAACATTTACTGGAATTGTGTGGGGTTTGTTGTTTGTTGTTCGTTGGTTTGGTTTGGTTTTGCATTCAGATGATTGATTGCTCTTCTCTGTTTATGCCCCTGTAGCCGATTTTGGAGATTTCACTCAGTACGAGTCTCAGGACTTCCTTAGGGAATATGTTTTGTTCCCTGTGGTAAGTGTGTGTGTGTGTGTGTGTGTGTGTGTGTGTGTGTGTGTGTGTGTGTGTGTGTGTGTGTGTGTGTGTGTGTGTTTATAGGCCTCAGGGTATGCATTCCTTTTACACAACTGCAGCATACCTGAGTGTCATGTAAACACACTAGCAAAAGAAAAACAAATTCCACGAAAAGGGAAAGAAAAAAAGTGACAGGTTTACTAGGTGTATGTGTATGTGTGTGTGTGTGTGTGTGTGTGTGTGTGTGTGTGTGTGTGTGTGTATTTGTTCACATGTTTCTCTGCCTCTACTCTAGAATTGGCCCCATGTTGACGAGGTGCTGGACGACTGGACTAAGAAAGTGGCCAAAGAACACAAGAGTCACTAGTAGGGAACTCTGATAATGTCTACATTTAATTAATAATAGAATAATTTTTTGAGTAGGTTATGCTAACAGGGGGCAGTGGTGGCCCAGTGGTAAGGTGCTGGACTGCTGATCCTAAGGTTGGGGATTCAAGCCCCACTCTCAATGGGTTGTCACTGTCCCCCCAGTGTAGCTAATTGGGTTATCAAAGGCCGGCCATATCTCTCACTGTCCATGGTGAGAGGTTCATGTAAAAGAACCGTTGATGACTTTCGTAAAGAGTAGCTGCATAGCCGTCAGCATGTTTCTGCTTTGTGGTGGCCTGGCGAGCTGTCCAGGGTGTACCCTGCCCTCGCCCGGAGTCGGCTAGGATGGGCGCCAGCCTCCCTTTGGCCCTAATTCAAATTAAATGGCTCAGAAAATGAATGAATGAAGAATATGGTGATGTAGATTAAAGTTGATGAGAAAAATAGTTTACCTGAATTAGATCATTTGTTTGTGTATGTGTTTCAGTCAGATGCAGGCTGCAGATGCAGAGCTGCTCTACATTAAAGAGGTGGAGAAACTGGATGGATTTGGACAGGAAAGCTTTGCTGCTAAAGTACGACACACACACACACACACACACACACACACACACACACACACACACACACACACATTTATATCTCCAGGTTTTTTTCTGTGTGTGTTTATACATGCAAATTGTCTTGTCTTCAGGACAATTATACAAATGACATCTTTATTGGCGTTTCATTTATTGGAATTTTTGCGAAGCACAGGAACGGGAGATCAATCATGCTTCACCGGTGAGTCTGACCTTTGACCCTTTTTTAACATACAAAGAGTTTGCATCTATATTTATCTTCACCATGTTCGTGGCTGCAGCTGCACATCTGCTCTCTGACATATAAAAGGTCAGGTTGACTCACTTCCTCTCTTGTAGGTGGAAGGACATCGGCACCATCGGGCACAACAAGTCGGCTATCACCGTGGAGATAACCAGCAAAGACGACACTATCATGTTTCACATGGTCAGTGTTGAGACTGTACGCTCTCGTGCTCAAGGCCATCTCATGGGAAACTCAGTGATGTGATGTAGAGTCTTTCCGATCTGCCAAATAAACACTGCCTTCGTGCATTAGCTAGGATGGATTTCTGAAAACTCACAATATTAATGAATTTAAAAAATTGAAAAGTGACTTTATGGTTGTTATTCTTAATTTTGTCGTTTAGGATGATATGGAGATGGCGAAATACATAGCACGCCTCTTCACTGCCAGACACAAGTTTTACAAACAAAACAAGATCTGTGTAGAGTGAGTCCATCTCTAATTCCCATTCCACTGCTACTTCTTCTTCCATACTGTACATACCATATACAACATTGCCCCCAAAGGCTGATTGGTGTAACTGCACATAATTTTTTTTTCTTTTTGTTTTATTTTTTCCATGTAGGCCGACTCACTCTCCTGTCACAATACGGAGAAGAGCCACCTGGAATAGGCCAGTAAGTTCACCTTTGAACTTTGATGTTTTGTTTTGTCATACCAACACTGTAGAAGCAGGAATCAACTCCCAAAAAATATGGCTCCATAAATTCTCTGAAAACAACAAGAACCAATATACAGTATTGAAGTTCTCAGGTGGCCAGTTTTTTGTTGAACCCCCAGAAAATCTAAAAAATTTCATAGCATGTATAAAAAAATAAAGAGTAATTGCCGTTATTGGCATTTCTGTGTGTCTGTTATGTAACATCCTAGGTTTATCATGGCTGCTTACCAGGTTGTTATTTTGTACAGTCTGCAATTTTGTATATAATGATATGTTTGAAAGTCAATTTTGGCTTGTTTTATCAATGCATCATTTTCTGAAGGGGACAGAATATTGTTTTTGCTTCCTGGTCACCATTTCCCTGGTTGTTGTTGACTTTGTATTCAGGGTCACATTAAACAGTAGTTGTATGTGTGTTTGGGCCATTTTTATACATTTCATCACATTCTTCTGCATGAGGTCCTAAAAATATTTTTGAGGCATCAACAATACAAGTTGAGACACTCTGTACTATTCCCGGCTACACTTTTTTATCTGTGTATTGAGATATTTCACAAGCATTTTTGGTGAAAACAATTTTTAAAAAAAACATTTATGTGTGTGGATAGGGCCTGCAGTCAAATAAAATGCAACCAGTTTAAACACATACTTAATTTATATCGTAGGTTTGAACAGTTTTGAAATTTCATATTTTAATTTAAAGTATGTGGGGGTTGTTGGCCACACCCAACTGTTAAGTGAACAGTACTTTGTATTTGAGTGTCACTTTTTTCTGACTTTAAAAAAAAATCAAACTGTCATGTGCTTCAAAAGGTTAAAAGTAAAACTAACTACTAAAACTAACTACTCTGTCCATATTTTCTGAAAACTCTTTAGTTAAAAACTAACTCATAATGGCTCATTATTAACCTGGCTAGCTAGAGTAGCTGGCTGTTTTTAATTATTAGCATTCATTCAATTATTCGTTCTTTCATTTTCTAAACCACTTAATCCTGATTAGAGCTGCAGATAGGCAGGCACCCATCTCAGTTGACTCTGGGCAAGGGTGGGGCACACAGCTTTCTGGGCCATCGCAGGGCTAACACTCACATAGTCATTCACACTCACAACTAGGGAGACTTGGATCAGCCAGTTAGCCTACTGTGCATGTTTTTGGAGTGTGGAAGGAAACCGAAATACAGGGATCCCTCGCTACTTCGCGCTTCAATTCATGCAGCTACAGTGCATCGCATTTTTTTTCTTAAAATATTAATTGAATTAAAAAATAAGGAAATTAAGGAAGAATAGGGGAAAAGATTAAGGAAAATGCCACAAAAACAAGGCCAATTATGAAAAAAAAGAAAAACCCTAAACAAATACGTAACAAAAACCAACCCAAAATTTCCCATCAAAACTAGTTACATTGTTGTCAGGTGCGTATCTGAGTGCGTGCATGCACATCTGCCTCTGTATGTGTGTGTATTTATATTTTATTTACATCTTATGCATTACTTTTAATGTTTAATTGTTATTATAAACATTTATTGCATTGAATATATATTTGTTGGTATTATATACACATATACATGTACGTATACGTCAGTTGGGGGGGGGGGGTGATCCTATTTCGCAGAATTCGGTGGTCGCGTGGGCATCTCGGTCCCAATTAACCACGGAAAGTGAGGAGTCCCTGTACCTGGACGAAACCCATGCAAGCTCAGGGAGAACATACAAACTCACACAGAAACATCCTGAGCTTAGGACTTGAACTCAGGCCTTCCTGTTCTGAGGCAGACATGCTAACCAAATGTATTATTATGAAAAATTGTCCTTTTTGCATCCAAAATGACCACAGTTGTTAAAAATAGTTCTTAACTTCATAATACTAATATTGTTAATGTTTCTTTAATTTTTTCTCGTTGAGCCTCTAAATTGTATGGAAATAAAATAAAATAGCAAAAGACTGAATCATCCAGTTTGACTTCTTGCTTCATATTTGGGCTTGATGTCAATATTTTCTTTCTCTCATGGGGAATTTTGACCATCAGCATATTTGAAGTGGTTGGAGGTTCTCGAGGTTTGTTTGGGAAGAAGGCAAGACTCATCAAATGCGGTGTTGAATAAACAGCGCCTCCTGAAGTTCTGAGTCAAGGCTCTAAACATGTTTTTTTTTTTATATCTGAAGGACACCAAAACCACCAGCATCCAGTCTAAAAACAAGCCTGTTAGTTGAACAGCATTTAAAAGAATATTGTAGAACTCCATTGTGGCTCTCTGTACACATCAAATAAAACGAAACAGCACCTTCCTGCCATGGCTTTCAATGAAATCTCAAAACACGTCATTTACAACACTGTACACAATAAGCGGGTTCTCCTCTGGTTCAATTTTAGTAACTGAAATCCCAAAGCCAAGTCTGATATTTCCGAGGCTGCCACACACCATTTTTAGTTATTTATTCAAGGCATTTTCCTTTAAAACAAATCTTATTCATAATACAAAACAATAGTGACATTATGATTAGTATTTGTTTTGAAGCTGCTATAATGTTTCTAAGGAGCGGACAGGAAGGTGCAAACCAGGAGCTCCAGGGTTGTTCAGCTTCCCCAGAGGGGCATTAGGGCTACATATAAAGCGGCCTCAGATTTCCTCAATGTTTATCTAACAATGCTACTAAAACAGGCACAATAGCCCTCAGTGCATCAACCACGGCCCCAACTCTCAGCCTAAGTCTCCATCCACGCTAGAAGCACGGCAATATGAAAATTATGGGCAGTGTACATGTTCTACATTTTAAAATTAATATTAATAAATGCATTTAAGTGTAACTAACTCACGATATACACTATAAAAAACTGACCGTTGGGTGTCAGACAAGAAACTCTATGATTGGTTTGTTACACAGCCAAAGATTTTAAAGAGGTTTCCCTAAATTTGTTCCCAGCATGGCAACTGAATTCCAACTTAAGTCGGAAATTATTAAATACTTTAAATGCATTTTTCCCAAAGTTTGCTGCTCAAAAGGCTGAAAATTCCTGGCGAGTGTTGGTGAGTTACTCCAAAATTACATTCCAATATTTGATATAATTTTATATAACTCAAAATTAATCATTTCCAATCTTGCCATGATATGTCACAAATATCCTTTTTGTGAGTCGATAAAATAATGAGATTTAGACTTTCTGTACATTCAGGCAATAAAGAACAGGCTTATTTAAATTATAAAAGTATGTTTATGGCAAGTGTGATTGTTATAGAAAGGAATCAGATTTATGCAAAATGTGTTATACCTGTGGTGTATGCCTTGGACCCAAAGATGCAGGAGACCAAAAGAAGGCTCATACGATTTATTAAACACTAGGAACTGTAAATCACGGGAATACTAAGTCAATGGAACTGGTTGAGCGCGAAGCAAGAACCAGGGGTCAAAGAGAAAACCGAGGAGAAGAATCACGGGGAAAACAATCTTCTGACAGCGGAGGGGAGCGCGCCGCTCCCATTTATAGCTGGCTGCTTGCTGATTGCAGATTGGGACTAGGTCCACTCTGCTGGAACTCACCTGCTAGCAACCACCACGCCCCTCGCCAGCGCCTGCAATGACTAGAGATCTAATGCCGTCAGCCGGCACAGACCATGACAAAATGCTCAGTCTCAAAGCTGAGAAGCAAATAATAATAATAATAATAATAATAATAATAGTTTAAAAAAAAAAAAAAACTGCAGTTAATCTCTAAAGCACAACAGGAAAATAGGGATCTGGAGATGCTGCCCAAGGAAACGCTTCTATCCTTATTAGTCAGTAAATTCAACAACAAATACATTTACAGTTACAGCATTCAGGAGACACTCCCATCCTGAGCGACTTACAGAAGAGCTTTAAAGTCAGTATCAGTGAATACATTTTTATACTGGTACACTAAGACATAGGTTATGCATAACGTCAGTCAGTTGTGTGCGGGTTTTGTGTGCGGGTTTTGTGTGTGTGTGTGTGTGTGTGTGTGTGTGTGTGTGTGTGTGTGTGTGTGTGTGTGTAAAACCTAGTGCTAATCTAAGTACAGTACCGCTTGACAAAGGTAGGCTTTCAGCCATCGTTAGAAGATATCCAGTGGCTCATCTGTCTGGACATCTAGAGGAAGTTCATTTTACCGCCTCGGAGCCAGAAGAGAGAAGAGTTTAGATGCATTATTCCTTTGTCCTTGGGTAGAAGGAGGTACCAGACTAGCAGTGCTAGAGGATCTGTGAGAACGTGGTGCAGTATTGGGTGTGATAAGTGCTTTGAGGTAGGAGTGTGCAGGTCCATTTTTGGCTTTGTAGGTAAGCATTAGTGTTTTGAATTGTATACGAGCAGCTACAGGAAGCAGTGGCGAGAGCGGTGCAGAGGAGTGGTGTGGAGCATTTCTTAACACTTTTCACATTTTTATCAATTTGTTATACATAGCAATACCTTGTACATGGTATATATATTGTATTTTGCAAGTCCAAATCTATTTTATTTTGGAAGAATTACTCAATTCAATGTACATTTACCATCTGTACTCTTTGTATCCTCTGCTTTTTTTTTACAGCATAGGCCACAGTCCTGTATTGCTCACTCTCAGTATTCCGATCACTATCAGGAGACACAGAGCTCACAGGGTATACACACACACACACACACACACACACACACACGTCCTGGTACTCGTTGTTGTCATAACGTCACTTCTCAGCTTCTCCTCTGAGCCATGAGCGGATTTCATGTCATGTTACCATCCACAGTAAGATTATATCTTTTATTTAGGTAGAGCCTCAGGCATCACGTCACTTGAACTTGTTTGGTAAAAGGTTTAGACGAGTTGCAGCACAGACCGATAATGTTTTTTTTGGTAATAAGTTGGAGCACTTCTCATTCTTGGAACGTCAGACCACCTACAGATTTGATTGTTCTGATTTCAACACCCTGACAAAATGTAATGTAATATTTATTTACTATACATTTATCTATCACAATATTAATGATTTTTAATGGCCATACCTTCTTTAATATCTTAGCATAGCATTTGGCAGGCACACTTATCCATAGCAGTGGGGCTGGTGGTGTAGTGGTTAGGGTGCTGGGTCCATGATCAGGAGGTTGTGTGTTCGAATCCCGGTTAGACCCCCACTGTGCTAAGACCCCTGGTCAAGGTCTTAACCACAAGTGTGTCTCTGTTCACCCAGCAGTATAAATGGGTACCAGTAGAATATACTGGGAAGGTAACCTGTGATGGACTACTGACCCATCCAGGAGGAGTTGAACTTCTGGTTGCTTCACGCTATGGAAACCGGGCATAAGCACCAGCCTGATGAGTCACTTGGCTCGGGTGTAAAAAGCTCAACGGACTTTACCTTATCCATAGCAACATACAATTATAATTTTTATTCAACTGAGCAATTGAGGGTTAACAGCCTTGCTGAAGAGCCCAACACTGCTGATAGTGGGGATTGAACTACTGACATTTGGATCTGTAACCCAGTGCCTTATCCATGAAGCCACCATTGCCTTAGTCTTCTGGCTCCTTTACACTCTCTCTCTCTCTCTCTCTCTCTCTCTCTCTCTCTCTCTCTCTCTCTCTCTCTCTCTCTCTCTCTCTCTCTCTCTCTCTCTCTCTCTCTCTCTCTCTCTCTCTCCCTCTCTGACACACACACGAACACACACACCGTTTCAGACACACCTTCCTAATCCTTGTTGGCTCTTTAATTATTCTCTTTTTGATCTCTGTGCTGGAAATTAACACACACACAACATGACCACATGATAAGAAGAGTATGTGAGTTAATTGTCCTGTCACTTTTTTTTTCAAGTTGTTTAATAGATCTAAGGAAGCTTGCGTAACCCAGAGTTTTTTTTATTGCTTTAGTGCGGTTTGGATTTATGGCCTGATCGTCTTATATGAGCGTGCAGTAATGAAATCTGGGCTATCTGAACATTTAGTTTGTTGAATGTGGGTCTGTTTGAATCAAGATAATTAAATCATCATCTTGTGCTATTGTTGCTACTGGACTTGATCAAAACTACAAAGGCAGCTTGAGTTTTCTCCAAAGATTATTATTGTTATTTGTAATGAACTCTAACCAAATCATTTTTTATATTTTCTGAGATCACTGTTGAAAAAAGTCATTAACCACCTTGTCAAATTTGAATGATAAAATAAATTCACAAATTTATTTATTTATTTATTTTTGAAAATTAGTCTAAAATTATAAGATTCTGGGGTGTGTCAACTGAGATGCAGCTTCTGATTCAGCCATGATATGGGGATGCTCGGCACTTGGGCTGTGTTTCTGTTGACAGTGTTAACTTTTTTGATTCATTTTCTGAACCGCTTAATCCTAATTAGGGTTGAGGGGAGGCTGGTGCCCATCTCAGCCGACTGTGGGTGAGGGCAGAGTACACCCTGGACAGCTCACCAGGCCATTGCATTGCAGAAACACGCTTTGGGCTTTGCAGAAACAGGTTTTGAAGCTACTCTTGACACAAGTCATCAAAGGTTTTTTTTTTTACATGAACCTCTCACCATAGACAGTGAGAGACATGGCTAGCCTTTGATAACCCAGTCAGCTCACTGGGGGTACAGTGACAACCTGTTGAGAGTGTGGCTTGAACCCCTAACCTTGGGATCACTGATTCAGCACCTTACCATTGGGCCACTGCCCACCAGTGTTAACTAAAACTAACTTAATTCATGGATTGGTGGACCAAAAAGAAATAAAGAAAAAAATGCTTGTTATTATATACATATTATCAAAGGTGGGCCATGTCTCTCACTGTCTATGGTGAGAGGCATGTAAAAGAACCATTGCTGACTTTCGTAAAGAGTAGCTGCAAAGCCGTCAGCGTGTTTCTGTCCCTTGATAAAAGGGTTGTGACAGGAAGGGCATCCGACGTAAAAACCCATGCCAAATCAAATGTGTGAATCAGATGATTCACTGTGGCGACTCCCGAGAAAGGGAAAAAGCCGAAAGGAAAAGAAGAAGATTATATACATATTTATAGAGAGAGAGAGCGAGAGAGACAGAGAGAATTCTCAATGTCTGCTGAAGGGTTTTTTTTTTCACACCCAATTTCATCAACCACGCGGCTGCACCTCGATTTTATAGGATTTCTTCCCCACCCAAAAAAATGTTCAGAGTCCAAACTCTGCAATTCATTAGGGCATAGTTCTCAGTCTTTTATCATTTTCTTACATGGAAACTAAGATAATAAAAAAAAAAACCCACATAGTTACAGAGTGTCAACTTTGCTGTTTAGTGATCTGTGCATTGATTAGTGTGCTGGTGTAACATAGAAGAATGTGAGTAAAGTATACAGATAAGAGGTAGATAAAGTACTAAAGTGTCTCTCCATTACTTACTTAATATGAAGAAAGGGCTAAATTTCACTGCACTAAGGTCAGTTTGGGTAATTTAGTAACCCATAAATTAAAGTCATGGCATTTCGTGATGGTCACTTTATCTATATCTATTTATTTGCATTTTACAGACAGTATCTTCCATGAAGACCCATACTGTAAATCAGAATCTAGTCTGGTGGAGTTTAGTTTCCGTAACGGCCTGGTTCCTAACGGCAGCATGTGCAGCAGCCCAAGTGTAAGCTCGCTGAACCGCTCACAGACATTTGTTCATTCCTCACCCATGTCTTCAAGCCCCAGCATCCCCGGGAGCGAACTCATGCGGCCTGACTACATCCCCAATCACCGACACTCGGCCATCATCCCTCCCTCTTACAGGCCCACACCAGAGTATGAGGCGGTGATGCGGCAAAAACGCTGCCTTCTTTCAAACACACCCACTGTCGATTGTCACAGCCAGTCACTTCGCAGCCTTAATATTAGCAACACGTATGTTTACCGTCAACCATCCCTAGTGTACAGCCAACCAGAAATGCGTGAGCAAAGTCCATACCACACACTTTACGGTGGGGGTGGAGGCCCTCAGCCAGTGTATGGACATCATACTGGCCCTACACAACCTCACCAAGGTCAAATGATACATTCCACAATGGCTCAGCCGCAGTCTGGTGCTGCTAACGGCATCTCGCACACCGTTAGCACACCAGAACTGGCCAACACCAAACAACAAGGGGTCAACAAGACTACCCATGTATTTAGGAACCACCAATCAAGGCCTCCACCCCCTTACTCAGCATCCTTCAGGCCAGCTACTAGCACACCAGATTTAGCGAGCCACCGGCAACGCTGCATCGGAGGGTCCAGTCCAGAACTAGTGACACGTAAAGTGCAACTTTCGGTGAAAACCTTCCAACCAGACAGCTCAGCTGTAGTGCACCAGTCACTACAAGAAGTCAGCGAACCACTAACAGCCATGAAGCATCGTTCTACACTTGCCAAGCGCCACAGCATGGAAGTCGCAATGGTCCTCAAGGGTGCCAATGTCACACCCTTGCATCGAAGGAACACACTTCGAGAGCAAGTGCCACCCCTGATCCCTCCTCAGCAGGCACAGGTCACGCCTCCTCCCCCGCCTCAGCTGGCTGAGGTGCAAATGCCTCCCCAAAAATCCTCCAACCCTGATCCAACATACCAACATCAGAAGACACTCTCTAATGTTACCATGCTGATCCACAGCAGCGAGAGTGAGGAGGAAGAGGAGGAATATGCACCTGAGCTGGATGTTCAGATTCCAGGTCTGAACGAGGACATCAGTGCTCAACTGCAGGCAGCCCTAGCCAATATCCCAAATAAACCTCCGCCGGAATACCCGGGACCACGGTCCAGCAGCAGCAACATCGTACCCAGACACCACAACCAGGTACTTCATCACCTATGCTTGGGTTCTGTTGCTATGGAAGTAAAACCTTCCAAGTTAAATTTTAAAATAAAGAAGAGATCATGAGAAAACAATGATTTGAGGTATTTAAAAGGGAAATAAGCCCACATCTAATTAAGCCATAGAATGCCCATACAAATCAAAATGTGCTTTGTCTCTTTGTGGGGTGGGGGAGTAAAAAAATCTATACCCAGGGTCACTATTGTACTGTTGAAAAGTGGGGTGGACTTGATGAAGTACAGTTACTGTGGAAGTGTTGTGCATCTGCAAAAATTCGCACATGATTGTGTTTGCAATGTATTTAAGTAATTTGCATATGAATGAATGGCATCCGTTCCTGTAAGGAACACTGATTTAAAAGAGTCTGATCAGTTCATATTGTGTGTAGATGTGTCTGGTTTTATTATTTTCAGAAGTTCACTAGTTTATATCTGATTTGTAAGCTTAATATCAATAGACTGTTATTTTTACCATTATCCTGCCCTTTATGAACGAACAAAATGCTGCAAATTTACATATTTGCAGTGTAACACTACAGTTTGGAAGCTTTCCTTTCATTCTTCCTGAACGAAGTCATCATGCCTTTATGCATGAATGTAGGACCGGAGCCGAGGTTCTCCAGAGGCGGCGCAGGTGCAAACACAGGCTGATGCCCATGCAATGGAGCACCGCGGAAGGCAAAGTCCAAGCCGTATGGAGCCGGCAGCTATGAGTGGGACAACTCTGGGGCCATCCATCTCTGAGCCCGACCTCACCAGTGTAAAGGAGAGAGTGAGAAAAGAGCCAGTGAAAGAGAGACCTGTTTCCGAAATGTTTGCCATCGAGGACAGCATCGTGGAGAGAGAGATTGCACAGAGGGTGAGAAAGACCTCCATTTGTTTTTGATGCTATTTTTTAGTTATTTGAAATCAGAACTTTAACATATGTATTTTAGAACTTTTTACATTCAATCTTGTATTGAAATAAAAAATAATAATTTGGTTCCACCTTCTCATTAGCTACTGTGTGTCCAGTGCGGTGCATTTCAGGATTGTAAATTCCCTAAAAGACCGCTGTGATTTTTCTGAGCGGGGATTCAATTCCATTCAATGCAAAGTGTGTGTTGTGGGTGTATGAGAGATGATACCTTTTTTTTTTTTCTTTTTCATGAAGACTCTAGAGAGGCAGAAAATGTCAGTGGACTCAGTGAAGAGGCCTTTAATGATGGCTTCCCTTAATGGACCCTATGTAAGCCGTATGCCCGTCCCAGAAACCCCACGCGAAGAGGTTTCCACTAAGGCCAACACCGACGAGATGGTAAGCGAAATAAATATTAAATATGTTAATTTTTTTTTTGTATAAAATATGTTTTAATTCTATCCTAAGTCACGAGATAATAGCAGTTCTGTGCTCTGATTGGCCAATCTACTTCCAGGATATCAGCTCATAGACATTAAAAAGCGAATTATTATTATTGAACTGCTAAAGAAACATGCCTGCTAACGAGCTAACTATGTGATAACCAGTAATCACCATGCTAACTGACTCCCCACGAAAGAAAACAAAATATGCATTTTAAGTATTTGATGACGAAACATATTCCTTTTATTATACAAATTAGATCTTTGTCCCAAAAAAAACACGACTGAACTGAATTAGAGACCCTCATATAACTAGCTAGCTCCATGCTAACCAGCTAGTTCGCCGGCAAACTATTTTATGAATAAAAAATATATACTGGATGTGTATAGATTTTTGATTGAATAATTTGAATACAACAATAAGAGCATAGAATAAAACAGTTATTCCACTTCCTCTTGTTAAATATGATCAACAAGCTACTATGCTCTGCCTTGTGAGGATATCTAATAATATTCAACTCAAGTTCATGGAATAACTACCAGTAATAAATTTGTCAAATGACTTACAAGTAAGGTGGAGTACAATGTAGTAGTGTGTTTATGTATGTCAGTGTAAGCATCTGGAGCTGAGGGTGGAGGAGGAGCACCTCTACACGGAATACGAGCAGATTCCTAAAAAAAGATCAGAGTGCAACCTCACCACAGCCGCGCTGCCCGATAACGTCGAAAGGAACCGGCTTCGTGACGTGGTTCCATACGAGGAGAACCGTGTCGAGCTGGTACCAAATAAAGAGAACAACACTGGCTACATTAATGCTTCCCACATAAAGGTGAGTTCCACATTCTTCGAGCAGTTACTGACTTTTTCAGACCACAGAGGCGAGTAATGCACAAGACACAAATAAACAAAGTTTCAGAATTTGAAAAAAAAAGAGGCAAATTTTCTAGGAATGTCTAAAGCCTCTCTCGAACCATGGGAGTTGCACAATGTCATTTCAAATGTTCTGCCAGAGCCCTGTTCCCTCTGTAGTCTCAAATCTGCTTTGTGGCAGGCATAAGTTATAACGAGTTTATTTAAACGATGGATATTTAGGACCTTTACATTTTTGTAATTAAGGATAGTCATATTAAATCTATCGAGAGCTGACGACCATTCTGACCACTTTAATCAATCAGAGACAATATTTGAAAACAGTGGCACAGTCCGCTTCACATCAAGAAGGCTTGAGTTTGATTCCTGGGTTCGGGCGTTTCCGTGTGGAGTTAAATAAAGGACATAACAGTTGAGAAAATTAAATGTTTGGAAATCATTAATTCTTTGAAAATTGATGATATTAACATTTTAGTTGTTTTTTTTTAAACATTGAAATGTATGTTATTTTACATCTATACATGTTGTATTTATTTCTATAACATCAGACAAGTTAAATATTGCCCAATTTCCTATGACTGCAGAAGTTTTTAAGAGTTATGGGTACAGTGGATTGCAGCATTACGGCGGGTCATGTGGGGTGTTCCTGGTATGCAGTGGTAAGTATCTGCCAAATGTGGTCCAAGGAAGCACATCCAGTGAACTGGCAATAGTACCATGGTTGCCCAAGACAGATTGATGTGTGTGGGGAGCGAAGACTAGTACGTCTGGTCTTATTCCACTGAAGAGCTTCTGCATCACAAACTACTGAAATTGTTAGCACTGGTTCTGATGGAAAAGTGTCAGAACACAGTGTAGCTTGATGAGTGAGGGGCTGCCTCGCCTTAGACAAGTCAGGTAGTGTTACTGTTATGGAGGATTGTTGTAGTAGCTGTAAAAGAAAAAAAGGTTCACTGTGGAAACCTATTGGCAGGACTCTGTGAAACAAAATCTTGTAAAAACAGAGAACAATGGATGGGAAAGTATACAGGGACCCTCCTTTCTGCAGTTAATGGTGACCGAGACCCCTCCCGTGACCGCCAATTTCCGCGAAGTCGGATGGATCCCCTGACTGACATATACATACATGTATATGTGTATATAATATCAATAAATACATATTCAATGCTATAAATGCTTATAATAACAATTAAACATTCAAAAATAATGCATAAGATGTAAATAAAATATAAATACACACACATACAGACACGCACACAGATGTGTGCGCACATACATAAAAATGTAAGTAGTTTTGTTGGGGGGTTTTGGGTTGTTTTTGTTTGTTTGTTTGTTTGTTTTTGTTTGTTTGTGAGTTTTTTTGCATAATTGGCCTCGTTTTGTGGCATTTTCCTTAACTTCTTCCTTATTTTTCCTTAATTTCCTTTTTTTTTTTGATGAATATTTTTGAAAAACTCACGATGCACTGAAGCCACAGAAACTGAAGCATTAAGTAGTGACGGATCACAGTATCAGTATTACTCTTTTCCACTCAGAGAGAAAGACTGAAAGAGATTCATCATTTGTTTGTCAGTTAATGTTTTTATTGTTTTTAGTTGTTTTTATGAAGAAAAAGAATAAAAGTGTATCTCACAGTCCAAAGACGTACATTTCGCCAATTGGCTGTTCCTGATTGCCACTAGGTGTACGTATAAGTGTGAATGGTTGTGTGTTTTAGCCCTGGTCTGTTGAGCTGTTTAGGTTGTACTCCTTCAGTCAGAGTTGGCTGAGCTAGGCTCCAGCCTCCCCATGACTCTAATAAGATTAAGCCATTCAGTAAATGAGTGAGAGTAATTAGAGACCTTTCGAGTAGTTCAAGCTCGACTGTTTGAGATGGCTGCCTGAGTCTGCTGCCATCTAGTGGAAGAAAATAATTTAACCATTCCTTTATGTGTTTCTCTGTCTCTGCATACGAATGTGTGCACACGCAGATGCTGATCAGAGGGGAGGAGTGGCATTATATCGCGACACAGGGACCTCTTCCCAACACCTGCCACGATTTCTGGCAGATGGTCTGGGAGCAAGGCGTCAACGTCATTGCCATGGTTACAGCAGAGGAGGTACAGGGACTGAGGGCAAATTTGTAACGATTTAGGACACTAAGGTTAATAACATTTATTGCGTATTGAATGTTGTGTATAATGTGGAGAACTTTTCACATCTTGACAGGAGGGAGGTCGTTCTAAGAGTCACAGATATTGGCCGAAACTGGGCTCCAAAAACAATTCAGCCACCCATGGCAAGTTCAAGGTCACTACCAAATTCCGTACAGACTCTGGTTGCTACGCCACCACGGGATTAAAGGTCAAGCATCTGCTGTCTGGTCAGGAACGGACAGTGTGGCACCTCCAGTACACCGACTGGCCTGAGCATGGCTGCCCTGAATATGTACAAGGCTTCCTGGGTGAGTAAAACCCATCTTCCGTTTCCTTCTTACCATGTTTAGTTTCCAGTTCTGACCACTTTTGGCACTCCAGCATACCTGGAGGAGATCCAGTCCGTGCGTCGTCATACCAACAGTATGTTGGATGCATCGAAGAACCCGAAGCCGCCAGTCGTGATTCACTGCAGCGCAGGAGTCGGACGCACAGGAGTCGTCATTCTCACGGAGCTCATGATTAGCTGTCTGGAGCACAATGAGGTAATAACCAGCACACTGTGGTTTGTGATGGTTTTATTTGTTCTCCACCTCCAGGTTATGATCATTAACTTTCCATTTCTCTCTCTCTATCTCTCTCTCTCTTAGAGAGTGGAGGTCCCGGTGATGCTGAGTCACTTGCGGCAGCAGAGGATGTTGATGGTTCAAACCGTCGCTCAGTACAAGTTTGTGTATCAGGTTTTGATCCAGTTTTTGAAGAGCACCAGACTCATCTAGGTCTAAGTCCAACAGTGTGGACTGAGTGCACAGCATTCTATATTAAAGGTACAGTGTGTAGGATTTAGCAGAATCTAATGACCACTAATGGTGTGGTTCCAGATTGCAACCAAGTAAAATTTCATACACACACACACACACACACACACACACACACACACACACACACACACACACACACACACACCATTGATGCGTGAATGGTTCTGGGTTATATAGAAACATGGTGTCCACGATGGTGGCCTCCATGAGCGGGGACTCAGTCCCTCATCTTCTTCTTTTTCTTTTCCTTTCAGCTGTTCCCTTCAGGGGTCGCCACAGCGAATCATCTGCCTCCATCTCACCCTATCCTCTGCATCTTCTTCTCTTACACCAACTACCTTCATGTCATGTCCTCCTTCACCACATCCATAAATCTTCTCTTTGGTCCTCCTCTAGGCCTTCTGCCTGGTAGTTCCAACCTCAGCATCCTACTACCAATATACTCACTATCCCTCCTCTGTACATGCTTTATTTCTGTGAATCTTCTTTCTTTTCATTTTGGCTTTTTCCCGTTCTCGAGCGTCACCACAGCAAATCATCTGATTTGCACATTTGATTTGGCATAGGTTTTTACGTCGGATGCCCTTCCTGTACGCTTTATTTCTGTGAATATATCCATGTTACTCACTGTACCTTTAAGGCCATGGCACTCTGGCTAAAATATCTGTACTCATGTCTGGAAAACGGACCAAGCAGAGAATGCTGTCCTCAGTAGATGAGTGGAGAAATTCTTGTGTTATGTTTGTTTTCGATCTTGGAGGACAGCAGCTCTCTGTTTTACTAAAAAAATAGCTGATGTTCTTGTAGCTGCACCTTCTGAAAATTTGCGTTCCTTTGGAAGTTCTGCTTTCTATGAAAGGATGACTTCCATAAGGTCGCAATTGTATTTTTACTGTATTTGTCCACACTATGAGTACACTGCTGTACATAACCTTCAAAAAATCTGTCTGCTTAAAGAATTAGCATGAATATTCAATATGAAGTGAAGAATAAAACACTCGAGGGTCTGTGAAGCGATAGTGAAGTGTTTTTATTCCTCTTAGACCACCTCAGTTTGTGATGCTAACAGTAATTTTATTTATGAAATAACACCTCATGACTTTTTGTTTAAAAAAAAACTTTGATACGAATGTTTTGGCACCCCTGGCTAAATAGCATATTTTGTTTACTTTTTACCACAATGATTTTCCTGTAAATGATAATGCACAGTTATTACATGTTTAATTAACCTGTACGAATTGCTACATAAATTGTACCATGCGCGACCCGCTCCAGCATAATATGGATTCAGTTACAAGGTTTGGCAGAGGTTTTTACGTCGGATGCCCTTCCTGTCACAACCCTTTAGAAAGGGACAGAAACACCTGACGGATTTGCAGCTACTCTTTACGAAAGTCAACAATGGTTCTTTTACATGCCTCACACCATAGACAGTGAGCGACATGGCCCGCTTTTGATAACCCAGTTAGCTGCACTGGGGGGACAGTGACAACCCTGTGGGGACTTGAACCCCCAACCTTATGATCAGTGATCCTGCGCCCTATCCACTAGACCACACACACATATATACATATATATATATATATATATACACAAAAATAAAACAAAAATAAAAGCACAGGACAAAGACTTTCTATTGAAACTCCATTTATCACTACAGATCTGTTTCGAGGGGTGGTGAAACCATCCTCTCTCTTCAGGTGATTATAGAAGAATTCTTCTATATATTCTTCTGATTATTCTTCTATAATCACCTGAAGAGAGAGGATGGTTTCACCACCCCTCGAAACAGATCTGTAGTGATAAATGGAGTTTCAATAGAAAGTCTTTGTCCTGTCCTTTTATTTTTGTTTTATTTTTGTTTATTTGCTCTACCAAAAAGTATTGAGCACTCTCCTACAGAAGGATCTACTCAGAAAATCCTCTACATATATATATATATATATATATATATATATATATATATATATATTTTTTTTTTTTTTTTTTTTTTTTTCCCCCCAGGAAGACACAAGCACACTCGTGCTGATTCGTTGCGAGCTGGATACATTTAGTGTACGGATTTAGAGAGCTTCAAATGTGGACACAGTGATCCCTCGCTACTTCGTGCTTCAGTTTCTGCGGCTTCAGTGCCTCACAGGTTTTTTTCAAAAATATTCATCGAAAAATAAAAAAATAGGGAAAAAGTTCAGAAAAATGCCGCAAAACAAGGCCAGTTATGCAAAAAAAAACAAAAAACAAACAAAACAAAAAATAACACCCCCCCCCCAACAAAACTACTTACATTTTGATGTGAGGTGCGCATCTGCGTGTGCGCGCACGTGTCCGTATGTGTGTGTATTTATATTTTATTTACATCTTATGCATTATTTGTGAATGTTTGGTTGTTATTATAAGCATTTATAGTGTTGAATATGTATTTATTGATATTATATACACATATACATGTACATATATGTCAGTCGGGGGGATACTTTGCGGAAATCGTGGTCGGGGGGGGGGGGGGTATCTCGGTCCTCATTAACTGCGGAAAGTGAGGGATCCCTGTATTCAGAAGCTGGTTTTGTTACTGTAATTGCTATTTTCTCAAAACTAGCATTTCCTGTTTCGCAGCACACAAAGTGATGTAACTCAGTCCAAGTTCACGCTATAATCATGTGCTATACCTCATTTTGAAGCAGATTATTCTCTTTCCAATTGTATGAATATCTCAGTATGTCAAATTTCCCACCAAATCCGAATTATGCTGGAACTGGTTACATGTAAAAGTAATTGTTGAAATTGCAAAAATGTGTACTCACTTCCTCAATCAGAGTAAATTTAATTTTTAAATACTTTAAAGCAGAGGTTTTCTTCCTTTCACTTTAAATATCAACTACACATGTTACAGTCAGAGGTGCTGAAACCTTTTCCGATAGCCATCTATGTATTGAGGATTACAGCCGTTAGATAATGTTGAATCAAATTCAGTCGTTGAACTAACATGAAGAATTTGGACTTCCATTTTAAACTCATACTGTCAGTGTCACATCTTTGCAGCAACCTGTAATTCGGAGAATACAGTATACTTTAAAAATGATGTTGATATGGACTATCAGAAAAAAGAACCCTGTAAATATTGTCTTTTTTTAATTAATGTGTTTTGATATTTAATTTTTTTATTTATTATTTTCATTTTTGTCCCGATTAACATGTGTTTTGTATACACAGTGATGAAAGGGGTAATAGTCATATTATTTTTTCATTATCTAACAACAATTAAATATATTTCTCACTTTTTTTTAAATCTGGCAAACCCAAGCTAATTCTGTTTTATGTTGGTATTTGTTGTTTATTTTGAAGACGTTCTCGGAAGCATTACATTTTTTTTTTTACCATGTAGTTATTCAATTATTTCTGTAAAAACAGATCTATCAACAATAGGTGTGTTCCAATGTTATATTTTTACAAAAGAATGCCTGCCCTATGAGTGTAGGCGGAGTCATTCTGGAAACATGACACCCATCAGGATTTTTTTTTAAATGTTGAACTTTGCTTTGTTTTGCAGCTAATTTTATAATAATAATTAACAGAAGCAAATTATGGCAGCAGTAATAAATAAATAAATATATGAATAAATGCCTTGCTTGCACAACAGTGGCACTATCCTTTCATATAT
Organism: Plotosus lineatus; assembly: GCA_024760905.1. Lineage (NCBI taxonomy): Eukaryota > Metazoa > Chordata > Actinopteri > Siluriformes > Plotosidae > Plotosus > Plotosus lineatus. Next base: position 23,343,896 of record CM045731.1, read on the forward strand.
ATAATCTTATTATGTAAAAAATTGTGCTCCATACCTGATTTTTCGGTACATGCCAAATTGACGTCATGACATTCTTAAAAAAAAAAGAAAAAAGATTTGAATCCATAACACGTAACCTAGTAAGGCTAATTAGTTATCACTGTACATAGAGCAATTTAAGGGACCTTTTTATACCAGCTGTGTGTGTGTGTGTGTGTGTGTGTGTGTGTGTGTGTGTGTGTGTGTGTGTGTGTGTACAAACCACCTTGGTATTCATGGCCTTCTGCTATTGTACAGTGCAGCCATGAAATCCTGATCCATGAAATCCAGCACCGTGTTCAGATTTTTTGAAGAAGTGGATCATATTCAAATGTTCCCGTCACCGCTTCAGTGCCTATGTTTATAACTGACTTTTCTTTTTGTTTAATGTTGCTGTAAATGTCCTGTGTAGGGAAATTGAGCCACATTTACAAAATGTTCCTTGTACAGTGCACTAGTGAAGTGCCTTAAAACGCTATAATGTTGCCTTAATAAACATACAGAAGATTTGGGGCAACCTCTTCCGCTATTCAAAATTTACAGTAATCCTACTCTACTCTTACTCTAATCCCATTTTAATCGTATTCTTACTCTAATCCCACTTTAATCTTTCTCTTACTCTAATCCCACTTTAATCCTACTCTTACTCTAATCCCACTTTAATCCTACTTTTACTGTAATCCCACTTTAATCCTACTCTACTCTTACTCTAATCCCACTTTAATCTTTCTCTTACTATAATCCCACTTTAATCTTTCTCTTACTCTAATCCCACTTTAATCTTACTCTACTCTTACTCTAATCCCACTTTAATCTTTCTCTTACTCTAATCCCACTTTAATCTTTCTCTTACTCTAATCCCACTTTAATACTACTCTGACTGTAATCCCACTTTAATCCTACTCTACTCTTACTCTAATCCCACTTTAATCTTTCTCTTACTCTAATCCCACTTTAATCTTTCTCTTACTCTAATCCCACTTTAATACTACTCTGACTGTAATCCCACTTTAATCCTACTCTACTCTTACTCTAATCCCACTTTAATCCTACTCTACTCTTACTCTAATCCCACTTTAATACTACTCTACTCTTACTCTAATCCCACTTTAATACTACTCTGACTGTAATCCCACTTTAATCCTACTCTACTCTTACTCTAATCCCACTTTAATCTTTCTCTTACTCCAATCCCACTTTAATCCTACTCTTAATCTAATCCCACTTTAATCTTTCTCTTACTCTAATCCCACTTTAATCCAACTCTTACTGTAATCCTACTTTAATCCTACTCTACTCTTACTGTGATCCCACTTTAATCCTACTCTACTCTTAATCTAATCCCACTTTAATCCTAATCTACTCTTACTCTGATCACACTTTAATTCCCTACTCTGATCTGATTCTAATCTTACTTTACTGTAATCTAACTTCTCTTTGCTCTTACTCTAATCTTACAGTAATCCTACTGTACTCAAATCTAACTCTACTCTTACTTTACTGTAATCTTCTATTTTACTCTAATCCTACTCTGCTCTTACTCTAATCCTACAGAAATCCTACTCTACCCTCAGTCTAATTTTACAGCAATCCTAATCTACTCTTACCCCTTTCTTACATTAATCCCACTTTAATCTAACTCTAATCTTATTTTACTGTCATCTAACTTCAATCTTTACCTTTACTCTAACTTCAATCTACTGTTACTGTACTCTAATTTAATTCTTCTCTTATTTTACTCTTACTCCACTCTGACTATGAAATTCTATTCCAAATGTTTTAGGACCTATTATTGAATCTTTCTGTGTTTCTAAGTTAACATATTTCTGATCAGTTCTTTTAGTAGTCATTTTATAAAATGCTAAAATAAAATATTGCAACTAAGCTGTGTACATTTTCATTAGTTTACCATTTTTAGCGGTATATATTTTTTCTAAATACAATATGACTTGGTACTACTTAATACCATAAAAGAGAAAGCTATGCATGTTTTTATATACTGACTTGTAAATAAGTATATAGTTTAAAAAATATAAGCTTTTGTTAACTGTTGTATTTGTTGTGTATTTTTTTGTTTGTTTGTTCGTTTTTTTATTTTGCTAATGTTTTTACAGTGACAGTATTTTTGCTACGTTGCATTCCAGTTGCTCTCTGCAGGTATAATTTTTGTATTGTTTTATGCCCGTTTCTACTTGTTATTAATTACCAAATTATTATTGTTTCAAAATTTCTACTAAATTTTGTACATATATTTTTTTGTTGGTGTTTTTCCACATTTTTCCCCTGAACTGTTGTATGTGCTTATTATACAATAAAGCAGTATTTTCTCAATCTTGTTCAGGGTTTGAAAGTCAGCTACATTTTAACTATTTTTTTTAAGAAAAGGATACTGTGTAAAATAAAAATACATTTTTTTGTTTACTTCCCATCTAATTGTATACATAAACCATATGACTAATAGTTATGTAGTCATACAGCCATGGTGTCAGACTTATCTAACTTATTTTAGATGTTTAGGATAATGTGACAGTCATACATACAAACATGGGGAACAGTGGTTTTATTTACTTTAGTCACATTTATTTGCATTTTAGGATTTCAGAGCATTTCTAAATAAATGAAGGAAGGAAAAAAACAAAAGGCCAGATATACAATATCGCTTTGAACAGATTTTCTTAAGTTGAGTACATACATATTATTATGGCTGTTTGCCATTTGCAGTACATTACATTACATAGTATAGTCTGGCATCGTATAATATCAAAGAGAACTTATAATTTAGAGAGGAAAAAAATCTTAAAACATGGAGGGAAATATCTGAAATAATTTATATTTTAACATATAAATGAAAATCACATACAAATTACACTCACGTATAAATTTTAGTTCTTAGACAACAATAAAACTATTCTTGGTAAGTGGAAAAACATGGATGTTTGAATTTGGTATTAAAAAAAAAAAAAAAAAAAAAAACATGCACTCGGAAATCACGAACCTTCACCACGCACAGAAACCCCCAGGTGAACCAAAATATTAAAAATTGACAAAACGAAATAAAAAATGTTTTCGGAGTGAAAATAAGATGACTTGAATATTACTATAGTTTTAAAAGAGGAAGCGTTGGTTTACTATGAACAGCTTTGTTTGCTACATCGCTAATTTCAAGGGCAATTTTAGTGTAATTAGCATATTTAACATGATATACCGCTATGCTGATAGTTGCTGTGGAACATCATTACAAGTAATCATCTGCTTAGTGCAAAATATTGGTATTTAAAAGCTTTAAGTCGTGACTATAAAAAAAAGTCCAGATACTACATATAAGTATCTTGGAAAAATTTACACTAGAAAATTTCACATAGCTCCTCCCATTTTAGCTCTTACAAGCATGTAGGTGCACCTAGCAATGTTTGTTGCAGTTCCCAAAGAGTACGTAATGATAAATCGTTTCTAAAGCTACCTGGTTAAAGATACATTAAATTGCACAATTTATATGTTACAGTCTCCAATCCCTCCTCGTTTTGTTCTTATATTTACAAAGAAAACAAGCTTTAGCTAGCTAAGTACATTCACCAAAAGCACCAAACAATCTCTTGTATTTCATTCTAAGCTTCCCTTTGCTTCGGTTATCATTATTTATTTGAGTAGATGTATCTGACAGGATAAGATTTCACCATGCTGGAAGATTGGCGCACCATAAGGTGGAACTTCGACTTACAAGTGTCCCTAATAACGAATTTTCCATGGTACGAACTTCAATCCCACCAAAAATCTGCCCCAACCAACGAGCAAATTTTCTACTTAGGAGCTCTGCCAAGGAAATGGCTTTTCTGGGTTGATTAGCCTAGCCTTGTATTCTTCCGCATGTATTCCTCTGTGCGTCGAAAACGTCATGTGCAGCGTTTCTCAATTTTTTCTGTGATGCCCCCTATAGCAAGAAAAAAAATTCCGACCCCCTCCCCCCAGTGCTTTTTCCCTAAATCATAGAAAACACAGTGAGAGCGCCACTGCCAGTTTTATAAGTGTGATTACGCATCCTCTACACCAGCTGGCAGTCGCGCTCTCACTGCCATCCTTGACACTTGATAGCAGTGAGAGCACCACTGCCATCTAGTGTAGAGGATGCACAATCACACTTATAAAGCTGGTCCACCAGTTCCTTGGCTTATTGTTCATTCTTGTTCAGTTCAGTTCATTCAGTTCATGTTCTGTAACTGCTTAATACTAATTTAGGTCGCGGGGAGGCTGGTGCCCATCCCAGCCAACTTTGGGCAAGGGCAGAGTACACCCTGGACAGCTCGCCAGGCCATCGCAGGGCGGAAACACGCCGACGGCTTTGCAGCCTACTTTTTACAAAAGTCAGCAATGGTTCTTTTACATGCCTCACACCATAGACAGTGAGAGACATGGCCCGCCTTTGATAACCCAGTTAGCTGCACTGGGGGGGACAGTGACAACCTTGTGGAGAGTGGGACTCAAACCCCCAACCTTTTTGAATCAGCGATCCAGCGCCCAATACCACTAGACCACCGCTGCCCCTTGTGTTCATTCTTGTTTTATTATTATTTATTGTTAATTACAGTATTATTGTGACTGCACATGTGTTATTATTGTGATAATGTTTATTATTACATGTTTATCTTAATTATATTACGTAAAAAATACATGTTTGTGTTAGGTTATTTGAGTTTGGGAAGGGGGTTGGAACGGATGAATTTGTTTTGTATTGTTTCCAATGAGAATGTTTGTTTCATTTAACGAACGTTTCCACTTATGAACTCACCCTTGGTACGGATTCATTTCATAAATCGAGGTACCACTGTATTTGAACAAAATTTAGAAAATCTTAATCCATAATCTCACACCACGGAAAAAAAAAAATCACAGTTAATATTGTTTTTGCATTCTGGGTCTCAACCTGCATTAGACTGCAAGAATTCTAATAAACATTTGTCACAATACTTGACCTTCTGTCCAGCTAACTGGGTTATCAAAGGCCGGCCATGTCTCTCACTGTCTATGGTGAGAGGTTCATGTAAAAGAACCATTGCTAACTTTCGACAACAGTAGCTGCAAAGCCGTCAGCGTGTTTATGCCCCTTGCTAAAGGGTTGAGTCAGGAAGGGCATCCGACATAAAAACCTATACCAAATCAAGCATGCGAATCATAGATTCGCTGTGGCGACCTCTGAGAAAAAGGGAACAGCCGAAAGGAAAAGAAGAAGAAGAAGAAGACAATACTTGAGAGCCAGGAAGCTTTCTTGAGAAACTGAAGAGTTTCCCTTTCATTCCTGTAAAGTTTGGTTATGTTGAGATGGGTCAGGCGCCGGATCAACTCAACCGGCTACCGTGTCTTTATTTGTATACTACTTCCAGCTATATTTGTCACACATCACCTCCAACCTCCACTGGAATGGCTACAGTAGTCCAAGCGATGGTTTTCACATAACAACCTGCAAACTAATCATTGACTTAAATTGACTTTAGCTATCAAGAAAATAACCTCCGATAATATTTCGCTCTGCATAACGCCCTATTCTACAAGATAACCACACATACGCTCTGGTCGTCCATAAAAAGTTTGATATAAACTTTAATGTTGACTCTCTAAACGTTTAACCAGTGGATTGTGGGATGATTTAAGGAATTAAGATTACACAGTTTTTCTCCATCATCACTTGATTTGTCTGAGTTTCTTCCAACAATCTAGTAGTTTAGAACAGTTATACATTTTACGAGCTGTAAAAATACTTGGCCTCAATCGTGCTGGCAACTTGCTATTTCCGTCCCTTCAATGCACTCTGACAAAAACTCTTTATTCTCAGATAAAATTGCATAGAAGGAAGCCTCAAGTAGCATTAGCATAAGAACATTAGCACGTCCTTGGATTCACCTGGATGAGCTTTTCAAAATCTGTTGTCTCCTTGGGAAACCGTATAGCGCCAAGTTTTGGGTTGATGCTAACCAGTTTAGCTTGTGTTTATAATCGGGAAAAACAGTATAAATAAATAAACACACACACGCACACACACACGCGCGCACACACACACACACACACACACACACACACACACACACACACACACACTACGGTGCATATAATTAAACGAGCTACTTTTTTACTCGTGCATGATTTTTTTTTTTTTATTCCAGTACTTTTTCCACCCCTGGTTTGGACAATTTTAAAGCTAAACTTTGTGTCACCAGGACTGAAAATAAAATCCACTCCTCTAGAGAATAAATTGAAATTATTGTTGTTATTTTTTAATCTTTACTTTTATTCACACTGCTGAAGAATGTAAAGTTTTCATTTTAGCTGGCGTGTTGATTTTTGGTGTTTGCTGATCTCCTTATGCAGTTCCTGTACATAGACATGGTCCTTTCCATGAACAACTTCCATAATGGCCAAAGCCTGAAATAAAAAAGAAAATGCACTTAAAGCTGCAGTATGTAAATTTTGTGATTTTTTTTTAAAGAACTATGTGGTGGGGGAAAATATTTAAAACAAATGGAAAATAACATGAAAACAACACTAGCTAGTATTTCCATCTATCCATACTACATGAATACGATACCTTTTTAAGGGCAGTGGATTCTGCAGCTTTCCGATCCAGAACCGTGTACAGTCTCCCCAGCTTCAGATACATAGAGGCAACGTTCAGGGAGTAGGCTGGATACAGCTGCCTGTGCAGAAAATACTGTCACGTGACTGTTAATTCAAATAATGCATTAAAACAGTGATCTCACTGACTCACCTATTAATTTGCCAACTGCTTAATCACATTAGGACAGTACTTCTCAATTATTTTCTGTGGCGCCCCCTCTAGGAAGAAAAAAAAATCCCCCCCCTCCCCACCCCGACCAACTATAAATAGCATTCTTTGTCTATAAAAGTGTTATTAGTACACCGCTGCATAACATTGTATCTTTATTAACATTAAAAATAAAAAAGAAAGAAATATAGTTCAACTGATAATAAAGAAGAACTTCATTAATATTGTTTTTTAATCTGCAATTGAAAAGATTTAAAGTGCACCAATGTGCCTGAAATAAATAAAAAAATACATCCTTATTCAACTTGTTTATGACTTAATATCTCCGTATCGCTCCACCTTTCTCTTCATTCCTGTTAGAAAAATTTCCCTGTTGTTTCTTGAGGAGATGTTTACTGCATTTCATATCGTTTGCTCGTGTGAAAAACCGCTATACCATAGCGCAACAATGACAGCGCCACTGCCAACTAGTGGAGTGGAGGTACAATTACACTTAATTCTCGGACACTGTTCCAGAAAAGCATGTTACCCAGGGTCATGCACCCCATAACCCCCCTTCCCCCCCCCGGCATCATACTGCGCCCCACTATTTGAGAAGCCCTGCATTAGGGTCAAGGGGAGGCTGAGCCTATCTCAGCGCAGACTGGGTGATGGTACATACACCCTGAACAGCTCACCAGACCATCGCATGGCCAACACACATGCACAACCACACTCACAGGAACAGTCAATTAGCCTAATATGTATGTCTTTATACTGTTGGAGAAAACTGGGCCACCCAGAGGAATCCACACAAGCGCAGACAGGACATGTAAGCTACATGCAGAGACACCGATCTTGCTGGCACATTTTTTTGGACACACATAAGCATGAAGTGAGCAGGCAAACGTCACACAGAAACGCATGAACTTGGGACTCAAACCTAGGACCTTCTTGCTGTGAGGTAGACGTGCTAACCCTTATGCCAGTGTGTTGCCCGCATTACATGAAACATCAAACATAGCATGGCATAGTACAATAAAGCGTCATACAGTGTTACGCTATAGCAGTGGTTCTCAAATACTGGGGCGTGCCCCCAGTGCAGTAAGGGGGGGGGGGGTGCGTGTGACCCCTAGGAACATGCTTTTTTTTTTCTTTGCCGCATTCGGATAAAGTGTAATTCTACATCCACTACAGCAGGTGGCAATGGCTTCCTCACTGTTAGAGTGTGCCCAAAGGTAAAATAAGAAGTAAAGTTAATAAACCCACCATGGAAATTTTTAACAGGGATGGAAAGAGAGGCGGAGAGAGAGAGAGACGGAGGCAGTGAGAGAAACGAAAGTCTCCCAAAAGCTACGTTGAGGAGGTATGATGAAGCGAACGTAGCACTCGACTTCACTGTGCTGCGGTGAGAAACGAGCAAAGACTGTTGTGTTTACTATGTCTGAAAACATTGGCAACGGACAGCATGAAACCAAATACATTCAGGACTCACTTAAAGACTTCACACCCCGATCACGTGATGAGCCGCGTGAGTTTTTTCAGCGAAAATGTGCCGAGTATCGCCAACAACCATCCCGCTTTGTGAATGCTACTCCAGCAAACCAGCGAGCTTTGTTAGCATCAGATAAGGTGGAGTACCGAACTGCTCAGTGCAGAAAACCCCACAGCAGAGGAACTGATCCGACCTGCAGCACACACGGTCTCTGTCATGCTGGATGACGTCACTGCTGTGAAAATAAGTCCAGATCCCAGTTCAGCATTGAGCAGGAGTTGAGAGTTCAGTGTCGTGCTTTTAAACCGGCTTCGAAAATCTGTGCACCGCGAAACCTGCTCATTATAGCCATGAATCTGGACTTAATAATTTTGACAAAAAATAAATAAATAAATAATAATAATACAAATTGTTTTATTCATTTTTGTTTTGTAGGTTAAAGTGTTTTATATATTGTGCTCTTGAGTTAATATTGCTGATCAGTTTGAATTTATTATTATTATTTATTCATTTTGTTTTGTTTTATTTTATTTTTAAGGATACTTTTTTATTTCAGGCAAATTGATGCACCCTGCTTCAAAAAGCTGTGCTTTTTAAACCAAAACACTAAAAAAGTGTTAGTAAAGTTATTCTTTATTGGAAGTCGATCTATAGTTTTTCTTTTTTTTTTCGTATTCATAATGTTAATAAGGACACAGTGTTAGGCAGAGGATTACTTATAACAATTTTTAGACAAATAACACTATTTATATTGGGGGGTGTGAAATGTTTTCTTCTTCCTGGGGGGGCGCTACAGAAAATGATTGAAAAGCATTGCAATATAGTAACATAGTAGTATATCATATAATAAAGTATAGAATTACAGAGTAAGATTATTATTTAGCATAGCATTTCATTTACAGTAATTTCATTTTCTGAACCGATTAATCCTAATTCGGGTTGCGGGGAGGCTGGCGTTCATCTCAGCGAGGGCAGAGTACGCCCTGAACAGCTCACCAGGACATCGCAGGGCGGAAAAACGCTGACAGCTATGCAGCTACTCTTGACGAAAGTCGGCAGTGGTTCTTTTACAGCCTCTCACTATAGACAGTGAGAGACATGGCCGGCCTTTGATAACCCAGTTAGCTGCACTGGGAGGGACAGCAGTGACAACCCATTGAGAGTGGGGCTTCAACCCCCATCCTTGGCATCAGTAATCCAGTGCCTTACCAGCGGGCCACCACTGCCAATGTTTTAGTATAGCATATTATAGTATATTGTAGTATAACATAATATTGCATGACATGGTGCAGTATGGTACAGCATAATATAGCTACAGTACACGATACACACAAACAGTATAGCAAAGTGTAGTGTAGTGCACGTTATGCTACAATTATCCTGGACAGACTGGAGCCTATCTCAGCTGATACTGGGCAAAGGGGAGGCACATCATGAAGAGCTTGCCAGACCATCACAGATAGATTATATTACAGTGTATGTATTTCAGTATCCAGTGTCTTAAGAGCTCATAAATTATATTGGTAAAGCTGAGTGAACCGGTAATATATAATATAATATAATATAATATCAGCAAAATATAATGCAGTCTAGTACAGCACAGTATAGAGGAATCTTCTTCTTCTTTTCCTTTTGGCTGTTCCATTCAGGGGTCATCACAGCGAATCATCTGCCTCCATCTCACCCTATCCTCTGCATTTTCTTCTCTTACGCCAACGACCTTCATGTCCTCCTTCACCACATCCATAAATCTCTTCTTTGGGCTTCCTCTAGGCCTTCTGCCTGGTAGTTCCAACCTCAGCATCCTACTACCAATATATTCACTATTCTTTCTTCGTACATGTCCAAACCATCTCAATCTAGCCTCTCTGACTTTGTCTCCAAAACATCTAACATGTACTGGCCCTCTGATGTACTCATTCCTGATCCTATCCATCCTCGTTACTCCCAAAGAGAACCTCAACATTTTCATCTCTGCTACCTCCAGCTCTGCCTCCTGTCTTTTCCTCAGTGCCACTGTATAGAGGAATGGGAATGTATAATCTAAATAGGTAGCATGGTTCAGAAAACCATAATATGTTCTAGTCGGACATATTTGTGTATCGTCTAATGCAATAAACAGATACAATATAGAAGCTACAGTACCTGAAGGGCTTGATGACCTTCTCTCCATAGTTCACAGCAGCATCAAAATCCTCCATGTACATACACACGCCCATGGCCTGGTACATCATGTGCAGCATGTAGACATTTGAGTCGTCAAACATGGTGCCCATTTTGTCCATGCTGTGTTCACATATCTCCAGTAGCTCTGTAGGGGGTGCTCAGGAGTCAAGGAGATACACACACACACACACACACACACACACACACACACACATGCACAAATACCTGGGCACCTCAATAACTATATTATCATCAATACTGTGATGTAATATCCTGTCAATAAGTAAGAGCTTCCTTCATGCATGTGTGGTGCATTTCACTGATTCTTAGGGCACTTTTCTTTATAAACAACACAATCAAATACAGTATATGAATATGTTTTGCATCTAAACTCGAATTGTTTGCAGAAAAGATGTGATTTGGGGCAATAAAAGGATATTTTTCTCCTGTTTGGCTCTGCGGAAGTCTTCGATAGCATTTCGTGCATAACGGAGCATTTCTCTAATCTCCTCTGCGCGTGGTTCCTCACCGTTCACCTTCCTCAACTTTAATTTTACCTTGTCCTATAGAACAGCAAAAATGCACACGCGCACACACACACACACACACACACACACACACACACACACACACACACGCACACATACATACGCACACACACATACGCACATACGCACACACGCACAATAAAATCATTAAATAAATAATTTCTGAGCTGATTTTAAATAGAGACGTGACTTTTGGGCTACTTGATTCTTAAACCAGGTACCCTAGTGTGTGTATGACACCCCACTGCTCCGAGTGCAAGGGAGAGTGTGTGTGTGTGTGTGTGTGTGTGTGTGTGTGTGTGTGTGTGAGCATGCTCCCTTTGTAGGGCTGAAATGCATAGAATATCCAAATAATAAATAAATAAGGACACACCATGCATTTGGTTTTGCACTCTTTGCAGTCGCAGGTAAAGTGGTACGAGTCCCTGAGTCTCTCCATTCGGTCTTCTGTTGGGTAAAGTAAGTCGATGTAGCTGGTGTATATCTGCATGTATATACAGACACACAAACACACACACACACACACACACACACGCGCACACACGGTTCATGACTTAACAGTGGATACTTTATTGACATCAGAAATCTCTTTTTATATCAAATTAGTACATTTGTAACCTTTATTTCAGAAGAACCAATACAGATGATCACATTTTAAAAATCTACAATATTAACAGCATCAGAAAAAATCAACTTGTCCCTTTCATTAAAAAAATAAAACGTTAGAGAAAACATCACAAATTTTTGCTCAGGACATTGGCATCCCGACAAATTTGTCCCCGCCCAGCATTCCACTCCTGGCATGACACCAGGCAGGAAAGTAAAGAATATTGAAGAACACGTTGAGGACTCATTCTAACGAAAGTGCTGACATTTTTGACTTGGGTTTTTTTTGTAGCTGCCTGGAGGTCACATTGTTATTCTTTGATTATGTCACATTACAAGATCTGTTCATCATTCCTGACATCATCACTCACGGGTTCACTTTTCCGTTAAACAGTTTGAAATAGAGTTTGTTTGTAAAACTTTACTTTTTTTTTTATTTCTTATGGGAGCCTTAAGGAGAAATGAAAGGCAAGCCTTAAACTCTCCTGTCGTGCGTATTTTCATCATCAAGTGTTTTTTCCTTACAGTTTTGAAATGGCAAAGTGCTGAAACCTGGTTGATAGTTTGCCATAACATGATTAAACGGCTGCTGTTTCACTCTTGCCAGAGGGTGAAATCATGAAAATAATGTGTAAATCCCTCACTCCATAGACAACAAGTTGATGGCAATAATAACTGTATCTGATAACAAATTAACAATTCAGAAATAAACCTGTGATCTGCTATATAAAATAAAATTAGGTACAAATACAAATCATTTTCTTGTGTTCACATACAATACATTGAACAAAAGTTGATCGTACATATGAAGGATAAGAATACTGCACTATGTATATTCTATATGCAAATTAGTTCTGTATTACGGACTAAAATGTATGGTGATCACATGATTTTTCTCTACCATTTGTGTTACAATATTTCTCCCCATGTGATGTGTTTTATAAGAAATGGACATAAACTATGGTTGCAATACAGTAATCCCCCTTATTTCACGGTTAACGGGGACCAGCCCTCCCCGCAATATGCGAAAAACCAGGAAATGACTTCTGCCACTTCTTAAGGATGCCCACCCACCTATATATTATATAAAATCAATATAGAAGTTAATTTTATAGTGTTCTATGCACGTTAATGTCATACAGGCAATGTGTATTAATATATAAATAAATTATACACCTTATAAAGACAATAAATATATATAAATACTGTATAACAAACCTTACAAATAACAAATCCACAGCCACGTCAAGGAGGAGAATCACTGGCGGCACTGGCGCTTGACTGGGGCTCGTCAACGCCTCCAGAGCCTTTGCTTTACAGTAGTACGTATCATGTTAGTGTCCAAACTTACATTATTTTTATTGCAGTCCGTAATCCACAGCGATAAGGCATTTTCCATTTTCACAACGGCCTTATTGCGCTGTTACTGTTATGATCTGTGCTAGTTGGCGGTATTTAGGTTGGTCCATGGGGTGCATGGAGCGTTGAAGCGCAACTTTCGGATTTATCCGCTAGACTTAGAAGGCAGTCGTATTGTAAGCCCTGCTAAATCTAAACGCCTATCACACTCAAGCCAGACTCCACCTCCATCATTAGGACAGGTGCACCCTGGGTAGCTCGGCCTTGTGGCAGAGTGAGCCATCGGAGTCACTGGCGACTAGGAAGTGAAGTAACCTCTTTCTCCTAGTTAATTTCAGCGATTTTATAACAGTGATTTAAAAGGTAATGAAATTGAGTCTTCATAGATGGTGAAGACCGATTTCCTGCGACTGCTGGATACTCGATTCCAGCAAAAGTGCCCCAAGGTTGTCCACGACGCCACAGGGGAAACATGATGATGATGATGATGTTTAACTCCTCTCTCTCTCTCTCTCTCTCTCTCCGTATGTGCTGGTGAGAGCGTGGCTATTACCTGCAGGCGAAATCCAGAGCACACCTGAATTCACTCAGCCATCAGCGCACTAGAGGAGCTCCATGCTCGACACTCTCCCAGTGATTGTCCCCTCACCACGACGGTGAAAACGATTTTCCTGCACACCAGTGCTTTCCTTGAGCTCAATTAAAGTCTTTTTTCATCGTACTTGGTCTCCTGCATCTTTGGGTCTGACTGATACGCATATTTTCTCTGCCTACTTCTTAATGTAGCGCACAGTCGACTCATTAATACTGTAATGGCGAGCCACAGACGCAAATCTTCACTCTTCTTTTAATAAATCTAGAAGCTTAACTTTCTCACTAACTGTCAGCATTTTCCTTTTCGGTTCAGTAGATGATCTTCCTGGGACGCCGGGAGCATATCAGTCCGACCCAAAAATGCAGGAGACCAAGTACGATGAAACAAAGACTTTTATTGGGCTCAGGGGAAGCACTGGGGTGCGGGAAACATCGTGTTCACCGTAGTGGTGAGAGAAAATCATTGGGAGAGTGTTGAGCACGAAGCTCCTCTAACATGCTGATGGCTGAGTGAATTCAGGTGCGCTCTCTGGATTTCGCTCACAGGTAACAGCCTCGCCAGTGTATGTAGAGAGAGAGAAAGAGAGAGAGAGTTAAATGTCGTCCAACTTACACAGACCATAACACTTCCTGGGCGTTTTGGGACCATTTTCAAGGCGTTAGCCAGTACTTAGGAGCACAAAGAGAGAAAAACTTGGGCGCTTGGCTGGAAAACTGCTGATACGTAGCGGAGACGAACTAACAATGCGGCTTGAACACAAAGACAGGAAGCCCCGTGTGTTGGATGCTGGGCAATATAATCTCGACCAATCAGCTTGCTGGATTCACAGCCAATCAGAGAACACTCATGTCAAGCAGGAGAACAGAGCATGTTGGGTAGCATAGTTGAATGTAGTGCCCGTGAATTTTGAATACTGTATTGTAATCTTTAATTTTTTTAATTTCCCAATGGGAAACCCCGCGATATTGCGGGGAAGCGAAGTGGGAAACATGAAGTGGCGGTGGATTACTTAATTTTGTTCATTTGGGTTTTAATTTCCTTTTAATTAAAAGTGTAGTAATTCGAGTTGACTTGTAACTACTAGTAGGTAGCGCTTGAGTTGAAGCTTAAAGTGAAGATGTGAAGTTTTTTGTGGTATCAAATGGCATCTAATGGTGAGATTCCATCTTGCAACCAGATGACACCACCCTGACCTTTGACCTGATTAATCTCACTACTCTGCATCACCTCTTCTCCAGGGCTGATATCCTTCACAGCTCGCACCTCGGCTGAGGTTCCTCTATAGGTGACAATAATGTTGGGGCAGCAGCTGTGATTCATCAGCGCAACACTGACAAAAAAATAGAGGAAAAGATGAAAGTATGGAAAAAATATATAATGGTATGCTTGTTGTATGGAATGATCAATTCTTACTCTGGGTACACTGCTGATCCGATGTGAGAGAGTTCCTCATCTTCCACTGTGAAACCATTACAGTGCACCTGTGTGTGTGTGCATGCGTATGTGGACGTGTGTGTGTGTGTGTGTGTGTGTGTGTGTGTGTGTGTGTGTGTGTGTGTGTGTGTGTGTGTGTGAAACAGAAATAAGAGACAGCTATGAGAACATTTTGTGCTTTAGGTTTGTTATTTTTACTTTTCCAGCTGATTTTGATGCCATTTTGAAAATCCGGTTTACACTGACAGCAACAGCTTTACATGATAAATTCAAGAGGAGGTAACGAGGCAGATGTGTACCTGAGCAAACAGGGTAAGCAGAGCCTGGTGGTCAGGAAAGTCCAGATGTTTGGAGTAGAAGTGGTGCAGTTCAGCTATGTCTGCCTCATTCATCTCTCTTTTCTCATTATCCAACAGATCCAGGTCTGAAAGAGTGACACGAAGAGTCAGAGAGACAGACTGAGATTGTGCATAGAATCAAAACTAAAGTTTTTAAAGAAACTGCAGATGCTGCAAAAATGTTGAGAGGTGACAGGAACAGTACCGTAAACCCCAGATCCCAGATTTTATTTCCACCTTTACCATAGCCTTACCATATCATTTGCTTTGGAATGAGAGTAATGGACAAGAGGGACAAGAAGAAACACAGACAGAACATACAGCATTGGTGGTGGTGGTGGTGGTTATGTGTGTGTGTGTGTGTGGGGGGGTACTTACTAGCCTCCAGGTCATTTAACACAAGCAGTTTCTCTGAAGCACCCCTTTCTTTCTGAACTTTCTATATGCAGAAAAAGAAAAAAAAACATCATATGATACAGAAATCTTTTTCTTGCATTAATTTAGTCATACCCAGTTCCCACTCATCAACTAAAACTCGTCCTCACTTAACGACGGACTCGGTTATCGACGACTCGGAGTTACGACAGCCTGTTAAAAATTATCAAAAATTATCAAAAATATACTTTTACCGTTAACGAGTCACAGCAAACACAAAGCAGCTGAGTTGTGAGTGTGTGCGTATGTTCGCGCATACCCAGTTTCGGCAGCATCTCCCATCCCGCCTCTCTACTCACACACACACACACACACACACACACACACACACACACACACACACATGCACGCACAGACTCACTCACTACTCAGTCACCACGCTGCTAGGTAAGAGAGTTCAAGCAATAGCTAGCAGTTATGGCTTCTCACATTCAATGGTCTATACTTACACAATACAGTAGCTTATTGTACAAATACAAACCAAGCAAAATGTCTACTAAAGCCGGGTTCATTTAATGACGGAATTGCTTAACGACGGGGTCTACAGAATGTAACCCCGTCGTTAAGTGAGGACTAGCTGTATTGCCTTTCCAATCAATTGACCATCACCAACCAGGAAGAGGTGTAAGCATGCACGTACTCCCTCGGTAACATGTGATTCCTTCACCCACCTCTTTACAAACTGCTGCGCATGAGCATTTAGATGCGGCCTAACACACGTGGAAATCGCGATCCCCCCCCCCTTATAGAAATGAGCTCGGAGACGCCCACCATGATTACTCTGAGTGACAGATAAGTTAGCATATACCATCCCTCCCTCCCGTGAGAGCTCAGCCAATTATCTCCCGTGGACCCCTACTTACTGATGGTTGCAGCATCAACCTGGATTCAAGCCGGTGAGTGACAAAGAAATCAATGCTAAATAAGCATTGCCTCGGAGCAAACCTTGAGCAAATAAAAAATGTAACGTTTTAAAATCTAGATGCTTCTCTGTGAATGAGCTGTTGCTATAGAAACTATAGCATATTGAACTAAGTGTATCACCACACAGTGTCATTTGAAATACCAGTGGCACTACGATCTGAATTTCATAATATATGGTGTAATGTAAAATGTATGATCGATATTGCTTATAAAGTTCATTCATTCCTTCATTCATTCATTCATTTATTCTCTGAACTAGTGGGGGGGCTATCTCAGCTGATTCTGGGCGAAGAACAACCAAGATCACAGAATCAACACTCAGTCAACCATTCACACTCAGTCTGAACATCCAATTAGCCTCATGTGATTGTGTTTGGACTTTGGGAGAAAACCAGAGAACCTGGAGGAAACTCATACAAACATGTGTAGAATATGCCAACTGTACACAGAAATGTCCTCGCCAAACTTAGGCCTCGAATCCAGGACCTTCTTTTCCATTTGGCAGATGTGCTATCCACTACACCACCATGAAATCTTTGTTTATAAAAGCAGGTCACGCTCAGCAGTAACATTTCCTAACAAAAATACAGCTTATTTCAAGATAGCTGCGGGCATTTAGGTTAGAACTGACAAAATATTCTATCAATTTGAATGATACCGCCATCACTAATTACGCACTGCTTTCTTGTTGAAGGTGTTAGCTAAACGTTTCCAACCTCCCACTACATTATATATATGCCTGCTATCTTGCTGACAAGAAAGATCATCATCTTCCATCCTTCTTTGCGTCACTCAAGAATGCTGTAAATCCATTTCGCTAGATCCAATCACCTTTAAGTTGCATGGTGTCAACTAAAGCTGGCTTTGGTGTCCGTCCCGCTGGACAAACCAAACCTGGAATGTAAATTTGAATTCCTACCATGTTATGGTAGCAAAATCATCGACTATCAAGCTGCCCAACAGTCCCATTGTCTTTTATCTGGCTTTAAGCAGTTCTATGCAAAGATGCGAGCAACTCACCATGCGTGTGATAATCCGAGCCACCAGACGCACTGTCTCTGACGGACACCAGCTCTCCCCGAATGAACACATCGCCGAGCATTCCAGCTTGTGCATCGCCCAGTCATTTTTCTGAAAAATACACATCCCAGTATTATTCATAACTTAAAATACATCTTAACCCCCCCGCCAGCATCTCTAAAGTATGTGAATATTCATAAAACCCTCATAACATAATTAACAAGTATTTTATATATATATATATATATATATATATATATATATATATATATATATATATATATATATATATATGTATATATATATACACACACACACACAGTCGGCCCTCTACTTACGAGAACCTCTCAAAACAAAAAATCCAGGTTACGAAAAACATTTTCCTAAATTTTCATCCTCTTTTTATGAAAACAACCTCTTTTTACAAAAAGCAACAACGGCGCCATTCAAAAATTCAAACGCAGCATTAAAACATTCAAACAATGCGCGAGTTGCTCTCTTTATTGGCTGTCCTCCAACATCCCGCCCCGCTGTCCTCCCATTGGCCAGGAGGGAGCTGAACTGTACCCATACTTCCTGTTTGTCACCTCCTGTTTGTTCGTGAAGGAGAGTTGAAAAGAACTGTTGGCTCATGAGTCTTTTTTAGACTGATCATTGCAGCATTATATTTCATTATCCATCATGGACCCCAAGAAAGTGATTCCGGGTGACACTGAAAAGAAGAAGCAGGCTCCATTATCAATCAAAGTGAAGCAGGAGATAATAAAAAAAATACGAAAGTGGGATGCGGTTGAGCAAAATCGCAAAGGAGTATGGCCGAAACCCCTCTACAATCAGGATGATATTGAAGCAGAAGGAGACCTTAAAAGCAGAGAGTCAGTGGCGGAGGTGACTATTTCGGAAAAAGCAACCACCATATTTAAGGACCTCGTGAAGGAGGGTGGGGGTTCTTCAGACCAGCAACCCCCAGACTTTAAAGTGTCGCATGGGTGGTTCGAGAGATTTAAAAAAAGGTAAATAATTTTCTTTTACTTTTAACACATATTTCATAAAAAATTGGAGTAGTTTTATAATTTTTAAAAGGTTTGGGGTAGTCTTGGGAGCCTTGGAACGAATCACGCGGTTATGAAAAAGGCACTGGAATGGATTAATTTCGTAAATAGGGGGCCGACTATATATATATATATATATATATATATATATATGTGTGTGTGTATATATATATATATATATATATATATATATATATATATATATGTGTGTGTGTGTGCGTGTGTATATATATGTGTGTGTGTATATTTATATATATGTGTGTATATATATATATATATACACACACATATATATATATATATATATATATATATATATATATATATATATATATATATATATATATATATATATATATATATATATATATATATATATATATATATATATATATATATATATCCATATATATCCATATATATATATATATATATACACACACACACATATATATATATATATATATCCAGGAGGAGCTGTACTCCTAGTTGCTTCACGCTATGGAACCCGGGGATAAGCACCGGCTTGATGAGCCACTATGGCTCGGGTGTAAAAAGCCCAAAAAACTTTACCTTACTTATGTCACAGAGAGCCGGTGGTGTGGTGGTAGGGTGCTGGGCTCATGATCACATAGTCATGGGTTCAAATCACTATCAGGACCTCCTCTGTGCCACAACCCAACAACCAGGGAGTATCTATTCACGAAGCATGATAATTGGGTGGCAGCAAAACTATTGGGATGGTACACATGGCAACACATCCCATTTACATGCTTTCACTCATAAAACATAAGATAGGAACAACAATGCGTATTTCAATGGAAGAAAAAAATGAGGATCCTCCCACATATTCACTCATTCATTTTCCGAACCGCATCCTAATTAGGGTCATGGGCAGGTTGGCACCCATCTCAGTCGTCTCCGAGCAAAGGCAGAGTACAACCTGGACAGCTCGCCAGGCCATCACAGGGCAGAAACATGCTGACGACTTTGCAGTCTACTCTTGTCAAAAGTCAGCAATGGTTCTTTTACATGAACCTCACACCATAGATCCTGAGAGACACGCTCAGCCTTTGAGAATCCAGTTAGCTGCACTGGGGGAGGACGGTGATTACCTTATGGAGAGTGGGGCTTGAACCCCCAATCTTAGGATCAGTAATCCAGCTCTTTTACCCCCACATATTTCCCACTTTAAGTGTAAAATTTTAAGAAGCTTTATTTAAACCTCAGACATTTAGTCTGGTGTACCGGTCTTTATATAGTTGATGAATTTTATGGGTTTTTTCTAATTTAAATAGTGATAATGTGGCAGTGGTGGCTCAGTGGTTAATGCTCTGCTTTACTGATCCGAAGGTGCCATTCTTGGCCCCTTGAGTTAGGCACTTAATCCTCAATTGTTCAGTTGAATAAAATTGTAATAAAAAAATCTACATTGCTCTGGATAAATTTAAATAATGACGACGCCACCCACCTCAAGTGACGGTTACAAACTGTGAGTGTTCATCAGAGTCATTCAAGCATTATCCACTTGAGATAATGTTTTTAATCCCCTGATACAGACCAATCAGATCACACCATTTCCATGTAGTCGATACTAATATTATTGAACCTGTTTGCCTTTTCTTCCTTTTTTTTCCCACCAAGTCATGAAATTGAACATTCTTCCAAGTTTGTAACAGGTTGCCTGGTAACCATCATGATGAATGATCAGAGGCTACTTCAGGATTTTCTGCATAATCTGAGATAATACACTGTAGGATGATGAATTCTTCATATTCTTCCAAATCAAGCAAGACCTAATATACAGTAATGTAATATGTAATGTAGGAAAAGCTCAGTCATGAACTTGTGAGATGACCTTGAAAAGTATAATCTGCTCCTGCTGTCTTCTTTATGTCTTTTTTGCACAAAATAAAACGTACAAAACACAACCATGAATGTTCATAGTGAGTGACGTTCAAAAGTGCAATTCAAACCTAGGATTTATCCTTTCACAACAGTCACGCGAAAGAAACGTGGTGACTGAGCTACAAACTTGGCACAGATAGTTATGTCAAGTCAAGTGACGGGAATGTGAAAAAACAGGTTTCCATTTTAAATTTGTTAAATCGTGCTTCGCTAAAATTGTCGGGAAAACTATGCCGCACAAGTATATGATATATATATATATATATATATATATATATATATATATATACACACACACACACACACACATACGCTCCCCGACTTACGTTTTTAATTGGTTCCGGACGGCTGAACGTAAGTTGTTTCAGTGACACATGAAGTATGACGTTTGACGTATGACGCTTACACTGTACTATACATCCATAAATACCATTCGTATTTCATATGTCTTTCAAGTGCACAAGGGTGCCGCTGAACTCATTTAGAACACAACCTGCACTGATGCAGTTTCCCAGCAAAGCGGGTTTACTAAATTTATTCAAGATACGCATACAAAGAACAAGTACAGATCCTAATGAATATTAATATAAAAATAAGTATACAATTCTGCTAAAAGCTAATAAAGATTGTGCCGATCTTTGGGAAAAAAAAAAAAAAACAACGTAAAATCGAAAAAACGTAAAATGGATGAACGTAAGTCGAGGAGCATCTGTCTTATATATATATATATATATATATATATATATATATATATAAATGGATCCCTCACTTTCCGCAGTTAATTGGGACCAAGACACCTCCCCCCCGCCGCAAAGTAGGATCGACCTCTCCCGACTGACATATATGTACATGTATATGTGTCCAGGGTGTACTCTGCCCTCACACAGAGTCAGTTGTGATAGGCACCAGCCACCTCAACCCTCATTAAGATTAAGTGGTTCAGAAAATTAATTAGGACCTCCTCAATCCCACCAACACGCCCTCTGTGGAGGAGGAAGGCCCTGGGGGTTCGGGTGAGGGTCCGCCCATCACTGGAGTGGAGGTCACTGAGGTTGTCAAAAGGTTCCTCGGTGGTCGAGCTCCGGGGTTGTACGAGATCCGCCCGGAATATCTCAGGGCTCTGGATGTTATAGGACTGTCTTGGTTGACACGTCTCTGCAACATCACGTGGTCATCAGGGGCTGTACCCCTGGATTGGCAAACTGGGGTGGTGGTCCCAATTTTTAAGAAGGGGGACCGGAGGGTGTGTTCCAATTATCGGGGAATTACACTCCTCAGCCTACCTGGGAAAGTCTATGCAGGGGTACTAGAGAGGAGGATCCGACCGATAATCGAACCTCGGATTCAGGAGGAACAATGTGGTTTTCATTCTGGCCGCAGCACTCTTGACCAACTCTATACGCTCCACAGGATTCTGGAGGGGGCATGGGAGTTTGCCCAATCCGTCCACATGTGCTTTGTGGATTTGGAGAAGGCTTTCGATCGTGTCCCTCGAACGATCTTGTGGGGCGTGCTCCGAAAGTACGGCGTTCCGGATCCGTTGCTACGAGCTATTCGGTCGCTGTATCACCGGAGCCAGAGTTCGGTCCGTATTGGTAACAGCAGGTCGGATTCATTTCCAGTGGGAGTTGGAGTCCGCCAAGGCTGTCCTTTGTCACCGATTCTGTTCATAATTTTTATGGACAGAATTTCTAGGCGCAGTCGAGGTGATGAGGGGTTCTGGTTTGGTGGCCATCGGATATCGTCTCTGCTTTTTGCGGATGATGTTGTCCTTTTGGCTTCATCTAGTCGGGCCCTCCAGCTCTCATTGGAGCGATTCGCAGCTGG
The DNA here is from genome assembly GCA_024760905.1 of Plotosus lineatus. Taxonomy (NCBI): domain Eukaryota; kingdom Metazoa; phylum Chordata; class Actinopteri; order Siluriformes; family Plotosidae; genus Plotosus; species Plotosus lineatus. The sequence continues at coordinate 23,366,372 of CM045731.1, forward strand.
GTGCGAAGCAGCCGGGATGAAGATCAGTACCTCCAAGTCCGAGGCCATGGTTCTCAGTCGGACAAGGGTGGAATGCAACCTCCGGGTCAGAAATGAGGTCCTGCCCCAAGTGGAGGAGTTTAAGTATCTTGGGGTCTTGTTTACGAGTGAGGGAAGGATGGAGCAAGAGATCGACAGACGGATTGCTGCAGCCTCTGCTGTTAAGCGGTGCCTGTACCGGTCCGTCGTGCTGAAGAAGGAGCTGAGCTGCAAGGCAAAACTCTCAATTTACCAGTCGATCTACGTTCCAACCCTCACCTATGGTCACGAGCTTTGGGTAATGACCGAAAGAACAAGATCACGGATACAAGCGGCTGAAATGAGCTTCCTTCGCCGGGTGGCAGGGTTCTCCCTTAGATATAAGATGAGAAGCTCCACCATCCGGGGAGAGCTCGGAGTAGATCCGCTGCTCCTCTGCATTGAGAGGGGCCAGTTGAGGTGGCTCGGGCATCTGGTCAGAATGCCTCCCGGACGCCTCCCTGGTGTGGTGTTTCGGGCATGTCCAACCAGGAAGAGACCCCGGGGTCAACCTAGAACACGCTGGAGGGACTATGTCTCTCGGCTTGTCTGGGACCGCCTCGGTGTCCCCCCGGGAGAGTTGGAGGAAGTGGCTCGGGAGAGGGACGTCTGGACCTCTTTGCTTAGGTTACTGCCCCTGTGACCTGACCCTGGACTAAGCGGAAGATGATGATGATGATGATGATGATGAGAAAATTAATGACTGAATGAATGTGTCCTGTACATTTCCAGTTCCCAATTTCATAATTGTACATTACTAAAGTTACTTGTCTAGAAACACATTAAAGTATTTTTGTTTGAACATTAGCAAACCACACCATGGAAAATACTGCATTAAGCCAAATGTAGCAAGTGACATAGTAGGAGTTGGAAATACAGGGATCCCACACTTTCCGCGGTTAATTGAGACTGAGATCCCCAAGCGACCATCGAAATCCGTGAAGTAGGATCACCACCATCCCCCGACTGACAATATATGTACATCTATGTGTATATAATATCAATAAATCCATATTCAATGCTATAATATTTATAATAACAATTAAACATTTAAAAAGTAACATAAGATGTAAATAAAATATAAATACACACACATACAGATGTCATTGTATGAGAAGAAGAAGACGTGTGCACACACAGATGCAACAATGTAAGTAGTTTTGATGGGAGGATTTGGGTTGTTTTTTGTTTTGTGTTTGTTTAGGGTTTTTTCTCGCATAATTGGCCTTGTTTTTGCGGCATTTTCCTTAACTTTTCCCCCTATTCTTCTTGTATTAGAAATTTTACACGTGAGAGGGGAAAGTCAGGGTGGAAGGGTTTAAAAAGTTCAGTTTATTTTCTGTCACCGCTTAATCCTAATTAGGGTCGCAGGGAGGCTGGCGCCCATCCCAGACAGCTCCGGGCGAGGGCAGAGTACACCCTGGACAGCTTGTCAGGCCATCGCAGGGTGGAAACACACCGACGGCTTTGAAGCTACTCTTGTCGAAAGTCAGCAATGGTTCATTTACATGCCTCACACCATAGACAGTGAGAGACATGGCCAGCCTTTGATAACCCTTTAGCTGCACTGGGGGGAGGGGGGCAGTAACAACCTGTTGAGAGTGGGACTCGAACCCCCAACCTTAGGATCAGCGTTCCAGCACCCTATACCACTAGACCACCACTGCCCCGGGTTTAAAAAGTATATACTAATATTATGATTTCATACTGAAAGCTTACAGATTTATTCACTGTGTCCACAAATGTGACCTGCTACAGCATAATACAGATTAAGTGGGAAATTTGACTTACTGAGATAGTGATATATTTGATAAAATAATTTAGTGTTTCATAATGAGATATAATGCGTAATTATAGCACTATAGAGTTATATCACTTTGTATGTCGTAAATCAGGAAATGCTACTTTTGTGAAAATAGTAATTACAGTTTCAGAACCAGTTTCTGAATGTCTGCACTTGACACTCCCTAACGTCCATACATGAAATAAATCTGGCTGTCGATCAATCAGCACCGTTGTAGTGGCAAGAAAGCAGTTTTAATGACACTGAGTCATGTCCATTTTGAAGTTTCTCATTGGTTTACTGTTATATGATTCATTTCACTTCTTCACTTATCCCTTCCCTCCCGAGGATGTCGTTGGGGCGCCTTCATGGCGAGACTTGGGCTGATTTGCCCTGGCGGAGCCCATCCCTCTCCAGGTCGGAGAAACACACTGACGGCTTTGCAGCCTACTCTTTATGAAAGTCAGCAATGGTTCTTTTGCATGCCTCTCACCATAGACAGTGACAGACATGGCCTGTCTTTGATAACCCAGTTAGCTGCACTGGAGGGACAGTGACAACCTTGTGGGGACTCCAACCCCCAACCTTAGGATCAGCGATCCTGCGCCCTAACCACTAGACCACCACTTCCCTGTTATATGATTGAGCAGAAATATTTATAATAATAAGGAAATACCCTGAGCAATAAGAAAAGCATTTTTAGCATAGATAAATTGTGTTTATGGAATGCAGCCATGACAAGCCAGTGTTCACCCTCACGCCGGTCCCAAGCCCGAATAAATGCAGAGGGTTGTGTCAGGAAGGGCATCCGGCGTAAAACCAATGTCACATAAAACATGCGAGTCAAAAATACAAATACCATACTGGATCGGTTGAGGCCCAGGTTAACAATGACCGACATCAGTGCTGTTAACCAACAGGGTGCTGGTGGAAATTGGACTACTGTTGGTCGAATAAGGACAGGTGAAAGAAGGAGAGGTGGGAGGCGTGTCCGCAGGCAGAGAGAGAAGAGGAAAGGCATGAGTCAAGGACTGAGAGGAGGGACTTTGAATGTTGGAACTATGGCAGGAAAAGATAGAGAGCTTGCTGGCATGATGCAGAGGAGGAAGGTGGACATACTAAGTGTTCAGGAGACCAGGTGGAAAGGTAGCAAGGCTAGAAGCTTAGGAGCAGGGTTTAAAAAGTTTTTTCATGGTATGGATGGGAAGAGAAATGGAGTACAGTGGTATGAAAAAGTATCTGAACCTTTTGGAATTTCTCACATTTCTGCATAAAATCACCATCAAATGTGATCTGATCTTTGTCAAAATCACACAGATGAAAAAACAGTGTCTGCTTTAACTAAAACTACCCAAACATTTATAGGTTTTCATATTTTAATGAGAATAGCATGCAAACAATGACAGAAGGGGGAGGAAAAGTAACTGAACCCTCTGCCTAAGGAGACTTAAAGAGCAATTGAAACCAATTTTTACCAAACAGTTTAAGTCAGGTGTGTGCCCAATCACTGATGAGTGCCTTAAAGCTGCCCTGCCCACTCTAAAACACACACCTGGTAAGAATTGTCTTGATGAGAAGCATTGTCTGATGTGCACCATGGCTCGCTCAAAAGAGCTGTTTGAAGACCTGCGATCAAGAATTGTTGATTTGTATAAAGCTGGGAAAGGATACAAAACCATCTCTAAAAGTCTGGATGTTCATCAATTGACAGTCAGAGAAGTTGTCTACAAATGGAGAGAGTTTGGCACTATTGCTTCTATCCCAAGGAGTGGCCGTCCACCAAAGATGACGTGAAGAGTTCAGCGCAGAATACTCAGAGAGGTAAAAAAAAAAACCCTAGAGTATCTGCTAAAGACTTACAGAAATCACTGGCACAGTCCAATATCTCTGTGCACACATCAACTATATGTATAACAATGGCCAAGAATGGAGTTCATGGGAGGACTCCAAGGAGGAAGCCACTGCTGTCTAAAAAAACCATTATTGCTCGTTTAATGTTCGCAAAAAGGCACTTGGACACTCCACAGAAGTTTTGGCAAAATATTTTGTGGACTGATGAAACCAAAGTTGAGTTGTTTTGGAGGAACACACAACATCATGTGTGGAGGAACAATGGAACAGCTCACCAACATCAACACTTCATCCCCACCGTGAAGCATGGTGGAGGGTGCATCATGGTTTGGGGCTGTTTTGCTGCCTCGGGGCCTGGATACTTTTTCATACCACTGTATGAGTCATCTTGAAGGAGGGGTTTGTCAGGAATGTTCTAGAAGTGAATAGAGTGTAAGACAGAGTCTCAAGTCGGAAATTGAAGGTGTGATGTTCAATGTTGTTAGTGCTTATGCCCCACAGACAGGATGTGAGCTAGAACAGAAGGAGAGATTCTGGAGTGAGTTAGATGAAGTGATGCAGAGTACCCCCACAGGTGAAAGAGTGATCATTGGTGCAGATTCCAATGGACATGTTGGTGCAGGTAACAGAGGGAGAGGAAGTGACGGGCAGGTTTGGACAGGAACACAGAAGGACAGATGTTGATAGATTTTGGAAAAAGGATGGAAATGGCTGTGGTGAATACTTTCTTCCAGAAGAGACAGGAGCATAGGGTGACTTGTAAAAGTGGACGTAGGAGCACACAGGTAGACTACATCTTGTGTAGGTGATGTAGTTTGAAGGAAGTCAGTGACTGCAAAGTCGTAGTGGGTGAGAGTGTTGCCAAACAGCATAGGACTCCTATTTACTCTTTTCGTTCCTCTCACTGTCCCACTTCTTCTTAGCTAACCTATTCCTTTGTACACACTCCTGCACTTCCTCATTCCACCACCAAGTCTCCTTATCTCCTCTCCTTCCAGATGACACATGTCTCCCTGATCCCAAGAGGAACGATGAGGTTACAGGGAGTAGAGATAAAGAAGGTGGAGGATTTTAAGTACTTAGGCTCAACAATCCAGAGCAATGGAGAGTGTGGAAAAGAGCTGAAGAAGCGTGTGTAGGCAGGTTGGAGAAAAGTGTCCGGTATGATGTGTGATAGGAAGGTATCGGCAAGAATGAAAGGTAACGTGTACGAGACGGCGTTGAGGCCAGCGATGTTGTATGGTTTAGAAACAGTGGCCCTGGGGAAAAGACAAGAGGCAGAGCTGGAGGTAGCAGAGATGAAAATGTTGAGGTTGTCCTTGGGAGTAACTAAGATAAATAGGATCAGGAATGAGTACATCAGAGGGACAGCACATGTAAGAGGTTTTGGAGACAAAGTCAGAGAGGCTGGATTGAGATTGTTTGGACATGTACAGAGGAGGGGTAGTGAATATGTTGGTAGTAGGATGCTGAGGTTGGAACTACCAGGCAGAAGGCCTAGAGGAAGACCAAAGAGAAGCTTTATGGATGTGGTGAAGGAGGACATGAAGGCAGTTGGTGTAAGAGAAGAAGATGCAGAGGATAGGGTGAGATGGAGGCATATGATTCGCTGTGTCACCCCTGAAGGGAACAGCCGAAAGGAAAAGAAGAAGAGGAAGATTGTGGGCATTGGTGGCCTGGGGTAAAGGGCGCTGGATCGCTGATCCAGTGAATGATTCGCATGTTTGATTTGGCAGAGGTTTTTACGTCGGATGCCCTTCCTGTAACAACCCTTTTTAGCAAGGGACAAAAACACGCTGACAGCTTTGCAGCTACTCTTTATGAAAGTCAGCAATGGTTCTTTTTGCATGAACCTCTCACCATAGACAGTGAGAGACATGGCCTGCCTTTGATAACCCAGTTAGCTGCACTGGGGGGGACAGTGACAACCCATTGAGAGTGGGGCTTGAACCCCCAACCTTAGGATCAGCAATCCAGCGCCCTATACCACTAGACCACCACGGCCCAAATGAGCAACTCTTAAATCATCTGCTAATGCGGCTCAGCCACTGCAGTGAACCAGCGACTAGACACACAACAAGCACATCCACCTTTATGGGGTGCCATTACTTTCACCTCTCTCTTGCTCTCTCTCTCCCTCTCACATACACACACACGCACACATTCATGGCTTTGACATTGGTAAAATCAAATCATTTCAATTCAGGAATTTGAGAATCTTCCAAATATATGTTTTTCATTTTTACCTGACATTCCACATTGCAGTAGAAAGCTTTCTTGCATTTTCCACATTTCGAAAGTCCCTCCTTCCTGTAGGGGAAACATGAGATATATGTTTTATACAGACTACACACACACACACACACACACACACACACACACACACACAGACTCCACTAATGGTCATTCGGCCAACGGCATATGTGCACACAGCACAATTCAGCCATGAGGCAGCTGCCAAAACATGGACACACACACACACACACACACACACACACACTTGGAATGGTGCACTATTACACCACATGGTACTGTGTGTCTGCATACAGGCCAGAATAATACACTTTATTGCACTGCAGGATGAAAATACCCAGCGGCGTATTTAGAAAGAGCTGACACCATCCCTTCAGTTAAAAGTATGGCAGGTTCCTATACTGTAACCCAGTGCTGTGAAATAGATTGCAATCTCTGTCTTCCACAAAGATCGACTCAAAAAAAAAAAAAACTGCTCCAGGATCATTTACAATGTCAAACGTCACCATGCGACTGAAATCGCATTCAAATGGACTTCAAATACGTTACTCAGCCATAGCGCTCCTTCCCATCTGTTAAAGACATTTGTTGCTCAGTGGGTGTGAAAGTGTGCTTGATTGTGCAGCTACGACGAGCACACAGCAAAACCAAGACTTCAAAACATCCTGCTGTATTTTTAGATGTGACCTTTAAGTAACGCTGCACATTTAAATCAAAGCGCGGTTCGACCAGCATGCATGTCATGAGACTGGAAATGTCACTGATTCGTTTACTGTTCATTGCAAATGTCCTGAATCGCAATTCTGACTGGTCAGAGGACGATGAGTATGACTCAGTTTTGATGATTTGGTTTTCTGTGTGGCGATGGAAGAAGTCTCCAGTTCCGGTGCTTTAAATGAGTCCAAAGGTACACTTGCATACCGATCATGATCCCACTTTGCCACGATCATATTGCGATGATACATCAGAAAACATCAGTACACACTGGAGGATATCAGTACACATTAGTATACGTCAGAAAACATCAGTACACACTGGAGGATATCAGTACACATTAGTATACGTCAGAAAACATCAGTACACAACAGAGAACATCGGTACACATCGGTATGCACATCAGCACATCGGATGACATTGTAGAATTTTGGGGAAAACTTTGGGGAGACCGAAGTATTTCGGGAATGTTGAAAAATGTGGTTGATTTTTCAGAATACATCAGAGAAACAGGAAATAATTGGAGTATGCTAACCCCCGGCCCATTCGCGGTTCAGCGGTCGCACCCCTGCATACTCGCGGATTAGCGGCAAACCCGGAAATTACTGGCACGTGATTGAGAAGCACTGAATTAGCAGCAGCAAATTATACATATGCATCATCACGACATTACTGACACGTGATTCAAATTTAGCCAATGGCTGAGAGCTTTTGTTTCTCCCTCCTGCTGATTGGTTGCAGATGATGTGTACACCTTTTTTTTCCTTCACGCACATATCATCAACGTGATTGCTTGAGTTGTGAATTCAATTTTTTTAGTGTATTTTTAATGATTGTTTAAGCCCTATGATGTCACTCAAATGCACTGCATCTTCTCTAGCTTCTGGTAAAGAGCCTCAGCGCTTTATTTACGAAACACAACTATTGCAAATAATGTGGGAAAACAATAATATCAATACACAGCGGAAAACGCTGTCGGCTGTAACATCGGACTAACATCCGACAACATTGGAGTAATTACGGAATATGATCATCTCAAAACAGGATCATGCTCATGTTAAGCTAAATCTGGATGTTTTATCAATGGAGGGGGTGGCGTTACATTTTTTGTAACACAGATGCAGTCTGCAATTTTTAATCTGGTACAATTTTTTGTCAAAATGAGTGCCACAAAGCAAGAAGGTTCTGGGTTCAAGTCCCAAGCTCAGGTGTTTCTGTGTGGAGTTTTCACGTTCTCCCCCATGCTTCCTGTAGGTTTCCTCTGGGTCCTCCAGTTTTCTTCCACAGTTTATAGACAGGCACTTTAGGATAACTGGTTGTTCCCAATTGCCTCTAGATGTGAGTGTGAATAGTTGTGTGTGTCTGTTGCTCCTGTGATGGGCTGGCGAGTTGTTCAAGGTGTACCCTGCCTTCTTCCAGTTTTGTCTGAGATAGGCTCCAGTCTGCACATGATCCAAATAAGATTAAGCAGTTATGAAAATGAGTGAAAGAGTGTGTGTATAGTGATCGGATGGAGGTGGAAAGAGAAGCTCAAATCAAAACAATGAACAGCACAGCACAACACCCGTGCTACCTGTCGCACTGGGAAACACCTCGATTTCAGAGTAAAGGCAATGTTAGTATCTGTGTGTGTAATGGATGCACTTTAAAATGATGAGAAAGTAATTAAAACCTGCTTCTATATTAAGCACAAGCAGTGTGCGTCCTCCCGACGCAGCAGATGAATAGTTCAGGATGGCTCGCTTGGTTAAACCTAAACCGGTGCAGAATTGTTATTATTCCACTCCAGTGCAGACGAGGGGGGAATTAGGTTGCCTCTGCAATGCAGTAATCGGGGTGCATGATACTTTCTTCTGTTTTCCTCACAGGTGAGCGCTCATGAAAGGGTTTGTCCTAATTCTTCACTCTACTGTCCTTGGTGTGACTCTCTTTCTGCCAGTTTGTAAATGATCACTTATTTTTGAACACACTCCCTTAAGGTTTTAATGTCCTTACTTCCTCCATACAGGGGGCAGTGGTGGCCTAGTAGTGCTGGAGCACTGATCCAAGGTTGGGGGTTCAAGCCCCATTCGCCACAGGTTGTCACTGCCTCGCCTCCCCACCCACTCACCCACCCCGACCCACCCACCGTGCAGCTAACTGGGTTAACAAAGGCCGGCCATGTCTCTCTCTGTCTATGGTGGGAGGTTGATGGAAAAAGAACCATTGCTGACTTTTGACAAGAGCAGCTGTAAAGCCGTCAACGGGTTTCCGCCCTGCGATAGCCTGGCGAGCTGTCCAGGGCGTACTCTGTCCTCGCCCGAAGTAGGCTGGGATGGGCGCCAGCCTCCCTGTGACACTAATTAGGATTAAGCGGTTACAGAAAATGAACTGAACTGAACTTCCGTGATACCGAAGAAGAAGAAGAAGAACCATATGTTTGATTCCATTTACTCTGATATTTAATTTTGGGAACTACACCGCAATTTTTTTTCTCCCCAATCCTTTCTCAAACCCTATTTACTACAAACTGATCTATTTTGGGAATGCAGGCATTTGGTAATTATGCTTGACAGTGTGCTCATAAAATCCCACAATGCATCATAATGCACTGTGCAAATAACAAAGAAAATACACAAAATAGCATTTAATATCAGCCTCAGAATTATTTAAGGACAAGTTCTGTTTATTTGTCAGGATAATTGATGAAAGAGAAATCCATATGGACTGTACACGTTGCATTGATGTCATTCGGTAAAGAATAAAAAAAGTTGACGAGGCACAGGAACAGGAGACGGGTTAACAGTACAGAGGAGTAATGTGTCTTGATGAGAAACAGAGAAATGTCACCACCCCGAAGTAGATTATAGTTTATAACAGCACATTGTTCTCTTCTAACACAGCAGTCTGCCTAGAATAACAAGCTTTACTTGTTTTAATTGTTAAAAGAAAGGCCGATTGTTTTATTTATCCATTTAAAGTTGCACTTAATGCTGAGAAATGAAAGCAATACAAGATGACATATTACAGCAAACTAGACAGACACACAGGCAGACAGATAGATAGATAAACATGCATATATATATATATATATATATATATATATATATATATATATATATATATATATCTCATCATCATCGTCTTCTGCAAAGTCCGGGGTTGGGTCGCGGGGGCAGCAACCTAAGCAAAGAGGTCCAGACGTCCCTCTCCCCAGCCACCTCCTCCAACTCTCCCGGGGGGACACCGAGGCGGTCCCAGACAAGCCAACAGACATAGTCCGTCCTGTGTGTTCTAGGTTGACCCCGGGGTCTCTTCCCGGTTGGACATGCCCGAAACACCACACCAGGGAGGCGTCCGGGGGGCATTCTGACCAGATGCCCGAGCCATCTCAACTGGCCCCTCTCAATGCGGAGGAGCAGCGGATCTACTCCGAGCTCTACACAGATGGTAGAGCTTCTCACCTTATCTCTAAGGGAGAACCCCGCCACCCAGCAAAGGAAGCTCATTTCAGCCTCTTGTATCTGTGATCTTGTTCGTTCGGTCATTACCCAAACCTCGCGACCATAGGTGAGGGTTGGAACGTAGATCGACTGGTAAATTGAGAGCTTCGCCTTGCGGCTCAGCTCCTTCTTCACCACGACGGACCGGTACAGGCACCGCTTAACAGCAGAGGCTGCAGCGATCCGTCTGTCGATCTCTCGCTCCATCCTTCCCTCACTCATGAACAAGACCCCAAGATACTTAAACTCCTCCACTTGGGGCAGGACCTCATTCCCGACCCTGAGGGTGCATTCCACCATTGTCCAACTGAGAACCATGGCCCCGGACTTGGAGGTACTGATCTTCATCCCGGCTGCTTCGCACTCAGCTGCAAATCGCTCCAATGAGAGCTGGAGGTCCCGACTTGATGAAGCCAAAAGGACAACATCATCTGCAAAAAGCAGAGACGATATCCGATGGCCACCAAACCAGAGCCCCTCATCGCCTTGACTGCGCCTAGAAATTCTGTCCATAAAAATTATGAACAGAATAGGTGACAAAGGACAGCCTTGGCGGACTCCAACTCCCACTGGAAACAAATTCGACCTGTTGTTACCAATACGGACCAAACTCTGGCTCTGGTGATACAGCGACCGAATGGCTCGTAGCAACAAATCTGGAACGCCGTACTCTCGGAGCACGCCCCACAAGATCGTTCGAGGGACACGGTCGAAAGCCTTCTCCAAATCCACAAAGCACATGTGGACGGATTGGGCAAACTCCCATGCCCCCCCCCAGAATCCTGTGGAGCGTATAGAGTTGGTCAAGAGTGCTACGGCCAGGACGAAAACCACATTGTTCCTCCTGAATCCGAGGTTCGACTATCGGTCGGATCCTCCTCTCTAGTACCCCTGCATAGACTTTCCCAGGTAGGCTGAGGAGTGTAATTCCACGATAATTGGAACACACCCTCCGGTCCCCCTTCTTAAAAATCGGGACCACCACCCCAGTTTGCCAATCCAGAGGTACAGCCCCCGATGACCACGCAATGTTGCAGAGACGTGTCAACCAAGACAGTCCTACAGCATCCAGAACCCTGAAATATTCTGGGCGGATCTCGTCCAACCCCGGAGCTCGACCACCGAGGAGCTTTTTGACAACCTCAGTGACCTCAACTCCAGTGATGGGCGGACCCCCACCAAAACCCTCAGGGTCTTCCTCTTCCACGGACGGCGTGTTGGTGGGATTGAGGAGGTCCTCAAAGTATTCCCTCCACCTCTCAACAACATCCCCAGTCAAGGTAAGCAGCTCCCCACCTCCACTGTAAACAGTGTTTGTGGAGAACTGCTTCCCCCTCCTAAGGCGTCGAATGGCGGTCCAGAACCTTTCTGAGGCCAACCGATAATCACTCTCCAGGCCCTCACCGAACTCCTCCCACGCCCAAGATTTTGCATCTGCGACAGCCTCGGCTGCAGCACGTTTGGCCTGCAGATACCTGTTTGCTGCCTCAGGAGTCCCACAGGCTAATAAAACCTGATAGGCCTCCTTCTTCAGCTGGACGGCCCCCTTCACCGCAGGTGTCCACCACCGGGTACGGGGATTACCGCCACGACAAGCACCTATGCAGCTGTGGGCTGCCGCCTCAGCAATGGAGGCACGAAACATGGCCCATTCGGATTCCATGTCCCCTGCCTCCTCCGGGACGTGGTTGTAGCTCAGCTGGAGGAAGGAGTTAAAGGCCTCTCGGACAGGGGACTCCGCCAAACGTTCCCAGCAGACCCTGATTACACGCTTGGGCCTGCCAGGTCTGGAAGGCAGCCTCCCCCACCACCGAAGCCAACTCACCACCGGGTAGTGATCGGTAGACAGCTCAGCTCCTCTCTTCACCCAAGTGTCCAGAACATATGGTCGCAAGTCCGATGACACGACTACAAAGTCAATCATCGAATTGCGACCTAGGGTGTCCTGGTGCCAAGTGCACTTATGGGCACACTTATGTTCGAACATGGTGTTCGTGATAGACAAACTGTGACAAGCATAGAAGTCTAACAACGAAACACCATTCGGGTTCAGACTGGAGAGGCCGTACCTACCGATCACACCCATCCAGGTCACACTATCACACTATCGTTGCCCACATGGGCGTTGAAGTCTCCCAAGACGAGTGAGTCTCCCAAGGGAGCGTTCTCCAACACCCCCCTAAAGACTCCAAAAAGGGTGGGTACTCTGAACTGTCATTTGGTGCATAAGCACAAATAACAGTCAGGACCCGTCCCCCCACCCGAAGACAGAGGGAAGCTACCCTTTCGTCAACTGGGGAGAACCCCAACATTTGGGCACCGAGACAGGGGGCAACAAGGATACCCACACCGGCTCGCCGCCTCTCCCCATGAGCAACTTCAGAATAGAATAAGGTCCATCCTCTCTCGAGATGGATGGTTCCAGAGCCCAAGCTATGCGTTGAGGTGAACCCGACTATATCTAGTCGGTTACATACTGTATGTGTGTGTTTGTGTATACTGTGTGTGTGTGTGTGTATATATATATATATAGATATAGGAATATAGATGGATAATTAATTGATGTTAAGTTATTTGTGCATTCTGCATATTTATCCTTCATCCCTTCCTTTGCTCAATCAGTTAATCCTACTAGTGTTGCAGGGAGGCTGGAGCCTATCTCGGCCGACTCTGAGCCACTAGCCAGTGTATTATAGGGCCAACATAACTACACAACCATACACTCTTACACTCAAATCTAGGGGTAACAGATATTTAGCCGAATGTGCACGCCTCTGAGATGTGGCAGGAAACCGGAACACCTGAAGGAAACCCAAACCGCCAAGGGGAGAAAATTCAAACCCCACACAGAAACACCACCCTGGAGCCCAGAACTCGAACAGCAGACATTCTTACTGTGAGGTGGACATGCTAATAACCACTCTGTCACCATGTTGCCTCTATTTATTCTTCCTATAGTAAATCTAGGGTATATCGTTTTGGTTGATTTCTCTGCTCTGATGCAGGATTACATCCCAACAGTGTTGTGGAAGCAAAGTGTTTCGTACGTAATCCCATACCATCTCACAATAGGTTTATAAACCGTACACAAACCTGCAGTGAAGAATTTCAGTTAAGGAGCCAAAGAAAAACAAGCCAGAAATATTGTTATAGATGCCCTAGTGTGGTCATGTGTAATCAGACCTGGGAATCTGACTGAATCTGCCTCTTATTGAGTATAATTGCTGTCTAATAAATATTTCATGAAAAGCACAGACATAATTGTGATTACAGTTTCGAATCAGGATCTGCCTGGGTTTCTTTGTCAAGTCATGTCCTGTTATTCCTGTATGACCTGTATAGGAATGATAGAATGCATTTGATGGCACGTGGTGCTTGGCTTAGCGTGGAATAGTGTCAGATCAGCAGATAAATAACGCAGTGACAAATATATCAACACAGACAACAAACTGTACAGTAAATACAACAAACTCTACACTTATAGCAAGCATTCCGCTCTGTTTCCGATATGGATCTGCTGATAATTATGTGAAGGAGAAGAACATATAAGGAACTTATTCATGGAGTTGTGTCGAAGTAATGACTCTAGACATCAGATTCTATATTAGTCTCAGATATGATGTGTTGAATGTCTTAAAATATAAGAACCTGGAGAGCGAAGCAATCCTCAACCACTGACTGCGAAGACTGGACTCCTTATATGGTTGCGTATAGGGTAGTAATAATAATAATAATAATAATAATAATAATAATAATAATAATAATGATGATGATGATGATAATGATGATGAAAATGATGATGAAAATGATGATGAAAATGATGATGATAATAAAAGATGATGATAATAAAAATAATGATGATGATGATGATGATGATGATGCGTGCGTGCGTGCGCGTCGGTGCGCAAAGGTGCTAGATTAAAGCGCAGCACGCGCACTGACGTCTTTAAATCCAATATGTGCATAAATGTCATGTCATCACTGCATATTCGGCCATCCGAGACTCTCACCTCGTAAAGCAGTGCTCGCACGTGTAGCTGCGCTCGCTCACGGAAAGCACGTGTGAGTAAGCAGGGCAGACGAAGAGGAGCTCGCCCACCCGGTACGCCCTGTTCACGCGCAGCCCTCTGCCTTTACCGGGGCTATCAAACCGCTCCAGACCGTCAATACCGTCCGCCGTCATCTCCTCGCTCGGTCTCTGGATGAAAAATACGCAACCGATCGAAATCCTCGGTCTCCTGTGCAAGCGCGTGCGTCTCTCTCTCTCTCTCTCTCTCTCTCTCTCGCTCTCTCTCGCTCAATCACAGGAAGAAATCTGTCTCAGAGGAGTCTAGAGTTCCGCCCACTAAAACACAAACATACACAGGATTATTTCTGTTCAGTTCATTTTCTGAACCCTTAATCTCAATTAGGGTCGTGGGGAGGCTGGAACCCATCCCAGCCAACTCCGGGCTAAAGCAAAGTACACCCTGGACAGCTCGCCAAGGCCGGAAACACACTGACTGCTTTGCAGCTACTCCTTGTCCCAAGTCAGCAATGGTTCTTTTCCATGAACCTCACACCATAGGCAGTGAGAGACACGCCCGCCTTTGATAACCCAGTTAGCTGCACTGGGGTGGCAGTGATCACCCGTGGAGGGTGGGACTTGAACCCGCAACCTTAGGATCAGTGATCCAGCACCTTTACCACAAGGCCACCACTGCCACATATTTATTTCCTTTAACCAAATTAAATATTATAAATAAAAACATGGGCAGTGGTGGCCTAGTGGTATAGGGCGCTGGATCGCTTATCCCAAGGTTGGGGGGTCGAGTCACACTCTCCACAAGATGGTCACTGCCCCCCCCCCCCCACACACACACACACCCCAGTGCAGCTAACTGGGTTATCAAAGGCCTCTCACTGTCTTTGGTGGGAGGTTCATGGAAAAGAACCGTTGCTGACTTTCGATAAGAGTAGCTGCATAGCCATCAGCGTGTTTCTGCCCTGCGATGGCCTGGTGAGCTGTCCAGGGTGTGTCCTACCCTCGCCCAGAGTTGGTTGGGATGTGCGCCAGCCTTCCTGTGACCATAATTAGGATTAAATGATTACAGAAAATGAACTCTCTCTCTCTCTCTCTCTCTCTCTCTTTTCTTTCAGCTTTTTCCCTTTCTCAGGGGTTGCCACAGCGAATCATTTTAGTTTTTAGACCTGCAATTAATATCATTTCTAAAATAAGAGAGACCGGGGTTGGTTTCAAGGGCATGGTAGCATAGTGGTTAGCACGTCCGCCTCACAGCAAGAAGATCCTTGGTTCCCAGCTCGGGCGTTTTTGTGTGGAGTTTGCATGTTCTCCGTGTGCATGTGTGGTTTTCCTTCGGGTACTCCGGTTTCCTCCCACAGTCCAAAAACATGCACAGTGGGCTGTTCCAAATCTACCCCAAGTGTGAGTGTGAGTATGAACGATTGTGTGAGTGTTAGCCCTGCAATGGCCTGGCGAGCTGCATTATGTGTATCCTGCCCTCACCCAGAGTTGGCTGAGATGGGTGCCAGCCTCACCGAGACCCTAGTTAGGATTAATTGGTTCAGAGAATGACTGAATGAATGAATGCGGTCGGTTGCCACAGCAGTCCTCCATCCCTTGTAGTATCTGCTCTACACCATGGGATACCCCTCATCTCAAATTTTAGAGTCTGATAATTGCCAGAATATGTCATGGGACCAGTATTTGCATATGAGATATTTCGTTTGTTTGGGCCAGAACCCTGCTGTGCTTTCTCCAGTGTTTTCTTTCCCCAATTTTGACCCATTCTCAATGCAAGACCTTCCTGCACTGGTCATAACTTCACAACAGTCGGCATCACATTTCCTTCATTCATTCATTTCCTAAGCTGTTTAATCCTGATTAGGGTCTCGGGAGAGACTGGTACCCATCTCTGCCCACTCTGGGTGCGGGCTTGCCAGACCATCACAGGGCCAACACACGCACAACCAATCACACTCACACTTAGGGGGATTTGAAACAGCCAAGTAGCCTACTGTGCATGTTTTTGGACTATGGGTGGATTCCCATGCAAGCGCGGGGAGAACATACAAACTCCACAGGGGAAACGCCCAAGCCCGGGAACCTAACCCAGGCCTTCCTACTGTGACGCAGATGCGCCAACTACTATTACTGGGTGCCATATTTGACTTATATAAAGATTGTTTGTGTATTGCAAGCCTTTCATGACCATTTTAAAGGTGTGTAGCGGTTTAATGTAGGTTACAGGTGCTATAATCATTGCAGCCAACAACACTCTATTCATTCTACTAATCAGAGCGGAATAGATAGCTAGAGAAATTCCAGCTCGATAACTGATAACTAGAACTGGTATGTGGGAACCCCCCCTTCACACACTCTCACACACACACACACACACACACACACCTAGTCAGTGGTAGCTTAGTGGTTAAGGCTGTAGCTTACTGATCCAATGATCAGGGGTTCAAGCCCCTGTTCAAGCTCCAGCAATTAACCTAACCCCACCCACATAATACTGAACTTTGTGGCTGAAAAGTTGGGACATTGATATGTGAGGCAACAGTTACTCGTTGAGTTATGATTAGCATGTACGTATATGAAAAGGAGTGTGATTTGACAGACTTCCAGTTAAGGGTGGATTTTATTTAATTAAAGGGTATTCAATAAAATGTTCATAACACAGAGACGCACCAAATAGTCGTCTCAAGATTAGCATGCAGCAAGATTGCGATACTCGGGTTTTAGGCATTTTGATTACCTCTTTAATAAATATGCACATTCATTCAATCATTCGTTTACTCAGCCACTGGATCCTAAACAGGTTCACATTGAGGCTGGGGTCCATTTCAGCCGACTCTGGACGATGGGATATATATTGTGGTCCCTCGCTACTTTGTGCTTCAGTTTCTGCGCCTTTGGTGCATTGCGGGTTTTTCAAAAATATTCATTGAAAAATAAAAAATAAGGAAATTAAGGAAAAATAGGGGGAAAGTTAAGGAAAATGCCACAAAATAAGGCCAATTATGCAAAAAAAAAACCAAACAAAAAAAAAAAACAATTATCCAAACAAACAAAAACAAACAAACAAAAAAACAACCCAAAACCCCCCAACAAAACTACTTAGATTTTTATGTGAGGTACGCATCTGAGCATGTGCATGCGTGTCTGTATGTGTGTGTATTTATATTTTATTTACATCTTATACATTATTTTTGAATGTTTAATCGTTACTACAAGCATTTATAGCATTATGTATTTATTGATATTATATACACATATACATGTACGTATATGTCAGTCAGTGGGGTCGATCCTACTTTGTGGAAATCGGCGGTCACAGGTTGGGGGGTCTCAGTCCCCATTAACTTCGGAACGTGAGGGATCACTATATATATATATATATATTACTTTTAAATATCTTTGTAGACTATTTGTACAAACAAGAAAGCAAGTCAGAACTCAGAAATCATAAATGGGTGTGGACCAACCCAACCAGTCCTTGAGCGTCCGACTATCTGAGTCAGCAAATCTCCGTCTGCTTGTAGCATGAAGCTGATTTAACACTAAATCCACTTTACTAAACAAACCTGCCGTGTTTCTGTACTACATTCTTTGGACATCAGTGGATCTGAGAAGCAAAGATTTGTTCTCATGAATTGGGTCCATATTTCCTCTTCAATATTACTTCAAGTCAGTGCCATACAAAACATCTACAGCATGGCTCCATGCCCTCCCACAGCCCAAAGACTTTTTTTTTTAAATTTAATTTCCTTTGCCAAAGCAATTTAATATTTCAAGGGAAGACTGGAGCCTATGTCAACCGACACAAGGTAAAAGCAGAGCACACCATAAATAGCTTGTTAGTCCATTGCACAGCCAACACACAACCATTCACATTCACACCCGGGAGCAATTTGAAACTGCCAATTAGCATAATGTGCATGTCTTTGGACTGTAGGATGAAACCCGAGTACCCTGGAGGAAGCCCATGGAAGTACAAGAGAACATGCGATCTCCATACAAAAAACCCATGCCTGAGACTCAAACCCAGGACCTGCTCTCTCTCTCTCTCTCTCTGTGTGTGTGTGTGTGTGTGTGTGTGTGGTATGCTGTTCAGGGTACAGCACACCTTCACCTGTAGTCGACTGGGATGGGCTCCAACCTCTCCATAATAGGACGGCGCTGTGTGATATATAAAATATTTATCTTGTATGTTTCTACTGTGTATTTGGCATCACTATTTTACAGAAGAATGATGCAGAAATAGTCCCATAATCTTTTTATAAAGCACATTCCACACATTCAGCTATAAAAAGATCATAACGTAAGATGCTGCGGCTAAAAATACGAGCAGCATTCATCATTATCTGCCGTAGGTGATTGGTTATATTTGGACGGGGTGAGTGGTTGGGGATTGGGAGGTCTGCAGGTCTCGCAGCACGTCTCTAACGCTATGTAGGATTTTATCTGGCAACTCGATCAAAAG
>CM045731.1:23390000-23400000 GCA_024760905.1 Plotosus lineatus
TATTTCAATTTAATGTCCAACTGAGGAAGTTTGAAACACAGCATTGAAGCGCTCAATCTATTTTTGGAGACTGAATGGTGATGTGAAGAGACTCACAGCTTTACAGCTGCTAAACGCTGACCTCGGGTCAGATAGCTTTCTCGCAGACCGTCGAGATAACAGACCTGATGCTTTCCATGTCTGGTAAAATATTTCACGCAATCTTCGTGTGTGTGTGTGTGTGTGTGTGTGTGTGTGTGTGTGTGGGTGTGTGGGTGGGTGTTCATGAGAGAAAACGGGGAATGTTAACTCGGTGTCTCGTTATCCATTAAAATGTACAACTGAAGTCAACATGCTTTATTTAGCTTGTATTTATTTCATTATAAGGGTCACTCATTCAGATGGTACTGGGTTAGAAATATCAGAAGACATTTCTGTAAATCTTTAGCTATGCATTCTTTATTTAAAAATGAATTATTTTAGATACTCTATTAATCCCACAAGAGAAATTATTTCCTGTACATTTATCCCGTTCATAAGTGAGCACACTCACACACACACACACACACACACAGAGTAGTGGGCTGCCACACACATATTTTGTGTGGAGTACTGGTTAGGGCACTGGACTCGTGATAGGGAGGTTGTGTGTTCAAATCCCAGTTAGATCCCCACTGTGCTATGACCCCTGGGCAAGGTCTTAACCACAAATGTGCCTCTGTTCACCCAGCAGTATAAATGGGTACCAGTAAAAACATACTGGGAAGGTAACCTGCGATGGACCAGTGTCCCATCCAGGAGGAGTGAACTCCTGGTTGCTTCATGCCTAATAAACTGGGGATAGTACTGGCCTGATGAGACACTTGGCTCAGGTGTAAAAAGCCCAACATACTTTACGTTATCTTATACACACTGTGGTCCCTGGAGAGCATGTGGTGGTTAGGTGCCTTGTTCAAAAGCATTTCAGCGTTTTTGTGGAGGAAGAGAAGGTGCTGCTCAATCCTCCACACATTTTTCATGCTGGTTCGAGAATTGAAATCACGACCTTTGGGTCTCAAAGCTGCTCCTCTGACCATTAGGCTACAGCTGCCTCCATGATTAAATATCATACCATTCCATATAAAGCACACTTAGGAACATTTATGGTTCGATATTTCAGTGGAAAGGTGGCACAATGGCAGAGTGATTACCACATCATATGTCCACATCACAGAAAAAAGGTCCCACGTTTGGTAAGGGACCATACTTTGTGTGTGCAGTTTGTAAGGTTTCCCCAAATGTTCATGAGTTTCCTTCAGATACTCTGCTTTCCTCCCATATATATGCACATTAGGCCAGGAGTCCCCAACCTTTTTATCACTGCGGACCGGTCAAAGCTTGACAATTTTACCGCGGACCGGGGGGATGGGGGGTGTCAGATAATTTATTTATATAAATGATCATTATTATTATTATTAGTAGTAGTAGTAGTAGAAGGTTAGCCTCAGAAAATCAGAATACATGTGTGTGAATGAGAAGGATCCAGGAGGAACGGTGATGTTACAGGGAGCAGAGATAACGAAGGTGGAGGATTTTAAGTACTTAGGCTCAACAATCCAGAGCAATGGAGAGTGTGGAAAAGAGGTGAAGAAGCGTGTGGAGGCAGGCTGGAATGGTTGGAGAAAAGTGTCCGGTGTGATGTGCGATAGGAGAGTGTCAGCAAGAATGAAGGGAAAAGTGTACAAGACGGTGTTGAGGCCAGCGGTATTGTATGGCTTAGAAAAAGTGGCGCTGAGGAAAAGGCAGGAGGCAGAGCTGGAGGTAGCAGAGATGAAAATGTTGAGGTTCTCTCTGGGAGTAACGAGGATGGATAGGATCAGAAATGAGTATATCAGAGGGACAGCACATGTAAGATGTTTTGGAGACAAAGTCAGAGAGGCTAGATTGAGATGGTTTGGACATGTACAGAGGAGGGATAGTGAGTATATTGGTAGTAGGATGCTGAGGTTGGAACTACCAGGCAGAAGGCCTCGAGGAAGACCAAAGAAGAGATTTATGGATGTGGTGAAGGAAGACATGAAGGTCGTTGGAGTCAGAAAAGAAGATGCAGAGGACAGGGTGAGATTGAGGCGGATGATTTGCTGTGGCGACCCCTGAAGGGAGCAGCCGAAAGTAAAAGAAGAAGAAGAAGATTATTAGTATTATTATTATTAATACTACTACTACTACTAACAACAACAACAACAACAACAACAATAATAATAATAATAATAATAATAATAATAATAATAATAATAATAATAATGAGCACTCCATGAATGTTATTTTTCAACAGCTGAAATAAAGTTGGTTGGGAAGTAAAGCTAAAAAACGTTTTCTAAAAAAAAACAACAAAAAAAAAAAACACAGGTGATGATGCACCAGTGTGGAGAATGAAGGCTCAGGCTCAGTCTGACCCAAAATCCCTGCTATTGTTTGAAACATGTCCAACTCTTCTCTGTTCATGTGCCATCCCCTTGTGAGATGTGTTTTAGCGCTCAAATGACCGACATGGAACTGAGAGAATCCGGTCATTTTTAAAAATAAAAGATTTCTCAAAAACAAAGATCGTTCAGACTCAGATAATAAATAAAATGGAAATTATTAATTATTTCTTCTGCACACCGGTACCAATTGAGCTGCGGACCGGTGGTTGGGGACCCCTGTGTTAGGCTACCTGGCTGTTCCAAATTGTATCTTGGTGTGAGTGTGTACGGTGTTTTGTTTGTTTGTTTGTGTGTGTGTGTGTGTGTGTGTGTTTTGACTCTCTGATGGACTGGCAAGCTGTTCAGGATGTACCCCGCGTTCCACTCTCCCTGTGACTCTAATAGAATAAAATGGTTTGGTTACTTAATGAGCAAAATACAGTGGTCCCTCACCTTACGATAGTCCCAGCAGACGAAAAATCCAGGTTACGAAAAACATTTTCCAAAATTTTTTGTCTCTGTATCCGAAACAAGTTCTCCTTATGAAATGAACCAAATGCTCCATTCAAGCATTCAAACAATGCACGAGCTGCTTTCACATTGACTATCTTCCAACATCCCGCCACGCTGGCCTCCCATTGGCTAGGAGGGATGACGCAGCTCCCTCCCATTGGTAATTATGGAGCTGCATCTCCCATAATGTTTTTCATGTAAAGGACAGAGTTACTGTTTTTTGACTCAGGCTTTTAACCTTCCATAAACATTTGTAAGATTATAACTCTGCTCAGAAGACATGGTCAACGCACGTGCGCACACACACACACACACACACACACACACACACACACATGCGCACGTGTGATTTCCAGTGCAAGTGAAAAGAGGAAGCAGGCTCGTGATATCGCAAAGAAATATGGCCAAATCCGTCTACCATCGGTACGATATTGAAGCAGAAGGAGGTATTAAAAGCTATGCTTTTATCATTTTTAAACGGTTTAGGGGGTAGTATTGGGGGCCTTGGAACGACTCACGTGTTTTACATGTAAAATGCTGTTGAATTTATGAAAAATCCAGGTTAAGAAAAATGCTCTGTAACGGATTAATTTCGTAAGGTGAGGTACCACTATAATTGATATGTTTTCGAAACATCTATTAATAAATATTTATTGTTGTAAAAAGGTAAAGTCCTCTGGGCTTTTTACACCTGAGCCATAGTGGCTCATCAGGCCGGTGCTTATCCCCAGATTCCATAGCATGAAGTTACCTGGAGTGCAACTCCTCCTGGATGGGATGCTCGTCCATCACAGGTTACTTTCCCAGTATGTTTTACTGGTACCCATGTATACTGCTGGGTGAACAGAGGCACACTTGTGGTTGAGACCTTGCCCATCATCTTAGCATGGGGGGGGGGGGGGGTCTAACGGGGGTTTGAACACACAACCTCCCGATCATGAGCACAGCACCCTAACCACTTATTTTCCTTCACTTTATTGTCCAGGATGTACCCCGCCCTTTCCCAGAGTTTGCTGAGATGGGATCCAGCCTCTCTGTGATCCTAATTAGGATTAAGTGGTTCAGAAAATTAATGAATAAGTTTCCATATTCTATTTAGAAATGCGTTACATGTGGAAATTCTCTTTGATTGAATGCCAACAGCATTTTAAAAGCTCACACTATTCATTTATTAACCAGTATTAATACAGAATTTAATTAAATCCTTTCTCTCTTGTAAGAAGTAGACTCCAGCCACACACTTAATGATTCACATTGCAAAAGTAAATGTATAAATGGAAAGAAAACCCATCTGGTACTGGTAGTGACATGACTTTCCTCATTATTCTGACCCTTCTCACTTATCCACAACTTTTTCTGATTTCAAAAATATAACTCGGAACTTTTTCCCCAGCTATGTTGTACCCAGGACAAGCATACTGATCTATACTGTTCCCAGGTTATACATACACTTTGATAAAAGTCTGAGATCATGGCTATTCTTTAATATATTATTATTAGATTTTGCTATATTGTATTACGATCACAAGGAAGAGTCTTGCCTAACCCATCCAAAGGGAGCACACACATACACTTGGAGCGTTTGGCTACCACACACTGGGCACCTGGGAAGCAGCTCGGGGGCAGATGCCATGCTGAAGAGCACTTCTGCCATGAAGGTGGAGACGGCTCCCCGCCACCAGCGCACATGTTTCCTGCTGGTGCAGGAACTGAACCATTGACCTCTTGGTTCCAAAGTCACTTGTTGGCGTAGTGGTTAGCACACCTGCCTCACAGCAAGAAGGCCTGGGTTCAACTCCAAGCCTGGGCATTTCTGTGTGGAGTTTGCATGTTCTTCCTGTGCTTTGTGTGGGTTTCCTCTGGTTACTCTGGTTTCCTCCCACAGTCCAAAAACATGCACAGTAGGTTAATTGGTGAAATAATCTGTGGAGAGGGCTTCACTAGGTTGGATAACTTGTGCCCAATCCCTTTCTTCAAAGAATAAAATATGTTTCAATCAAACTTGTCTTACCATTATACTATGGCTGCCAAATAAATTAAAGATAATATATTTGCACTTTCTTATATACAGTACTAGTTAAACGTGAACATTATTAACTTCTGCACATTTACAAGCCAAAACTTGAACTCACATTCTGATATTACTACTACTACCACTACTACTACTACTAATAATAATAATAATACACCAACACTCAGACATCTGTAACACACTGACATCTAGTGGTAGACTAGGAGAAGTGCCGTTTTCAACGTATAATATAGTAGTATAAAGTATTCAAAGTATAATACAATACAATACTTGTGTGTTGACATGCAGGGATGAAAATGTTGAGGTTCTCTTTGGGAGTAACGAGGATGGACAGCACATTTGTTTTGGAGACAAAGTGAGAGAGACTAGATTGAGACATGTATAGAGGAGGGATCGTGAATATATTGGTAGTTGGATGCTGAGGTTGGAACTACCAGGCAGAAGGCCTAGAGGAAGACCAAAGAGAAGATTTATGGATGCGGTGAAGGAGGACATGAAGGTAATTGGTGTAAGAGAAGAAGATGCAGAGGATAGGGTGAGATGGAGGCAGATGATTCACTGTGGCGACCCCTGAAGGGAACAGCCGAAAGGAAAAGAAGACTGGTGTGTTGACATGCTTCTGGCATCACTGGCCCTTGCATGTATCCGCTCTCTCTCTCTTAGCGAGGGCAGAATCCCTCCTGGACAGCGCATTGGCCATCACAGGGCAGAAACACACTGGCAACTATGCAGCCACTCTTGACAAAAGTCAGCAAATTGGTTCTTTTACATGAACCTTTCACCAGAGACAGTGAGAGACATGGCCAGCCTTGCACTGGGGGGACGACACACACACACACACACACCAGTGAGAATCTTGTGGAGATTGGGGGTCGAACCCCCAACCTTAGGATCAGTGATCCAGCACCTTTACCACTAGGCCACCACTCCCCAGTACAATACAATGCAATGCAATACAATACCCAAATGAAATTTAGAAAAGGTTACATGATTGTATTCATAATGATTTTTTTAAAGATTCACAAATAGATTGAAGTCGGAGCGAAAGGTTCAGCTGAAATTATTCAACAAATACAGTGGGGTAGTGATTAGCACACCTACCTCACAGCAAGAAGGTCTCAGGTTTGATTCCCGGGCTTAGGTGTTTGTGTGGCATGTCATGTTCTCACCGTGCTTCCATGGGTTTCCTCCGGGTAGTTGAGTTTTTTCCCCACAATCCAGAGACATGTCATTAAGTTGTATGGAAAGCCTGACTGCTGTATTCAACTTGAGCCTTTTTCATTAACCGCACGGTAAGCATGTGTCAAAGTGCTGCCACCTTGAGGTAGAAAAAAGAAGTTACATTTTCTTCTACCCTGTTACATTGACAAACAGCTTCACTTCTCTGCACGTAGACAAAGTGGCTCTTTAATAATTCCTCCCGCCAGCTGTTTTAGGAAGTGCTGCTCAAATCAGATGGAGAAATTGGTGCTGTGGAGTCCATGCTTTGTTAGCTCAGAGCTGGTTGCTCTGCAATTAGCCAGGTAGTTTTAATGTTATGGTCGATCTGTATGCCATTCATACTTTCATTTCCTGATCCGCTTAATCTCAACTAGGGTCACAGAGAGGCTGGTGACATCTCAGCTAACTCTGGGACAGAGAGGGGTACACCCTCGATAGCTTGCCAGGCCATGTCTGCCTTCTTCCTGTTTCTCTCTTTTAGTTATGTTGCCAAAAAACATCTCTCTGTGTTTTTGTTGAGGTACACGTGCTGCTTCTGAGATGTCGGTAATCCTGATCCTTCTGCTTTCTGAGTCTTGCGGTCTGTCCTGGTGTACTGAAGCTGATTGGAGTTCTCATCTTGGAAGACCCTACCTCATACTGATGAAGTTCTATACAGATTTAGATGTGCACTCAGACTGTGTACATGACGTTTCACTGCTGGTGAAATAAACTCTTTTCCTACAATTATTCAGGACTTACAGTTGTCCTATAACCAACCGGACTACATGTTGGACTGTAATGAAGTTTCTCTTATATGGTTTGTATCATTATGGTTTCACCCAAATGAGGATGGGTTTCCTTTTTAGGCCCTGGTTCCTCTCAAGGTTTCTTCCTGACATCAACTGACGGAGCTTTTCCTTGCCACAGTCACCACGGGCGACGCTCATTAGGGATGTGTAGGGATTGTAGAAACTGTTTAAACTCTTCTTGTATTTTTTAAACTCCTAGTTTTACTGTGTAAAGCTGCTTTGTGACAATGTCAATCCTAAAAAGTGCAATAGAAATAAAACTGAATTGACTTGAAACATAAAATTCATGGAACCCTTGGTCATTGAGAGAGCTGGACTCAAGGCCGAATGGCACTGCACTACTGAACTGGGAGGCAGATTGCAATGTGGGTTGTGTAGCAAAGTAAAAATTTAGCCACACATTCATATGAGAAGTTGATTTAAAAAAATTACATAAACTTTGGGGGCATGGTGGCGTAGTGGTAAGCACATCCGCCTCACAGCGAGAAGATCTTGGGTTTAAGTGCCGGCTCGATGAGTGTTTCTGCGTGGAGTTTGCATGTCCTTGTAGTGCTTGTGTGGGTTTCCTCTGGGTACTCTGGTTTTCTCCAACAGTACAAAAAACATGCACAGTGGAAAAACTGGATGTTCCATATTGTCACTAGGTGTGAGTGTGAATGATTATGTATGTGTTGCCCAGTAATGGACTGAAAAGCTGTCCAGGGTGTACCCCTTATTTGTCCGGAGATGGCTGAGATAGACTCCAGCCATCCCACAACCCTAGTAGGATTATGCAGCTTGGAAAATGAATTAAGGAATAAACTACATTTATGAACTCAAACTAATTTTACTCCAAAACAATTCCTGCCAAAGATCACATGACACTGATGCTATGAAAATGTTAGCTATATGCTAAGTTAGATATAGTGCGGGGTTGTTGTTTTTTTTTGGTTAGCACATCCACCTCATAGGGCAGTGGTGGCCTAGTGGTACAGGGCGCTGGATCACTGATCCTAGGGTTGGGGGTTTGAGTCCCACTCTTCACAAGGTTGTCACTGTCCCCCCAGTGCAGTTAACTGGGTTAACAAAGGCCAGCCATGTCTCTCACTGTCTATGGTGAGAGGTTGATGTAAAAGGACCATTGCTGACTTTCGACAAGAGTAGTTGCAAAGTGGTAAGCATGTTTCTGCCCTGCGATGGCCTGGCGAGCTGTCCAGGGTATACTCTGCCCTCGCCTGGAGTCGGCTGGAATGGGCGCCAGCCTCTCCGCGACCCTAATTAAAATTAAGTGGTTACAGAAAATGAACTGAACATCCACCTCACAGTAAGAAGGTCCTGGGTTCAAGTCCCAGGCTCGGTGAGGGTGTTTCTCTGTAGACTTTGCATGTTCTCCATGTGCTGTGCTTGCGTGAGTTCCCTCAGGGTACTTCGGTTTCCTCTCACAGTCCAAAGACAGGCACATTAGGCTAACTACTAAACGCCTCAGGTGTGAATATGAGTGTGACTGTAAATTTTTGTGATTGTATTGACCCTGGGATTAACTTTCAGGATGTACTCTGCCTGCACTCAGGGTTGGCTGAGACAGGCTCCTTCCATCCTCTGACCCTAGTAGGATTGAACAGTTTGTTATACTGGAGTAAAAGGCTCTTCAGTCCCTTCTTTATTTCATGAATTAAAAAAAAAAAGTTACATTTCAAAATTCTCCCCACCTACTGCTGGGTCTTGGCCTACATCTGTGACTCGGGTGTTTATCCTACCTTGCCCCAGATGTGTGGCTTTATGTTAATTCCATTTTCGCTCCCAGCTGAAGCCAAAGACGCTTTAGCATTCCTTTTTAATACATCAGGGAGAAAATCGTCCCTCGGATCATGTTTATCGTATCTTCTTGATTGAATCTGTTTGATTTCTTCCAATAGACTTTGGTATTATAGCTTCATTCCATATCGGATTGAGAAATCTTTTTATTCCCAGACATTTTTATATGATTTGTCTCGACACAGGGAGATTAGATAGTTGTGGGATTAAGGCTGTTGTTTCTTGAGAAGAAATTCAAGATGGAATTGTTCATGATTGTAATTTGATGTTCAGTGCTCTGTAATTTGTGAAACTGTAGTTGTTCCCAAAATCCCTGAGAATCATAATGATACGTGGGTGGGTGTTTCAGGACAAAACAGGACAGCAAAGGAATGTGATTTATATTGTGAAGCTATTTATTAGTAATTTAAATATTTAATAATGGAAAGGAGTTTACATGTTCTCCTTGTACTTGCATGGGGTTTCTCTAGGCACCCCGGTTTCCTCCCTTACTCCAAAATATGCACAGTAGGCTAACTGGTTGTTCCAAATTTACCTTAGGTGTAAGTGTGAATGGTCTTGCGTGTGTGTGTGTGTGTGTGTGTGTGTGTGTGTGTGTGTGTGTGTGCATGTGGCACTGCGATGGCTGGCAAACTGACCAGGATTTACCCTGCCCTCGCAAAGAGTCAGCTGAGATGGGCACCAGCCTCCCCACAATCCTAAGTGAGATTAAGCACATGTATATATATATATATATATATATATATATATATATATATATATATATATATATATATATATATATATATATATATGTGTATATATATATACAGGGATTCCTTACTTTCTGCGGTTAATTGGGACCAAGATCCCCACGTGACCACTGAATTTCACGAAGTAGGATCAGCCCTATATGTGTATGTAATATCAATAAATACATATTCAATTCTATTTGATCATAACAATTAAACATTCAAAAATAATGCATAAGATGCAAATAAAATATAAATACACACATATACAGATGTGTGCGCACACACAGATGAGCACCTCACAAAAGTGCAACTAGTTTTGATGGGAGGTTTCGGGTTGTTTTTTTGTTTTGTGTTTGTTTAGATGTTCTGGGTTTTTTTTTTGTTTGTTTTTTTTTTTTTGCATAATTGGCCTTGTTTTTGCAGAAATTTCCTTAACTTTCTCCCTTATTCTTCCTTAATTTCCTTATTTTTAATGTAATGAATATTTTTTAA
>CM045731.1:23405000-23410000 GCA_024760905.1 Plotosus lineatus
AGAATTCAGCGCTGCCCTCTAAGGTAAGGGGTCACATGTCTGGGCCGGTGATATCACCACTGTTCTACATTACTGTAAACCAGATTCAAAGGTAAATGCCGATGCCTGATTACACCCTTGCACACAATTAGACAATAGATCGCCGTACTTATGCTTGTCGGCACTTATAGTCTTTAAAAAGAATCTACACAGGAAGTAAGGAACAAACAAATTATGGATGTGGTTGAATTTAGAGTAACACAGTTTGCAATCCATGATTTTGTGGCCATGGAAATACCCTGAACACACTATGGGTCAGATCATCCCCCCACGGTCACCTGAGAGCTAAAGCTGATCTGCTTCTAAGTTTTTTGAATAATAATAATAATTATTATATATATATATATATATATATATATATATATATATATATATATATATATATATATATATATATATATATATATATATAGAGAGAGAGAGAGAGAGAGAGAGAGAGAGAGAGAATATTCTGAGTAGATCCTTCTGTATGAGAGTGCTCAATACTTTTTCATAGAGCAAATATAAGTAAAAATAAACAAAACAGAACAAAGACTGCCTATTGAAACTGCATTTTCACTACAGATCTGTTTTGAGGGGCGGCGAAACCAACCTCTCTCTTCAGGTGATTACTTCTTCTGTATATACATATATGTGGGGCCGATGGTGTAGTGGTTAGGGTGTTGTGCTCATGATCAGGAGGTTGTGAGTTTGAATCCCACTGAGACCCTCACTGTACTAAGACCCCTGGACAAGGTCTCAACCACAAGTGTGCCTCTGTTCACCCAGCAGTATAAATGGGTACCAGTAAAAATATACTGGGAAGGTAACCTGCGATGGAGTAGCGTCACATCCAGGAGGAGTTGAACTCCTGGTCGCTTCACACCACAGAAACCGGGGATAAGCACCGGCCTGATGAACCACTAGGCTCAGATGAAAAAATCCTCATGTATATATATATATATATATATATATATATATATATATATATGATTTTCTGAGTAGATCCTTCCATAGGAGAGTGCTCAATACTTTTTGGTAGAGCAAATAACAAAAATAAAAGGACAGGACAAAGACTTTCTATTGAAACTCCATTTATCACTACAGATCTGTTTCGAGGGGTGGTGAAACCATCCTCTCTCTTCGGGTGATTATAGAAGAAAGGAGGAGTCTATGAGTCTTCTATAATCACCTGAAGAGAGAGGATGGTTTCACCACCCCTTGAAACAGATCTGTAGTGATAAATGGAGTTTCAATAGAAAGTCTTTGTCCTGTCCTTTTATTTTTGTTATATATATATATATATATATATATATATATATATATATATATATATATATATATATATATATATATATATACACACACAGTGGGGCCAATAAGTATTGGGCAACGTAAAAATGTGCAAGTTCACCCATTTAAAAAGATAAGAGAGGTTTGTAATTTTCATCATAGGTACACATCAAGCTTGAGAGACAGAATGTAAAAAAAAATCCAGGAAATCACATTGTATGATTTTTAAACAATTTATTTGTGAAAATGGAAGGCCAATAAGTATTGGGCAGCTTGAAAACAAACATTATTTCGGCCCCCACTCATTAACAGTATGAATGAAACCTGTTTGAACTGATTAGATGCATAAGAGACACCTTCAAACCTGCACCCACCTTCAAACTGTCAGACTGCACCATATAATACTTATTGGCCCCACTGTATATATATATATATATATATATATATATATATATATATATATATATATATATATATATATATGGTATAACACCTATATGCAGATACATACACAAAAAGCTAGCTAGTTCCACAAATAATCCCCAGAGACGTATACTAAAATTTATATGACAGACAATAATAATAATGAACTCATTTTTGAAAAAAAAATTCTTTGTATTTACAGGGATCCCTCATTTTCAGTGGTTAATTGGGACCAAGATCCCCATGTGACCACCAAAATCCACAAAGTACGATCACCCACTAATCCCCCCCCTCCCCCCAACTGACGTATACATAGATGTATGTGTACATAATATCAATAAATACATGTTCAATGCTATAAATGCTTACAATAACTATTAAACATTCAAAAATAATGCATAAGATTTAAATAAAATATAAATACACATACGCACGCATGCAAATGCGCACCTCACAACAATGGAACTAGTTTTGATGGGAGGTTTTAGGTTGTTTTTTGTTCTGTTTGTTTAAGGGTTTTGGGGGTTTTTTTTGCTGTTGTTTGTTTTTTGGCATAATTGGCCTTATTTTTGTGGCATTTTCCTTAACTCCCCCCCCCCCCCCCCCATTCTTCCTTTAATTCTTTATTTTTTAATTCAATGAATATTTAAAAAAAAAATGCGATGCACTGAAGTTGCATGAATTGAAGCGCGAAGTAGTGAAGTATCCTGTATTTGTAAATACAATCAAAACTGAAGGGGCACTCAAAAATGTAAGGTCCTTCCACCTTGCAGTATGGATAATATAGCAAATAGACCCCAAGTGGGGACAGGTTTCTATTACCCATGTGCTCATTTCATGACATGTTCTATAATATGTATTGAAGTGACTGAATAAGGGAAAAATCTTTCCATTTGAAGGACTTACAAGGTGACTGAGGTTTGATCTTTCAAGGTCACGCAAGGTCAATTCAGAAGTCATTATATGGTTTCCTGTTAGTCTTCCGGAGTAGCAGCATGTCCATTGGTTCTTGTTTCAAAGTTCTTCAAAACTTTGTGACCTTGTTGTGAGCTTCACCCTTAACCTTGACAGTCCAAAGTCAAATCATTTCCAGAACTCAGGTAGGGTAGGGTCCCCACAAAGTTAGGTCAGAATCTGTGTATGGGTGTGGTCAGAATTTTATTCGCAGTGAACTCGAATGATTATAATACCTCCATCAAAACTCTGTTTTGTGGTGGAGATGAATATTTAATTGGTGATGGAATAGTTTACCATGAAGTAATGCTTATTTTACAATATTAATAGAAGGAGATTCCAGTGTCTTTGTAACACTTTTGGACAGATCAACGGAATTTCACTGCAAGTTAAAAAGAGACTGATCAGCAACTAAACACAAATCAGGTGAATACAGTAGAGCAACATACCAGTGGCAGGATGGGGTGGAACTTGGATTTGTAGTCAAGAAAAGCTTTCAAAAATGTTCTTAAATTTTACAATGGGTGTACAGTGTGTAAATACTATGCATGATATTTATAGTAAATAGCCTTTGATTTTATTTTTGTTAAATAATGGAGATAAATGCTTTATTGTCACTTGTTTTATAATGCATGCAACATTCAGGAACATAAAGTGGGTAAAGGTTTCTGGGAATTTAACTTATTAGACAATTATATCATTGTATCTGCTGCTAATGAATCAAAGGGTCATAGGTGGCTTCTATCAAACAATCATAGTATATTAACTAAAGAAAAAGATTAACTGTGACCTTAACCTTTGTCAACCTCCGCTCGCTGTAATGCTGCCTACTTGCATCCTCAAGATCTGAACATAAAGGAGATAGAGTTTGTTTTCAGATGCTATCTGTGCTTTGAGCATAGCTCAGGTCTCTGTTCTTGACCCGGGGTCACTCTGGATCAGAGGAAGTCAGCGGTTCTTGCTTGGGGAATGGCTCGGCAGCTTAGCTTGTTGTTCCAGGCTCTTTAACGGCAGAGAAGTCAAGGTCGTTTCAGAATTAGAGATATTCTGTGGCCTGGGTAACAGCTTGCTCCGATGGTCGGATGTGTCATAATCGGTTTCCCTCTCCTCTTCCCCTCCCGCTTTTTGCACCAAATGGCACCGAACACATTGTCTTTAGCTGAAAACACAGCCACTCCCAGCAGGTCGTCTCTATATTACTGCAGTAATTAGTAAATTAATGGAGATTGAGGCAGACATCTGTACCAAGAGGGGTCAACGATAGCAGATGCTCCGGCAGCAGTGTGCACAAAAAAAAATGCCTTAATAAACAATTACACAGAGATGGAGCTCTGCACAGTGCGTCGTGACTTTTGTGGAACTTTTTGACTGTCCAGCCTTTATTTATTGTCTTTGACTTACGTTGTCGTTATGTAAATTAATAAATATGCAGTGTGTACATATGACATCCATCCTCTTTAATATCAACATATGCTTCATCTCTCCCTCTCTCTCTCTCTCGCTCTCTCTCTCTCACACACACACACACCCTCTCTCTCATTTCCAAGTCAGGTCAGGTCCTTCATAAAGCTTGCGCTTGGAGATGTGATTAAGTCCCAGCATGTCCTTTTCTCATCCTCCCGTGTACATTTGATCAGGGCAGATGAATCTAACGGTGTGGAAAGAGATTCCTGTTCCCTCGCCCTCCTTAGGATTACCCCGACTGGTTCGTTCGGCCTCATCTCGCCGGATTAAGTTTATGAAAATATCCTTGTATTATTTCTGGATGCTTATTGTATTAATACAGTCATCTGTGTCCTGGACAGCCGTCCTCTCCTCTAGTATATCTCCTGCTTAAACCAGTCAAGGTAATCTTCCTGAGAGTGAATCTTGCTTTTTAGATGAGTTGCTGATGTCCTTGTTTATGGAGGATTCCTCATCTATGGCCTATTTTTTACTATATATATATATATATATATATATATATATATCTTCCTTTTGGCTTTTTCCCTTTTTACTCGGGAGTCGCCACAGCGAATCATCTGATTCGCACATTTGATTTGGCAGAGGGTTTTACGTCGGATGCCCTTCCTGACACAACCCTTTTAGCAAGGGACAGAAACACGCTGACGACTTTGCAGCTACTCTTTACGAAAGTCAGCAATGGATCTTTTACATGAACCTCTCACCATAGACAGTGACAGACATGGCCCGCCTTTGATAACCCAGTTAGCGGCACTGGGGGGGACAGTGACAACCTTGTGGAGAGTGGGACTCGAACCCCCAACCTTTGTATCAGCGATCCAGCACCCTATACCACTAGACCACCACTG
>CM045731.1:23412500-23440000 GCA_024760905.1 Plotosus lineatus
CCTACGGGCAATTTAGAACAGCCTGCTGTGCATGTCTTTGGATTGTGGGAGGAAACCGGAGCACCTGGAGGAAACCCAGGCAAGCACAGGGAGAACATGCAAGGTCCACACAGAAACGCCCAGGCCGGGAATCGAACCCAGACCTTCTTGCTGTGAGGCCGACATGCTAACCACTACACCACCGTGCCTCCTAACTATTATTTAATGGTACATAAACATAACAAATCCCTTCCATTGTACTCTGATGTGGTTGGAACTATTTGCCCAGGTTACTCCCCTTTATTGTAAGAAGGATATTTTAAAAAATGTAGAGTACAGGGGAGGGGGGTGATGTCACATTTGACTAGGAATTACTAATCTTCCCATGTTTCACTTATTTAAATGGTAAAGTGGTGTCAATGTCTCTTTTTGTACAAAAGTAATTGGCCCTTTATTGATATAAAACAAAGTAAACTGAAGAAATGTGCCTTCAATTGGGTTAGTGAAATGCCAATCATGTGACATCACGTGTTTTATCCTTGCACCCTATATATCTATAAATTCCAGCATCACGGCTGAATAGGTAAAGTCTGATGGGCTTTTACAATCTAGTATTCACCTATTGGCTCATTAAAGGCAGAAATTATCCCAGGTTCTGTATCATGAAGCAAGTAGGAGTTCAATGAGACGCTGGTACAAATCTTGACCTGAGCAAACAAAAGATCAAATTTGTCCTCTATACTGATCATCTTGTCCTAAATATCCACTAAAATATTGACAAGCCACAGAAAATTATTTGGGGTTAATTTCTTTTGTTCAAATCGAAATTTTCCCAGCCATCTTTGCAATGTTCTAGACGTCCACCGGAGTCTTTGTGATCACGCGTCCTTATATGGATTCCATTCCCCATAACCCAAATCATGAACGGTGTGCAAAATTCACCAGAGAAGCTCAACCTCCAGTTTAAAAAAGAACAACCTATGTCTCATCACGTATGCCGGTCCTCCTTCATATGACCCCATGAGGCTCCCACCTCGCTCTGAAAAGAACAACATGCCATTGTCTTATTTACGGTCCACATGTGTTGCACGGCATCTTCGTGGCACAAAGGCCAAGTGACAAGCGCTTCTAAGAAGGAGAGGAAAATATCTCCCGTCCCTCCCCTCAGTCGGGTTGAGTTATAGGTATCCCTCAATAGCGGCAATCAAGTTGAGCCCCCCTCACCAACACCAAGAGCAACACACACCTCCCCTTTAGCCCCAAACTGATGTCACTCAGGCGGCAACTGGTGCAAGGTGACTAAAAGGGTATTGTACATCTTCTGCAAGTGCCTTCCATTTCTCTCTATGTATTGTTGGAAAGCAGCTGTCGGCTACCTGGCCCTCACATGCCGTGTCTGTGCCGACGATCTTGGCAGCCAGAGCTTCAGGCTTCGGATATCAGAGTGAATCAGTTCTTAAAGATGACTCTCGGCCTCACATGGAGGGGTAGGGGGTTGCGGGTGAGGGTGAGGTTGGGGGGGGGGACAAAAGGCTTAAAGCTGCTGTCAGCAAAGCATGCATTGATGGAGAACAAAAGACATCCCATCGTCCTCCTCTCCGCTGCCAGACACTTTTATTACAATGCCATGCATTCAGATCCTGAGGTCATATCTCAACAAAGGCTTGAATGTCACCTTTACCTGCTAAAAGCACCCTCATCGCTCAAAGCAGAACTCTCCCAGCTTAGCAAGAACAAGGAAGGCGGAAACATGCTTATCTGCTTACAGGAGCCAAGCTTTCTTTCTTTCCTTCTTTCTTACTGTCTTTCTTTCTACACCCCCCCCCCTCCTTTTTCTTCAGTCCCTCTCTGAAAACAATAACCCTCTCAGATGCACCTTGGGAAATGCGTCATTATTTTTAGCCAAGCTCTGAGGAGTGGTGCTTCTTTGTTTCGAGGCCGGCATCCATATCCATTTCACGACAAATGAAATTCCTCCTTTGGCCCTTTTGGCAGGCATAGTCAGGCCTGGGCCGGTTAGCTCCGAGGCTCTGCTCTCAACCCCACTCCCTCGCACCTGTCCTTACCATCAGCCTCTTGTCTTGAGCCTGCGCCCTCACAGCTCAAGGGGATCACTTTGTGGATAAAGCGTGCCGTCTGATAGTGGCAGCACGGGAATTACGTGGCTTGGCGCGGGCTGTACATCACCATACTGAAAAAGAAGCCTCGGTCCCTCTGAGAGAACAGCGCAAATCTGCCTTGAAATGGCCTTGCTTGTGATGTCATGGACAGAGCTTTAGAGCTCAAGGCAAACACTCTGATGCTTTGCTGGAAGCTGAGAACTATGTAATGAATGGAAAGCAGAACTAATTACAACACGGCACTGACTAGCCTCAGTTTGAAAAAAATGGAGCTGGTGCTGAACTCATACTGATAGCTTACAGTAGGGTGCAAAAGTTCACTAGCAAACACTTTCCTTTCACTGCCTGTTGAAAAAAATAAAGCACAATCTCTCCTTTTATGCTTACAAGCTATTGCTATTCTAAACTATTTGCTTCCAAACTCGACCAAAAAGGTCCTGGGTTCAAATCCCATGCACTGCGAGGGGATTTGTCTGTGTGGAGGTTGCATGTTCTTTCTGTGCTTACATGTGTTTCCTCCAGGTACTCCGGTTTCTTCCCAGAGTTCAAAGATATGCACATGTCACATCTAATTAAATGTGAGTATTAACGCTTGTGTGTGCTGGCTCTATGATCCACTGGTGAGCGGTTCAGGGTGTGATCAACGTCAGCCTCCCTGCGACCATAATAAGATTAGACAGTCCAGCAAATAAATGAATTATGGGGACAACTTAGTTCCTCTTCTTCTGCTTCTTCTTTTCCTTTCGGCTTTTCCCTTTTTCAGGGGCCGCCACAATGATGTTAACAAAAAAGTGTAATCTACGCCACCATGAACCCATAATGTAAAGGACAGACACATATTACTGTTCGTGCTATAAGTGTTAAACTTGAAAATTACAAAAAGAAAAGTATGACACCCCGTCTGTGCGATTTCTGCGAAGTAGGATCGACTCCCCCCTCTGACCGATGTATATGTACATGTATATGTGTATATAATATCAATAAATACACATTCAATGCTATAAATTAAACATGCAAAAATAATGTATAAGATGTAAATAAAATAAATACACACAGACAGATGCACGCGCGCACACATATGCGCACCTTACATGTAAGTAGTAAGTAAGTAGTAAAATGTAAGTAGTTCTGTTGAGGGGTTTGGGTTGGGTTTTTTTTTTTTTTACATAATTGGCCTTGTTTTGCAGCATTTTTCCATAACTTTTTCTATATTTTTTCTCTACATCCATCTTAGCCAATCCTGGGAGAGGGCAGAGTACACCCTGGACAGCCTGCCATGCCATCACAGGGCAGAAACACACTGACAGCAATGCAGCTACTTTTGAAAGTCGGCAATGCTTCTTTTACATGAATCTCTCACCATAGACAGTGAGAGACACGGCCGGCCTTTGACAACCCAGTTAGCTGCACTGGGAGGGGGCAGTAACAACCTGTTGAGAGTGGGATTCGAACCCCCAACCCTAGGATCAGTGATCCAGTACCACTACCACCACTGCTACTACTCGGCGAAACAGACAGTGCTAGCTCCTTAGCGCTAGCTCAGTTCAGAGCATGCATTGTTCACCTGATCTGCCTCTGTCATGGTTAAAATATATAAAAATAAACTATAGACGTCTTAGTTTGCCTCTCTTTATGTTTATAGTATTTAAACTATTAAAAAGAGTTCAAGGCACACCGTTACACAGCACTGCGCTTGCTCACTCAGTGCTCACCTACGGCCACCATGATTTAAACAATGTAAGAAATCAACCATAAAAATGTAAATAAAACTTCAACTTGCCTTTAGTGAATAATTATTAATTATACCCTTTACTTCGTTAGATAATAATTTAGTTAATGGATTAAGTTCCTGCAGATTAATAGTTACTACAGAAACAATAACAGGTCTGAAAACAAAACTATGTGTAAATTCAAAAGTAAAACTTAATTTTCTGGGTCTTATGATCCACAGGAAATCTGGATGGGGCAACTTCCTGTTGAACATGTGACCTGCAGAAGATTCCAGATTTTTCATAGCACTCAAAATGTTGATGTGAATGTTTACACAATGTTACATTATGCATAAGGCTCCATGAACGTTTACTGATGTAGTTTATTGTTATTGATTGTTTTTATTATTTCTCGAAGAGACTCTATGGACATTTTGATTGATTAACAAAAAACAAACAGTAATTTCAAGGTTGATATTAGTTATTGACAATGTCTAAAAATCTCTGCCCAGCGATCTCCTGGAAAACTGTCCATGCTATACTCTGCCCTGGTTCTGAGATGGGCCCAGCCTGCCCATGACCCTAATTAAGGTTAAACAATTCAGAAATGGGGCAGTGGTGGTCTAGTGGTATAAGGTGCCGGATCGCTGATCCAAAGGTTGGGGGTTCGAGTCCCACTCTCCACAAGGTTGTCACTGCCCCCCCCCCGGTGCAGCTAACTGGGTTATCAAAGGTCGGCCATGTCTCTCACTGTCTATGGTGTGAGGCATGTAAAAGAATCATTGCTGACTTTCGACAAGAGTAGCTGCAAAGCCGTCAGCGTGTTTCCGCCCTGTGATGGCCTGGTGAGCTGTCCAGGTTGTACTCTACCCTCGCCCTAAGTTGGCTGGGATGGGCGCCAGCCTTCCCGCGACCCTAATTCGGATGAAGCAGTTACAGAAAATGAATGGGTGAATTTTACAAAACGATGTTCCTTTACGATAGGAATAATTTATTTTAAATAGATTTTCAGGCCTATATACATACATATACATATATATATATATATATATATATATATATATATATATATATATATATATATATATATATATATACATACATACAGTGATTCCTCACTTGCCATGGTTAATGGGGACTGAGACCCCATGACCGCCGATTTCCACAAAGTAGGATCGACACCCCGATTGATGTATACGTACATGTTTATGTGTATATAATATCAATAAATACATAGGCAATGCTATAAATTCTTATAATAACAATTAAACATTCAAAAATAATGCATAAGATGTAAATAAAATATAAATACAAACATATACAGACGCATGCGCACACACACACACAGTTGCGCACCTCACATAAAAATGTAAGTAGTTTTGGGTTATTTTTGTTTTGTGTTTGTTTGTTTGGGGTTTTTGCATAATTAGCCTTGTTTTGTGGCATTTTCCTTAACTGTCCACCTATTTTTCCTTAATTTCCTTTAAATGCCATTTAGGTTGAAATGTGAAACCCATTGAAACTAATTTATATGAGAATGGATGAAAAAGCAACAGATTACAAATTAGCAATATCGCTAGTACCTGAGACAGCACAGTGGTGTAGTGGTTATGTAGATCCTGGGTTTGAGTCCCAGGCTCTGCCTTTCTGTGTGGCGCTTGCATATTCTCCCCATTTGTGTACAGGTTTCTTCTCGGTACTCTGGTTTCCTCAGACAGTCCAAAAACATCTATATTAAGCTAATTGACAGTTCCGAATTGCCCCAGCTGTTTATATAAGTGTGAATGGTTGTGTATGTGTTAGCCCAGCAATGGTCTGGTGTGCTATTCAGGGTGTACCATGCCTTTTTCCCAGTGTTGGCTGAGATAAGCTGTAGCTTCCCAGCCACCCTACTTGCATTAAGTGGTTCAGCAAATGAGTGAGTGATTGAGTGAAGTGCTCATTCAACCTTGTTTTATACTGTTTTGGATACAGTAGTCTTAATTTTGCCCTGCGTTACAGTGTTTTCAATTTATTATGACATTTAATTTTATAGTATTCAATGCTTCCTCTTAATTTCTTTTATTAATCATTTGTCCATGAAGAAGCAATGCATCTTCTCATGAGTTCATACACTAGCATTTCAATAAGTTCTTGTCGCGCAAACTGCAAACTAGCGAAACAAATAAACCTCCCTGTGACACCATTGGAGTGAAACCGGAGCAAGCTGACCCCCATCAGACCCAATCTACTGGGACGGCAGCACTGGAAGCATTGCTCTTCCTCCCTTCCTGTCTTTCTTTCTCTCTCTAATTCTGCCCCTCCACCTTCTGAGTGCCCTCCAACAAGGCCAGCTTTGTGAGGCTCTCTCTGCTTTGCGTGCTTTGCCATTCGGCTGGGTTTCTTTTTTTTTTTTTTTCCTTCTTCTTCTCTGCTCCTCAGAAATGGAGGGCCCAGATCTCTCACATCTGAGAGGGTCTTAATTTGGATGGCGGTCCTGCTGGGGCCGCACTCCTTTTGTTCTTCGGTTCCCAGGACGTCCCCTCGAGTCCCAGAGATTCCCGGCACGTCGCCTCGTCCAGATTTTTCGGCAGAAATGAAAGAGACTGACGGCAGACTGATCTGTCCAACTGGAATCTTTGTCAAACACATGGGGGCGGGGGTGTGTGTGCTGGTGGTGGAATATGGGTAGCAGAATGGTGGAACATGTTCTTACAGATTTCTGAAGTTGAGAAGCACATACACACTGAGTTCTGACTTTTACACCAATATCACCATGTGGCAGAATATATGAGCTGGAACTTAAAAGAACTCGAAGCCAATTAGCTGTAACTTCATATGTGAGGACAGCGTCACGCTTAAGGTGCTAGATTTAAAAAAAAAACAAAAACTATTATATGGGCTTCGGGTGTCATTTCATTCACAAGACGAGCCAAAACTGCAAATTACACACCATGACCGAGTCTTATGCTGGTCATGACTTGGATCTTGAAACAGAAACAACAACAACCAAGGAGTCACAGGAGTCCAATACCACGGTATAAAATCACTCCAGCTGCTCAGAGCTGTATAGAAGTATACAAACTGGTATATATTTATTATTAAAAGGCATTGATGGCTTGGTGGTTATAGCTCTGGGTTACTGAACAGAAGGTTGGCACTTTCAGCCTGAGTACCACCAAATTGCCACTGTTGGGCCCTTGAGCAAGGCCCTTAAGTCAGCATAGCGACAGACATCTGCCAAATTCTGGAAATGTAAAAATGAGTAGAAATACCACTTAAACTAATCTCTGCTTTTGATGAAGTGGATCCAAACACAGGGCGAGCCAGTAAAGCTAGTCACGTTTCAAAATACGTGAAACTACTCACTTCCTGTGTGAGTCTGGCTTTAGTGGTCCCTTTGTCAAATTTCTATTGAATCAAAGGTCCTGAGATAGACAGGTCAAATAAGTCCCAAAAAAAGCATTAAGCTTAAACACATTTGTTTGTTTGTTTTTTTTTTCATTTGCCGAACTGCTTGATCCTATTATGGTCACCAGGAGGCTGGTGAATATCTCAACCAACATCGAGTGAAGGCAAAGTACATCCTGAACAGCTCACTAGACCATCACAGAGCGACACACATGACGATTTCGAACTGAGATCAGTTCATCATCATCATTTTCTGTAAGCGCTTAATTCTAATTAGGGTCACGGGGAGGCTGGCGCCCATCTCGGCCGACTACGGGCAAGGGCAGAGTACACACTGGATAGCTCGCCAGGCCATCGCAGGGCGGAAACATGCTGATGGCTTTGCAGCTACTCTTGTTGAAAGTCAGCAATGGTTCTTTTACATGAACCTCTCACCATGGACAGTGAGAGACATGACTGGCCTTTGATAACCCAGTTGGCTGCACTGGGGGGACAGTGACAACCTGTGGTGAGTGGGGCATGAACCCTCAACCTTAGGATCAATGATCCAGCACCCTATACCACGAGGCCACCACTGCCCCATGAACTAAGATCAATTAACCTAATGTCCATGTCTCTGCACTATGGGAGAAAACCAAAGGAAATTCCCGCAAACGCGGGAAAACATGAAAAGTCCACAAAGAAATGCCCAAGCGCAGGAATCAAACCCTGGACGTACTTGTTTTGAGGCGAATATGCTAACCACAGCACGGTAGTTCAATTCCCAGGCTCAGGGCATTTATGTGTCGATTTGCATGTTCACCCAGTGCTCATGTTTCCTTGGGGTACTCAGGTCTTCTTCCACAGTTTGAAGACAGGTACATTAACCTGATTGCTTGTTTCAAGTTGCCCGTAGGTTTAATTGTGAGTGGCAATGGTTATATGTACAGTATGTTGGTCTTGAAATGGCCTGGTGAGCTGTTCAGGGTGTACCCCATCCTTGCTCACAGTTGGCTGTGATGGGCACCAACCTCTCCACAACCATAATTAGGATTAAGATGCCTAGAAGATGAATGAATGGATGAAAGACCTTCTCTTCGTTAGTGTATTCCCGCCTCCTGTGTCCCCAGGAAAGGCTTTGGATCCAATATGACCCTGACTAGGATAAAGAACTCATTGAAGATGAATGAATAAAGTATACACTTGTATTGAAAAAAAGAAGAAAGTTTCTGGGAAAACTGTAAAAGTGTCAATGATGAACACTATTTCCGAGAATATTGAGATACATCCAATCCACATGCCTTTGGACTTCCATGCGATTCATACTCGTCTTTGTGACGGGTTTTAGAGTGTCATTACAGATTGCATTCTTTGAACTGTGTCTTGACAGATGATACAAACAACCTTTTCCTTGCATTAAACAAAAAAATAATCGTTTGT
The DNA here is from genome assembly GCA_024760905.1 of Plotosus lineatus. Classification (NCBI taxonomy): domain Eukaryota; kingdom Metazoa; phylum Chordata; class Actinopteri; order Siluriformes; family Plotosidae; genus Plotosus; species Plotosus lineatus. The sequence goes on from CM045731.1 coordinate 23,421,118, forward strand.
CCATATAATTAAAGTTAAATACCCTGCATTCTGAATCAAATTTTCTCTTCTATAACCTTTTCACCATTACTCCGTTCTATTTGACAGGGGAGAGTCGAGGATTTTTGCTTTTTTTTGGGGAAGGGTGTTCAGATGGGGGGACAGACAGCAGAACGGTGGAGTAGAATGTTATGTTCTGGATGTGTATTAGTCTTAATTGTGTGGCCAGACTAAAAAAAATAATCATAATGCGTCTCTGGTCATTTTCAGGGCGGGGGCAGGCCAAATGTGGAAGCAGGCTGTATCCGGCCTGCGGGCCGTAATTTGGGGACAACCATTCTACATCATATTTTCTTATAAGTCTTAAAAGTTAACTTATTAACTTATTATAATACAGTGGTTCCTCACTTTACAAAATTAATCCGTTCCAGTGCCTTTTTCGTAACCTGCATTTTTCGTAAATTGAACCGCACTTTACATGTAAAACGCGTGATTCGTTCCAAGGATCCTATTACTACCCCATAAACCCTTTAAAAATTATAAAAGCATACCTTTTAAGACCTCCTTCTGCTTCAATATCGTACTGATGGTAGACAGGTTTGGCCATATTCCTTTGCGATATCACTCGATATCACTCAATATCAGAAATCACACACACGCGCGTGTGTGTGTGTGTGTGTGTGTCTGTGTGTGTGTGTGTGTGTGTGTGTGCGCGCGCGTGTTGACCATATCTTCTTAGCAGAGTTATAATCTTACAAATGTTTATGGAAGGTTAAAAGCCTGAGTCAAGAAATAAAGCATGAAACAACAGTAACTCTGTCCTTTACATGAAAAGCATCATAGTTGATGCAGCTCCATATTAACCAATGGGAGGGAGCTGCATCATCCCTCCTAGCCAATGTGAGGCCAGCGGGGCGGGATGTTGGGAGATAGCCAATAAGAGGGAGCTGCATCATCCCTCCTTGGCAATGTGAGGCTAGCAGGGCGGGATATTGGGAGATAGCCAATAAGAGGGAGCTGCATCGTCCCTCCTAGCCAGTGGGAGGCCAACTGGGCAGGATGTTTGAACGTCATTGATGGGAGAGCAGCTCATGCATTGTTTGAATGTTTGAATGACGCATTTTAATGTTTGAATGGCGCGTTTGAATGTTTGAATGGCGCGTTTGAATTTTTAAGATGGCGCTTTCGTAGCGTGAACTTGTTTCATATCTAGAGACAAAAGTTTTAGGAAAATGCATTTCGTAACCTGCATTTTTTGTTTGGTGAGACTTTCGTAAAGTGAGGTACCACTGTATATCAGGCTCCATGAAAAGCCACCCGTGCATATGCAACAATGAATTTAAAAATATAAAATTAAAAATGATAGAATATAATATTTTCCTGTCATTTGTTTACTTTGGTTCCTTTTCTTTTTATTTGATATCCTATATTAATCCAGTAAGTGAAACTATTTCCTCTGCATTTAACCCACCCAGAGTGAGAACACACACACACACACACTTGGGGCAGTGGACTGCAACACATGTTGGTGGTGCTCAGAGAGCAGTTTGGGGTTAGGTGCCTTGCTCAAGGGCACTTCAGCCATTTATATTTAGATAGGGAAGGTGCTGCTCATGCCCTCCTCCACCAAACAAGGTGTTGGTTTGAGAATCAAGCCAGCAACCTTTCGGTCCAAAAGCTGCATCTCTAACTATAAGGCTACGGCTGACCCCATCTACTTACCTACTTTAGATGACTAGCATGTCCGTAAAAACAGCAAGAAAGTCATGGGTTCAAGTCTTGTAGTTGATGTAGATGCTTCTGTATGAAATTTGAATGTTATTTATGTGCTTATGTGGGTTTATTCCTACAGTCTAAACAGTTAGTCCAGTAGGCTCACTGGCTGTTCCTCAATGGTCCTAGGTGTGAGTGTGGATGGTTGTGTATTGGCTCTGCAAAATTTTGAGGGTGTTCCCCATCTTTGCCCAAAGTGTGAGATACATTTACAGTATTTAGCAGACACTGTTATGGACAGGCTAACAGACGAGGTTAGACAAGAATCTCCATGGACTATGATGTTTGCAGATGACATCGTGATCTGTAGTGAGAGCAGAGAACAAGTGGAGGAAAATCTAGAGAGGTGGAGGTATGCCCTGGAAAGGAGGGGATTGAAGGTTAGTCTCAGTAAGACGGAATACATGTGTGTGACCAACAAGGACCCAAAAGGAACTTTGAGGTTACAGGGGGCAGAGATAAAGAAGGTGGAGGATTTTAAGTACTTAGACTCAACAATCCAGAGCAATGGAGAGTGTGGAAAAGAGGTGAAGAAGCGCATGCAGGCAGGTTGGAATGGATGGAGAAAAGTGTCCGGTGTGATGTGTGATAGGAGAGTGTCAGCAAGAATGAAAGGAAAAGTGTACAAGACGGTGATGAGGCCAGTGATGTTGTATGGTTTAGAAACAGTGGCGCTGGGGAAAAGACAGGAGGCAGAGCTGGAGGTAGCAGAGATGAAAATGTTGAGGTTCTCTTTGGGAGTAACGAGGATGGATAGGATCAGGAATGAGTACATCAGAGGGACAGCACATGTTAGACGTTTTGGAGACAAAGTCAAAGAGGCTAGATTGAGATGGTTTGGACATGTACAGAGGAGGGATAGTGAGTATATTGGTTGTAGGATGCTGAGATTGGAACTACCAGGCAGAAGGCCCAGAGGAAGACCAAAGAGAAGATTTATGGATGTGGTGAAGGCGGACATGAAGGTCGTTGGAGTAAGAGTAGAAGATGCAGAGGATAGGGAGAGATGGAGGCAGATCATTTGCTGTGGCGACCCATCAAGGGAACAGCCGAAAGGAAAAGAAGAAGAAGAAGAAGCAAACACTGTTATCCAGAGCGACTTACAGAAGTGCTTTCAAGTCCCTATCAGTGAAAATATTCGTATACTGGCTTGTTAGGACACAGAGAAAGTATGCCGGTATACTGTCAGTCAAACTCAGCGGGTAGGTGTTGTGTGTTTTATATATATATATGTATGTATGTATTCTTGACCACCCCTCAAAACAGATCTGTAGTGAAAATGAGGTTTCAATAGAAAGTCTTTGTCCTGTCCTTTTATTTTTACTTATATTTGCTCTACGGAAAAGTATTGAGCACTCTCTTAGGGAAGGATCTACTCTGAAAATTATATATATACATATACACACATGTATATATATATATTATTGTTACACAAGTGCGTAAAGTAGATTTTAGTTAAAATTTCATTTAAAACACTTAATCCTATCTTTATATCTCGGATATATATATATATATATATATATCTGCACGGTGGCGTAGTGGTTAGCACGTCTGCCTCACAGCAAGAAGGCCTGGGTTCGATTCCCGGCCTGGGCGTTTCTGTGTGGAGTTTGCATGTTCTCCCCGTGCTTGTGCGGGTATCCTCCAGGTGCTCCGGTTTCCTCCCGCAATCCAAAGACGTGCACTGTAGGTTAATTGGCCGTTCTAAATTGACCGTAGATTCTCTCCTGCAGCGGCACTGGAACCCAGTCGTATCGGCATTTGCCCTTCCATTGGATCCTTCCGGTGGCGCCGAGACAGGGGGGGGACTTGCTGCTTGGGTAACAGCCTGTCCCTCATTACTCCCTACCCAGGCTCTGCGCACTGGGGGGTATCACCAGCTGGGGTACCAGCCAGAGCGCAGCCATAGTCCTTCGGGACTGACGGAGGCCTACCATATATATATATATATATATATATATATATATATATATATATATATATATATATCCCCCAGTGCAGCTAACTGGGTTATCAAAGGCGGACCATGTCTCTCACTGATGACTGTACTGGTGAGAGGCATGTAAAAGAACCATTGCTGACTTTCAGAAAGAGTAGGCTGCAAAGCCATAAGTGTGTTTCCGGCAACAAGTAGCAAGCGTTCCTGCATCCTGGTTAATCTTCTCTGGAAGAGACCAATTGCTACCCTACCCTACGGGGATAAGATATGAATGAATGAAAGATAGGATTAAGTGTCTTAAATGAAATTTTAAATAACATCTACTTCAAGGACCTGTGTAACAATACAGGGATCCCTCACTTATCTGTGGATAATGGGGACCGAGAACCCCTGCGGCGACCAATTTCTGTGAAGTAGGATGGGCCCCCTGACTGACGTATACGTACATGTATATGTGTATATAATATCAATAAAGACATATTCAACACTATAAATGCATATAAGAACAATTATATATTCAAAAATAATGCATAAGATGTAAATAAAATATAAATACACACTTACAGACGCAAGCTGTCCAGGGTGTACTCTGCCCTAACCCGGAGTCGACTGGGATGGGCGCCAGCCTCCCCACGACCCTAATTAGGATTAAGCGGTTACAGAAAATGAACTGAATGCACTGACATACAGATGCGTGTGCACACACTCAGACGTGCACCTCACATAAAAATCTAAGTAGTTTTGTTGGAGGTTTTGGGTTGTTTTGTTTGTTTGTTTGTTTGTTTGTTTGTTTGTTTTTGCATAATTTGCCTTGTTTTGCAGCATTTTTCTTAACCTTTTCCCTACTTTTCCTTAATTTCCTTATGTTTTTATTTTTCTATCAATATTTTTGAAAAACCTTCGATGCACTGAAGCCCCAGAAAAATTTCTAATAGGTTTAAAAACTTTTAAGAATCATTATACCTCAAAACTATCTTCAAAATATTTCTGTCTGAACTTACATACATACAATGATATATGGTGTCCATAACACTAATAACAGTTCCTAAAAGATCTTTAAAAAAAAAAAAGATTGATATCAAGGATGTCATGATTAGCAAATTAGCGTAGCTTGAGAACTGAAGCATCTGCATGATAGCCAGCATGACTGTGACCGAGTTTAAGATATGACCTAACATCCAAAGCGAGGATGGGATGACAATGGCTATTACACAATCTTTCCACAAATAGTCCTACAAGAATGGAGGTCTGTAAACTTGCAAGTTGTTAAAGGCATCTGGTGTTAAATAGAGGAACGGATGAAAGGAAGCTCGGCACTCGTTCATGACTTGATAAGAGAATAACCTCAGGCTAGTTATCTAATATCTGCTAAATCTTACTGTATCTCCAGATTATGTTGAATTTTTTCCAATATGAATAAAGACAGATAGATATATAGATAGATGTATGGATCAGTCGAGCTGAAACAGGCTTATTTCATGAATCGTGAAGATCACTAACGAAGCAGAACAAAGTTCCCCTCTGTGAAAGACATGATCTGCATTCTTGCCACTAGGTGTCCCCAATCTCTCGTTTGTTGGGTGACTGGTGACAGGCTGTTAAGATGTCTGTTCCATGTCTTCAGAAGCTTGTTAAAGGCCAGGCGTGTGATTCTGAGAGCTACGAGGTGTCACACACTATATTTAAACCTGCAGGAGCTCTCATCTACAGCCGGAAAGGAGGAGAGAAGCCTTGCGCCTCTAATGACACAAACCCTTTTAGGTTAAGTTAGCAGCGGTGGCTACGATCAAAGATTTATGAGAGTGTAGCTGGAGAAACAAGGTGTCAGAGATAGAGGGAGGAAAGGAAGGAGATGTGGAAAGAGAGGGTGAAAGGAAAGAATATGTGGAATGAATGTGACGGGAGTTACAGAGTGACATGTGTCCTTAACTGGCTTCATGTCATGACTTCACGATATATGAAGTAACTTTCTCAGTGCTCTTGAGATCCTCATTCTGATTGGTCAGAGACTTTGAACAAACTTTTATCATTTCATAGTAATAAGCTACGCGGGATTTCTATAGGAGATTCTATGTATATATAATGTATGTATATGTATACATAGTCTATGTCTATAAACTCATTAATACATTTTTATATTTATTTATATATGTATATAGCTTTTTGTAGGACAGTGGTAGCCTGGTGGTAAAGGTGCTGGATCACTGATCCTAAGGTTGGGAGTTCGAGCCCCACTCTCAATGGGTTGTCACTGTCCTCCCAGTGCAGCTAACTGGGTTATCAAAGGCCGGCCATGACTCTCACTGTCTATGGTGTGAGGTTCATGCAAAAGAACCATTGCTGACTTTCGACAAGGGTAGCTACATAGCCGTCAGTGTGTTTCTGCCATGCGATGGCCTGGCAAGCTGTCCAGGGTGTACTCTGCCCTTGCCTGGAGTCGGCTGGGATGGGCACCAGCTCCCCGTGACCAAAATTAGGATTAATTGGTTCAGAAAGTGAATGAATTAACTTTTTATAAACGTACAAATTTTGATTGGATGCCGTTTTTCATGAAAAGACACTTGTTTTAGCATTCATGGATGGAGGCTCAAGTTTTCTGGCATGGGAAAGTCTTCAATACAGAGAAGAAGAGTCTTGGTAGCATGAAAACCTGTGGTTGTATCATGAATTTAATAACTTCAAGGAAAAGAATAATAAAGGCTGGTGTTGGATAGAGCTGCTATATATTGCTACCATAAGACAAGTGATAGCATGAACCGATTGCTTGTAAACATTCTATATAGTATAGAATCTATAGCATTAATTTGATTTATGAAACTCTTCCCGATGCTCAGTTATAAGAAAATGATCTTCTTAGAGCAGGTCTGAAACATATGTTAGCAGCAGAGCTCCGTCTAAAGCCTCGACGCAAGCCATGAGCTCGATTCTGTTATAGCATGTGAGTTCATGTGCCCCCACACAGGCAACTCAATGCGCAGACTCCGCTTATCATTGACACTATACCAAAAAATTCTTGAGGAAAAATATTTTTCAAATACCATTGAAAAGACAGTAAATTATATTGTGGCATTTACTTTACTGAAAATAAATATAAACATTTTCATAGCTCCACTTTTAGGCGCCACGAAAAGTGGGTGGCACGGTGGTGTAGTGGTTAGCACGTCTGCCTCACAGCAAGAAGGCCTGGGTTCGATTCCTGGCCTGGGCGTTTCTGTGTGGAGTTTGCATGTTCTTTCATGGGGTTCCTCCAGGTACAGTCCAAAAACATGCATAGAAAGTTAATTGGCTGTTCTAAATTGCCCGTACATTTGCATCATGCAGAGGGCAATGGCCAACCACTGCACTATCCCTGCCAAGAAAACCTCCATGAAGATGGTACTCAAGGTGTTATCCTTCATCACAGGTTGCCAAGAGTCGTCCTATGACTCGGAAGGGACTGGACCAGACCCTATTTAGGACACCGTGATCACTTTGTGAATGAAATAGAACAACTTAGCAGTGTAGCGCTAATATATACAGCGAATAAGGTTAATATTGTAACATACAGTACAAGTGTACAGTTTTGGTAGGAATACAGAATTACAACAACTTTGGATTATGGTCTGCTTGAAAGGTTTAGTCATCTTTGAGTTGTTAAAAAATATATAATTTTATTGGAGATTAGATTATTGGGAACCTTCCCTTGCAAATGTCTAACAATTTACATGCCTAATGTGAGAGGTTACGAAGGGTAAGATGATGGTTAAGGGTTATTAGCGTTTGCATTTTTTTTTTCTTACAAATTGATTCGTGAGAAACTTCATCGACCTTTTTTTTTTTTTTTTTTTTTTTTGCATAAACTCAGGATTGGTTTTCATTTCTGAAAGACATATTTAGACATCCAGGAAACCTTTAACTGTTTCTCAGTGTCTCCTTGTTTTTCCTCCCTTCCAACCAATTCCATGCAATATCCTGAGAAATTCTTTGCCAATCCTTTATATGGTTACTTTTTTGGTGTCTGTACAGAAACCTCTAATTTTTCAGAGAGCTAGATTAAGATTTCATTGATTTATAAGTGTTTAAAATTTCCCATAAGTCCCAGATATCTCCGTTATTCAGATAATTTCAGCTTCAAACTTATGCAATGTCATAAAGCCATGAGCTTGATTTTGTTGTCATGTCCGTGCTCACGTACCGCTCCCATCGGTGTTGAGTGCAATTGCCCTTCGCAGTTTATTCTCTTTTTTTTTTTACGCATGCATGCTTCTGTAAGCTTATACACGCAAACATTTTTGGAGCCCTGCTTTTAGGCAGTGCCTAAATATACATACAGTGATCCCTCGAGCTTCAGTTTCTGCGACTTCAGTGCATCGTGGGTTTTTCAAAAATATTGATCGAAAAATAACAAAATAAGGAAATTAAGAAAAAATAGGGGAAAGTTAAGGAAAATGGAGCAAAACAATGGCAATTATGCAAAAAAACAACATCTCAAACAAACAAACAAACAAACAAAAACAAACAAAAAACAAGGCGCGCATCTGAGTGTGTGCAAGCGCATCTGTGTTTGTATGCGCTCGTTTGGATGTGTATGTATTTATATTTTATTTAGAACTTGTGCATTATTTTTGAATGTTTAATTGTTATTATAAGCATTTATAGTGTTGAATGGGGCTGGTGGCGTAGTGGTTAGGGTGCTGCGCTCATGATCAGGAGGTTGTGAGTTTAAATCCCACTGAGACCCTCACTGTGCTAAGACCCCTGGGCAAGGTATTAACCACAAGTGTGCCTCTGTTCACCCAACAGTATAAATGGGGACCAGTAAAACTATACAGGGAAGGTAACCTGCAATGGACTAGCGTCCCATCCAGGAGGAGTTGAACTCCTGGTCGCTTCATGCTATGGAAACCGGGGATAAGCACCGGCCTGATGAGCCACTATGGCTTGGGTGTAAAAAGCCCCAAAATATGTACGTAATATGTTGAATATGTATTTATTGATACTATATACACATATACATGTACGTATATGTCAGTCAGTGGGGTCAATCCTACTTTGCGGAAATCGGCGGGCACGGGGGGGTCTCAGTCCCCATTAAGAGCAGAAAGTGAAGGATCACTGTATAGTGTAAAGTATAACTTTGGGACCTTTCAATGAGGAAAGCTCTAAACCTCGAACTACACACTTGTTTAAACCACAGCTAAATCATTCCCTGGTCCTTACTGGGGTTTGCAGTGTTTATGTCTGCAAAGATAATAAAAAACATTTCCGAATGTATCCCAACAACTGGATAACGAACCCATTTTTGGACAATGAGCCATAATTGTGGTGCAAATCAAACTCATGGGCTGCCACAAGACTGCATTTACTGTGCATTGTGCCAGACTCTAAGTGTATAAACTACATTTACTACATTTATAGGAGCTTCTGTGCTGAGCAGGTGGCTCAGATATGTGCACGGGTGTGTAAGTTCAGATGTAGCAGCAGATGGTGTTTGATAGTGAAGCAGACGGTTCGTGTCACACAAAGATGCTGCCTCAGCCTTTCCCAAGGAGCCTTCACGCTGCCTGCGGACTGTGGAGAGAAGACACGATGGCAAAAGAGAGAGAGGAATGGAAAGAGCGTCTGTGTGAACATACATAAACAACAATAATTAGAGAAGAATCAGTGAATTTGGAGTTTCAATACTCATCTGCTCAAGCCACCCTATATACTTCGATGAAAGTGTAGCATCTGTTCTTGCTGGCCAGGCCTGAGGTCAAAGGTGAAGGTCAGAATCAAAGAGAATTAAAGGGTGTCATGGTGAAACTGTCTGCTTGAATTTTAATTACAATAAGAGCCCATGATTGGCTAATGAGAGATGAGCAGCCTGCAGCACAAAGCTTGAATGATTTTAAGGCGCTTAGCCATTCAACATCTGACTGCTAAACAGGCCATTGGACTTACTGGTATTTCATTTCCTGTTGCTTTTGTTAGGTTGGCTTGTTTTCTTATGGTCTAATGGAAATGATAACTTACTGGCAATACAATGTACATAGTTCAGTGAGTTATTACTTCCACCACAAAATGGAGTTTTTGTGGCATATGGTAATCACCAGCATTTGTTTGTGAGTTTGTCTGTGAACAAAATTCTGATCACATATATGCACAGATTCTCACCAAACTTCATGGAGAAACCACACGACCTGATTTCCAGAGATGATTCAATTTTGGAATGTCACGGTCAAAGATTAAGGTCAAAGCAAGGTCACACATTTTTGGAGATTTGGCAGCATTTTCCATGTTAAACATGGAATCGTTTATATTTAGGAAACAAAGTGACATCGTCCTATAGATGTTGTGAGGAAGAGATAGGAAACTACTTAAAGAGTACAATCCCCTTTGGCCTTTAGTAACCTTGAAAGGTCAAAATCAAAATCATAGGATTCTGAATGCTTATCAGTTTGAAACGAGTGCACATACACTTGCTGCTTATGAATCACTAATAGAAAGCCATATGAACTTTTCGGATAATACAACCACCTTTAAAATTAGCCCAGCCAAGAGAGAGGTTGTATTTTTTTTTTTTTCATTAATTTGGTCATATCAGCATATTTTAGAAGATATCGTAAGACTAACACATGGATAATAAAACCGGTCCCAACATAAAGCTCATTTGCTACTTTATATTTCCACGTGGAATGGCTCCAGTTGTGAATGAAAGTGAGATTGGTTGTTCATCTTTGTGTGGACTATGTGTGATTGGTGTCCTGTTCAGTAACCTGTGCACTACAAAGTCTGCTTGGATTGGTTCCAGTTTCCCTACAACCCTGATGTATGAGAAGGAGATCATGGATGGATTGATGAAATTGCTTCTACAGAAATTATTGATTTCAATAACCGCTATCCATAATTTTTAATTCATCAACAGACTCGTCCACTTTGGGAAAACAGATTCCTGATGTTTCTTTCTTTTGGCATCATTACACATTGTTTTAATTACCAACAACAATAGTACAAGGATCTGTCACTACTTCGCACTTCAGTTCATGGGGCTTCAGTGCATCACGTTTTTTTTTTAATGCAAAAAAATCAACAACAACAAAAAAACAACCCTAAACAAACACAAACCAAAAAAACCACTTTTTTGTGAGGTGCGTATCTGAGTGCATGCAATGTTTAATTGTTATTCTAAGCATTTATATTATTGAATATGTATTTATTGATATTATCTACACATATACATGTACGTATACGTCAGTCAGGGGGTGGGGGTTGGAGAGGTGATCCTACTTCGCGGAATTCGGTGGTCGCATGGGGATCTCGGTCCCAATTAACCACGGAAAGTGAGGGATCCCAGTATTTGGCGATGATGGCAATTGAGTATGAAAATTTACCATCTTTGGTTAAGCAGTAAAGATCAGCATGTGTCTGAAGCTTAACTTATTAAAGGGATATAATCACAACCATAGAGTACAGCACAGGCTTTTTTTTTTTTTTTTTTTTTTTGGATGTGTGTACAATACACTTGTTTTGATCACATTGTCAGCAATTATGCTTCATTGTGTCTCCTGGATACAACAATGTCATGAGCATTAAAGACACTAACAAGCACACCTATAAAAATACTATTCAAAGAAAGCAAAGAATTATAGAAGGGATTATAGATTTAACTTTATAGTCCAGCCATCTTTTTAAAAAGCCAGTGTCTGCAGTTCAAATTGCAGGAGGGTGTAATTTGAGTTATTGGCGGTGGCTTCTTCCCATCTTCCATCCAGTCTCATCATGATCTCTATTTCTTTCCCTTTTTTCTCTGTTGCTCTCTTTTTCTCACCATCTCTCTCTCTCTCCCCCTCTCTCACGAGGATGCATATATAAAGGTCTTTGAAACCTTTGACGGTTGAAGTAAGATGAAAGATTTGGCGATTGTGTTGCACAATGTCAAAGACCACTCCTTCATCTCCCACAGAACCAAAGGATCTTAAGATGAAAAGAGTATCTGAAAGAACAGTAACACAGTAACAGGTGGGGTCTTGCCTTTGTGTGTCGGTAAATATGCAATCTTGACTGCCTCGTAGTGTTTGCTCATAGAACCAGGATATAGAAAGGCCAGAGAATACACCCGCAAAGAAGAGAAACCCAGTTCACTTGAGAACCATCTAAACATACTTTGATCTGAAACCATGTGCTTAAACTCATAACCCTGAAAATGACAACCTGTTTTCTTTTATTAAATTGTTTAATGCTTCACCAGCCTCTGACCATTTTCTTTAGATTGATATAGTGTAGTGTATTTACACCTGTTACATTACTTCTAAAGGAAAATAATAGAAAAAGAAAGATACTCCCAATGGCACACATTCATTGTGTGTTAAAATAAAGTTGTATGTATACTGGAAGTGAGGTCAGAGTTTCGTAAAAGAAACCTAACCCAGATCATAAGACGATAATAAGGAATAACTGCCACCTGGCAAAACATCATACACTAACTAGATTGCCGGCTAGGAAGCAACATCAAGACCCAATATTATTTATTTATTTATTTATTTATTTTCATAAATCCAACACATTCTAGGTGGATTTGTTGGACTCACGAAAAATGAATAAATGAATATTGGGCCTTGATGCTGCTTCCTAGCCGGCTAGCTAGTTAGCGTATGATGTTTTGTCAGGTGGCAGTTCTTGCAGGAAATCACAATACATACAAGAAATAAGCAACTCTTTCATCACACAATAAAATAACGTATTTGAAAGCGAAATTAGCTTAAATGAAATTGAGGGTTTAAAAAAAAAAAAAAAAGAAAAAAAAAAGATAACTATGAATCAATCAGAAAAATGTACCGTGGAAAAATTTTCAACCTCTGTACACTTCTTAGCTAGCTGTTCATGTTAGAGCTATATCATTAAAAATTCTGGAGCTTGTATTCAATCGAACATAATGTTCTTGCAATCTGTTTAGATTATCTTGGACACCGTTAGCAGATGTAGTTATTTACAGGGATCCCTCACTTTCTGCGGTTAATTGGGACCAAGATCCACACGTGACCATCAAAATCCGCAAATTAGGACACCCCCCCCAAACCACCCTGACTGACGTATACGTACATGTATATGTGTCTATCTTCTTCTTTTCCTTTCGGCTGTTCCCTTCAGGGGTCGCCACAGCAAATCATCTGCCTCTATCTCACCTTCATGTTTTCCTTCACCACATCCATAAATCTTCTCTTTGGTCCTGCTCTGGACCTTCTTCCTGGTAGTTCCAACCTCAGCATCCTACTGCCAATATGCTCACTATCCCTCCTCTGTACATGTCCAAACCATCTCAATCTAGTCTCTCTGACTTTGTCTCCAATACGACTAACATGTGCTGGCCCTCTGATGTACTCATTCCTGATCCTATCCATCCTTGTTACTCCCAAAGAGAACCTCAACAATTTCATCTCTGATACCTCCAGCTCTGCCTCCTGTCTTTTCCTCAGTGCCACTGCTTCTAAACCATACAACATCGCTGGCCTCAACACCGTCTTGTACACTTTTCCTTTCATTCTAGCTGATACCTTTCTATCACACATCACACCGAACACTTTTCTCCAACCATTCCAACCTGCCTGCACACGCTTCTTCACCTCTTTTCTTTTCTCCCTCCTTACTGTCCAACCTATCATACAAGTCATCATACGCCCTCTGGCCTTTGACACCGCTACCTTTGCCGTACGCTGTATCTCCCTGTACTCCTGCTTACTCTCTTCGGTCCTCTCAATGTCCCACTTCTTCTTAGCTGACCTCTTCCTTTGTATACACTCCTGCACTTTCTTATTCCACCACCAAGTCCCCTTTCTATCTACTTTCCTTCCAGAGGACACACCAAGTGGTCTCCTACCTGTCTCCCTGATCACATTTGTTGTGGTTGTCCAGTCATCTGGAAGCACTTCCTGACCACCTGCTTCAACTCCTCCTTGAAGACAACACGACAATTCCTTTTTCAGCTTCCACCACTTTGTCTTCTGCTCTGCCTTTGCTTTCTTCATCTTTTTCACCATCAGCATCATCCTGCACACCACCATCCTATGTTGTTTGGCAACACTCTCACCCACTACTTTGCAGTCACTGACTTCCTTCAAATTGCATCGTCTACACAAGATGTAGTCTACCTGTGTGCTCCTACCTCCGCTTTCATAAATCACCCTATGCTCCTGTCTCTTCTGGAAGAAAGTATTCACCATAGCCATTTCCATCCTGTTTTGCAAAATCTATCAACATCTGTCCTTCTGTGTTCCTGTCCTGGATACCAAACCTGCCCATCACTTCCTCGTCCCCTCTGTTTCCTGCACCAACATGTTCATTGAAGTCTGCTCCAATGACCACTCTTTCATCTCTGGCGGTACTCTGCATCACTTCATCTAACTCACTCCAGAATCTCACTTCATCTCGCTCACATCCTTTCTGTGGGGCATAAGCACTAACAACATTGAACATCACACCTTCAATTTCTAACTTGAGACTCATCACTCTGTCTGACACTCTTTTCACTTCTAGAACATTCCTGACAAACTCCTCCTTCAAGATGACTCCATTTCTCTCCCCATCCACACCATGATAGAACAGCTTAAACCCTGCTCCTACGCTTCTAGCCTTGCTACCTTTCCACCTGGTCTCCTGAACACACAGTATGTCCACCTTCCTCCTCTGCATCATGTCCTCCTTCACCACATCCATAAATCATCTCTTTGGTCTTCCTCTGGGCCTTCTGCCTGGTAGTTCCAGCCTCAGCAGCCTACTACCAATATATACACTATCCCTCCTTTGTACATGTCCAAACCATCTCAATCTAGCCTCTCTGACTTTGTCTCCAAAATGTCTTACATGTGCTGTCCCTCGGATGTACTCATTCCTGATCCTATCCATCCTCGTTAATCCTAAAGAGAACCTCAACATTTTCATCTCTGCTACCTCCAGCTCTGCCTCCTGTCTTTTCCCCAGGGCCACTGTTTCTAACCCATACAACATCGCTGGCCTCAACGTCTTGTACACTTTTCCTTTCATGTGTATATAATATCAAAAAATACATATTCAATGCTATAAATGCTTCTAATAGCAGTTAAACATTTTAAAAAGTAATGCATAAGATGTAAATACAATATAAATACTGTACACACACACTCAGATGCGCACCTTACAACAATGTAACTCGTTTTGATGGGAGGTTTTGGGTTGTTTTTTGTTTTGTGTTGCTTTAGAGTTTTTTGTTTTGGTTTGGGTTTTTTTTTTTTTTTTGTGCAATTGGCCTTGTTTTTGTGGTATTTTCCTTAACTTTCCCCCCTACTCTTCCTTAATTTCCTTTTTTTTTTAATTCGATGAATATTAAAAAAAAACAAAAACAACAAAAAAAAAGCCCCATGAATTGAAGTGCGAATCCCTGTATTATGACTGACTTTGAATGAAATTCAACAAAAATTCAAATGTTTTTTTTTCTCGAAGTTGAATTTTATCAAGCAAATTTGAAGTATATTTTATGCATAAACTGTCAAGTTCTTGGCAGCCAAATTCTAATAACAGTACAGTACACCCAAGCAATAAAGAAGGGCTGAGAGCCACAGTGGTAAAACCAACGAAAAATGAAACAAGGTCATATTTTGACAGATGTGGATAAGGTCTGAGCAGCCAGAATGGTCCCTTTATCTTGCTTATGACCTTGAATAATATCGTGAGCATTATCCCTGATTTTTTTTTTTTTCATATTGTTAAAACTTTCATGTCATTTATCTCAAAAATAGCTTTTTGTTGATTAGACCATGGTGGCTCTCGGGCCTTCCAATGTTTTCCTAACAGCAAAAACACCAAACTTTCTGAGACATGCTTGGTAATGGCACAACACATTCCAAACACTACAGCAGTTTCAAACCTTCTGTCTTGATTACAGGATCAACTGATCATTTTAGAGTCATGAAAATCTACAATGGTTCCAGAAACACAATTAAATAACAGGCAGCGCTATCACGAAAACTGCTTTTCCAAGTTTGGTTATTTATACAAATATCTCGCTCACAGGGTCGTGCAGCAACTTGTTAACTTGCCTTTGGGTGAGCTAAGTGTGAGATTGTGCAATGTGCACGAATTCCGAATAAAGACGAAGATATAGGTTAGGGTTTTTTTGTTTGTTTGTTTTGGGGGTTTTTTATTTTATTTTATTTTATTTTATTTTTTAATGAGGTCCTCAAACTTCTTGATCAATTATTGTGTGGAAAACAGAAAGCCGGAGGATGTTTAAAGGCGCCTAAAGGAATCTACTGGTTTTTTAAAGTCATGTTTGTTTGTATTAAGGTTACTTATATTATTTTATATGTATTATTATTATTACTATTATTTTAGTTTTTGTTAATGATTAACTGGTTAGCATACAAAAATCTGATTTTCAAGAACCATTATACTGACATTTTTGGAATTTGATTTTTGCATTTTTTTGTTTTTTAATGATTTAATCTTTTTTATTTCGTCGTTTTTGTCATACTTTTGCAGTTGTTATTTTTGTCATTTGTTTGCTTGTTTGTTGTTCACTTTGATTGCATTTTTAGTTGTAAAATATAGTAAATATTTACCACACCATTTACCTTTAAATTATTATTATTATTATTATTATTATTATTATTATATTTATTCATTTATTTTTATTATTATTCATTCATTCATTCATTTTCTGTAACTGCTTAATCCTAATTAGGGTCACGGGGAGGCTCCGGGCGGAGGCAGAGTACACCCTGGACGGCTCACCAGGCCATCTCAGGACAGAGACATGCTGACAGCTAAGAGCTACTCTTGTTGAAAGTCAGCAATGGTTCTTTTACATGAACCTCACACCATAGACAGTGAGAGACATGGCCGGCTGTTGATAACCCAGTTAGCTGCACTGTGGTATTATTATTATTATTATTATTATTATAATTATTATTATTATAAATAATGAAAGACAGCAAAGTAGAAAAATGCAAAAATCTTCCTTTCAAGTATATTTTCAATCTTTATTAAATAAAATCCAATGTCATTGCTTTCACTGAACAACAGGTAAGTGCATTTTTTAAAATTCATATCCATACAGTACAAACTTTCAATCGTAACATCCAGGGGGAAAACTCATATGCAAGGATTGAATTCATGTTGTAATGTAATGTGTCCTCTTCAAACATGGTTGCCTTTTATTTTCATACCAATTCGGTATTCAAGAAACACCATAAAAATACTTCGCTAATTACCACACAGCAAAAAAAAAAAAAAAAAAAAAAAAAAAAAAAAAAAAAATCACTCGCGCAGAAAAAAGTGCACACACTCACGTACGTCCTCGAAGGTTTCAAATGATTCCTCTGGAATGAGCATTTAAAGGGCATTTAAGATTTGAGTTCTTGAAATGTTTGCAGTGAGCAAGTTTCAATTTTGATGTGACATGGTGTAGACATCCAGTAACTAGACCTTCAGATGATGATCTCCTGCTTATTCACCACACAGAGAAACACCTTCATAACTGAGCAAGTGATACACAGCATCTGACCAAGCAGGGCCGTGTTGTGTGTGTGTGTGTGTGTGTGTGTGTGTGTGTGTGTGTCTGTGTGTGTCTGTGTGTGTGTGTGTGTGTGTGTGTGTGTGTGTGTGTGTGTGTGTTTGTTTCTGATTGCTGGTGACAATGTGTTTCAGAGGGACTGAACCATGGAAATATGTAGGAAAATATGTTTTTGTGCAAACTTGGAAATTGACAAGGAAAAAAAACAGGCTGTGTAGCAAATACAAATAAAAAAAAATGTGCAGGGTTATGATGCCCTTTCAAATGTTATAATTGGTGCACTGAGCTGTCAATCAAAGTCAGACAAACTGTCAAATCTTGGACCCATATAAACCAAAATCCAGGGCGAGGACTTAATGAAAAGCTATTCTAATGTAAAGTCTGTAATATAGTTTTGCATATAGTTAGAGATTTACATTTTGGAATAATAATTTATTTTCTTGCAATCTTATCATGAAATGATAAGAAATAAATGGAGAAATAAATGACAGAAAGGAAAGAAAGAATGAAAGAAAAACCTCCAAGTGCCAGTCTTACCCAAGCAGGAACAACAACAACAACAACAAGAACACCAACAGTAATAAAATAACAATAATAATAATAATAATAATAATAATAATAATAATAATAATAATAATAATAAAGAAATAATAATAATAATAATTCTATACACCCTATAAATGCAATGCCCCTTCTCCAGAGAATTAACACACTTCAAAACTTCAGTTTGAACAAGCCCGAGTCGTCAGTCTTACCAGTTCACTGAGTTGTTTGGCTTCGTTATCGGGATTTCATGAGGATTACCCACAATTCCAGAGTGGGCAAGCAAAAAGTCAAAGGGCCCTAGTGGGATCAAAGTCCCTTCAATTATGAAGCACAAAAAAGAAAAATATGTAAAATAAATGACAAGAAATCTCAAAATTTAACTAGATCACCCCAGGGGAAAGAAGGAAGCGGGGAAAGCTCAGGAATGCTACTTCGTATGCCATACATTCAAAAATGAAAAAGAAAAAAAAAAAAAAAACAGGAAAAAAGGAAGGATAAAATAATAAAACTCAAAAATTCAAATCATCTGGTACAGCGGAGAGGGAATCGTTACTCATGTAGGAGCTCCTGGAGACAGTTGGGAGATTTGAAGATTTCTGGGACCTCTGAGTCCAGCTTGCAGATCACTTTATAAATGGCCTTCTTCCAGGATGGGTCCACGTCTTTTCCAGCCACGATGGCGTTAAAGAACTCACGCAGCGTTATCTGAGCGACCTCCAGGAAGCGATCGGGAACCTGCAGAGGCAATGACAGCGAAACACTGAACATCAATTCATCTCAAGTCATACTGAAACCTTTAAACTTGCTCTCTAACACATTGTTATAGCAAAAAAAAAAAAAAAAACTGCATGTACGTGTAAAGGGACACAAGATCAACAGTCTAAGACTAAGAATATATTTTAAGAATGTGATGTGGTGGCCTTGAAGTTCATTTATTATGGAAGGAGTCTCCAGTGTCAGTGCTGCAAAACTCTTACGGATTGATTATAACAATGTGTAGCGGGACAGTGTCATGTGAGAGAGACCTAACCAGAACGGAGGATGCTCCGCGGAATTCAAAGTTGCTGGTGTGTATAAATGTGGCGCAGAATGTGACAAGCTGGCAAAATATTCAGCTGACTCACAAATGGATACGTATAATT
>CM045731.1:23445000-23450000 GCA_024760905.1 Plotosus lineatus
GCTTCCACCTTCATGGCTGAAGCGCTTTTTTCAGCAAGTCATCTGACCTCCACCTGCTCTACGAGAGCCACAATGTGCTTTCCCACTGCTCTGTGTCTGCTCACTGTTTACGTGTGTGTGTGTGTGTGTGTGTGTGTGTGTGTGTGTGTGTGTGTGTGTGTGTGTTCCCCTTCAATGAGTTAAATGCACAGCCAATTTGATACAGTCTTCTTCTTCTTTTCCTTTCGGCTGCTCCCTTCAGGGGTCGCCACAGCAAATCATCCGCCTCCATCTCACCCTGTCCTCTACATCTTCTTCTCTTACACCAACGACCTTCATGTCCTCCTTCACCACATCCATAAATCTCTTCTTTGGTCTTCCTCGAGGCCTTCTGCCTGGTAGTTCCAACCTCAGCATCCTACTGCCAATATACTCACTATCCCTCCTCTGTACATGTCCAAACCATCTCAATCTAGCCTCTCTGACTTTGTCTCCAAAACATCTGTGTTGTCCCTCTGATGTACTCATTTCTGATCCTATCCATCCTCGTTACTCCCAAAGAGAACCTCAACATTTTCATCTCCGCTACCTCCAGCTCTGCTTCCTGTCTTTTCCTCAGCGCCACTGTTTCTAAACCATACAACATCGCTGCCCTCAACACCGTCTTGTACACTTTTCCTTTCATTCTTTCTGACACTCTCCTATCACACATCACACCGGACACTTTTCTCCAACCATTCCAACCTGCCTGCACACGCTCCTTCACCTCTTTTCCACACTCTCCATTGCTCTGGATTGTTGAGCCACAGTATTAAAATAAATAAATAAATAATCAACAACTAAATGACAGAGCTACTCTCAGTACCCTGAAGTTGAATATTTCCCCAAAACCATCCACACCTGAAGTGTTTCATTCCTCTGATAGCACAGAACTTTTTCGAGACTTTCCTCTTTCACGTCAACAACAGGGAGTCCTTATCCAATTTCTAGCTGCATTTAAAATCCATGAAGTGAATTCGGTCCATTTTATCCCTCCTTACACTAGACCCGCAATAAACCGCGATTCTCTCTTGGCTGAGTTCATAAAACAAAAAAAAAGAAAACATTAACAGTTAAATAAAAAAGCTCTGACACTGGAGACTCCTTACGATAAGTCTGAAATAAACAAATAAATATTTATTACTGGATAAAAGCAATCTGTTTATTTAATAATATAATGATCCCTCACTACTTCGTGCTTCAGTCTCTGTGGCTTCAGTGCATTGCCGGTTTTTCATAAATATTCATCAAAAAATTAAGGAAAATGTCACAAAGCAAGGCCAATTATGCAACAAAAAAAACCCCTAAAACAAACAAAAACAGAAAAACAACCCAAAACCCTCCAACAAAACTACTTACATTTTTGTGTGAGGCGTGCGTCTGTGTGTATTTACTGATATTATATACACATATACTAGTCCTTCTCAAAAAATTATCATATTGTGATAAAGTTCATTATTTTCTGTAATGTACTGATAAACATTAGACTTTCATATATTTTAGATTCATTACACACAACTGAAGTAGTTCAAGCCTTTTATTGTTTTAATATTGTTAATTTTGGCTAAAAAGTAAATAAAAACCAAAAATCCCTATCTCAAAAAATTAGCATATTTCATCCGACCAATAAAAAAGTATTTTTAATACAAAAAAAGTCAACCTTCAAATAATTATGTTCAGTTATGCACTCAATACTTGGTCGGGAATCCTTTTGCAGAAATGACTGCTTCAATGCGGTGTGGCATGGAGACAATCAGCCTGTGGCACTGCTGAGGTGTTATGGAGGCCCAGGATGCTTCGATAGCGGCCTTAAGCTCATCCACAGTGTTGGGTCTGGTGTCTCTCAACTTTCTCTTCACAATATCCCACAGATTCTCTATAAGTCTCTATGACTTCAGGTCAGGACAGTTGGCAGGCCAATTGAGCACAGTAATACCATGGTCAGTAAACCATTTAGCAGTGGTTTTGGCACTGTGAGCAGGTGCCAGGTCGTGCTGAAAAATGAAAATCTTCATCTCCATAAAGCTTTTCAGCAGATGGAAGCATGAAGTGCTCCAAAATCTCCTGATAGCTCGCTGCATTGACCCTGCCCTTGATAAAACAGAGTGAACCAACACCAGCAGCTGACATGGCACCCCAGACCATCACTGACTGTGGGGACTTGACACTGGACTTCAGGCATTTTGGCATTTCCTTCTCCCCAGTCTTCCTCCAGACTCTGGCACCTTGATTTCCGAATGACATGCAAAAGTTGCTATCATCCGAAAAAAGTACTTTGGACCACTGAGCAACAGTCCAGTGTTGCTTCTCTGTAGCCCAGGTCAGCCGCTTCTGCTGCTTTTTCTGCTTCAAAAGTGGCTTGACCTGGGGAATGCGGCACCTGTAGCCCATTTCCTGCACACGCCTGTGCATGGTGGCTCTGGATGTTTCTACTCCAGACTCAGTCCACTGCTTCCACAGGTCCCCCAAGGTCTGGAATCAGCCCTTCTTTCAGTTTTTCCTTCCCACAGACGTCCCACTGAGGTGCCTTGATAGAGCACTCTGGGAACAGCCTATTCGCTCAGAGATTTCTTTCTGTATCTTCCCCTCTTGCTTGAGGGTGTCAATGATGACCTTCTGGACAGCAGTCAGGTCGGCAGTCTTACCCATGTTTGCGGTTTTGAGTAATGAACCAGGCTGGGAGTTTTTAAAAGCCTCAGGAATCTTTTGCAGGTGTTTAGAGTTAATTGGTTGATTCAGATGATTAGAATAATAGCTCGTTTAGACTACCTGAACATGATATGCTCATTTTTTGAGATAGGGATTTTTGGTTTTCATGAGCTGTATGCCAAAATCATCAGTATTAAAACAATAAAACACCTGAAATATTTCAGTTGGTGTGCAATCAATCTAAAATATATGAAAGTTTCATTTTTATCAGTACATTACAGAAAATAATGAACTTTATCACAATATGCTAATTTTATGAGAAGGACTAGTACATGTGTGGCAGTGGTGATCTGGTGGTATACGGCGCTGGATCGCTGATCCAAAGGTTAGGGGGTTCAAGTCCCACTCTCCACCAGGTTGTCATTGTCCCCACCAGTGCAGCTAACTGGGTTATCAAAGGCGGTCATGTCTCTCACTGTCTATGGTGAGAGGTTCATGTAAAAGAACCATTGCTGACTTTTGTGAAGAGTAGCTGCAAAGCCGTCAGCATGTTTCTGTCCCTTGCTAAAGGGTTGTGTCAGGAAGGGCATCTGGCGTTAAAACCTATGCCAAATCAAACATTCGAATCATTCACTGTGGCGACCCCTAAGAAAGGGAAAAAGCCGAAAGAAAGTCTCATATACATATATACATGCACGTATATGTCAGTCAGGGGATCGATCCCACTTCATGGAAATCGGCAGTCGTGGGGGGGGGGGGGGGTCCCTATTAACTGCGGAAAGTGAGGGATCCCTGTATGTCCTTCGGGACCCAGCGTGTCCGTCACACATCAGTGGCTTGTTGAGTTGTTACTATAGACACACTGAAGCCACCGCTGCTTCCTGTTATATCTGAAACGTCTGTCCAGTCAGAATAGAACATATCAACAGTTTCTAAAGACATACCATGTGAAAATGTGATGCTTCTTCGTGCGTACGTGTGTGTGTGTGTGTGTGTGTGTGTGTGTGTGTGTGTGTGTGTGTGTGTGTGTGTGTGTGTGTGTGTGTCAGATTAACACCTGTCAAGTCCCCTCTGAAGTAACACATAAACAGCTCCTAAGTGCCCTATGGTAATGATGACAGCATATGGCCTGACTGTTATATATAACATATATGTACTGATAACTCTCAGAATATCTTCATCCTCAAGCAGGTGTTGCGCTGAACTAGTCGTCGCTCTAAACGCCCTCGGATGCTGATTACCATCAGAAACCCCGAGTAAATCTGTGGGGAGGTTTTTTTCCCCCCTTGATATCCATTCTGACTTTAAAGGAAGTTTCATTGATTTCCCTGAGCAGAACCGAGCACTGAGATCTTGTGTGGAACAGTCTTCGTCTGTCTCCACCACCACCACCACCACTACCACCACCACCCCACCCCCACCCCAATCTCTCTCTGCTGATAGAAAGCTTTATGAGATGTGAGAGTTATGTTTCTCAGATGGGACAGACGGCTTCAGATTTCCTCAGCTTTGATTAGCCAATGGAACATTGTCCTGCCTGAGCACGGCTTTAAATCTGCCATTATAATGCACAACAAGCTGTCAAGTCAACTTTCAGTCAAAGTAAAGGGGGGGGAGGGGTGCGGGATTAAAAAAAAAAAAAAAAAAAAAGGGTGACTGTTGATGGCATGTGTTAAATCAGATGTAGCAAAGTGAAACTTTCACTCAGATTTATGACAGAGGGGGAGAGAGAGAGAGAGAGAGAGAGAGAGAGAGAGAGAGAGAGAGAGAGAGAGAGAGAGGGGGGGGGGCATTTCTTTGACATGGTCTTATTTCATTTGGGAGCGTGTTTTTATTTGTTCTGCACTGGCCAAACAAAAGCTGACCCTGAGAGATAAAGGCAGCGATGGCCTTGAAGGATTCACGGACCCCACATGCTCCGAGCGCTCTTGGTTAATCCCTAACCAGCGGCCTGGGAACGTGAAACGGAAAAATTCTCATGTCAACCTGGCCATTCGAGACGAGCTGGGAACTACCCAGGTAGGTTCTCCTGGACAAGGATGAGGGTGTGTTCGTCCTAAACCTATACTGACCCAGAAACCTCGCTATCGTTCTTTTTTTTATTTACTTATTTTTTTTAATCCTCATTGGATGTCTGAGACCAAAAAAAAAAAAAAAAAAAAAAACACTTCCACCCCCCCTCCCTTTTTTTTCTCTTTCTCAATGAAGCCTAAAAGCAAACTGTGTTCTGTCACTGGCGTTCCTATCAGAGACAAATCAATAACCGTGGAGGACAAGCCTCGATAAGCCTCTTTGTGTCACAACATCCAAACACTCTCAGTCCCAGCTTGTCT
>CM045731.1:23460000-23477500 GCA_024760905.1 Plotosus lineatus
CAAAACCTCCCATCAAACTAATTGCATTGTTGTGAGGTGTGCATCTGAGTGCGTGCATGCATGCGTATGTATGTATGTATGTGTATTTATATTTTATTTACATCTTATGCATTAATTGTAATTATTATTATAAGCATTTATATCACTTAATATGTATTTATTGATATTATATACACATATACATTGTACGTATACGTCAGTCGCCGGGGGATGGGTGGGGGGTGGGGAGGTTTGATTCTACTTCGCAGAATTCGGTAGTCGCGGGGGGATCTCAGTCCCAATTAACCGCTAAAAAGTGAGGGATCCCAGTACTGTATATACATGTACACCTATATGTCACCTATATGTAACCTATACACCTATATGTAAAAAAAAAAAAAATACTAATAACGGAGTATTGACATGAGCTTCATTGTGTCTATATATTGTATACACCTATATGTATACACCTATAGCTATCTACTGTTTAGAGATGGGTATTGATGTTTATTTATTTTTAAATAGAGGGGAAACCCCTTAGTTGTTCTTACCATAAAAAGACAAAACAAACAGAAAGTAAACACTATTAAAAGTATTGTGGTAATATGTTTTGGGCATATCGAAACATGACACAATAGCATTTCCAGCCTTGTTAGCGAGTATTCCTTTGGGGAAAATAGTGTAGGGTTAATTGTTAATCAAATCTTCATAATCACAGATCGTGTGTCAGCACTGAGAAATATCATTAACATCATTTACATGAATAAAAGAAAAGCCCCTCTTGTGCTCACTCTCACTCTATCCCTGTCTCTCGCTCGCTCTCCCTCGCTTTCTCTCTACACGAGTCGATAAGGCAATCTGGATGGGGCATGGAGGGGGGTAATAGGGGGTGATGGGGGGGTGAGTTATGGGCAGCCCTCAGCTGCAAGAGCCTCGGATGGATAATTGAGCAGAAAACTGATAAAGTCAACATAAAAAAGAGCATATCGGACCCACGGGGAGTTCAAACATCAGCTTAAGCCCATTCACCAATCAACGGCCTGCCTTCATCTACTGTTCCCCCCGCGGGCATGATCCCTGCCAAATTCAATACAACCTTAAACCGTTTAAGAGAGCAGTGGGTTACAGTTCATCAGGGCAATGAACCCACAGAGGCGGAGGAAGGGGAGTGTGGGGAGAAAAAGAGAGGGAGATATGGATAAAGAGATAGAAAGAAAACTCTTCCCACAAACAACAGCTGATAAGAGCTAAACGGGCCCCTCGTATCCCTTTAATTACCCACCACAGAAAAAAAGGCCCCTTTCTCCTCCTCATCCTCCCCCATTTTCTCCTTCATCTCTCGTCTTTCAGCGAAAAAAAAAAGATGACAAAACGATGGGCAAGCAGCCCTCTGGGGAGGGGAAGCAGCTTTTACATGGAGATTAGACAGTACTATTGTTCAGAGGAAAGAGAGGAGCGGAACAGAGATGGGAGAGAAGGAGAGTACGGAGGATGCTCGTGGGCAAAGGAGGAACGACAGACAGAGAGGAGATGTTGAAAAGGAACCTTGTGCACGATTTAACGCTCAAAAGTAACACAGACACTGTTCAAGACAGAAGTCAGGCTCTAACACACACACACACACTCACACACACACACTCACACACTCACACACACACACACACACACACACACACACACACTCACACACTCACACACACACACTCACACACTCACACACACACACACTCACAGAAAGAGAGAGAGACAGAGAAAGAGACAGAGAGAGAGAGAGAGAGAGAGAGAGAGAGAGAGAGAGAGCTCTATTTCTCGCTCTGTGTCTCTCTTTCTCTGTCTCTCTCTATATCTCTCTCTCTCTCTTTCTATTTCTCCCTGTGTGTCTCAGAGAGAGAGACATAGAGAAAGAGAGAGAGACACAGCTACGCAGAGACAGACACTGAAGGAAAGAGAGACAGTGAGAGAGAGGGAGAGAGAGCGAGAGAGAAATAGAGAGTGACAGTGAGAGAGAGAGAAATAGAGAGAAACTGCGAGACAGTGACACAGAGAGAGAAATAGAGAGAGAGAGAGAGAGAGAGAGAAATAGAGCGAGACAGTGAGAGAGAGAGAGAGAGAAATAGAGAGAAACTGAGAGAGAGACAGTGACAGAGAGAGAGAGAAATAGAGAGAGACAGTGTGAGAGAAAGAGAGAGAGAGAGAGAGAGAGAGAGAGAGTGAGAGAGCGAAAGAGAGAGAGAGAGAGAGAGAGAGAGAGAGAGGTTTAATACTTAAAGGGTTGCTTTAAGAAACTACATCAGCGGCATAGCTCTCTAGTAATAGCCAGAAAGATCAGATGATTGTGAGCTGATGTGTCTGCAATCAATCTATCTATCTATCTATCTATCCATCCATCCATCCATCCATCTCGGGCTCCACTTATGATGTCATTAATGTGAAATGTGTAATCACTATTTATCGGTTCTACAGTACATGTTTTCATACCTGTTATCTGCTTCAGTGAAAAAAAAAAAAAAAAAAAAAAAAAAAAAACCATGACTGCTGAAAAATCAAGGAGGAAAAGAAAAGTGTCTCTAAACAGGCAAGTGAGTGACCATCACAAGGAGGTCTGTCCTATCTGGCCTCGCCCTTTCGGCCTAAGCATGTGGTTTGACTGACACGTGCGTGTGTGTGTGTGTGTGTGTGTGTGTGTGTGTGTGTGTGTGTGTGTGTGTGTGTGTGTGTTTATGATGAGCTCTAAATCACTGACAATGACCTCATCAATCACAACAAAGACCTTTCCTGTCACACCACCGGAGAGCGAAAGAGTGTGAGAGAGAACGACGGAGAACAAGTGAGGGGTTATGGGGGTCCAGACATTGTTATTACTGTACAGTCCAGCTCTCTGAAGTCATCTGTGTACTTTTCTTTTACCTCAATATCTGTAATATCAGGCGCCAACAATAAGTTGTATCTGACACACACACATGCACACGCACACGCACACACACGCACACGCACACACACTTCCTGCTAGAGGACTAAAGAAGGGGAAAAACATCCCTCTCCACTTTGTCATCAGCGGAAAAACAAGAAATCAGGCATTTGGGATTTGATCCAAGGCCACCAAGTAAAAGTATTTATACAGTAGATTTGTTCGATGTGAGAAATATTTGGCGCTGTACAATTCATTGTGAATGCAAATAATTTAAAAAAGGAAATTTATCTTGATTCTACACATCATCACTATAGAGTCTTGTAAGCCTCATTCATAAAATCCCGATTGTTCCTTCAATGTTGTCCAGATCTGAAGTTACAAATTGGACAGTTGGCTTGGTCAGTCACAGCCCAATATTCTGACACCCCACTGATCCGACAGTGGGGCCGGTGGCGTAGTGGTTAGGGTGCTGCGCTCATGATTGGGAGGTTGTGTGTTTGAATCCCCCCTGGGCAAGGTCTCAACCACAAGCGTGCCTCTCTTCATCCATCAGTATAAATGGGCACCAGTAAAATATACTGGAAAGGTAAGCTGCGATGGACTAGCGTCCAATCCAGGAGAAGTTGTAGTCCTAGTCGCTGCACGCATTGGAAACCGGGGATAAGTACCAGCCTGATGAGCCACTATGGCTCGGGTGTAAAAAGCCCAAACAGACTTTACCACTGGTCCGACCGCCCTAAGCCTAACCCAACTGAACTGAATAGGGTGCCCATCTTCCATGAGCAAGGCTGTTAGACCAATAGGCTGTTGTGGAACACAGAGAGGCCCCTGCTTTTTTTAAGTTCCAACACACTCATAGCATAACTTTAACTAGCAATGACTTGCTAGCTTTATTTGGAAAACTACCAACCTCCGAAACACAACTGACCAGCAGTGCATTTACTCTTTTTGTATAATAAATGCATTCATTCATTCATTCATGTTCTGAACTAATCCTAAACGTAATCCTAATTAGGGTCAACGGGAGGCTGGTGCTCATCTTAGCCGACTCTGCGCGTGCGCAGCGTACACCCTGGACAGCTCACCAGGCCATCACAGAGCATAATAAATGCAAGCAATTGAATTATGGTTAATGAGCATGTATGTCTATGATGACGGGTGGGGTTAATAAGTGACATCATAACTTTTACAAATCTGTAGCGTCTTGCTAGCTTGTTTTTTGTTAGTTTATTTATTTGTTTGTTTGTTTGTGAGAGAAGTCACTATTTTTTTTTATCCAACAATAAATGCTACTAAAAATATTTCTGTACTTCCTGATGGGAAGTTAATAAAAAATATAAACTGATTGTTTTGATTGTTTTAAATTACAAATTGCTTGATATTGTGTTTGAACTGATTTATTTCATAAAAATAAATAAATAAATAAATAAATAAATAAATAAATAACTGGTGAGTTGTAAGTACAGTCCTCTAAAATGTTGAAAGTAGGACCCTGTCGGACAAATTACGCATTAGTAATCAAACTCTTCTTCTTCTTTTCCTTTCGGCTGTTCCCTTCAGGGGTCGCCACAGCAAATGATCTGCCGCCATCTCTCCCTATCCTCTGCATCTTCTACTCTCACTCCAACGACCTTCGCATTAGTAATCAAACTAATAAATGATAAAATGTAAGTAACTATTATGCCAGTAGTATGGAAGATGGTCAAAGCCACCCGTCCTTAATTCTATAGTCTGGGACCCATTTAACGAAACCCGTTATTAAGAACAACTTTAATATCAGCTAATGGTGGCTCGTTAGTGTACAAAAGACCCGAAGTGCCAGTTTACTTCCTGACGTGTGACTAATTCGAACTAACTCCATCCCCATAGGTCAAAAGTCAACAGGTCTCTAACCACTCCAATTAGCAGGCTCTCATCGAGTGTCCGTTCACACTGGGGTCATCTTATTACTGACGCGAGAGCAACCTCACACTGACGGAGCTGTGATAAACAAAACGAACGCTGCGTGAACATCCCGTTCCCACCATTCTTATCCTCCTGATAATCAGAGCCTATTAAGACAGTGGGTCGTCTTTAACATGCAACATGCCCACATTGATATTCATGAGATATGGAAATATAATGAATGAATAATGAATAACTATTAAAAGGACAGTAGCAGATCCCCATGAGAATGGGATTGGGGGGGCGGGGGGTGGTCAGTGTGGTGAGTAAAGGGGAAAAAAAAAAAATTCCATGCCATGTATTGTTCCACAATGTAGTCGCTATCGAACAAAGCCACGCAGAAAGAATGCTGCCAACAATTTGACCTTGTTTCGGTGTTATGTTAATCTCGTTCAATTAAGCACAACCTTAATGCTAGCGCGGATTATGGAAAACGGGTCCGTGGGGTTCGGATGCACTCAGAGGGCCATTATCCTGTCTTATGTCATAATTTGATGATTTAATTTGAAGAAATTATTCATTTGTGTTGTATAGGAGCATCCTGCTGGAGGTTTCAATTTTTTTAGCAACATTTAAAAACTCGTGGACGGGAAGGAAGAATATTCATGAGAGATATGCAAAAGGCATGCTTCATCAGGTACCCGATGTTTGTAAAAAATAAATAAATAAACTATTTAGGGAAATGTTTGTTCATTTGTATATATGTAGCACTCACAACTTTCTCTTTAAGATGGGAGTTTTGATAAAACGGCGGACATTGAATGCTTGCATGCTAAGCATTTGTGGGAAATAGGGAAATGGTTTGTTTACATGGAAAGGCTGGCGGTACTGAGGTGAAAGAGGAACGGTTGATAAGGGCTCTCTGTAAAGGAAGATAAAATACTCGTTTCAGAACGGTGACTTGGACTTTAACTAACCTGCCGAGCTGTTTGTTTCCCGTTCATGCTACATTTTCAAACATGTACGGAGAAAGTGATGGTTGATGTATTATCGCCGTCACACCAGCATAAGTGTACGCGTTACTCAAATGACTTAAAACATGAATCAAATGGTAAACTTTAACTTATATAAAGTTTTCATCCATTCAGCTGTTATCTGAACCCATTCTCCCAAATGAAATATTTGTAACATTCCGCTAATCGCACATTCAACTTCCTGGGGATCATGAAAAGGCCATTAGCATGCATGCTAGTCAACCATAGGTAAGCATGTTGGGCACACTTGAGGTTAAGATCCTACCCAGGGTTCTTAGCATGGTGGAGGTCTAACCTGGGTTAGTTAACCCAAACTTTGTGATATACTTAATTTATGCTGGAAAAATAATAAATCCGGTGTTTATTGACGCTATGGCATAGCACTGCACAAGGACAAAGTTTGTTGGTTCATTTGAATAAAATATCCTGTATGTGTCACAGGGTTTAATGCACACATCACACACTTATGTGTCCTGCGAAGGTTGAACCATTTCAATATAGTATGTGTTGTCAAACTGCCCCAATGGCTCATGGGTATTTGATTTTCGTAGACAGCCATGTTGGATTTTGAATACAAACTTCTTAACTTTAATCGTAAATTGGTTGCTTGCTAATCTATGTGCTTATCCGCCTCCTTTCCGATCCATCTCACTGTCTAAAATAGCCAACCAACCGCCTACTCATCTACCTGCCTTGCAGCTGCCCCGGCTCGTGCCAGTATGCCTTTTTTCCCCTCTGAATTAATCTCCACTGGCCTTGACCAATAGCAACAGCTGTGGTATTTAACATTTCCCTAACGCAGCCAGCGGGCTGCCCAGTGTTTGTAAGTGAACTCACCTGGACAAGTGAGGTAAGCCAACACTACATGAGCCCTCCAACCCCTCCCCCAAAAAAGCCTCAACAATTCAAACAATAAAAGTCAACCTTGGTGCACTCACCTTAACGTCAGAGAAGAACATCTTTAGCATGTTGGAGCTGGGGTACCTGGTGTAGAAGAACATGAGCTTGGCCTTCTTCAGGTGGTTGGGGGAAAGCCCTTCCTGAATGTGCAAATGAGTGGGTTAAGGAAAAGCAGCCGAGCCCCGAGCAGAGAGCAAGCGAGATTTGCTTGCCATTGTCATCATCATTACTCAAGGTGCTGTGCCGTCACGGCCAATATACCACCGCAGAAAGGCCGGTTTTACATGAGAAAGCCATTAGGCAGGCAAAGCGAGCAACGTCTTTCCCTCAGCCCTAAGCCTCAGCCAAACTCCTTCTTCAGATGTAAAAGAGTCAGAGATTGTTTGCATGTCACCTACAAATACAGCGATAAGCACTTTTGAGAAGGCCTTGGGGGGGCCTGACAAAGAGCCTGAAATACTCCCAGCTGAAACGTTTGAGGCTTTAGCTTCAGTGCGAACTCAGTCATCACTTTAAATAATAATACGTATGATACATAGTCTTTTTGGTGATGTTAAGCAAAATATTTAAACACGCACACTCTCACGCACACATGCTTTCAAAGTGGGGCGTAAGCTTCCTGTTATGGCATCATGACAGCACATTTGCCACCCCATTTCTTTTCTGTAGGCAATAACTCGACCGTGGCGTTCAAGGGCCAGCGAAGAGCATCTAAAGACGTCCCTTTGATGGTGCAATATGACTGTAAAATGACGCGTTTGTCATGTAAATACGGCTAATCACAAAAACATAAACAAGTCTTATAAAGTGTGCACACATTCAAAGATAATGCGGATTCAGACTAACCACGAGTGGAGTACTTCACATAATTGAGGGAGAGAGAAAAAAAAAAGAAACAAAATGAGGGAAAAAGAGAAAGGGGTGGCGGTGATTGGGGGGGTTAGTTGGAAAAGCGCATCTTTGTCTTACTCTCTCTCTCTCTCTCTCTCTCTCTCTCTCGCTCTCTCTCGCTCTCTCTCGCTCTCCCTTTTTCTCTCACCATCTGGTCTTGCTTTATGAGCACAAAGGCCAGAGAGAATGAAAGAGGGACAAGCTGCTCTTTTCTTTTGCAGCATTACTTCATTCAGCACCGTGAATGAATGGATCATGCCAAACCACAAAAAAACTACATTTCAACATGAAAGCTGATGACAAGTTTATCACTGGGAACACAAATAAAAGTTACACATTTGCAGCATAACACGCATCAATGAAATGAAACACTGGCTTATGCTTTCATAATTACTTTGCAATAGGAGCTGTATTTATGGAAGTTTAATCTCTTTTAAAGTTTATAGTGATGGGATTCCCAAGGTCTCATAAACAAATAATAATAATAATAATAATAATAATAAATAATAATAATAATAATAATAATAATAATAATAATAATAATGTAGCACCAGCTGTCCTTTTTCTGATTATAATTTATGGGTAATCGTTCCATTTAAAAACACTCAGATATAACTGCAAAACTTTTATTTTTCTTTCTATGACGATGTGAGAGGAGATGAGATGAGATATGACACAAATGCATTGGTTATTGTTGTTTTCTCTTTACGTGGGAGAAAAAGCTGAAAAACTGCTTGGCCAGTCGTCTGGGTGTTTCGGTCCGATCTGCACTTTTTCCACCATGCGTTCTGCATTCATCAATAATCTATTTAAGCTAAGAACGCATTGTAAGTGCGAAGCGGGCACCGAGTGTGACATTCCTGCAGAGGACGTTCTCCTGCCCTAACCTCCGCCACACAACAAAATGGCTGATTATGCGATTTTGCCAGACAAAGAGTCCTCCGCACCCTCCTCCCCGGGCCCTGCCTCTTCTGAAACCAGCTCTGGCCCTTTTGTGTGTCTGTCAAACAGACTGGCCGCCAGTAGCCTAGTGGTCACGCTGGGGGAAAGTTTCACCTGCCGCTATTCGCTATTTCACAATACATGCCAAAAATCTAGCACAATTTCCAAGCGGAAGACCCCATAACTGTCCCGCATCCATAACCTGACCGTAATCCCATCCTAATTGCTTGCCGAACTGTTACCGCTATCTCTTAAGTCCATGCTAACCCCATTTCTGACCAAGCCTTCAGGGTTTAACCCCATTCCCAACACATCTATAACCCCATTCCCAGGCTAACCAAACAATCCCATATCCAACCTCCACCTCTCTCTCTCTCTCTCTCTCTCTCTCTCTCTCTCTCTCGCTCATACCTTTAGTTAATCTTGAATCTGTGACGCCTTAAGCGAATTTCAAACCCAAATAACATTTCCATTTCTAGCACTTTCCTCAAGCAAACCAAGCTGCAATATTCAGGCCAGCGAATGTACCCACTGCCTGTCGGAGCTGATGTGCTATCTGTACAGGAAGCTGCATATCCTTACATCTCGTACCTGCGCTTCCTCTCAGTAAGCGATGACATATTAATATTTTTTTTTCAATTCTGCTGCCAACTCAAGAATCATCGTAAATCAGACGTCGGCAGGCAAATTTAATTAGACCGATTACCGTAAGACGTCAGGTCTATGTTCACCTTTTGTGAAACTTTTTAGAGATTATTATTTTTAACTATAACTAGCATATGTTTGTTCGAAACAATTATCAATACAAATATAAAATTGTGTTCCACTCTGCTGGGTTTTTTTTTTTTTTCGATTTTGTCTTCACAACCTAACCATTTTGGCTGATTTTCTAAATTTGCAACATAAAAACACACAGCAACTACTGTGTACGGTCATTGGCTTAATTGCTGTCCATCTCTCTTTTCCTTTATTCCTCTCACTCTTTCTTGATGGGGGGGGGGGTTGTGAAGAGTGTAGGGCCCTTGGCTGGGCAGACAAGACGAGGCAGTGTAATGAAAGACAAACATACAGCCGCAAACACCTGTTAATGCCTGCTTCAAAGAATAGAAAGGAAGAGAAAAAAAAAAAGACAGAAGAAAAAAAAATAGGGATTGTTTGGCTGCCAAGCAACAGCTGAGGGCCCTCAGGTTGTTGACCGATCTTTATGAATCCAAAGGGGATGGAAATGAAAAGGAGGGATAATTGTTCCTGCTTCTTTTTTCCCCTTTCCTATAATGGGATATGATGAGGGTTGAGAGAGTTGAAACCTGTCAGTCATAAAAAAAAATAATAATAAAAAAAAGAAAGAAGGAAAAAAAAAACAGACAGCGGGATAGACTTTGAGTCCTCAAATGAACCTCAAAGTTTGACAACAAAAACATCTGTCATGGTGGTTGGACATGCCAAATTATACCTCAAGGAGCTGAAAATGTTTTGAATGTCTTAAAGTAAATTTCGGTTTAAGTGATGATCCTGTTGAAGAACCGGGCTTGTTGCGTGTACAGGTGCGAGAATGTTTATTGGCTTTAAATCGGTAGCTGGAAAAACACAAAGCTGTTAGCAAAGACCAGTTCTACATTCGGAAGCTTACCTGAAACCATAGCTTATGTAGCCTTATCATGAGGCCATCTAAACTATGGAAATCTGAGGGGACTAGACTCGTTGAAATGTATGTCTTAAGGCATGGGAGTTGACGGGAAAAAAAAGGAATTTGAGTAGCAAAGAGAGAAGTTAGCCTGACCTAACAAAAAGCCTATAGGAGGCTATTCAAGGAATCCAGAGTGGAGGTCTGAGCTGAGTACCCAAAGGTACGTGGCAAAACAGAGGATGGTAAAGTGAGTAGCACTTTAAATTCTCCATCTACTGGCTAAAAGGATCTTTCAACCTTGGCATTTATGGGAACTGAGGCCGTTCCAAACTAGTGCAACACAGCAGATATTTTGGGGAAAACCCAGTTTCAATTTCAGGATCATAAGCTGAGTTTAAGCGAATGGAAAATGCTTATATAACGCATGAATAAAAGGATATTGCACTCCCTGGGTATGGCGAGATGTCAGACATGTCCTGGAGGTCTCCACATTCTGACTTAATGAGCGACAGTGACAGACTCTCTGCCGTGCTCCCTGGGTGGGTTGGTGAGCAGGACCGGGTGTGCCCCATATGGTGGTGAGATGCCATCTTGGTCCTTAAACTTGTAGTCTCTCGTGAGAGGTCCATGGAATCAGGTGAGCCTCTGTCTTTGCCTGGGTACCCTATTGATGGTGCACCGAGTGGGCCCTGAAAAGGATACCCCATTAGAGGGAGGGGGAAGGGGTGGCGGAAAGATGGTGGGCTGAAACCCATGTTCGCTGACAGGGAAGAGGGATGAAGGGAGGGATGGTGATGGCCTCCATGAGCGCCCACTGCCGAGGACTGGTGGTGATGTTCAGCTGCAGATTTCCTCACCACTAAAGGCAATGCCTCTGTCTGATCATTGGCACTGGGGAGTGGGACTCCGCCAAATGACTCTTGTGGGCTGGGGATTATGACATCTCCGAAGCACTGCAGGCGCTGATTGGTTGTGTGGAAGTTGGGGTTGTCTCCATTAACTGTAAAACGATCCTGTGGTGCAGGAAGTGGTGGGAACACCTGTGGGAGAGGTCGTGGAGGTTTCGCAAAGACCTTTACTACAGTGTCTACCACCTGAGACATGGCAGAGTTTAGTTCCTGCTTCAGAGTCTCTGCCAATTGTTTACCTTCTGCATGCATAGAGGTTGGACCTTTGCCCCTCTGCGTACTCTCTCTTTTGGGCTTCTCTCCATCGAGAAGTACCTGTTCTCTTAGCAGTGCCCTCGCTCTGTCAAAAAAGTGTCCCGGATCCAAGTCTGACATTTCGTTATCAGAACGATCAGCCACAGAATCATGCATGGGACGGTCGTCGACATCTCCATCCATGAGCCCGGCATCAGACCGTGCACTGTCTTCAGAGAGGTTTCCTCCATCATGGTCAGGGTCATTCCCTTCGGAGTCAGTGCTGTCATAAATCTGAAAGAACTTCTCCTGCAGCTGGCGCAGCTGTTTCTGCATGTCCTCAAGCTGCAGCTTGAGCTGCCTGCGTTCCTCCACCTTTTGCTCCTTGCGTACTGACACCAGCTGCTGGAAACTGTGCTGCTGTTGAGGAAGCTTCTGTTTGCGCTTGTTCTCACGATAACCCTCTCGTGGGCTGGACGGCTGCTGAGGACCTTCAGGCTCTCCTTCACCATCCCGTTCTCGCTCCCTTGAGCCGGAGTTTGATGGCATCATTACATTGGGTGAGTGGCTCATTCCACGAATGATGTTCTCTACACGGGCTCGCTTAGCTCGGAGGTGTTCGTCATTAAGTCGTTCAACGTCAAAGTGACCCAGAGTTGGGCGACTGAACGGTGAAAGACACTCCTGAGGGCTTTCTTGGGATGAGTTACTGCACGTGTCCTCTTGGGGTACTTCGGATCCTGTGCTGGAGAGAGCGCTACAAGGAAACCCTGGCTCCACACCTCCCCCTGCTCCATTCTTTGCCATGTTGCTCTTTAACAGCTGCGAGATGATGGTAGCACCGGGAAAAGGCATCATTGCATCCTCGTATGAGTTGGCTCTTTTGAGAAGCTTCCGGAGCACATTGGACTTGGTCTCATTTGAGTCCCCATGTCCAAGCTGCATCCCTTGACACTCCAGAAGGTCCTGCTCTCCGCTATGATGGGCATTCATGGCCCCAAAAATGAAGGTGGATTTTGATGTGCGGCTGGCAATGAAGTCAGAAGAAGTTGCTGATGTCAGCGTGGAGGTTGAACCCACGGTTCTCTTCACGCCGATGTCCACTCGTCTTCTTTTGGTCTGTCGGTTTAGGAGGGACTCACTGTCATGGTCCGGCATCCCTGGTGCTACTATTGAGCCATTTCTCCAAGGCCAGGGCTCGCACTTCTCTTTATTAAATTCCAGAGACCTGCCGAAAGGAAAGGGAAGAAAATTACAACACATGCTTGATTGGCATTATTTTCATTGTAATAGATTCTAGCTTGAATTGTAAAATGTTTATAAATTATTTAAATCTACTCTATATGAAGGAGTCTGGATTAGAGATATGACCCGCATAGACTGTAAGGATTTTAATCGTGCTGGTTATTGTGCACAATAAAATACAATACCTCAAGTAATCCTAAATATTATTTTACACTAAAGATAATATACGTTTGTTGGTTGGATATTAATCTGATATCTGAATCTAGATACGACTTCTGCTTTGTTGAAATTTTAAAAGTGTGAGTGTTGTATATCCATCATAAATATGTCTGTGTCACACAAAGAGGGTTTCTCGGAAATTATCCTGAACATAAGCATTTGCAAACAGGAAATTTGATTAAATTTGGTCAGAACACAGGAGCAGGAAGTATGAGCACACACAAAAAAAAAAAAAAAAAAAAAAAAAAAATGGATGTAAGGTGGTGGGTGTGGATGAAGGGGGGTGGGTGTGTGTGGGGGGTTAACACCTCAGCTTTGCATACATGAGCAAAGTCCTACATTGTGTATACTGCCCTAGTAACAAAAACAAAGCAACAATTGTCGCTTGAAATGAGAACAACAACAACAACAACAAAAATCTGCATAAAATTATGTTAATCGCCTTTCTACTGTCCTCATTTGTCTGGGATTAGTTTGGCGTATAAAAATTAAAAAAAAAAAAACACCCTTATGGAGGGGGGAAATACTTAATATCACAGGCGGGGGAAATATGACAGCAGCTATAGCAGTTAGTATCGGGCGCTTTTGTTTCATTTATACAAAATACACCAATAAGCTCACATCCGACTGCTGTGATAAAAAAACGTCAATGTTGCTTTTCATTTTTAAAATAAATGCTCTATTATGAGATCTTTAAATATCTCACTGTGCAAAATATTTAAAATGATATAATAATAATAATAAAATAATTAATAAAAAGCTCTTTTGGGGGGGGGGTGACTCTGAGACGCTTTCATAGAAATACATGGAGATAAAACAGGTTGCTTTTGTTATTGGGTTTCAATCGAATGAAACTGAAAAAATAATTTTAGGGGAGATCATGGAATAAATTCTATTTTTGAACAGAAAAGATGGACAGAAAGAGGGAAACAAGACAGCGGCTTATTCAGAATAAAAACAAATAAAGTCGATTCTCTGTGTAAGAGTGTAACGAGGTACTATTTACAGGCTTTTTTTTTTTAAATAATCTATTTTAGTCAAAAGTTTAAAAACCTAATAAATAAAATTTAAAATCTTACAAAAAATGTGATTACCCAATTTATTTATTTATTTATATTATATAATATAATCTCTCTCTTGACCTCTTGCGCTCTCTCTCTCTCTCTCTCACATATAAAAACATTTCTTTTTCTTTTTTTTTTTTTTTAAGAAGACAATAATGAGGTTTGAAAGCCAAACACATCCACTTCGAAGTTCACTGTGAAGCTTTAACACAGTGCAGGGGAGCAGAAGTGTTTCATTCATTTTCAAAATAATCTTTTTTGTTTACCCAAATCTGAACCTTTTCACCAAAAAAAGTACTAAAGAGGCAAACTTTAAAAGAGAGAGAGAGAGAGAGAGAGTGAGAGAGAGAGAGAGAGAGAGAGAAATGGAAAATTCTAAAAGTAAGTTTTCCATCAGCAATATTATTTATTTATTGCATTTTACATTATTATTAGATTGACGTCAAACTAATGATAGCTGGGTGGATTGATTGACGGATGGATGGATGGATGGATGGATGGATGGATGGATGGATGGATGGATGGATGGATGAGAAGGTCAAGAAACGAGACGGAGCTCATAAACAATGCGCGAGATTGTCCCTTTCTCAAGTGCAAAGCGCTGCTTCCAGCACCTGTCTTTCGTCACAGCGCACCTGTCTCCCTGTCCGCGCATGCGCACGAGGCACGAAATTTCACCGAATTACAAGAGGAACTAAGAGAGTGGATGAGAACTTCCAGCTTCCTCTCCGGTGGGTGTTTATTGAAACTGACAAACAATGCACAGAGATGGAGGGGTGTGGGGTGTGGGGGGTCGGGTCGGGGGGTCGGTCGGTGACACTCGATCATTTGTAAGGAATAAATAAATGATTGAAATGTTTGAAACACAAACACACAAAGTGCAAACACTCACTGAGCTCAGGGGTCGAGCTTTAAATTCAGTGCCAGCTAGGGGACACTAAAGTGCCTGGAGAAAAAAAAAAAAAAAAAAAACATCAAAGTGCGCGTGGGTTAAAGCGCGGATACGGAATCAAAGGTGCGAGAAAGGGAAAGGTAACCCCGAACCCAGACCCAAAGCCCACTGGGGGATTTGAGCTGGAATGAGCTCGGACGGGTGCAGACAGAGTGATCTCAGGGGACAGGGACTGATCGGAGCATCGTGAGAACTCCATCAGAACTGAACAGCAACAACAACAACAACAAAAATCAATCAAAATAAAACGCGCACGGGTTCGACCCATGCGGAGTGCGGTGCGAGCGGAGAGAGGCGCGTGGGACGCGTAACGGGGGAAACTCTCCGGTGTGTGGATGACTGACATCCTTTCCACAAGACTTCAAATCCGTCCAGATGATGACGCCATGAGCAGAGCATTCGGACAATAACACCGGAATTCTCATCAGGATCACCGAGGTGCGCGCACTGAAGGACTCTGGTTCCATCCCCGGGAAACTTCTCCTGTCGAGATCACCACGCGTAAAGCGCACTCAGTACTTTCGGGGGTCTCTCTCTCTCTCTCTCTCTCTCTCTCTCTCTCTCTCAGGGAGATTTGTAGAGTATTTGCGCTTCTACTGGAGTTTATTATAAGAGCCAATAAACACAGCAAAAGAAACTCGAACAGTCAACAATGGGTCACTTACCTTTCCAAATCGAGCGTGAAAAAGAAACAGAAATCTCCTCTTCTTGTTCTTATTCTTCTTTTTACTGTTTTTATTTATTTATTATTTTTTTCAATTTAGAGAAAGAAGATCAAAAGCGCACGACAAAATATTCTGCCCGTTTAACGGGAGCGAGCGACGCGCCTGGGAAATGAGTGTGCGTGTGTGTGTGTGTGTGTGTGCGTGTGTGTGTGTGTGTGTGTGAGAGAGAGAGAGAGAGAGAGAGAGAGAGAGATGCGAAAAAAGAGTGAGCGCGCGCGACACACGCACATACAGAGAAGGAGAGATGTTCTCCTCTATGGAATACGGCGCTGAGTCTGTCTGCGCGTCTCCCTGTCTCAGTGCGTGTCTCGGGGTGTCCGGGAGCGCGCGCCGGGCTGTGCGGTGTCGCACGAGAGGAAGCAAAAGCAGGCGAAGAGAGGAGAAAGAACAGGGAGGAGGAGGAGGAGGAGGAGGAGGAGAAGAAGAAGCGCTCTCTGCACGCGCTCCTCCGACTGCAGGCACCCACTTAAAGACGCAGCCGAAGGAAACAGGAAAGAAGTCCGCGTCACAATCGGCCATTGTGATGTAACTGCACGCCTACCAATAAGAACTGCGGACGGTGGCTCACGAGGAACTCGGTGCGCTCTGAGGACTTGGAGAGGGGGGGGGGGGGGGGGGAGGAAAGAAAACACCCCACCTGACAAATCAACGACGGAAAAAAAAGGGGGACAGGACTTGTAAGGATTTTTTTTTTTAATAAAAGTCTCGAATATTCGATTAATTATTGCAGCTTCTCGTGATTAATCATCATAAAGAATCATCAGCTTGGTGCGTTTGCATGAACACAAAAACATTTGTGCCATAATTAGAAATTTCTCAACTACATGCTATACAACAAAAAGCTGGATACTTTTAATTTGTTTTTCTTTTAAATTCACCTCGAGGGTTTTTATTTATTTATTTATTATTGTTGTTGTTTTTTTTTTATTATTTATTTTCCTTTTTCTTTACTCTCACGCCCAGGAAATCAAGCTCGGTGTTTATATACATGGAGAAAATGTGAATATAGTGGACGTGTAATAAATACACTTAAGGTGCGAACTTTTCTCGAAAAACTCAGAAACACGCGCGTTTGTCTTCTTTTATAAAAGTCTCGGTGGATCTCAACAGAGTCCTTTTAGATTCTTTAAAACCTTTTGCTGAGAAAAACAATCCTGATAATAAATCATCAGGGCAAACTTTTCTTTTTAAGACCGATGGTCTGGTTCGAGCCTTTTATTGGGACGGCTGCAAAGAAGCGTGTTTTAGGGAAACTTTTATTTATCTGTGCAGCACTCCACATAATACTCCACATATAATACTCTAAATATACTACTCCAGATTTCATACTCCAGATATAATACTCCAGATATAATACTCCGGATATAATACTCCAGATGTAATACTCCGGATATAATACTCCAGATATAATACTCCAGATGTAATACTCCGAATATAATACTCCAGATGTAATACTCCAGATATAATACTCCAGATATAATACTCCGGATATAATACTCCAGATGTAATACTCCGGATATAATACTCCAGATATAATACTCCAGATGTAATACTCCAGATATAATACTCCAGATATAATACTCCGGATATAATACTCCGAATATAATACTCCGGATATAATACTCCAGATGTAATACTCCGGATATAATACAGAATTCTCTGCTTATAGTCTAAAATCTGTCTTTAAATCAAGAAGCTGAATTTGGATTGTTGGTATCTGTATATTTTATGTGGTGTGTATGTGCTGTGTGTTTGATGTTTCTTATTATTTTTGATGATGTGAAGGAAGCGCCGAGGAAAAACACTTCTGCTTATGACACCGTCTCAAATTCCCACCTCCCATTCGTCCATATCTCTCTCTCTCTCTCTCTCTCTCTCTCTCTCTCTCTCTCTCTCTCTCTCTCACACACACACCTCCCCTTTCTCTCTCACCTCCTCTCTCTCACCTCCCTCTCTCTCTCTCTCTCTCTCTCTCACCTCCCTTT
>CM045731.1:23482500-23510000 GCA_024760905.1 Plotosus lineatus
GCTCAGTGAGGCCTGAGTGCTTCGTCTCCCAGTTTTTCCTTTACTGGCCTTGTTTTCCTCTGGATGTTCCAGGTACTAATCGGCTGTTGCATATAGCTCCTTGGGAAGTGAGTATAAGCGTGAATGGTTTTGTTGGTCCTGCAATGGACAGCCAAGCTGTTCATTGTGTACCCTTCCCAGAGTTGGTATAAAAACTGAATCGAACCTCGCCTCAACCCTAGGATTTTTCAGAAATGTCACGGAATGTTACTGATACCCCCATTTCACTGGAGCACAGCAGACTTACGGAAGCAAAAATGTTGTCATCTGCAAACGTTCCGCAAATCTTCCTTGTCATTCCGTGTGATTCCGTGGTTATTTCTCAAGTCTTCCTCCACTTCCGTATGCTTCCGGCAGGCCAACATATTCCGTGAACAGGCTTTTCAACATGTTTGAAATGAGTGTTCCGTGGGGTCACCTTGGCGTACTTTGTCGTACCTGTTCCGCACATGCTGTGAACGTTCCAAGAGTGTAAGAATTTCCACTTTTCCATAGGATTTTCACCCATTTTCCATGTAAAAATGTCGATGCTCTTCTGTAGAATGCGTTCCGCACCTTTCTGCTACGATCCTTGCATGCCGTAGTCCAGTGAAATGGGGGTATGAAACATGGTGAGAACATTTTATTGTTTTGTTTTTAAGAGCCCGAGGGAAAAACCTGACTGTTGAAGATTATTTTCTTATTAACCCTCGCTGTGCCACATACTGAACCCTGAAATGCCAGCCATTTTTCTGCATAACCAACATGTATTTTAGATATTAGTTTTAGTTGCATAAATATTGGATTTGCATGAGTAAACTATATGTTATCAATAGCTCTTTAATTGTTCTTCTCAAAAACGTATTTTTTTCAGGCAAAAGTGGCAACTTCTGGTCATATGATAATAACTGCCCATGTATGCTGAGAGAAAAATCATAGATCAAACTTACCAATTTTATTCGATCAGTCTCTGTAATGGTAAAATGAGGCATTCACACTGCTGGTAAAAGTGAGTTTACATGGTATTTCAAGAGCTCATGCCACTGGGGAATGTCTATAATGTTAATCAGTAACAACACATCCTCCTTGCTTTAAAAAACAGGAAAATATTTTGCTGTATTCTCTTGGTAAATGTCCAACAACCAATCAACCATTAGATACTGCTACAGCAAAACTATGGGAAACTCTGAGAAAGTGATGACAAGAATTTTTCACCCGATTCTCCTGCTCACTAACTTCATAAATTTAAAGATGTTCCTGGCCATGTGCTTTTTATGTTTGTGTTCATTGTTTCAAGGTGCCATGTGCTAAAGTTGATACTCATGTTGATTGGCTCAATTTTACTTCCGGGAAAATATTTAAGGAACAGCACAGGGAAGGAAAAGTAAGGGGTCTTTTATTAAAAATTGATGCTGTTTTCTGTTTATTTTCAGCTTTCATGTAAGTAGTTTGGTTGATACCACAAATTGAATAATACAAATACCAGTAAAACTCTTTTCTTGTTCTGTTATTATTCATGTTTTCCATCTCAATGGTAATAAGCACTTACCATTCCATTCCGCTGTTAACCATTTTCATAAGCGCCTACCCATTCCAATTTTTTTAAGCGCCCTGGGCACTTATCACATCGAATACGGTATCTGATGTGTTTCAGATAATACTCAACATTTTAGGGTTTTTTTGTTTTGTTTTGTTTTCATTTCTCTTTCAAGTGGTGCAGCAAATTTACTCTTTACCAACTTAAAACACGTCACCATCACCTGACTGTAGCCCTCAGATGAGTATGCCGGGGTGGAAGGCCTCAAAGTAAACTCAACAATAGCACACAGCCAAGAGCCAAGCACCTTCTCAGTATGGCCTTATCACAGAGGCTTAAAATAGGGCCTGATGTTGCCAAAGAGCTCTCGTGCTCATTCTCTCTCTCTCTCTCTCTCTCTCTCTCTCTCTCTCGCTCTCTCTCTGTCTCTCGCTCTCCCCTTGTCCTCGCCCTTCCCTTCTTTCTCTTCTCTTCTCTCTCCCTTCCTTTAAATTTTCCATTCTCTTGCTCTCTCCCCCTCTTTTCCTCTTCTTTTCTATCTCTCTATCTCCCTCTCTTACTGGGTGTGATACTATTAAAAGGTCATTATAGTTCATGTGAAGGCCATAAACATGTTCCTTCTGGAAAAAAGTAAAAAAAAAAAAAAAAAAAAAAAAAAAAAAAATCACAATTCCTCATTTTGGATTATAAATAGTTTCACAGTTCAGAGTACAGTCCCTCCATTTTATCACTCACTCAATAATCTACTGAAATGCTGAATCCTACAGTTAGGGTTGGAGAAGGAGGTCAGGGGGGAGTCTGCAGCCTATCTTGGAAGACACTGTGCGGAATGAGATACGTCCTGAACAGACCATTGTAG
Source organism: Plotosus lineatus (assembly GCA_024760905.1). Classification (NCBI taxonomy): domain Eukaryota; kingdom Metazoa; phylum Chordata; class Actinopteri; order Siluriformes; family Plotosidae; genus Plotosus; species Plotosus lineatus. The sequence goes on from CM045731.1 coordinate 23,484,915, forward strand.
GACATTTTACTGTATTTATATTCAATTAAAATCCTTAAAACGGGGCAGTGGTGGCCTGGTGATAAAGGTGCTGGATCACTGATCCGAAGGTTGGGGGATCAAGCCCCACTCTCAACAGGTTGTCACTGTACCCCCAGTCCAGCTAACTGGATTACCAAAGGCCGGCCATGTCTCTCACTGTCTATGGTGAGAATTTCATGTAAAAGAACCATTGCTGACTTTTGACGAGAGTAGCTGTATATCCGTCAGCGTGTTTCTGCCCTGCAATGGCCTGGCGAGCTGTCCAGGGTGTACTTTGCCCTTGCCCGGAGTCAGCTGGGATGGGCGCCAGCCTCCCCGCGACCCTAATTAGTATTACGGAATTACAGAAAATGAAAAAATGAACTGAACTGAAGAATATTGCTGTTCAATGTTTCAACTCGAGTGACTGAATTAATCTTCCAGCTCGATGTTAAAATAGGTTATTGTGTTCGATTATTTACTAAATACGGCATCGATTTGTTGTGTATTGAGGTAAAATTATCATTGTATCTTCAACTCACTTTCACATATCGCAAAGTTTGTTGAAATAAATGATTTCTTTATTTATTTTCATTTCTTTTGTAAGGTTATAAAACAAATAACAAAGTGGTGTCGCAGTGGACAAGGCTCCAGGTTACTGATCGGAAGATGGAGGGTTCAAGCCTCAGTAATGACAATTTTACACCGTTGGGCCCTTAAGAAAGGCCCTTAACCCTCAATTCATAAGAGTGCCTACTAATTGTATTGTTTTTGGTTTGTTTTCAGATCAATTTCAAATATCAAAAGACAAAATGTAATAATTTTGTGCTTAAGATAAATGAAAATAAAAATTTGAATTCAAAATATAAATTTATTACATGGTTTCGATTTGTTCTGCATAAAAGACTGAATTTAGAATTCCATAGTGAGGTGAACAAAGTTATTTCCAATAAAATTACACTTATCCACTCATTCATTTCTCATGCACTTCATTTCCAGAATTGATTCATTCATTCATTCATTTTCTGAACCATTAAATCCTAATTAGGGTCATGGGTAGGCTGGTGCCCATGTCAGCCGAATCTGGGAGAGGGCAGATTACACTCTGAACAGCTTGCCAGGCCATGGCAGGTCAGAAACACGCTGACGGCTATGCAGCTACTCTTGTCGAAAGTCAGCAATGGATCTTTTACATGAACCTCACACCATAGACGGCGAGAGACATGGCCGGCCTTTGATGACCCAGTTAGCTGCACTGGGGAACTGCTTAATTCTTCAGAAAATTATTAACTATTACACTCAGGGCACTGGTGACCTGGTGGTAAAAGCTGCTGGATCGCTGATCCTAAGGTTGGGGGTTCGAGTCCCACTCTCCACAAGGTTGTCACTGTCCCCCCCAGTGCAACTAACTGGGTTATCACAGGCCGTCCATGTCTCTCACTGTCTATGGTGAGAGGTTCATGTAAAAGAACCATTGCTGACTTCCGTCAAGAGTAGCTGCAAAGCCGTCAGTGTGTTTCTGTCCCTTGCTAAAAAGGGTTGTGTCAGAAAGGGCATCCAACATAAAAACCTACGTCAAATCGAATATGCAAATCATTAATATGACTTCCATGAAGATGGAGGCAGATGATTCGCTGTAACGACCCCTGAAACGGAACAGCCGAAAGGAAAAGAAGAAAATTAACTATTAGGGTCACGGGGAGGCTGGAGTCTATTTCAGCCTACAATAGGCAAAAGTGGGGTAGACCCTTAACACATTGTCAGACCGTCACAGGACAACACATACAACCATTCTCAGTTACACTCACACCTTGGGGATATTTTAAACAGCCAGTTATAACGCGCATGCTCTTTCAGGCTGTGGGAGGAAACTGTAATATACAAAGGAAACCCACACAAGCTCAGGGAGGACATGTAAATTACATACAAAAATACCTGAGCCGTGGAGTCAAACCCAAGACCTTCTGTAAAGCAGACGTAACCACTATGCCACTGCAATTCTAGATTTTTTCAATCAATTTAAATTTAATTTTTCATATTAGACTAATTAAATTTAATTAATCATTCCTTTTCTGAACTGTTTAATTCTATTAGGGTCATGGAGAAGCTGGAGCCTATCTCAGTCAACTCTGGGCAGAGGTGGGATATACCTGAAACAGCTCACCATGACCCCCCACCCCCACACACACACACACACACACATTTAGGTACAATTTGGAACATCTATTGAGCTTAATGTCTTTAGACTGTAAGAGGAACCCATATGAGTTCAGGGAGAACATGGGCCCAACTCCAAGCAGAAACACCTTTGCTGGGTATGGGGCTCAAACCCAGGACCTTCTTGCTGTGAGACAAACGTACTAATCTTGACGCCACGCTTAGTTTAATTAAAAACAAACTTTCTTCTTGCTTTCTGACTTTATGTAAATTAGCTAAAACTGATGTTCCAGAATGAGGGTAATTGATATATAATTCATTAATCCTGATATAATTAGGCTTATATTTTAAAAATTTATAATGGAATAATATCAAAATTTTAAAAAGTCGAATATATATATATATATATAAAAATCTAAACAAAGTTTATTACAGGAATTCCCTTGTTTTTTGTCATGCAGAATGTCACTGAGGGGATCATCCACAGGTGCTGAACGAGGCTCATTAGTGACCCCTTCCTCTGACCCCGCCCTGACAGTGTCTCACTGGAACAGTCCGGTCCTAAATGCTGAGCGTTCCTCTCTGACACACCTCATCTCCAAAACATCCAAATATAGGTACTTTTCGCTACATCTGGACGATACAGACACACCAACCCTCTGACCCACCTCAGACCAACAACCCCCTCCCGGTCCATAAGCTTAAAACGATGTTAGACGGTGGAATAACAGAGATAAGGGCTGGTGCGTTTGTACTGACGCTGATTCCGTTCTGCACAGTTTCCAATTGCCCCCCGGGGGGCAGACGGGCGTGTTGCATCTGTTTCATTTAGCCGGCACTGCAAGAGCGAGATCATGAGATCAGTGAGATTACGAGGAGCCGCTAAGATATCTTCCAATAACAAAGTCTCGGAGCTATAAAAATCAATCAAGGCCCCGGCCAAAATCAGTGTGCAATGCCCGGTGGAAAACACATTAAGGGCCAGACGACACTTTTATGGGAGGCCCAGCAAGGGGGCTGCGGTCAAGATAAAAACGCAGGGTCAGAGCTGCACGGCTCTACCTGTTGGCTTAATCAGGTTGCCAGACCATATTAGCCGACCGTGCTATTGTGCTAAGTAAAGACTTTAAAGGGGGTCAAAGGTCAGGTACAGACTGCATGTGCTGTTTTTAAACTTTCCAGCTCTGAAGTTTGACTGAGGTGACATCCTCATCCTCAAGGCCAGGTTTGAAGGGACCGCTACTCCTGACCTTCAGAGTAAGTGGAAGTGGATTCTGCCAAGAACACAGATACAAACACATACAGATGCGCAGACAAAAAGTACCCTGACGGACACACACTCAAACACGCGCACACACACACACCCTGGAGAAGCGAGCCATCAGCCATCGCTGTCATAAATCTCCCGTTCTGTGGTGAGGAGGGCACTCTGCACCTTGTCGGAAACGCCCACATTAAACGCTGAACAAACCATAACATCCTGCCCCCCGTGGCCCACCAGGAGCGCTCCGTGCTTCCCCTCGGCCCCTTCTGTCCCCCGTTCCATCCATCCATCCATCTATCCATCTCCTTCCTTCTTTTTCCGCCTTGCATCGCCTTTCGTAGCACCGCATCTGTGTGTGTGTGTGTGTGTGGGGGGGGGGGGTCACAGCGCATTTGGCCGTCTCGTTCGGACCCTTAAAGGGGGAGGGGGGTTTCCATTCCAACGACTTCCTGTTCCCTGTGATGTCATCATGGGAGGAAAGGGGCACTTAAGTGGAGGATGCAAACACATGCTTCCTGTCGTGTGCCAGACTTGATTGAACAATGCGGGCAGGTGTGTGTGTGTGTGTGTGTGTGTGTGTGTGTGTGTGTGTGTGTGTGTGTGTGTGTGTGTGTGTGTGTGTGATTATACTGCTTCAAAATCCCCATAGAGGAAACATCACATTTCTGGAACACGAGATGGAGAAAATATTTTATGAGCCCACTATACCTGTTACACCCATACAGGCTGTGAGGAAAAGAAAACACGAGGAAAAAATCGCGAGCTGCAATTCAAGAATATTCATGATTAACTCAAACTGATGAAATACACACTACTGCAGGTGATGCTAAATTATAAATTTATTCATTCATTTTCGGAACTGCTTAATCCTAATAAGGGTCATGGGGAGGCTGGTGTCCATCTCAACCAACTGTGCGAGGGCCAAGTACACCCTGGACAGCTTGCCAGGCCATCGCAGGGCAGAAACACGCTGACGACCATGCAGCTACTCTTTACAGAAAGTCAGCAATGGTTATTTTACAATTTGCGCCATATTGTGTTGCACAACAAGAAGGTCCTGGGTTTGATTCCCAGTATCAGACGTTTCTGAAAGATATTTTTATGTTGTTTTCATTCCTGGGTGGGTTTCAGTCAGGTACTCTGGGTTGCTCATACAAGCATCTCAGGCTAATTGGCTGTTCCAAATTAACCCTGGGTGTGAGTGTGAATGGTTGTGTATGTGCTGCCGAGCAATGACCTGATGAGCGGTTCCAGGTGGACCCCGGCTTTACCCAGTGTCAGCTAAGATAGGCAACAGCCCCCCACACACACACACACACACACACACACACATACACACACACGACTGTAGTGCAATTAAGCGGCTCAGCAAATGAGATGAGTGAAATTTAATTGGTATCTATCTACAAAATGGCTTTTGGTTTTATAAATGAATCCTTTGAGACAGGGTTCTAACTAGAACCGTAAAAGGTGCCCCTAAAGAATAAACCAGGCTCCTATCATATAGTTTAAGCACTTTGTGGAATCATGAAAGTTATATTGTAATGCTCAAGAAACCAAACAGAGCCAGAAACTTCCCCTTTTATTACAGAAATGGCCGTCCTTATTAATATTCATGATATGCAAATGATATGCAAATACAAAAAAAGTCCTTATGTAATGCCTTATATAATTTAATGAAAGCTTTTTCTGAAACCCGAAATTTCATGACTTAAAAGGAAAAAAATCCATAAATTAAGAAAAAATATTTATACTATGTGGCAGTGGTGGTCTAGGGCGCTGGATCACTGATCCTAAGGTTGGGGGTTCGAGTCCTACTCTCCACAAGGTTGTCACTGTCCCGTCCAGTGCAGCTAACTGAGTTATCAAAGGCCGCCCATGTCTCGCTCTGTCTATGGTGTGAGGTTCATGTAAAAGAACCATTGCTGACTTTCCACAAGAGTAGGCTGCAAAGTCGTCAGCGTGTTTCCGCCCTGCAATGGCCTGGCGAGCTGTCCAGAGTGTACTCTACCCTCGCCTGGAGTTGGCTGGGATGGGCGCCAGCCTCCCCACGACCCTAATTAGGATTAAGCGGTTACAGAAAATGAACTGATGAACTGAACATTCACACTATGTTCTGCGATGGCTTGGTGAGCTGTCCAGGGTGTACTCTGCCCTCTCCCAGAGTCAGCTGAGATAGGCGGCAGCCTCCCTGCGACCCAAATTTGAATTTAGAAGTTCAGAAAATGAATGAATGAACATCTAATCTATCTGTTCAATCGGGTCAAAATTAATGCCACCCTCTCAAAGGGAAGCGATCCAGTATAATGTATGCCATGCCCCAGTGGTTAGGCGTTTCTTTGTGGCTTTTGATGGGTCTCCTCGTGCTTGCATGGGCTTCTTTCACATTCTCTGATTTCCTCTCACAAGCCAAAAACATACACAGTAGGCTAATTGACTGTTCCAATTTGCCCTCGGTGTGTGAATGGTTTAGTGAGTGCTGGCTTTGCGATGGCCTAGTGAGTTGTCCAGGGTGTACTCTGCCCTAGCCCAGACTCGTCTGAGTTGTGTGCCAGCCTGCCCGTGACTCTAATTAGGATTAAGCGTCTTAGAAAATGAATTAATTGTTAGGAAGCAGTATTACATTTCACCATTTTGTTGTCGTTTAGGTTGTCTTTCTGTGAGTACGACCTCATAAGGAGACCACCAAACACAAGTGGTCACTGTAGAAAAGGCGCGAGACAATTCATGGTTAACTGGCACTCGCTTGCATTCATGTAAGAAGAAAATCATTCATCCATTCATTTTCTGAACCGCATAATTTCTTAGTTATGGTCACGGCCTCTGGGCAACTCTGGGCGAAGGCAGAGTACACCCTGGATAGCTCGCCAGGGCATCGCAAGGCAGAAACATGCTGGCGGCTTTGCAGCTCCTCTTTACGAAAGTCAGCAATGGTTCTTTTACAGACTCTCACCATAGACAGTGACACACATGGCCGGCCTTTGATAACCCTTTCGCTGCACTGGAGGGACAGTAACAGCCCCTTGCGAGTGGGGCTTGAACCCTAACCTTGGGATCAGCGATCCAACACCTTTACCACCAGCCCAGCACTGCCCTGGAAGAAAATCAGCATTAACAATACAACCATAAAATCTTGTGGGATTCACTAGAAAAGTGAGGCCCAAGTCTATACATGTAGCATAGCTACAGTACGATGATCATCGCTACCAACTTACATGCGATTAAAATGGTAGTAATGTTCAACCCTCGTTATGGTTTATGTATTTGAAGACCAAGCTGCTGTATAGGACTGAAATGGTTAAATAAACACCTATCAATCTGTAGATTCTGCGTTGTGTCCTGCTTTACAACTCTCTTGTTCATGCCATGTCTCAAAAGGTGATGAATCAGCTTGACCTTTGCCCTCTGGATTAATGGATTTGAATGAGGCAGCATGTTGTGCCTGAAAGCATTAGCACATTGAGGGCAACGTAAACCGACGCTACGAGTAATGACGTGTTTATGAATAAACAAATCTGAACCTCTGGTGAATGTTGAATGTAGCCACGACTGTAGACTTTATTATTCCTGTCTAGACATGTCACTCACTTCTCATTTTCCAAACCTCTGAATCTTATCATGGTCATGAGAAAGCTGGACCCTATCACAACCAAGAATGGGTGAAGATGGGGTGCACCCTGAACAGCTCGCCAGAACATCCCAGGGTCAACACATACACACACCCATACACACACCCATACACACACACACACACACACTCATGCACACATCTAGGAGCATTCGGAAAAGCCAATTCATCTATTGTACATGTTTATGGAGTGTGGGAGGAAACTGGAGTACCTGGAGAAAACCAACGCAAGCACGAGGAGAACATGCAAACTCCACACAGAAATGCCCAATCCCGGGAATCAAACCTAGGACTCTCTTGCTATCAGGTTGACATGTTATGCCACCATACTGTCATGGTCTATGCTGGCTGGTGAACTAACCTTTCCTTAATTCATTGCAGGCGCTGGCGAGGGGCGTGGTGGTTGCCGGCAGATGAGTTTCCGAGTTGAGCGCACCTGGTCCTAATCTGCAATCAGCGGCAGCCAGAGATAAAAGGGAGTGGCTCCGCTGTCAGAAGATTGGTTTCAGTGACTCTGCTCCTCGACGATCTCCCTGATCCCTGGTTCGTGCTCAACCAGTACTCTTGATTTTCGTATTCTAGTGATTGACAGTTTAATAAACCGTCGAACCTTCCTTTGGTCTCCTGCATCCTTAGGTCCTACGCATACACTCTCGCCACAACAGAATCTTCTGACCTGAACATGGACCCAGCGGAGACCGCTCAGCTCCGGCAGGCCTTATCCGACCAGGGAGTCCTGTTGGGACAACACGACTCCACCCTGTACCAAATGATGGATAATCTTCAGCGTATAACCTCCAGCTTGGCGCAGCTCGGCGGAAGGATGGATGCCGTCGTCGTCACTCAACTCGTTGCCGCGACCCCGCCCCCTCACCTTTCACCCTCCGCTTCGGCAGCATCGCCAGCACCAGTGATACTCCCCACGCACCGAGAACCACTCATCCCCACGCCATCCGGGTATTCGGGCGCGATCTGCTCCTGCGCACAGTTCCTCCATCAGTGCTCGCTCGTCTTCAGCCAGCAGCCGCTAACATGCGCCACAGATCAAGCTAAAACCGCCTTCATCATGAGCTTACTCATGGAGCAAGCCTCGTCCTGGGCGCTGGCAGTCGCTACCCACACCCCGGAATTATGCTCCCAAGTAGAATAGTTCATGCAAGAAATGGTGTTCGATCATCCGGCGAAAGGGGAGGCGACGAGCTCCCAACTCTTACGACTCCGGCAAGGCGCACAGTCGGTGGCCGAGTACACCATCCAATTCCGGATTCTCGCCATCGAGAGCGGCTGGAATGACCCCACGCTTTGGGGGGCCTTCCTGCAGGCACTCAATGAAAGACAAGCTCGCGGCCCGAGACAAGACAACTACGCTGGAGGGATTAATCGCCTTGTCCACGAGACTGGACAACCGGCTGAGGGAGAGGGATAGATCCCGGAAGTGGACCCCACCTTGAACTCCCTTGCCACTTCCCCCTTGGAGGGATGATGATGACCTAGAACCCGTGCAGGTGAACCGCACCAGACTAACGGCTGCTTGACGGCCTCTGCATCTACTGCGCCGAGAAGGGCCATTACCTCGCCCAGTGCCTCGCGCGGCAGAGCCCGACAGCGACGAGAGAATTCTCCAGGACACCCGGAAAGCGCCTACGAGTTAAAGGTACGCTACACTTCGCACAACACACTCATCCTGTAGATGTATTCATTGACTCAGGTGCTGACACTAACTTTATCGATCTGGGGATGATTGAGCTCCACGACCTACCCTTGGAGGAACTTGATACCCCCAAAGAGGTGGTGGCCATAGATGGCCGACGCATCGCCGGCCTCACACACAAGACCAGGCCAGTGAAGCTCACGTTGTCAGGTAACCAGCAAGAATATCTGGAACTGTTTGTTCTCCCTGCCTCTCTCTCCCCTGGTGTTGGGATGGCCCTGGTTGCAGACCCATAATCCCCACATAGACTGGCTCACCCTCACCATATGCGGCTGGAGCGATTACTCTCTGCAGCATTGCCTAATGGCGGCAGTCCCCTCCCAAGCATCACGAACCCCGTCGACCTGGAGGATCTGGACTTAGCCGGCGTGCCCAAAGAATATCAAGACCTGCAAGAGGTTTTCAGCAAGGACCGGGCTTGCTCCTTACCTCCTCATCGACCATACGACTGCGCCATCGACCTACTGCCAGGTTCCACGCTCCCTTCCCAGCGACTCTACAACCTCTCTAAGCTGGAGAAAGACGCCATGGAGGCATACATCAATGAGTCACTGGCTGCAGATCTCATTCGGCCCTCATCATTCCCAAGTGCCCAAGCAGCGTTTGACAAGCTGAAGGCGAAATTCGTCCATGCGCCCGTACTGATCCACCCGGACCCCTCACTGCAATTCGTGGTGGAAGTCGACGCCTTGGACTAGGGTGGGGGCAGTCCTCTCCCAACGGTCCTCCACGGATCAGAAGCTCCACCCATGCGCCTTCTTCTCCCGTTGCTTGTCCCCGGCGGAATGGAATTATGATGTTGGGAATCGCAAGCTGCTGGCGATGGTCTTGGCAGTCTACGAGTGGAGGCACTGGCTGGAAGGAGCGGCTCACCCTTTCGTGGTCTGGACCAACCATAAGAATCTGTCCTACCTCTGTACGGCCAAGAGGTTGAACTCCTGCCAGGCACGATGGTCACTCTACTTGGGGAGGTTCGACTTCACGCTGACCTACCGACGGACCTACCATGGAAACCATCCTGCCCCCCTCCTGTATACTTGGCGCAGCCAAATGGGAGGTAGAAAGACTAGTTTGGGATGCCCATCAGGGAGAACCGGAGCCCGTCAAGTGCCCCAAGGTCAACTATATGTCCCCCCCGCCGGCCAGAACCCCAGCACTCCAGTGAGCCTATGCCTCTATGTTAGCCTGCCACCCCGGAGCCCACTGAACTCTCTTCCTGCTCTGTCAACGCTTCTAGTGGCCAATGATGGCAGCCGACACTAGGGAGTTTGTGGGAGCTTGTGTCACCTGTGCAAGTCCTCCCATCATGCGCCCACAGGTCTCCTCCAACCCTTACCCATTCCCCATCACCCCTGGTCTTACATTGTGGTGGATTTCATCACCGGGTTACCCCCGTCCGAGGGCAACACTGTCATCCTGACAGTAGTGGACCGGTTCTCCAAGGCGGTCCATTTCATTGCCCTACCCAAACTCCCCTCGGCAATGGAAATAGTGGGTCTCCTGATCCAACATGTCTACCGCCTCCATGGCATCTGCCAGGACATCGTGTCAGACCAGGGCCCCCAGTTTGCATCCAGAGTTTGGAAGGTGTTCTGCGACACCTTGGGAGTCTCCTGCAGCTTGACCTCCAGTTACCACCCACAGTCGAATGGGCAGGCGGAATGCGTGAACCAAAGCCTCAGGTTCTCCTTGCGCTGTGTTGCCTCCCGCCTCCCAGCCTTCTGGGCCACCCACTTCCCATGGGTAGAATACGCACACAATTCGCTGATGTGCACCGCCACTGGGATGTCCCCCTTCATGGTGATCAATGGGCTCCAGCCCACCTGTTTTCCAGCCAGGAGGTCGAGGTGGCCGGTCCATTAATCCAGGCACAGTTCCACAGAGTACGTCGGGTCTGGAAGGAAGCACGGGCGGCCCTGGAGTGAACAGCGGCCCGAAACCGGAGGATTGCCGATCGCCACCGAACCCCGGCACCTCCCTACACAGTCGGACAACAGGTGTGGCTCTCCTCCTGGGACCTGCCCCTGCAAGTTGATTCAAAAAAACTATCTCCCAATACATTGGGCCCTACATGATTTTCTTGATCATAAACCCCAGTGCCGTCCGACTGAGACTCCCACCCTCACTCAAGGTACACCCAGTTTTTCATGTCTCTTTAATTAAGCCGGTGGTAGAAAGTCCCCTCCACGCTCCACCCCCTCCTCCCCGACTGATTGGCGGACATCCCACATACATGGTCAACCGAATCCTTGATGTAAGCAGGCGGGGCCGAGGCTTCCACTATTTGGTGGACTGGGAGGGGTATGGTCCCGAAGAGCGGTCGTGGATTCCCCGCTCCCTAATCCTGGACCTAGACCTGTTAGATGAATTCTATCGCCAGTTCCCAAACAAGCCTGGTCGGGCGCCAGGTGGTGCCCCTTAAGGGGGGGGTACTGTCATGGTCTGTGCTGGCTGGCGAACTAACCTTTCCTTAATTCATTGCAGGTGCTGGCGAGGGGCGTGGCGGTTGCCAGTAGATGAGTTTCCGAGCTGAGCGCACCTGGTCCTAATCTGTAATATGCGGCAGCCAGCGATTAAAAGGGAGTGGCATGCTCCCCTCCGCTGTCAGAAGATTGGTTTCAGTGACTCTGCTCCTCGATGTTCTCGCTGATCCCTGGTTCGTGCTTCGTGCTTGACCAGTTCTCTTGATTTTCGTATTGTTGTGATTGACAGTGCTTAATGTTTAATAAATCGTTGAACCTTCTTTCAGTCAACTACATCCTTGGGTCCTACGCATACACTCCCGCCACAACACCTACCACATGTTTTGCCAAAATATAGCCAGACAGGTTTTTTTTACATTACTGACCATTTCCGACTTTTGGATGCAGTTTCTTGGTAACATAAGATAGCAGTGAAGTTTATAACCAGATTGTTTAACAACATATTAGAACAGGGGTCTCCAATCTTATCCACAAAGGGCCGGTTGTGGGTGCAGGTTTTCACTTTAACTAAACAGCAGCCGCACCTTCCACCTGTTTCCACCAATCACTGATCATCAAAGGAAAAGTGGGAAAAATAGATTGGACATTACTGTTTCAATTGTGAAGACTTAAAAACAAGGTGATCTCATCAAGATGGCCCCACTTCAGAATTGAAACAGTAATGTCCAAACCAGTTTTTTTTGTTTTGTTTTCTTTTGATGATCAGTGATTGGTGGAAACAAGTGGAAGGTGTGGCTACTGTTTGGTTGAAGCCTTTGTAGATACGATTGGAGACCCCTGTGTTAGAAGGTGACAGGATGCTCTAGGAGTGGAGAGAAGAGCACTGGAGATGCAATATTTGCTTTCATAACATTGATAGAGAAGATCATAAGAAAGGTTGCACTGTGTTTATATGGACTTCAAGAAAGTATACAACAGGGTGCTCCGAGAGGAGTTGTGGTACTGTATGAAGAAGAGTAGCGAACTAAAGGTAGAAGACATAGGACAGTATGACAGTAGTGTGTTGTGGAAGGAATGATGAACTGGTTCAAGGAAGTGCATCAAGTATTAGCTCTGAGCCCTTTCTTGTTTGCAATAATCATGGATGGGTTGACCGATGAGGTCAGGTAATTTTTTTTTTTTTTTTTTGTGGATGAAATTGTGATATGTATTGAGGGAACAGGTGGAGATGAGTCTATAGAGGTGCAGGTACACACTGGAGAGACGAGGAATGAAAGTCAGCAAATAGAATAGATGTGTGTGTGTGCAAGAGTGAGGGTGATGGAAGAGTGCAGGTGCAAGGAGTAGAGGTGATGAGGGCAGATGAATTCAAATACTTTGGGTCAACTATCTAAGGTAACAGAGATTGTGGTAGTAAAGTGAACAAGAGAGTGCAGGCAGGGTGGTATGGGTGGAAAGGAGTAATTTGTAATAGAAGGGACTCTACAAAAGTGAATGAAAAGAGTAATAAGTAATAAGACAGTGACAAGAATAAGATAATGGCTAAGATAATAATAATAATAATAATAATAATAATAATAATATAGTAATAAAGCAGTAATAAGACAGTTATGAGCTAGATAAGATAATAAGGTAGTAATAAGACAGTTATGAGCTAGATAAGATAATAAGATAGTAATAAGACAGTTATGAGCTGGATAAGATAATAAGATAGTAATAAGACAGTTATGAGCTGGATAAGATAATAAGATAGTAATAAGACAGTTATGAGCTGGATAAGATAATAAGATAGTAATAAGACAGTTATGAGCTAGATAAGATAATAAGATAGTAATAAGACAGTTATGAGCTGGATAAGATAATAAGATAGTAATAAGACAGTTATGAGCTGGATAAGATAATAAGGTAGTAATAAGACAGTTATGAGCTGGATAAGATAATAAGATAGTAATAAGACAGTTATGAGCTAGATAAGATAATAAGATAGTAATAAGACAGTTATGAGCTAGATAAGATAATAAGGTAGTAATAAGACAGTTATGAGCTGGATAAGATAATAAGATAGTAATAAGACAGTTATGAGCTAGATAAGATAATAAGGTAGTAATAAGACAGTTATGAGCTGGATAAGATAATAAGGTAGTAATAAGACAGTTATGAGCTGGATAAGATAATAAGATAGTAATAAGACAGTTATGAGCTGGATAAGATAATAAGATAGTAATAAGACAGTTATGAGCTGGATAAGATAATAAGATAGTAATAAGACAGTTATGAGCTGGATAAGATAATAAGATAGTAATAAGACAGTTATGAGCTAGATAAGATAATAAGATAGTAATAAGACAGTTATGAGCTGGATAAGATAATAAGATAGTAATAAGACAGTTATGAGCTGGATAAGATAATAAGGTAGTAATAAGACAGTTATGAGCTGGATAAGATAATAAGATAGTAATAAGACAGTTATGAGCTAGATAAGATAATAAGGTAGTAATAAGACAGTTATGAGCTGGATAAGATAATAAGGTAGTAATAAGACAGTTATGAGCTGGATAAGATAATAAGATAGTAATAAGACAGTTATGAGCTAGATAAGATAATAAGATAGTAATAAGACAGTTATGAGCTAGATAAGATAATAAGGTAGTAATAAGACAGTTATGAGCTGGATAAGATAATAAGATAGTAATAAGACAGTTATGAGCTAGATAAGATAATAAGGTAGTAATAAGACAGTTATGAGCTGGATAAGATAATAAGATAGTAATAAGACAGTTATGAGCTAGATAAGATAATAAGATAGTAATAAGACAGTTATGAGCTGGATAAGATAATAAGATAGTAATAAGACAGTTATGAGCTGGATAAGATAATAAGGTAGTAATAAGACAGTTATGAGCTGGATAAGATAATAAGATAGTAATAAGACAGTTATGAGCTAGATAAGATAATAAGGTAGTAATAAGACAGTTATGAGCTGGATAAGATAATAAGGTAGTAATAAGACAGTTATGAGCTGGATAAGATAATAAGATAGTAATAAGACAGTTATGAGCTAGATAAGATAATAAGGTAGTAATAAGACAGTTATGAGCTGGATAAGATAATAAGGTAGTAATAAGACAGTTATGAGCTGGATAAGATAATAAGATAGTAATAAGACAGTTATGAGCTAGATAAGATAATAAGGTAGTAATAAGACAGTTATGAGCTGGATAAGATAATAAGGTAGTAATAAGACAGTTATGAGCTGGATAAGATAATAAGGTAGTAATAAGACAGTTATGAGCTGGATAAGATAATAAGATAGTAATAAGACAGTTATGAGCTGGATAAGATAATAAGATAGTAATAAGACAGTTATGAGCTAGATAAGATAATAAGATAGTAATAAGACAGTTATGAGCTGGATAAGATAATAAGATAGTAATAAGACAGTTATGAGCTGGATAAGATAATAAGGTAGTAATAAGACAGTTATGAGCTGGATAAGATAATAAGATAGTAATAAGACAGTTATGAGCTAGATAAGATAATAAGGTAGTAATAAGACAGTTATGAGCTGGATAAGATAATAAGGTAGTAATAAGACAGTTATGAGCTGGATAAGATAATAAGATAGTAATAAGACAGTTATGAGCTAGATAAGATAATAAGGTAGTAATAAGACAGTTATGAGCTGGATAAGATAATAAGGTAGTAATAAGACAGTTATGAGCTGGATAAGATAATAAGATAGTAATAAGACAGTTATGAGCTAGATAAGATAATAAGGTAGTAATAAGACAGTTATGAGCTGGATAAGATAATAAGGTAGTAATAAGACAGTTATGAGCTGGATAAGATAATAAGATAGTAATAAGACAGTTATGAGCTAGATAAGATAATAAGATAGTAATAAGACAGTTATGAGCTGGATAAGATAATAAGATAGTAATAAGACAGTTATGAGCTGGATAAGATAATAAGGTAGTAATAAGACAGTTATGAGCTGGATAAGATAATAAGATAGTAATAAGACAGTTATGAGCTAGATAAGATAATAAGGTAGTAATAAGACAGTTATGAGCTGGATAAGATAATAAGGTAGTAATAAGACAGTTATGAGCTGGATAAGATAATAAGATAGTAATAAGACAGTTATGAGCTAGATAAGATAATAAGGTAGTAATAAGACAGTTATGAGCTGGATAAGATAATAAGGTAGTAATAAGACAGTTATGAGCTGGATAAGATAATAAGATAGTAATAAGACAGTTATGAGCTAGATAAGATAATAAGATAGTAATAAGACAGTTATGAGCTAGATAAGATAATAAGGTAGTAATAAGACAGTTATGAGCTGGATAAGATAATAAGATAGTAATAAGACAGTTATGAGCTAGATAAGATAATAAGGTAGTAATAAGACAGTTATGAGCTGGATAAGATAATAAGGTAGTAATAAGACAGTTATGAGCTGGATAAGATAATAAGATAGTAATAAGACAGTTATGAGCTGGATAAGATAATAAGGTAGTAATAAGACAGTTATGAGCTGGATAAGATAATAAGATAGTAATAAGACAGTTATGAGCTAGATAAGATAATAAGGTAGTAATAAGACAGTTATGAGCTGGATAAGATAATAAGGTAGTAATAAGACAGTTATGAGCTGGATAAGATAATAAGATAGTAATAAGACAGTTATGAGCTAGATAAGATAATAAGGTAGTAATAAGACAGTTATGAGCTGGATAAGATAATAAGGTAGTAATAAGACAGTTATGAGCTGGATAAGATAATAAGATAGTAATAAGACAGTTATGAGCTAGATAAGATAATAAGGTAGTAATAAGGCAGTTATGAGCTGGATAAGATAATAAGGTAGTAATAAGACAGTTATGAGCTGGATAAGATAATAAGGTAGTAATAAGGTAGCACTAAGAGTAATAAGACAGTGGTAAGGCCCAATATGCTGTATGGTTTGGAGACAGTTGTGCTGATTAAAGATCAAAAGCAGAGCTGGAAATAGGAAAGATGAAGATGCAGCATTTTTTTCTGTGAATAACAATAATGGACTGAATTAGGAATTAATAGGTTAGAGGGGCAGTAGGGAAGGCGGTGTAGTGGTTAGGGTGCTGGGCTCATGATCAGGAGGTTGTGTGTTCAAATCCCAGTTAGACGCCCACTGTGCTAAGACCCCTGGGCAAGGTCTTAACCACAAGTGTGCCTCTGTTCACCAAGTAGTATAAATGGGTACCAGTAAAAAATATACTGGGAAGGTAACCTGCGATGGACAAGCGTCCCATTCAGGAGGAGTTGAACTCCTGGTCGCTTCACGCTATGGAAACCGGGGGTAAACACCGGTCCATCGAGCCACTATGGCTCGGGTGTAAAAAGCCCAACTGACTCTTAATATGTTCGAGGTGCAGCACAGGTAGGAGCATCTGGAGAAAAAAATTTAGAGAGGCCAGTTTGAGATGATGTGGACATGTGCAGAGAAGGGGGGAAGAGGAAGGAGGAGGAAAATAAGAAGGCCAAAGAGGAGATTTATGGATGTGGTGGGGGAGGACATGCAGGTGACTGGTGGAACAGAGCAAAATGTAGAGGACAGACTTGCTCCTAACAGGCTTGCACCAAATGGGATCTCATTGTACCTGTACAATCAAAACAAAAATATATTGTGTTATCTTATCTTGTCCTCCAGTACCTGGGCTATCAAAGGTCTCTCACACACTGTCTGTTGTACAAGAAATATAAACAAACAAAAAAAAAAACTTTCATAAATAGTAGGCTGCTTTGCTGTCAACATGTTTTTGCCATATGATGGTCTGGTGAGCTGTCCAGGGTGTGTTCTGCCCTCAGACAGTTGGGTGAACTGGTCACCAGTCTCCCCATGATGCTCAGGATGAAGAGGTGCAGAAAATGAATGAATATGATCTTGTACACTACCATGTTCTATTAAGTGTGTTGTCATTATAAATATTAAGCCATGATATCAAGTTGATCAGCTATTAAGTATTAGCTGCAGTAAAAGTAAATAAATAAACATCAGGTGTATGTAGAAACTCTGTTTACTACAATGATACTGGAGATCCTTCTGTCCCTTGTACTGGTGAGACACTTCCCTTTATATAATTCATTAAAAATGATTCATGACTTTAAAACATTACCTTTAAAATAATTTCCTCTTTTAAATGGGGAGTTGAGACAACGGTCATTGATTTGTGAGAAAGAGTTTACGTTTCTCAGCTGTAGGCAAACGAGTGGCAATTATTCTCTGCACGAGGTTAGAAAACAAGCGTGTGGTTTGTGTAGGTTCATCCCTCCAGGGCTCGTCTAGGTTACTGTTTTAGAAACCTCTCTTTTACCCAACAACAGTTTTGTTTAATGGCCATGCCTGGGACCCTCAGGGAGTTCCATAACTCAGCCCTTGGAATCTCCACCTCAGAAGTGTGTGTGTGTGTGTGTGTGTGTGTGTGTGTGTGTGTGTGTGTGTGTGTGTGTGTGTGTGTGTGAGTGTATGTTTGTCACCTTGGCCGCTCCCACAGGGAAAGTGACAGGAGCGTTTTTTCAGCCGCTGACCCGCAAAGAGGACACTGGGACAAATAGCAACACTTCCTGTTCAATGAGAGAAAGAGAGAAAGTGTGTGTGTGTGTGTGTGTGTGTGTGTGTGTGTGTGTGTGTGTGTGTGTGTGTGTGTGTGTGTAAGTGAGTTATTTGAATGAGTGAGTAAGGCCTGACTAAGGCCTTCTTTTATTCCATGGCCTTCCAGAAGCTTCCGAAAGAGCAGATTCGATCTTGTGTATTCAGCACAGTGAGGTCATCTCGTGTGTGTGTGTGTGTGTGTGTGTGTCTGTGTGTGTGTGTGTGTGTGTGTGTGTGTGTGTATCCATCCCTAGTGCAGCTTCCTCTCTTCGAAAGAGTGTGTGTTTTCTCACGTTCTCTTTGATGTGGTGTTTTGTCGGTTTTCACTGCTTGCCCAGGTTGTGATAATCACTGATTATAATCTGTCTTTTATAACGAAGGAAGTCGAAAGAGTAAAGTAAACTCAGAGGTGTGTGTGTGTGTGTGTGTGTGTGTGTGTGTGTGTGTGTGTGTGTGTGTGTGGCTGCATGGGGTCATTAAATCGAAAGGCTGATTGTAGCATCCATGAGGGTGTGCAGTTATAGGAAATTAATCAAGGGTGAGTAACCCAACAATATTATCGTTGATATCCGCAGTGGCAGGCTGTCAGAGCTAGCAAAGGCTTCTCTGAAGACATAAACACCATTAGAAGCCCTGACCTACATTCACAACTTAAATTCTAGTATTTGTTCCATTAAATTATATTAAGTTATTCCAAACATTTTTCCTCATCATTTTGTAGCTCGTCACTTGGCTGCACTGCTTCCAGTGCGTGTGCGTGGATGTTAGTTTATTTTGTCCAATCAGATTTTTTGCTGTACTGTATTAGTCCCACAAAGGAAATTATTTCTTCTGCATTCAACCCATCTACAGTGAGTGGACACACTTGGAGCAGTGGGCTGCCACACACAATGAAGCGCCCTGAGAGCAGTTGTGGGTTAGGTGCCTTGCTCAAGGGCACTTCAGCCATTAATGTTGAGGAAGGGAGGTGCACCTCACTCCCTCACCGCCACACATTTTTCCTGCTGGTTCGGAAATCAAACCAGTGACCTTTCAGTCCTCAGGACGCTTCTCTAACCATTAGGCCACCGCTGCCACAACAGATTTTACCTTCTATGTGTTGTCATGTCAGTCTAATCTGCCCAGGGCTTTTAAAATCAGCAGTGCAGGCCGATGTCCCTTAAACAGTGTTTGCAATGGAACTGTTTCTTACCAATCAGATTTCAGGTTCACTTCACATTCCCACAACAACTTCAGTATTTTTCCATATTCTGATTGGTTGGTCATAGCAAAACTAATAGAATAGTATGTTGTGATCTGCACATGATAAATTCACATGTTGGAATTTTTTCCTCCCACAACGGCTACTGGTAAGGCAAGGTAAAGTCTGCTGTGCTTTGTACACCCGAGCCATACCGTGAAGTTGAAGGTTTCCATACCGTGAAGCAACCAGGAGTTCGACTCCTCCTGGATGGGACGCTTGTCCATCTCAGGTTACCTTCCCAGTATATTTTTACTGGTACCCAGTTATACTGCTGGATGAACAGAGAGCCACACTTGTGGATAAGACCTTGCCCAGGGGTCTTCGCACAGTGGGGGTCTAACTGGGATTCGAACACACAACCTCCCGATCATGATCCCAGCACCCTAAGCACTATGCCACTGGCTCCACTCGACGACTGATGGAGGAGGATAACTGACCTTGGTGTCACACATTCCGAAAAATCTATTTTTAAGGCGGCCCTTTCTAGAAAAGCTGGACATCGTAAGGAGAGGTCGAGGAGGTAAGATTTATACTCACATACTTACATGAGGCCAAGCAGCAAATTTACCCGCATCTTCCACCAATTCCAGGTCCATGGACGTTATGTAATGCTCAACACTGCAAGCAAAACTGTGAAGCCAATGCCTGTTTATATAACTGCGAAGTGATAGTGGTGGCATTAAGAAGTGGATTAAGAGGTGGATTAAGTCCCGATGAAGGCCCTGGTATCAAATGTACGGCCCGCCACTGGATATCCGTTTATAGTTACATTTAATTTTTTTTTTTAGCATCAAAGCTAACTATTCTGGCTCACACTTTAGTGTCAGCAGTCGTTTCCTCAGTAATATCTTTCTGTTCTATCATGAAAACGCCACTTCTGAGGAAAAAAGAAGAGCAACAGATCAAGGGAGGACAGCGAGGGACAAGCTTGGAGATCCTGAAGAGCCAGCTAAAGGGTGCGTGCTGCTGATATTCTCATGTGTAATGTAAGATGCAGAGAGAGAGAGAGAGAGAGCGAGAGAGAGAGAGAGAGCGAGAGAGAGATTATCCCTTCACAGTGAGACTGAACACATGAAAGAAAAAAGGAGCTACAGATGGGGGGTTAAATGGGAAAGGAAGAAAGCGAGTGGGAGGAAGTGAGCGAGTGAGAGAGGATCGTTTCATGTCTGAGATGCTAAAGAGAGGGATTAAGAGATTAATGGATTCTCTAAACGAGTGTCACTCTCCGCTTGTTAGCTCTCGCTCGGTCTTTAGCGACCAGGAGCGGGGCTCCCCATAAAGACTGGATAATGGGCAAAGCAAATCAGGAGACCCTTGGCTCTCTCTCTCTCTCTCTCTCTCTCTCTCTCTCTCTCTCTCTCTCTCTCTCTCTCACACACACACACACACACACACACAGACAGACAGAGAGAGAGAGAGAGAGAGAGAGAGAGAGAGAGAGGATGAGGACATCAGGGGTCTTGAGCTCTGATTAAAGATTAAAGCTAAGCTCACTGTGCATATCAATGCTGGTCTGTTAACCTTTTCTGTTCAAACCCCAATACACACACACACACACACACACACACACACACACACACACACACACACACACATACTATCATTATGAGGTCAATCACTGATGATGCATTTCTTTGACCATTACTCTAATTTTAACCATTACAGCTAAATTCCTAACTTAACCTTGAATCATCACCTGAACATGAACCTGAACCTGAGCCCTACAACCAAGTCTTAATAATAGTGAGGATCAGCTAAAATGTCCTCACTTTCCAAAACATGCCCTCACTCTGTTGGTCACATTCTGGTCCTTGCTAGGTAGAAAATAAACGCACACACACACACACACACACACACACACACACCTGATACATATACACATAAACAGCCAGAAAGATGTAATAAAGGCAATGATGACGGCATAGAGCTGAGTAAACGGGGCAGGGGGTGAATGGATGAGTTGAAAAAACAGGATCCAACCTGTCAAAATAGAGCAAGCGATGTGTGATAAACACTACAAATGGGAACAGAGCTTCAGTTATGGGCGTGTGTGTGTGTGTGTGTGTGTGTGTGTGTGTGTGTGTGTGTGTGTGTGTGTGTGTGAGTGTAGAAGGAGGGGGGGTGGGGTAGGGGGTTACATTCCTTTAAATATGATGATAGGAGACAATAAATACCCTAAAAACAACCCCGCCTCCTCTCCAATTAATTAAACTATAGCTTTTTAAAGTGAGATGTAATGGGTTGTTTTTGTGTCGATGTGACTCAGGATTGTTTTTGTTAGTACAATATAAACACAAATGTAAATGTTTTATCCAATCAGGGTTGCCTGAAGGCTGGAGCCGAGCTCAGACGACAGTGGATGAAGGCAGGGTACACCATGACCAGCTCGACAAACCATTGCAGGGCAACACACACAACCCTTCACTCTTACATTCACGTCTAGGGACAATAGGGAACAGACAATTAACCTAAGGTGCATGTTTTTGGACTGTGAGAGGAAATCCGAGTACACAGAGGAACCCCACGCAAGTACAGTACACGCAAACTTCACACAGATATGACCGAACCAGGGATTTGAACCCAAAACCTTCATGCTGTCACAGACGGATATGCTAATATGCTAATCACTACAGCACTTGCTGGCCTACTTCCTCCCATAATCCAAAGATATGCACATTGGTCTAGTGTAATCGTGAATGGTTGTGGATCTGTTTTGGCCGTGCGTAACCTGCTGGCTTCTTCATGGTGTACCCTACCTTTGCCCAGAGTCAGTTTCAGTGCCAGCAGCAGCAGCTTCAGCCTCCCCAGGGTCATGGGGACACAACCAAACCAAGGTTTGTCATTTTATTTGGATTCCTTTGGAATGCTCATTTCAAATAAAAATCTTCAAATCCAAGTGAAATTCCAAAAAAACTTTTTTTTTTTTTTTTTTCCATTTTAGGTTTTTTGATTGTCTGATCGTTCAGGGACAAGGGCAGTGATGGCCTGGAGGTAAAGGGCACTGGATCACTGATCCAAAGGTTGGGGGTTTGAGTCCCACTCTCCACAAGGTTGCCACTGACCCCGCCCCCCAGTGCAGCTAACTGGGTTATCAAAGGCCGGCCGTGTCTCTCACTGTCTATGGTGAGAGGTTCATGTAAAAGAACCATTGCTGACTTTCGTAAAGAGTCGCTGCAAAGGCATCAGCGTGTTTCTGCCCCTTGCTAAAGGGTTGTGTCAGGAAGGGCATCCGACATAAAAAGCTATGCCAAATCAAAAAATGCGATGATTCGCTGTTGCGACTCCTGATAAACGGAAAAAGCTGAAAGGAAATCTCATCTCTGATCGTTCAGGGACAGTTCTATGTTCCGACAGCCACTGGTCCAATAGCTCTCCTCATATAAGATGGGCAACTTGCTTAAATCAGTTCAGCACCCACTTTGTTCAGTTGGACTAGGGTTAGGTTTAGGGCTGTCAGACCAATGGTCTGTAAGAATATAGGGCTGTAACCATCTATACATCTGCCTCAATCTCAAAAACATGGATGGACGGATGGACAGATAGATAGATTGATTGATTTTATTAATCCCAGAGGGAAATTCATATTTTACTGTTTACTGGTTACTGGTGTGTTGACATGCTTCTAGCATTACTAGCCCTTGCGTGTATCCGCTCTCTCGTAGCAAGGGCAGAATCCCTCCTGGACAGCTCACCGGCCATCACAGGGCAGAAACATGCTGACGGCTGCACAGCTACTCTTGTCAAAAGTGGACAATGGTTCTTTTACATGAACCTCTCACCATAGACAGTGAGAGACAATTAGCTGCACGGGGGGGGGGGGGCAGTGACAACCTGTAGAGAGTGGGGCTTGAACCAGGAACCTTAAGGATCAGTGATCCAGCACCTTTTACCACCAGGCCACCACTGCCTACATTTCATATTAGACTTTCCAGCAGCATTGCAGTAAAACAGCCCCACAAACCTAAATTATTATTATTATTATTATGATTATTATTATTATTATTATTATTATTATTATTATTATGACCAGATGTTGAACTGGTTAGATTTTTGAATTGATGTAAAACAAAATTTTATGCGTCTTTCAGGAATACAAATACAAATACAGCGTTCACAAGACTCATTAACAAGGGCAGTGGTGGCCTGGTGGTAAAGGGTGCTGGATCGCTGATCCTAAGGTAGGGGGTTCGAGTCCCACTCTCCACAATATTGTCACTGCCCCCCACCCCACCCCACCCCGAGCAGCTATCTGGGTTATCAATGACCGGTCATGTCTCTATGGTGAGAGTTCATGTAAAAGAACCATTGCTGACTTTTGTAAAGAGTAGCTGCAAAGCCATCAGCATGTTTCTGTCCCTTGCTGAAAAGGGTTGTGTCAGGAAGGGCATCTGACGTAAAAAAAAAAAAAAAACTATGCCAAATCAAAGGTGCGAATCATTTGCTGTTGCGACCCATGATAAAGCGAAAAAGCTAAAAGGAAATCTCTCTTAAGACTCATTAACAGTGAAAGGATCCACATCAAGAAAACAATACATTCCTATAGATTAGTTTACAACAGAAGCCTGTGGATTTTTCCAGGCCACAACATAAATACCACCAGCTATCTAAGTAAGGATGGGATCAGATTCCAGTGTATAATGCATCCTTAAAATAATGTAATTTTATGCTAATTAATGTTAAAAAAAAAAAAAAAAAAAACACATATTATATTTATCCAGTAATGATATGTCAACATGTACATGAAATCACTTAAGTGTTGTAATACTGGATCATTTTTCAATCCGACACAAAAGATGTGGATTGATTCATGAATTGTAATCTAAAATAAGATATGTGTGTGTGTGTGTGTGTGTGTGTGTGTGAGAGAGAGCGAAAGAGATGTAGACGGGATCGTCGCTTATTTTTTAATCCGTGCCATTTCATTTCTTTTGCTTTGCTGGATTAGAGTGATTTTATTTAAACTGCTGGTCTGAGAATGGAGATTGAGACGCCAGAGCTTTATTGATATTAAAAGCGACACACTCAGGTCTGCAGGCGTTCACGTACAGAGAGCCGCGGCACTTTAATATGACTAAAATGATATTATAAGACATGGCTTAGCTACTGTTACTTAAAAATGGGGAAAAAAAAAAAAAAAAAAAACCCTAAACAAAGGAGATCAGTGTTACGTTCCGGTGTTTCAACTCCATTAAGAAGATGAGTGAAAGGAAAAAAGCGTAAGACTGGGTTATTTAACCCGTCCTCTACCTTATCCATTAGCTCGCTGTAGACCTGGTAATGGATATTAAATAAACGTGATGATCAGAGAAGGTTAGGACCAAAGGAACTGTCAGAACTGAATATTTTCATTAAGTATTTTCACACCGTCATTCGCATAAATAGACATATCCTGGCAAGCAACTACATGGCCTGGAGCCTGTTCTCGCTATTTCCTCTCATTAAGAGCTATTACTGAGTGAAATATGCATCCAGAATGTGAGCTGATTCGTTCAGACGTGTTGGCTTATTTGCGTCTAGGTGGCACAAAACAAAAGAATCAAGTTGAAAGATGGAGAAAAATGGTCAATTAGCATCGCGGCCTGGTAAAATATGACACCGCTATGTCTCTCTCTCTCTGTCTCTCTCTCTCTCTCTCTATCTGTCTTTTTGAAGGTTTCTTATTATGATTAACATTGTTGAAGTAAGCAGAGTTACAGAATTTTTTTAAAGCATAAAATTAGCAACGAAACAAAATATGGTTAATTAGCATCCATGCTAATGGGTTTAGGACATTAAAAGGTGCAATAGTTGATTTATTCTCGTGTTGTACTATCACAAATCACCTGGAAATGATGGTGAATACAATTAAAAATAATAATAATGGTGTATTATGGGGATGAGAAAAACCCATTTGGAAAACTGTGTTACAATATAATTAGAGTGTTTGTTTGTGTTCCCTTGATTCTCCTGTCAGGCGTTTTATTGACACTCACCAATGCGCTTCATTACCTTTCACGTTAGCTACACGGAAGGTACGATGTCACACA
>CM045731.1:23515000-23517500 GCA_024760905.1 Plotosus lineatus
CATAGCTACCCATAGCTACCCACAGTTACCCACAGTTACCCACAGATACCCACAGCTACCCACAGATACCCACAGTTACCCACAGCTACCCACAGATACCCATAGCTACCCATAGCTACCCACAGTTACCCACAGTTACCCACAGATACCCACAGCTACCCACAGTTACCCACAGTTACCCACAGATACCCACAGATACTCACAGATACCCACAGTTACCCACAGCTACCCACAGATACCCACAGATACTCACAGATACCCACAGTTACTCACAGCTACCCACAGTTAACCCACAGCTACCCACAGATACCCACAGCTACCCACAGATACCCACAGTTACCCACAGTTACCCACAGCTACCCACAGATACCCACAGCTACCCACAGATACCCACAGCTACCCACAGTTACCCACAGCTACCCACAGTTACTCACAGCTACCCACAGTTACCCACAGATACCCACAGTTACCCACAGTTACCCACAGTTACCCATAGCTACCCATAGCTACCCACAGTTACCCACAGATACCCACAGTTACCCACAGATACCCACAACTACCCACAGATACCCACAGCCAGCGAGTGACACATAATTCCTCTTTGACCTTGAGGCCAACAGACTATCCCCACACTTATGCATACCTGAGTTTCTTATCTTTTGCCGTTTTGCCCTCGTTTTGTGCTTTCAGCCTCCACAGCGTTACCTTTTCTGGTGTGATGTGGCCAACAGTAACTGCAGCTGAAGTGTACAGTGAGAGATGAGATTTCCTTTCAGCGTTTTCCCTTCATCAGGTCTCGCCACAGCGAATGAGTGAATGTGCTTTAAAATTAACGTTGTAGACTTTTGAACAAAATCAGAGAATTTTTATTGAATATAAATATTTGCTAATCACTAAATTATAGAAATAAAACTTAATCATACAGTGCCATGAAAAAGTATTAATCCTTATTCTTATTTCCTCTATTTTTATTTCTTAATAGTATTTTTTTGTCATCTCTATAGAAATTAAATATAATACAAAAGCTGTATAATTAAACAAAATCTATTGTTCTGAAATTATCTTATGATTGACCGGAGGACGGAAAAATACAAACACCCAGATCACCGGGGTGAAAAAGTAATGCCTCTCAATCTTCGTTCAATCTCAGCTTCGAACCACAAAACAGAACTGCGAGTGGTTTGGGGATTTTTTTTTTTTTTTTTTTTTTTTAAATTACACATTGAATCATTTCATGTAACATCATTTCATGTGACATACATAATGTACAATTGTTCTCACTTAATTTTTCTCTTCCCCATCCTTTTTTATTTCATTCCCACAAGACTAGGGTTGCACTGAGGTTGAAGCCTATCTCAGTCAGAGAGTGTCAGAGCGAAGGCATGGTACACCCTGAACAGCTCCCCAAACTATCACAGGATCAACACACATACACACGTGTGCGCGCACACACACACACACACACACACACACACACACACACACACACACACACACACACACACACACACACACGCATACACGTGCACACACACACACACACACACACACACACACACACACACACGCGCGAGCACACACACACACATGCACGCACACGAATACACACACACGCGCACACACACGAATACACACACACACATACACACACACACATACACACACACATACACACGCACGCATGCACACACGAATACACACACACGCCGCAAGACACACACAGACACACACACACACACACACACACACACACACACACACACACACACACACACACACACACGCTGTGCAAGACACACACACATGCACGCACACGAATACACACACACGCGCACACACACGAATACACACACACATACACACACATACACACGCACGCATGCACACACACGAATACACACACACACACGAATACACACACACACACACACGCGCGCACGCATGCGTGCAACGATTGACACTTATACTCACACCTTGGGGCAATTAGGAACCTCCAGTTAGCGTAATGTGCATGTCATGGCACTGTGGGTGGAAACCGAAGTGCCCGGACGAAGTCCACACTACCCCAGTGAAGACTTGCCAAGATACACCTGATCCTACAATAACCCTTATTGATTTTGTAAGTTCAAAATGCATTTCAAGCAGGTTACTGGAAACAGCGTTAAAGTCAAATAAATTGTTCGGAATATAATTTCCAGTGTGTCACATAGTTCTGTGAGGTTCATCAGAAGTGTATCAAACTGCCCTGGGGATTTTATCGCCTTGTGTGTCAGAACAAACACTGTAGTGAGTGGAGAGGATATTAAATATGAATCAAGAGTGTTTGCAATCCCTCATCTCTCCCTCTCTCTCTCTCTCTCCCTCTCTCTCTCTCTCTCTCTCGCTCTCTCTCTCTCTCTCTCTCTCTCGCTCTTTATCACTCTCTATCAAACAGGTGTTGTAGTTCGGTGATAAGAGCCCAAACTTGGCTACTGTCGTGTTTTTCGTCAGAAGCCGCTGC
>CM045731.1:23525000-23540000 GCA_024760905.1 Plotosus lineatus
TTGGGGAAATAAACAATCTGTGTTTGTCCTGAGTATTTTATTTTATCGTAAGTGATTGAGGTGAAGCTCACTATCAAGCTATGGATCAAAAGAAGTTAACAAGTGTCATGTGATTCGTACAATTATTCAGACAAAGGTTTTTGTTGACATTTTTGAAGCTCCGCCCCCTCTCTCACCTGATCAGAGATATTTGTATCAAATTAAAGCTCAGATCTGCTGAACTTCTTTCACCTCACACAATGACAAGTGATTTAGTGACAAAGAGAAAAAGAGAGAGCGAAAGGGTGTGTGTGGGGGGTGGGTGGAGGGGTGGCCCCACTATAGAAGAGGACTTCAGAGAAACCCTGTGGCAAGGGTATTTAGAGAGCACAGCACATGCACACACACACACACACACACACACACACACACACACACACACACACACACACACACACACACACACACGGTAAATCCATACATACGTATAAACGATTTGCATGTCAGATAAATATGTGCAAAAGCAATCTCTCTTTCTGTCTTTCACACACACACACACACACACACACACACACACACACACACACACACACACACACACACACACACACACACACACACACACACACACACACACAGGAGGTCTGGCAAACAAAACTCCGGGGTCAAAGGCAAAGCCAAGGTGAAATATAGTCTGGACACTGCAGTCCAGCACACACAGACACACACACGCACACACAGAGAGAGAGCGAGAGAGAGAGAGAGAGAGAGAGAGAGAGAGAGAGAGAGAGAGAGAGAGAGAGAAATGACTGTTTGTTTGTCAATGACTTGTGTGTGTGTGTGTGTGTGTGTGTGTGTGTGTGAGTTGGGATTGCTGTGATTGCTGTGATAAGTCCCATCATCTGCTGAAGAGTCACTTCCTGTTCCTATCAGTCACTCATCACCTTACTGAGTGGACGCTTGTGCAGTCTATCAAACGTTCGACTCCGACCGGGATTACACACTCTGTGTGTGTGTGTGTGTGTGTGTGTGTGTGTGTGTGTGTGTGTGTGTGTGTGTGTGTGT
The DNA here is from genome assembly GCA_024760905.1 of Plotosus lineatus. Classification (NCBI taxonomy): domain Eukaryota; kingdom Metazoa; phylum Chordata; class Actinopteri; order Siluriformes; family Plotosidae; genus Plotosus; species Plotosus lineatus. The sequence continues at coordinate 23,526,045 of CM045731.1, forward strand.
GTGTGTGTGTGTGTTTGTTGGGTGCTTAAATGGGTGTGTAATAGTAAGGAACTTGCTGTACACTCCACCTTTTCCTCACACATTTAACCTCTCTCTCCCTCTCTCCCTCTCTCTCTCTCTCTCTCTCTCTCTCTCGCTCGCTCTCTCTCAGCATGAATCATCTGTTTCTCTCATTTCATCTAAAGTCAATCTTATAAGTTTTCTCTCTCTCCCAGTCCTACAGATATATTAATGAACCAAAGTGATTCAAGTTTATCCAACAAATGATTCTTTTGGAAGGAGTCATTCAGTTGAACCAATCAGTATCACTCTCAAAGATGCAGTCCTTCCTCTATTCAGTCAATACTCACAAGCTTTTTCAAACATAAAGGCCAAAGTGTTACATTACACTGCAGTTTTATTATTATTTTTTTTCACATTATTTGTGAATTTTGAGAGTATCCGTTAATATCCATATCCAGTGCTACTGATTCAATTCTGTCAAGAATCAATTCATGTTCAATTCAATTCAATTTAATTCATATTAGTTATTCTGGAGCAGATGAAGGGTCCATGTGACTCTTCGTGAGACTTAATCCTGTCTGTCTTCTACATGTAAATGGATCAAATATACAAACGATTATCCTTGTAAATAAAAAACATTCAAGTGGCAGGTCCCTTCGCTTTGCAGCGTGGGTAATGAAGCAAATGGGAACTGTATGAAACTTGTTTTGAATACCAATTTTTTTTTTTATCATCTAACGATATATTCTCTAATACACAGACATGAAGAAATGAGCCCAAAAAAATCTTGTTTGAAGGATTTTACAAGATGGCTGGCATTTGGCCTCAAGGTCACTCAAGGTCAAAGGTAACTGTCTCATTTGAAAGTCCATGGACTCCATATATCAAGTCCATAAGTTTGATTACTGTTCCGTCGTAACAGCATGTCTATAAGCATTCAGAGCTATAGTTGTACACACTGAATGTCCATAAATGCTTGACTCTACTCGACCTTTCACCTTTGATCCTGTCATTCCAAAATCAAATCATTTTTGGGTACTCGGGTAGATAAGTGTCCCGACCAAGTTTGGTGCAGATCCAGGCAAGGCTATGGTCAAGATGTCCCATTATAGGGCAACACTCAGCTTCGGATTACTTTATAATTATTTTCCTTTTAATGTACAATGCTATGTATTTGATGTTGGATGATTCTGGAAATGTTTTGGCTGAAATATGTATAAATATATATATTTTTTTATTTATGTAGAATAACATAGAAGCCCTGTTTGCATTTGGCTCAGTCATCTCACAAATCTTCTCTGTACCTCGCCATCTCTTTGGCTTTTCTGCCAAATCCATATTTGTGTTGGACTCGGTGAGCTGCCACTGTTTAATGTGGTGCGTGTGTGTGTGTGTGTGTGTGTGTGTGTGTGTGTGTGTGTGTGTGTGTGTGTGTGTGTGTGTGTGTGTGTGTGGGATGGGGGGTAGGAAGGTTGTTTTTTTTTTTTTTTATCAGATTTCCTTTCGCACCTTGTTAAAGTGATAAGTGTTTATCCATATTTTGTTTCACTGTTTAGCGAGTTTTTTTTTATTATTCACACTGACGCCGACCAGCTTCTCCATAGAACAAAGCTGGGAGAAAAAAACCACAAGTGAAGAACGCGATGACCTCCTCCTACTCGCCGAGGTGGCACTGAAACGGGAATCGCAATAAATCATGGCACGTTGCCTTCAACACTTCTGCGGTCACAAAGACACACACTCGGCGGGGCAGATACAGTACAGTGGCTCACGCACACAGGAAAATGCCCACCATTACACACAAACACACACACACACACACACACACACACACACACACACACATATACACACACACCTTTCAAAGGCGCGGCGGGGTCGGGTCAAAAGGAAGGCCGGGTTTGTCTAGCATGCTGGAGAGCAGATGGAGTCGTCTGGCTCGGTGTTTTCTTTCCCCTATTCTCCTTTTCTTCTGTCCTGCAGTGGAGGGAGTAAAAAAAAAAGAGGCAGGATGTGTATATCTGTCATCGAGTATTCACACAGTCACCTGTAAGGAAACAACCTCAGCAATAACTGCTGACACAAGCAGCGCAGATCCCGGCAACACATCCTTACTCCTGCTACATGTGTACATGGATACACACATGTACACACACTCACACTTACTCACTCACTCTTTCGCCCTCTCAGTCCCACACACACACACACACACACACACACACACACACACACACACACTCATATGTACTTTCAGATTTTTTTCGATTTATACAATTAAAATTTATTCAAATTATCAGTGACTGCACGTCAAATTCTACAGTCTTATTAACAAACTTCTGTGAATATATTATTGTTTCTATAGCAACAGCACTGGGTTTTTTCTGATTTGCACTCCATCAAATCAGATAATCTTGAAATATGTATGTGTTGCTGTTGAACCCGGATTTATAATTATAATTATCACCATGGTCAAGTTTAATAAATAGGAAAAGTTGCACATACATATACACACACACACACATATATATATATATATATATATATATATATATATATATATATATATATATATATATATATATATAGGATTTTCTGAGTAGATCCTTCCGTAGGAGAGTGCTCAATACTTTTTGGTAGAGCAAATAAACAAAAATAAAAGGACAGGACAAAGACTTTCTATTGAAACTCCATTTATCACTACAGATCTGTTTCGAGGGGTGGTGAAACCATCCTCTCTCTTCAGGTGATTATAGAAGAATATTATATATTATATTATAGAATTCTTCTATAATCACCTGAAGAGAGAGGATGGTTTCACCACCCTCAAACAGATCTGTAGTGATAAATGGAGTTTCAATAGAAAGTCTTTGTCCTGTCCTTTATTTTTGTGTGTGTACATATATATATATATATATATATATATATATATATATATATATATATATATATATATATATATATATATATATTTTTTTTTTTTTTTTTTTTTTTTAGTCCTCCGTTTGTTCCTTCTCTCCACCTAAAATAAAGTTCTGCACATTCTGTGAGTAAAACCCTGCACGGACTTTCACAGAACTTGGTGGGAGGAGTATCCTACCTGAGTCCCAGAGTTGATTTCATTTCGAAATAATTAAAGGTGAAGTTCAGAGCAAGGTCACACATTTTTGGAGATTGGGCGCATATAACCTTGAAATGAATGCTGATAAACATGCTGTTACCACGGAAACACTAATAGGAAACCATAAAGGAACTTTCATATGAGACCACTACCTTTGACCCTGCGTGACCTTGAATGGTTGAACCCAACCCGTGTCATAAATTTTTCTTTTTGCTAATTTGGTCACATTCATGTACAATAGTTTCCTTCATAAGACGAATAGCACTGTGATGACCTGGTGTGCTGTTCAGGGTGCACATCTCCCTCACCCACAGTGGGCTGAGGTGGGTGCTTCCTGCGACCCTAATTAAGATTAATCGGCTTAAAAATGAGCGAATGAATAAGACGAGCACATGAGTAATTAATACCAGAACCCGTACAGGGTTTATTTTGCTGCATGATCCAATCAGCATTGTCGGGCTCCCTTACAAATCATGAGTGCGCCTGGAGTTTTGTTTGATTTTCACAATTGTGCAATACCTGGCTTCTGAAATACCAACACTTGAGAAAGAGCACCAACTGACAGTAAAGCAAAACAAACAAATACCGATGACTAATGAACAATAAGTCTTGTGCATGATGTCGAATTGAAAGTATTTTTTTGCGTTGAGTCAGAATTTCTAAATTCCAGCGTATGTGGGTTTAGAATAACAATAAAATGTTAAAATAAAGACAGAACAACATTATCCTCACTGCAGAATATTGATTTCATCTTTATGACTCACTCACTCATTCACTTAATCTCATTTGGGTTGTAGAGAGGCAGGAGCCTATCCCAGCCAACACTGGGAAAAGACAGGGTTTCTTCAAACTGATAAATAATAATAACAATAATAATAATAATAATAATAATAATAATAATAATAATAGTAATTATTATTATTATTATTATTATTATTATTATTATTATTATTATCATAATGGGAAGTGGTGATCTGGTGGTATAGGTGCTGGATCACTGATCTTATGGTTGGGGTTCAAGCCCCACTCTCAAAGGGTTGTCACTGTCCATGCCCCCCATGCACTTCTGGGTTATCCAAGGCCGGCCATGTCTCTCACTGTCTATGATGTGAAGTTCATGTAAAACAACCATTGCTGACTTTTGACAAGAGTAGCTGCATAGCCGCTAGTGTGTTTCTGGTCTGAAATGGCCTGGAGAGCTGTCCAGGGTGTACTCTGCCCTCTCCCGGTGTCGTCTGGGATGGGCGCCAACCTTCCCGTGACCCTAATTAGGATTAAGGGGTTACAGAAAATGAATGAATGAATGAATGAATGAATGATCATAACGAAAGAATCCTCTAGTTAGCTAAAGAAAAGAAGAGAGTTGCATTGGTAGCTGTTCCATGATATTTCATGTTTTTATTGAAAATCATTCAATTCTTGTGAGAATTATTAGTGTGGAAATCAGTGTGTAGAATTGGGGGATTTTTGTGTATTCCAATTTTGTCGGACAAACAATTAAAACAATGTCTTCAGCCCAAAAATAACAAGTACACATAATGTGTCACTCATTAATTTCCTTGACTTGTTGCATTTAGCGCACATTCCCAATACACGCAAGGTCAAGGGCTTGTCCAGTAAACACTGATTTATGGTGCATGTGACACGCGGCATTCAGGCCTCTGATCCTAAAAGGGTTGCCAGGTGCTCAGTGTTAAAACACTCAACTAGGGAGCAGATGCACTTTTTCCATGGGCTTAAGTCTCCCAGTGTATAAATACCCACATGAGTCTTGAAGACAGTCCAGAGAATTCTGCCTTCTATTGTCTCGAACAGTGCGAGTCATGTTACACACACACACACACACACACACACACACACAAAAACACCATGTGATCATTTGCTCCCCTTGAACAATGCTCTATAAGGCATGGGACAACTCCGGCTCACTTTTTCCATCATGGTGCACTGAGTCCACCTCGACATCCATGTCCTGTTTTCATTTTTTTTTCTTTTTTTTTTTTTCTACCATCAAGTTTTTTTTCCTGACATTCCTTGGCATTGCGTCTCTTCCCTTTGTTCTTTTTCTTTAGGCTGATTCCCTCTGTCTCTTTTTCTTTCTTTGTCTTTCTCAGCTGTTTCGTTTCGTCATGGCCAAGCAGCGTGACAGCAGCATGTGATGGGGGCATGCCACGGCCACTAGAGCACTTCACGAACGTATGTGTGTGGGAAAGAGACAGAGTGTGTATGTGTGTGTGTGTGTGTGTGTGTGTGAAATAAAAGACACAAAGTTTATAAGAAGAAACAATGTTCAGGAAGCTACCTATCTGTGAGCTATGCTAACTTCCTTCTAGTTTCCATCATTACTCTACAATCCATTCTGAGTCTATATTTCAAAGTGTATTTACTGTTGTTGTTGTTGTTGATGTTGTTGTTGTTTTAGTTGCTTTTATAGGCAGTTTTACTTTTCCATTTTCTCAATTCTTCAATTTCTTAAACGGAAATCAAATCTTTAGTCGTAGATGAGCAAGTGTTTGTTGGTGCTTCTTCGACACTTCCATGCTTCACACACTCTTTTATACTATACAGGATCTTATATATATATAGGGATCCCTCCCTTTCCATGGTTAATTGGGACCGAGATCCCCACACGCCCATCGAAATCCGCGAAGTAGGATCACCCCCCCGACTGACATATGTGTATATAATATCAATAAATACATATTCAATGCTATAAATGCTTATAGTAGCAATTAAATATTTAAAAAAAACATAAGATGGAAATAAAATATAAATACACACATATACAGATGGTATTACATGAGAAGAAGACGATATACATACGTATGGTGCACACACAGATTCAACAATATAACTAGTTTTGATGGGAGATTTTTGGTTGTTTTTTGTTTTGTGTTGGTTTGGGATTTTTTTTTTCTTTTGCATAATTGGCCTTGTTTTTGTGGCATTTTCCTTCACTTTTCCCCTATTCTTCCTTAATTTCCTTTTTTTTTTCAATACAATGAATATTTTTTTTTAAACCACAATGCACTGAAACCACATGAATTGAAGCGCGAAGTAGAGAGGGATCCCTGTATGTATGTATATATATATATATATATATATGTATGTATATATATATACATACCATCCTCATACCATCCTAGAAACCATCCTCTCTCTTCGGGTGATTATAGAAGGTTAGAAGATTAGAAAATTCTTCTATAATCACCTGAAGAGAGAGGATGGTTTCACCACCCCTCGAAACAGATCTGTAGTGATAAATGGAGTTTCAATAGAAAGTCTTTGTTCTGTCCTTTTATTTTTATTGTTATTTGCTCTACCAAAAAGTATTGAGCACTCTCCTACAGAAGGATCTACTCAGAAAATCCTCTCTCTCTCTCTCTCTCTCTCTCTCTCTACACATATATATATATATATATATATATATATATATATATATATATATACACAGTGATCCCTCGCCTTCCGCAGTTAATTGGGACCAAGATCCCCCTGCGACCTCCGAATTCCCCGAAGGAGGATTGACTCCCCCCCTGACTGACGTATATGTACATGTATATATGTGTATATAATGTCAATAAATACATATTCAACGCTATAAATGTTTATAATAACAATTATATATTCAAAAATAATGCATAAGATGTAAATAAAATATAAATACACACATACAGACACACGCACGCACAGATGCACATCTCATAAAAATGTAAGTAGTTTTGATGGGAGGTTTTGGATTGTTTTTTTGCATAATTAGCCTTGTTCCTTAACTTTTTCCCTATTCTTGCATAATTTCCTCATTTTTTAATTCGATTAATATTTTTTTAAAAAAACCATGATGCACTGAAGCCACATGTATTGAAGAGCGAAGTAACGAGGGATCCTTGTATACTGTATACTGTACATATATATATATATATATATATATATATATATATATATATACACACATAGTACAAACATCCATCTAGAGTGGTTAGCACGTCTGCTTGGTCTGAGGTTGGGTTCGAGCCCCTTGTCCGGCAGGGGTGTTTCCTCCCATAGTCCAAAGAAATGTACACTAGGCTAATTTGATTGCCCTTACATGTAAACATGTAAACATGTAAGTTTGAATGGTCTTGTGAGGTCTTCAGTATATAATTCACCATTAAATAAAGTACATGTAGGGCAACAAGAAGGTCCTGGGTTTGATTCCTGGGCTCAGAAAAGATGTTTCTGTGTATAGTTTACATGTTCTCTTCGTGTTTGCATGAGTTTCTTTCAGGTACTTTGGTTTCCACTCACAGTCCAAAAACATTCACATTAGGCCAACTGGCTGTTTAGAGTGCACCTAGGTGTGAATGTGAACGTGAGTTGGTGTCTGTGGTGTACCTCGCCTCCGCCTCGTGTCAGCTGACATGGGCTCCAGCCTCCTCATAACCCTAGTGTGATTAAGCAGTTTGGCAACTGTGTGTGTTTTTTTTTTCATTGAAGACCAGAAGTACTTCAGTCACAAAATCAAAACACTTTTGAGATGTTGAGGGTCAAAGTTCTAAAATTATGCTGAAGATACTTTTTTATTAAAAGATAACATTCAGCTAGTCCAGGGGGTTATACAAAGTAGACTTTTTTTTTTTTTTTTGAAAAATAATGTTTTATTACGAAAACCCCCCAAGAAAATCTGTTTTGGTACTTCTTGCCATAAAATGAATGGACTGCGATAGTTTAACCACACAAATGTCGTTTCACTCAGTTTCAGGTTGCCAAACAGTCATTGTTGCTACGCTCCTCTGTATTCTATAATATGATTAGTTACATTGTACAAAAACATTCCATGACTTGGGTACTTTTACTCAGCAAATCCATTTTTTGCTCTTTTTTATTTCCAAAACTTCTGAAAAGACTTGAGTATTTCTTGCCCAAAAATTCAGTAATTTCAGGGAAAATTGTATATCAGTACTGAGCACTTGCCTACTTATTATTTGGCAATTTTGGGCTTTAAATAATGCACATAACACTCTACTTTATGGTTGTAGCATCAGCTCATTTTTTTTGAAAATGTGACTTAAGTACTTCTTGTACCCAGGTCTTCAATTATATTAAATAGACAGGCCTTGCGAGCTGTCCAGGGAGTTCTCTGCCCTTGCCCAGAGTCGGCTGAAATGGGAGAAAATTAAGACTCCCCATGACCCTAAGACTAAGTGGTTCAGAAAATGAATGAATGAATGAATGAATATATATATAGTATAGTGATCCCTCACTTTCCGCGGTTAATGAGGACTGAGACCCCCCCCCACACAACGACTGCCGATTTCCACGAAGTAGGATGATTGACGTATATGTACATGTATATGTGTATATAATACCAATGAATACACATTCAACGCTAAAATGCTTATAATAACAATCAAACATTCAAAAATAATGAATAGGATGTAAATAAAATATAAATACACACACATATACACACAGATACGCACCTTATATAAAAATGCAAGTAGTTTTGTTGGGGGGATTGGGTTGTTGTTTTTGTTTGTTTAGGGTTTCTTTTGCATAATTGGCATGTTTTGTGGCATTTTCCTTAACTTTTCCCCTATTTTTCCTTAATTTTCTATTTTTTTTTTTCATTTAATATTTTTGAAAAATCCGCGATCCACCGAAGCCGCAGAAACTGAAGCATGAAGCAGCGAGGGATCACTGTATACACTTTTTTCACTCTATATATAGAGAACATACCCCTGAAGGGAGCAGCCGAAAGTAAAAGAAGAAGAAGAAGAAGATACTAATATATACCGTGAATAGACTCCGTTTTGTTCCAGTCCTGACATTCTTGAGGCTGTGTTTTCCTCAATGTGTTTGTTCAACAAAAATTGTTAAGAAAGAAAACAAATCAGTTCAGTTCATTTCTGTAACCGATTAATCCTAACTAGGGTCACGGGGAGGCTGGCGCCCATCCCAGCGACTCCAGGCGAGGGTAGAGTACACCTTGCACAGCTCACCAGGCCATAGCAGGGCAGAAACACGCTGATGGCATTGCAGCTACTCTTATCAAAAGTCAGCAACGGTTCTTTTACATGAACCTCACACCATAGACAGTGAGAGACATGGCCGGCCTTGAATAACCCAGTTAGCTGCACTGGGTCGGACAGTGACAACCTGTGGTGAGTAGGGCTTGAACCCCCAACCTTTAGATCAGTGATCCAAAACCCTATACCACTAGACCACCACTGCCCTTACAAATCAGATCACCATCACTAAATGTAATGCTAATATGATTCGCTAATGTGCGAAGATCTCAAGTGTAAAATATTAATCCGGTAATCCTTGTTTTGTGTGTGTGTGTGTGTGTGTGTGTGTGTGTGTGTGTGTGTGTGTGTGTGTGTGTGTGTGTGTGTGTGTGTGTGTGTGTGTGTATGTTTTCAGACCATCATGTTGTCCTGAACATTTCCATAACAGAGTTTGCAAACCACTGCAAACCATTTGGATGGAAAATTGACTTCATGACATGCAGCTGCAATGTACAGTGAATATGACATTGTCGCGGTGCCCACAGCAACGTGCTACCCTTATGCACCTGTGGCAAATGCTTCATTTAATGCTGGTTCATTTTATTAGCTTGCCACCTTCAGGAGGAGTAAAACGAGGCTTCTATGATTAGCCAGAATGTTATGACTGCTATGTTTACATTAATCTTTGTGCCTGAACTCACGACATGACATCCCTGTAAAACAAACATGACTAAAAGTTTAAAGCATATGGGGGGGGGGGGGGGGGTGCTAATATTCATAAGTTGAGCTATAATTATTAATTAAAAACTAATTCATTTTTCCCATAAATTCAAATTTGGATGGAACTGGAGGCTAATCTAGCAGGTAATTCAAAATTCTTGCTCCTTTAACAGTGCAGTATTGCGCTATACAGAGAACAGAATTAGCAACTTTAGCATTATAGCGTTCAGCATAAAACTGCAAAAGGATGTAATGGATGGCAAAAACATTGCTTTTGATCAGTCACTCATTTAAAAACTAGCCTAGAATATATCAATAAAAGCCAAATAACCCATCTGCTCACCTACTTCATATATCCTCATGCTAATTTTTATGAGATTGTTAGCCTGTCAGATCAAAACGATTATGTTATTGTTTCTATCGTAACAGAATACTTGTACACAGGGTCTTCTACAGCAGACATGATGCTTTTTATAAGGTTATGTTTACTTTATATTCTTATTCTCCATCGTACGTGCTTTGTAGCAGTCAGAAATAACGATTTTGCATTTCCCAAAAAAGGGCAGATTCCTTTAAACCCAGCATCTACACTATCCTGCGCCAATGTCGGCTCTACAGGCTTGGACATGTCCGCCGGATGGAGAATGGCAGGATCCCCAAGGATGTTCTCTATGGGGACCTTGCAGCTGGCAAGAGAGCGAGGGGCCACCCCCAGCTCTGATTCAAAGATGGCTGTAAAAAAGGACATGAAGACAATTGGCGTGAACATCAGCAAGTGGGAGGATCTGGCCAAAGACCGTGACCAGTAGAGACTTGAAATGACCAGGAGTGTCAAGCGAAGCGAAGAAGAACTCCGTCTCTCCTGGTACGAAAAGCGGGCTCGGCACAAGAACAGCCTTCGAGCCCTGCCGACAGCCTCCCCTTTCCAGTGCAGCCTGTGTGGCAGGTACTGCAGCTCCAGGATCAGCCTGCACTCCTATAGAAGGCATTGTTCTAGCACCAGTGAAGACCCTAACCAGGCACAGATCGTCGAATGCCACCCTTAAAAAGCAGAAATGCTTTTGTTTGTTTATTTGCCTTTCCAAAGCCAAGATATATTATAGCTAGTAAACTGCTGTATTCTGAAGTATTAACTCTAGCAATAAATACAATGGAATGTATTTAAATATATTTTTTAAATATTTATAATAAAAGTTGTATGATTGTTTATTAGTGAATGAAGCTCATTAGGAATGGAACATAACTTAACTATCCTATGTCCATGATTACACGCAAAAAAAACCCATAAGGTTACTTCATCAGAAACAAGAAACCCCAACTTATTAATAATAGTGAAACTAAAACCTAAAAGAAAGAGGCTCATACACCCCCACTCAGACTTGCACAGAATGAAAAAAAGAACAACCAACTCAGATACACAGACAAACTTTGACCAAGCAACACAACACTAAACATTAATGGGAGCACAGAACATCTTTTTTCCTTTCGGCTGTTCCCTTCAGGGGTCGCCACAGCAAATCATCTGCCTCCATCTCACCCTGTCCTCTGCATCTTCTTCTCTTACACCAACAACCTTCATGTTCTCCTTCACCACATCCATAAATCTCTTTTTTGGTCTTCCTCGAGGCCTTCTGCCTGGTAGTGCCAACCTCAGCATCCTTCTACCAATATATTCACTATCCCTTCTTTGTACAAGTCCAAACCATCTCAGTCTAGCCTCTCTGACTTTGTCTCCAATACCTCTAACATGTGCTGTCCCTCTGATTTACTCATTCCTGATCCTATCCATCCTCGTTACTCCCAAAGAGAACCTCAACATTTTCATCTCCGCTACCTCCAGCTCTGCCTCCTGTCTTTTCCTCAGTGCCACTGTTTCTAAATCATACAACATCACTGGCCTCATCACCGTCTTGTACACTTTTTCCTTTCATTCCTGCTGATATTCTCCTATTACACATCCCGCCAGACACTTTTCTCCAACCATTCCAGCCTACCTGCACATGCTTCTTCACCTCTTTTCCACACTCTCCATTGCGCTGGATTGTTGAGCCTAGGTACTTAAAATCCTCCCCCTTCCTTATCTCTGCTCCATTTAACCTCACTGTTCCTCTTGGGTCCTTCTCATTCACACACACATGTATTCTGTTTTACTGAGGCTAACCTTCATTCCTCTCCTTTTCAGGGCATACGTCCACTTCTCTAGATTTTCCTCCACTTGCTCTCTGCTCTGACTACAGATCACAATGTCATCTGCAAACATCATAGTCCATGGAGATTCTTGTCTCACCTCGTCTGTCAGCCTGTCCATCACCATAGCAAACAAAAAGGGGCTCAGAGCTGATCCTTGATGCAGGCTCACCTCCACCTTGAATTCTTCGGTCACTCCGACAGCACACCTCACCACTGTCTTACATCTCTAATACATTTCCTGCACCACTCTAACATACTTCTCTGCCACTCCAGACTTCCTCATGCAAGACCACAGTTCTTCTCTCGGCACCTTGTCATATGCTTTCTCCAGATCCACAAAGGCACAATGCACAAATCCCTCTGACATTCTCTGTACATCTCAATTAACATCCTCAAAGGAAACACTGCATCTGTGGTGCTCTTTCTTGGCATGAAACCAAACTGTTGTTCACAAATGCTGACCTCTGCCCTTAGTCTAGCTTCCACTATTCTTACCCATAACTTCATCATATGGCTCATCAACTTTATCCCTCTGTAGTTGCCACAACTCTGCACAACTCCCTTGTTCTTAAAAATGGGCACCAGCACACTTCTCCTCCATTCCTCCGATATCTGCTCACTCTCTAAGACCTTGCTGAATGTTCTTGTCAGAAAATCTACTGCTACCTCTCTGAGACACTTCCATAGCTCCACCGATATGTCATCAGGACCAACTGTCTTTCCACTCTTCATCATCTTCAATGCCCTACTTACTTCATGCTTATTAATCATTGCTACTTCCTGGTCCTCAACCACCAAGTCTCCGTAGCTACTTTCCTTCCAAAGGACACACCAAGTGCTCTCCTACCTGTCTCCCTGATCACATTTGCTGCGGTTATCCGGTCAACTGGAAGCACTTCCTGACCACCCAAAGCCTGCTTCAACTCCTCCTTGAAGACAACACGACACTCTTCCTTTTTCAGCTTCCACCACTTTGTCTTCTGCGCTGCCTTTGCCTTCTTCACCTTCCTCACAATCAGCATCATCCTACACACCAGCATCCTATGCTGTTTGGCAACACTCTCACCCACTACTACTTTGCAGTCACTGACTTCCTTCAAATTGCATCGCCTGCACAAGATGTAGTCTACCTGTGTGCTCCTACCTCCACCACTTTTATAAGTCACCATATGCTCCTGTCTCTTCTGGAAGAAAGTATTCACCACAGTCATTTCCATCCTTTTTGCAAAATCTATCAACATCTGTCCTTCTGCGTTTCTGTCCTGGATACCAAACCTGCCCATCATTTCCTCGTCCCCTCTGTTTCCTGCACCAACATGTCCATTGAAGTCTGCTCCAGTGACCGCACTTTCACCTCTGGGGATACTCTGCATCACTTCTTCTAACTCACTCCAGAATCTCTCCTTCTCTTCTCGCTCACATCCTGCCTGTCGGGCATAAGCACTAACAACATTGAACATCACACCTTCAATTTCTAACTTGAGACCCATCACTCTGTCTGACACTCTTTTCACTTCTAGAACATTCCTGACAAACCCCTCATTCAAGATGACTCCTACTCCATTTCTCTTCCCATCCACACCATGATAGAACAGCTTAAACCCTGCTCCTAAGCCTGTAGCCTTGCTACCTTTCCACCTGGTGTCCTGACCACACAGTATGTCCACCTTCCTCCTCTGCATCATGTCAGCCAGCTCTTTACCTTTTCCTGTCATAGTTCCAACATTCAAAGTCCTTACTCTCAGTCCTCGGCTCATGCTTTTCCTCTTCTCTCTCTGCCTATGGACACACCTCCCGCCTCTCCTTCTTCGACCAACAGTAGTCCAATTTCCACCAGCACCCTGTTGGTTAACAGCATTGATGGCGGTCGTTGTTAATCCGGGCCTCAACCGATCCAGTATGGAGGTAATACTTGTGATTTGCATATTTGATCTG
>CM045731.1:23547500-23617500 GCA_024760905.1 Plotosus lineatus
CCTTTCGGCTTTTTCCCTTTTACTCGGGAGTCGCCACAACGAAATGAGATAACAGGAAGTACACAGAGATAATCATAAAGGAAAGCGATAAAGAAGAAAGGGAGATGAACAGGAAGAAAAGAAAGAAAGCAGGATGGAGACAGAAAACAGATGGAGGAGAGATAAATAAACAGGAAGGGGAAGTTAAGAGAAACAGGTAGGAGAGGTTAATACCTCCATTTCACTGGACTACAGCATGCAAGGATCATAGTGGAAAGGTGCGGAACGCAGTCTACGGAAGAGCTACGGAATTTTTACACGGAAAACGAGTGAAAATCCTACGGAAAAGTGGAAATTCTTACACTCTCGGAATGTTCACAGCATGTGCGGAACAGGTACGGCAAAGTACGCCAAAATGACCCCACAGAACACTCATGGAATTTTTTTCTGCCGGAAGCATACGGAGGTGGAGGAAGACTTGAGGAATAACTACGGAATCACACGGAAGATGAGGGAATAATTGCGGAACGTTTGCCGATGACAACATTTTTGTGTCCGTAAGTCTGCCGCGCTCCAGTGAAATGGGAGTATCAGCGAGACAGGAAGGAGAGATTACGAGAAAGAGAGAGCATTGTTTATCATTATTATTATCAGTTCAGTTCATTTTCTGTAACCACTTAATCCTAATTAGGGTCGCGGGGAGGCTGGTGCCCATCCCAGCCAACTCTGGGCAAGGGCAGAGTACACCCTGGACAGCTCGCCAGGCCATCGCAGGGCGGAAACACGCTGATGATGGCTATGTAGCTACGCTTGTCAAAAGTCAGCAGCGGTTCTTTGCTGGGGGGGGGGCAGTGACAACCCATGGAGAGTGGTACTCAAACCGCCAACCTTTGGATCAGCGATCTACCACTGGGCCACCACTGCTCCTCATTATTATTGTATATATTATTCATTCTCATGACTGCGTTACAATGAAACATCGCGATAACGAGCACACTCAGACACACACAGGGTTCCTTTAAGGTTCCTCTGAAGGTTCTCGCTGAGATCGCACTTTACTAGATGGAGGTCTGCATATAGTTGAATCATCCAGCAGTTCTCCGGGTTCCTCTCACACACAGCCTGCAGTACTCACATCGCACTCGAAACAAACGCGGCAATCTTCATACTGAAATAAACAGTGACATAAAAGCAGCAACTGTGGAGAACAAAAGGAAAAGGCATATCTCTCTCTCTCACACACACACACACACACACACACACACACACACACACAGACACAGACACACACACACACACACACACACACTGAGGGCGTTCCTGCATTAATGTTTTTGAGAGAAAATAAAATAAAAAAGAATGACAACAAAATGTGAGCAGCAAAGCAAAGGTGATGGAGTGATGCAGGTGTCCGAGATAGAAAGTGTGAAAGACGGAAATTATCTGATGGAAATGGATGAAGACAAAAGAGACTGAGAGAGAGAGAGAGAGAGAGAGAGAGAGAGAGAGAGAGAATGGTTACCATTTTGTTTAATAACATATGCAGGAACATAATGAAAAAAATCTAACCTGTCAATCATGTTAAAAATGATTTATTATTAGAATTGCTTGAGTAAAACATTGTGCTCTTCTTCTTCTGTTGTTTGGCTCGTTCCAATCATCACAACATTCTAATTTCATTCGTGCTTTCTGACTCTTTTGAACTGACTCATTTTAATGAGTCACTTTTGTTGTCTATGCAAACAAGTGTAATAAAAATTTATCCAGACCGGATCAGTGTATACGGATTAACAGACTAATAATCAGACTAACTGTTTCCCACGCAGGCGTCACAGTGGCGTAGTGATGAGCGTGTCTGCTTCACAGCAAGAACTTCCTGGGTTCGATTCCCTTCCTGGGCATTTCTGTGCGGAGTTTGCGTGTTCTCCCTGTGCTTGCATGGGGGTTCCCTGAGAGTTTTCCGCTTTCCACGCACAGTCCAAAGACATTAGACTTTATTGCTATTTCCAAATTGCTCCTCGTTGACAGTGTGAATCATTGTGTGTATGTGTGGGTGCGTGTGTTGGCCCTGCAATGGACTGCTGAGGCAAGCTGTACCCCGCATTTGGCTGAGATATGCCTCCTAGTGACAAAAGTAAATGATAAACCCATTCGGAAAGTGAACGAATGAATTATTTAAAGTAAATTGATTCAAAGATTTTTTTAGAGACAATATGATTCCAATGTTGCTTTAGAGTCAGTTGATTCAAAAAATCCTTTGGAGTCAAATGAGTTCAAGATTTCTTTCAAATCAAAAGATTGCAAGATTCATTTAGAGTCGGTTGGTTCCCAAATTCATTCAGAGTCAAATAATTTCTTTTGAGTCAGATGATTTCAAAAAATTTTTTGGAGTCAAATGTAGCCAAGATTTCTGTTGAGTCAAATGATTAAAAGATTCATTTAGAGTCAATTGATTCCAAATTTCCAAATTCTCAAACGACATGAAGATTCATTCATTGACTCGCTGAGTCTGAGCAGTTGAGTGAACTTCATTCATTCATTTTGTGAACCACTTAATCTTCATTATGGTGATGAGAAAGCTGGTGGCCATCTCTGCCGACTCTGGGCAAGGACAGGGTACAGTTTGGACAGCTCGCCAGGCCACCGCGGGGCAGATACACGCTGCCGGCTGAGCAGTTACTCTTGACGACAGTCAGCACTGATTCTTTTACATGAACCTCACACCGTAGACAGTGAGAGACATGGCTGGCCTTTGATAACCCAGTTAGCTGCACTGGGGGCGGGGACATATAAAAATTGAGGGAGGAAAATGAATCAAATTAATAAAAGGTTAAATTTGATTCATTGAGTCAGACAGTTTAAAAGGATCGTCTCGATAAATGAAAGGCAACCCCTGTGGTTAACGCCCTTGGTGATGTCATGCTTCATTCATTCATTAATTCATTCATTCACTTTCTGAACCTCTTAATCTTAATTATGGTGCAAGGGAGGCTAACACCCATCTCAGCCGGCTCTGGATGAGTGCAGAGTACACCCTGTACAACTGGCCAGACCATCGCAGGGCAGAAACGTGCTGACGGCTATGCAGCTAACCTTGTCGAAAGTCAGCAATGGGTCTTTTATACGAACCTCTCACCATGGACAGTGAGAGACATGGCCGGCCTTAGATAACCCAGTTGGCTGCACTGGGGGCGGTTATTTGATTTAAAATACATTTTTATGATAACAAGTGTGCCTCACAGACGTCTAGCAGAAGTGACTTAATCTCTGTACAAACACACTCATGCTCTCGGATTGGACAGACCCACTTAACTGGATTTGGCCTGAGCCGGGCAGATGATCGCCGTTTACAGAAGGAGAATCTGCATGTTCTTAATACGTATCTTTCCTCCAGCTCTGCTCAGCTCCCTAAGCCCCGTTTAGCCCTTAAATCCCACTACACAATGGTTTTAGGATACAACCCGCTCCTTTCAGATGAACGTCGCTCGATGGGATTCTAGCACACTGTCCTTCTCAACCCAGAATTAACACTCATGTTGCAAATCCCATAATGTGGTATGGTGTGTGTATGATAGAGAGAAAGACAATGGGCAGTACTTAATTCTTAAACTAATCTGCTTTTATGTTGGAAGAGAAGCAGAGCAGAAGCAGAGCAGACCGGATTTCTCCGGGTTAGTTCTGCTGCGTCACAACTCTGTGGTGGGTTACGGCGATTCTGAGGAGCCGCTAAAATCCCTGAAATTACATGCTTCCATTCACAGGGGCACAATGGCTTTAAAAAAAACAAACAAACAAACATTTTTTATTGATTCTGAACTGATCGTTCACTCGTTCTTCTGCCTTTCCTTCCAAGCTCCGAAAGAAAGATTGAGTAAAACTAATTCGGTTTATCCGTGCTTCTCAGGTTTAGCATCCTGATGAGTCACTCGAACCATCAAACCAACGATACAAATCCCCAACACATACAAAACACATAGGGAGAGGGGCAGTGGTGGCCTAGTGGTATAGGGTACTGGATTGCTGATCCTAAGGTTAGGGGTTCGAGTCCCACTCTCCACATGGTTGTCACTGCCCCCCCCCCAGTGCAGCTAACTGGGTTATCAAAGGCCGGCCATGTCTCTCACTGTCTATGGTGGGAGGTTCATGTAAAAGAACCGTTGCTGACTTTTGATAAGGTTAGCTGCA
Source organism: Plotosus lineatus (assembly GCA_024760905.1). Lineage (NCBI taxonomy): Eukaryota > Metazoa > Chordata > Actinopteri > Siluriformes > Plotosidae > Plotosus > Plotosus lineatus. Next base: position 23,551,665 of record CM045731.1, read on the forward strand.
TAGACGTCAGCGTGTTTCCATCCTGCGATGGTGTGGTGAGCTGTCCAGGGTGTACTCTGCCCTTTCCCGGAGTTGGGATGGGTGCCAGCCTCCCCGCGACCCTAATTAGGATTAAGCGGTTACAGAAAATGAACTGACCTGAACGCATAGGGAGAGGAGGTGCATCGTTCAGTGCACAGGTAACCAAATAACAACTGCACCAATACTGCAGCAAACCTCCAGCCCAGAGGCAGTGTTGGCCTAGGGTGTTGGATCGCTGATGCTAAAGTTGGGGGTTCGAGTCCCACTCTCCACAAGGTTGTCACTGCCCCCCACCCCTGCAGGTAACTACGTCTCTCACTGTCTACGGTGTGAGGTTGATGCAAAAGAACCATTGCTGACTTTCGACAAGAGTAGCTGCCCTCAAGGTGTACTCTGCCCTCATCCGGAGTTGGCTGGGATGGGCGCCAGCCTCCCCACGATCCTAATTAGGATTCAGCGGTTACAGAAAATGAACTGATAATGAACCTCCAGCCCAACCCTTGTCGGCAGCGCCGAAAACTTTTCTGGATCTCATAAAATTACTGGACAAGAGGATGTTTGAAAAGTCATAGGAAGGTTTCAGAAAAAAGTTTACACGTCACTCCTGATCCAAACCTCAGAATAATTGGGAAAGCCAAAAAAACAATGGCCCCAAGAGACAAATGGCCCTGAGGGACAAATGTCCACCACCTTTCCTAACATTTAGTTGACGAGTATAACATTCATTCATTTTCTAAGCTGCTTAATAGTAATTATGATGGAGCCTGGGTACACCCTGAACAGCTCACCCAGCCACCCCAGGGCGACACACACACACACACACACACACACACACACACACACACACACACACACACACTCACACACACACACTTATTCACATTTACACTCACACTTAGGTCCAATTTGGATCAGCTTTTAATTAGACAAATGTGAATATTTTCAGACTATGGGAGGAAACCAGAGCACCCAGAGGGAACCCACGCAATCACAGGAAGTACATACAAACTCCACACAGAAACAACAGAGCCCAGCAACTGAACTCAGGACCTTCTTGCTGTGGGTGGGGCCAGTGGCATAGTGGTTCTGGTGCTGCACTCATGATCGGGAGGTTGTGTGTTCAAATCCCAGTTAGACCCCCCACTGTGATAAGACCCATGGGCAAGATCTCAACCACAAGTGTGCCTCTGTTCACCCAGCAGTATAAACAGGTACCAGTAAAATATACTGGGAAGGTAATCTGCGATGGACTAGCATCCCATCCAGGAGGAGTTGCTTCACACTATGGAAACCGGGGATAAGCACCGGCCTGATGAGCTGCTATGGTTCGGGTGTAAAAAGCCCAAAGGACTTTCTCCTTCTTGCTGCGAGGTGGATGTTCTAATAACTGGGTCACTGTGCCGCCTGTCAAGTATGGCATGGAATTCCTGATGATGTCCCAGTAGAAGCAAATAACATTTGAGAAGTTTGCTTTTAGTAGTTTATCACTTGGTGGCAGGTGGAGACTCAGTGGTTAAAGCTCTCAGTTACTAATGAGTAGGCCAGGGATTCAAGTCCAATTACTGCCAAAATGCTCCTGTCAGCCCTTGAACAAGGCCCCTAACCCCAGCTGCTAAAATTGTATAAAGAAGAGAGCGTGCATTTTTTTTTGTCTGGATAAGGGCGTCCAACGAATACCATAAATGTAAATGGGTCACATTTTCAGTGTACGCCAAACCCTACTGTGCGGTCACCTACAGCCAATCAAACACCAGCATGTTTCAGCAATCAGGCTGGTGATTACAATGCATGTTCCTTGCAGGTGTTTTCCCAGCAACTACCACAGCATCAGTAAAACCAGGGAGGACCACCCATCCTCACACATGGTCTTAATTATAAACCACACACACACACACACACACACACACACACACACACACACACACACACACACACACACACACACACACGCGCACACACATTAATTTCCTAAGCCACTTAACCTAATTAGGGCTGCGGGGAGACTGACACCCAGCTCAGCCGACTCTGAGCAAGGGTGGGGTACACCCTGAATAGCTTCCCAGACCATTGCAAGACCAACATACATACAATCATTCACACATACAATTTTATTTCACTTTGATTCACATTCAATCTCACGTAATTTGGAGCAGCCAATCAGGACTGTGGGAGGAAACTGGAGTACATGGATGAAACCCATCCAAGCACACCGAGGACATGCAAACTCGCCCAGAAACACCCGTGGGTGAGGTGGACAAAAATACCACTGCACTACTGTGCGACATCACATACATATGATAAGTCTTGCTATCATTTGATTGGATGGTGCTTCCACCATACAGTTCCATGTGTAAACAGTTACTATAGCAACCATAGTCTATTAGCCTGTGATCTGTAGATGTTGTGTTATCAGCAGCGTTGGTTATAGAAAATAACAGTCTTGTAGCCGACAGCTCAACGGCGATGTGGTGTTTAGGACCACACGGTTGTACTTCAAGCAAAATCATTTGCATGCTAACTTCCTGTTTTCCTCCAGCTCTAGTCAACACACCCACAGATAACTGTTGTGTCTGGAATATTTACCACGTTTACAAACGCTATACTGAGCTATTTAAAACCCTATAGAAAGTGTCCCAGTCCCCTACTTCCCTGATTTCTCAGTCACCTTGTTTCCTGGTTATTCTAGTCTTTCTAGGTCACGTTCTCATAGCTGTTCATATCATCTCCCAAAATGTCACCCAAATCATAGTCATTTTGTATTCTCTTTATTTTTTTTATTACTTTTAACAATAAACTGTTGTAGTGTGCAAGAATTTCACATATTCATGTATAAAAACACACGTGCACATACGTGCACACACACACATTCACATATAGGGGCAATTTAGTACCTTCCTAAAGCCTAATGTACATGTTTTGGGGCTGTGGGAGGAAACCAGAGTAAAGTATGAGGAGAAAACCCATGCAGGCACAGGGAAAGCATGCAACCTCCACATAGAAACATCCAAGACCAGGATTCAAACCCAGGACCTTCTTGATCTGAAGCAGATGTGCCAACCACTACACCACCATGCTGCCCTTATTTCTTTTCAGCTTTTTTTTTTATTTTGCTTTTATTATTTTTATTATTTTATTTTATTTATTTATTATATATTTTTACATTTGTTTTTGGGGCAGTGGTGGTCTAGTGGTATAGGGCGCTGGATCGCTGATCCTAAGGTTGGGGGTTCGAGTCCCCACAAGGTTGTTACTGTCCCCCCCCCCAGTGCAGCTAACTGGGTTATCAAAGGCGGGCCATGTCTCTCACTGTCTATGGTGAGAGACAAGTAAAAGAACCATTGCTGACTTTCGTAAAGAGTAGCTGCAAAGTCGTCAGCGTGTTTCTGTCCCTTGATAAAAAAGGGTTGTGACAGGAAGGGCATCCGACGTAAAAACCTCTGCCAAAATCAAAACGTGCGAATCAGGTGATTCGCTGTGGCGACTCCCGAGTAAAAGGGAAAAAGCCGAAAGGAAGACAGACAGATTTTTAAATTTGTTTTTAACTGAGTTTTTATTTGTTTGTTTGTATTTGATGATTTATACCGAATTCATTTTGATTTTTTAATTGTTTACATGGCCACGCAATGGAGCTGTTCAGGGTGTACCCTGCCCTTGCCCAGATTTGGCTGAGATGGGCACCAGCCTCTACGTGACCCTAATTAGGATTAATTGGCTTAGAAAATGAACGAATCAATGAATTGTTTATATGCAAACATGATATGTGTTTTAAAAAATCCTATTATAGAATTAATTGATTATTTGATTATAAAGCTTTATAATTGACGTAAATAAATAGAAATAAATCAATTAAATACATATGCACAGACAATTAGATAGAAATTTGGTCTATAATGCATGCTTTACCAGATTATATTGTCATGATTTCACTATTAAACGAATATAACGTAAACCAAAAATTTTCATTAAAGAAATTTTTTGCATTTTAAACATCACGCAATTTTTTTTTTACTTTTGTGTTTTTTAGGTGAAATGTTTTTTTATTATTATTTTGATTTTTTAAATTATTGTACTGGTTAATTATATATTATTATAACTCTAAAATAAGTAAAAGCAACATTGTTGTTGTATTTGTAATTGTTTATTTTAATTTTATTCTAAATTATTTTGTCTAAGAAGTAAATTTTAGTGTATTTATGTATTTTTACCCAATTCATGTATTAACTAAGAATTATTTTTGTTATTCCGACTCACAATTCCCTTCCCTTTGATTATTATTATTATTATTATTATTATTATTATTATTATTATTATGATTATTATATTTTCTAACTGAACTTAATTTGAATGTCATTACTAAACCCCACCCACTCATAACTATTAAAATAAGCAGTTTGCTGCAAGCTACCATAATATATAGATATATATATTTTTGCCACAATACTTTTCAGAAGAGTGTTGGTATTGACTGTAAATTGCCAGGTGTGATGTACTATATAATCATAAATATATTTTCCATAACTGTCGCTGATCTGACATCGCTGTGGATTCTGACCTTGAATAACACAGGTCCAGTGCGCACACACACACACACACACACACACACACACACACACACACACACACACACACACACACACACACACACACACTCTTAGTGCACACACAGCTAAACAAAAATATGTCATTCAGCTTGTGGCTACATTCAGAATAAATAAAATGTTCCCGTACGAATATTTTAAATAAATGACTAAAGTCATGTTCCAGCACTTATTTATATTCTAATATAATAATCTTTCCAGTAGATTTTTTCCAAATAAAAAAATATTACACTGTAGTGTTATAACTTCTGGATTGAATCATTGCTTTGTGTATTGAAAGAAAGAGTAGTGGAGAATTGATGATTTAAAAGCTCTGAGCGAGCGTGGCGTGAGGACAACTGGCACACAGTGTATTTCTAGGTCTGCAAATTTCTTGCATATTAATGGTTTTGTCATAAGGTTGGCTTGTTTGAATTGTCTTTTATCTGGCTATGTAAAGGCTTTAATCTCATCTCTTTCATCATCAAGACCCTCTTTCACTCACTCCGTTTCTTCTTTTGTGTTTTTTCCCCTCTATCTTTGATTAAAATTGATTGCGATGCGACAGCCGTTTGGCAGGAGAAGGCGTTGTTTTTGTTGGGTGTTGTTTTTTTGTGTGTGTGAGTGTGTGTGTGTGTGTGTGTGTGTGTGTGTGTGTGTGTGTGTGTGTGTGTGTGTGTGTGTGTGTGTGTGTGTGTGTGTGTGTGTGTGTGTTTAGGATATTGTCCCTCTGCCTAACCTACACACAACTTGGCATGTGTCATTCATTTATTATTGATGGCTGCACAGCTGGCATTAGAGCAGCCCGCTCTCTACACTGGGCCACTATTGTTCCAGTTGCCTCAAGTCGTTTTTTTTTTGTTGTTGTTTTTTTGTTTGTTTTTTCTTTCTTTCCTTGTATTTTTGGACAACAGTCAGATTCCCAGAATGCACAGGTGTCACATCGGCCTTCCAAACAGACTTGTAGAAGTTCCATCTTATAAGCGCCACAGATCCTTGAACTGATGATCAACCTAGAGGCTCCAGACAAGCCGCGCATGCTCTTTAACTGACGACGCATGTCTGATCTTCATTCTGCTGTTTTGGAAACACATTTACGTTGTAGATTTGATTGGGTTGGCAAATGTTGTGGTATAAGATGAAGTGCAACTTTCACTCAGGCTCTGAAGATGAGGTTTGCGGGCCTTTCCCGAAGAGACAACATAGACAGATGGGGCCGTACTGGGGTTCTCTTTTTGGGACCTTTTTCCAAGTTGTCTTGCCATGAAAGCCACACGTTCAGTCTTTTCACACGCAAACATTCACTGGGCTTACGGAGACCGATAGTGATGAAGAAGAAGAAAATTAAGATGTCACATAAATTACATGTATAAATTAAAAAATATAAATTACATTCATTAATTTTCTGAACTGCTTTATCCTACAGGCTGGTGTCTATCACAGCCATCTCTGGGCTAATGCAGGGTGCACCCTGGACAGCTCACCAGTCCGATGCAGGCCTGGGCAACACACACACACACACACACACACTGTCTTTGTACTTTGAGAGAAGATTTAAATACCCACAGGGAGAACGTACCAACTCCACACAGAAACGCTCTTAACAAGACTGGGACTGGAACCCAGGACCTTCTTTCCGTGAGATGAACGTGCTGACCACTACAGCACCATACTACATTTTCTAAGCTGCTTAATCCTAATTACTGCTACGAGGAGGCTGACACCCATCTCAGCCGACATTGCCCGAAGGCAGGGTACACGTTAACAGCTCACTAGACATATACAGCCATTGACACTCCCACTTTCACCTAGGGGCAATCTGGAACAGCCAATCAGCTTACTGTGGATGTTTTTGGACTGTAGGATGAAACCGGAATACTGAGAGGAAAAACATGCAAGCACAGGGAAGAACACGCAGACATCCACATCCACACAGAAACACCTCCAGCCTGGGACCAGAACCCAGGCTTTCTTGGTGTGAGGCGGACATGCCCACCACTACACCACCTGTAAATAAATAAATACATTGATCCCTCGCTACTTCGTGCTTCAATACATGAGGCTTCAATGCATCACGTTTTTTTTAAAATATTGATTGTATTTAAAAATAAGGAAATTAAGGAAGAATAGGGAGAAAGTTAAAGAAAATGCTGCAAAAACAAGGCCAAGTATGCAAAAAAAACCAAAAAAAAAAACCTAAACCAACACAAAACAAAAACAACCCAAAATCTCTCATCAAAACTACTTACATTTATGTGCGGTGCACATCTGTGTGCGCGCGCGTCTGTGTGTGTGTGTGTATTTATATTTTATTTACATCTTCAGTTTATCAGTTCATTTTCTGTAACCGCTTAATCCTAATTAGGGTCGCGGGGAGGCTGGTGCCCATCCCAGCTAACTTCGGGCGAGTGCAGAGTACACCCTGGACAGCTCGCCAGGCCATCGGAGGGCGGAAACACGCTCACGGCTGTGCAGCTACTCTTTACGAAAGTCAGCAATGGTTCTTTTACATGAACCTCACACCACAGACAGTGAGAGACATGGCCCGCCTTTGATAACCCAGTTAGCTGCACTGGGGGGGGGACAGTGACAACCTTGTGGAGAGTGGGCCTCGAACCCCCAACCTTTGGATCAGCGATCCAGCGCCCTATACCACTAGACCACCACTGCCCCACTTATTTACATCTTATGCATTATTTTTGAATGTTTAATTGTTATTATAAGCATTTATAGCGTTGAATATGTATTTATTGATATTATATACACATTTACATGTACGTCAGTTTGATCCTACTTCGCGGAATTTGGTGGACGCGGGGGGATCTCGGTCCCAATTAACCTCGGAAAGTGAGGGATCCCTGTGTTAATATTTTTAAGATAGTGACACTTTCAGTCTCCCTGTCTTCTAATGTTCAGAATGGGGTGAAATATAATCTGCTATTTATTGGGTCATTTTCCTCTGACTACAGGACAATGTTGAAATTTTGAAGGCAAAGTTCAGTGATGCGTCTGATGCCTGCAAATAAAACACTCACACATACACACACACACACACACACACACACACACACACACACACACACACACACACACAGGTTTAAAGGTTTAAAGGTCAGTATTTCCTATTTTACTTTCCTCCACAGTGTTGCCGAATTCTCGACTCTGATTGGCCAACACGTTATTGTTTTCTCTAGTTTCAAAAGTACCAACAGAAACATGACTAACTTGAACAAAACTCATGTGTGGTTTCCTCTAATGATATTTACTTGTACATTCTCATTATTTATACATTCTCAGATGGAGACTTCGTGCTTTTCAGGAAGATGGAGTTCAGATGTTTGGGGGGTTTTTTGTTTGTTTTTTTGTTTTTGGGTTTTTTTTTTTTTGTATTATTAATGTTATCGAATAACATGAGTATAACTATTATAGAAGAAAAGATCGAGCGATAGGGGAACAATTGGAAACCTGGACCTTCTACTTTGAGGTGGACATGCTAACCCCTGCACCACCATGCCGCCCTCCTAACTCACTTGGGTTACGGGTATGCTGGGCCTATCTCAGTTGACTCTGGGTGAAGGCGGGGTACACACTGACCCGCTTGCCAACACATAGCAAGCTAACACATGCGCAACCATTTTCAGTCGCCAGTTATCCTAATGTGAATATCTATGGACTGCAGGAGGAAACCGGATTACAAACAGGGTTCTCGTGCAATCATGAGGAGAACATGCAAACTCCATACAGAAACATCTCGACCATGACCTGGGATTTGAACCCTGGACTTTGTGATGAGGAGGACATGCTAACCTCTACGCCACTGTGCTGAGCGCATTCGAATACAACTGATGCTGCTCCACTGGCACAGACTGAAGTAGCTGAGTATTGAAAGGATGAAAATGATTGTGTCCTTTGTAAAGAAATAAAACTGTATAATAACTGGTCAGTTGTCATGGGGTGTAAAAAAAAAAAAAAAAAAATACTTTTTGTGTGAACATCTTGCTATTAGAAAACGATCAGCCTCAGGCTTCATGTCAAACAATAAGACTGTATCCCATCGTGTCCATGTTGATTATTTTCCTATATTTCCACCCGGAATCGTTCTAATAGCGGCTCCATTTGATTAACTAATGAAATCGGGGGTTTTTTTAAGCACTCGTGTCCTTTCTTTCACTGCATGTCCTTACAAAGTAGTGTGTCCTGAACGTACTCTAACCTCCCCCTCTCAACTCGCTCCCCCTTTCTCTCTTTTCTGTCTCTCTTCCATCTCCGTAAGCTTTCAAAGCCTTTTTTTTTTTTTTTCTACCAAATGCAAGTCACCGTGAAAAATGCGCTGCTCCAATATTTGCACAGAAGTGGGTTCTGGGTAAGGCAGATAGCCTATCGGTGTTTGAGTTTGGCTTCCCATGCCCTCAATAGCCTGTTTAGCTTATTGATTGGTTTGGCAAGAAAAACTGGGTCCCCTTAGCAGTGACCAAGGTCATCTGACACATGTCCCTCTGTAGCTACACTTTCTCTCTCTCTCTCTCTCTCTCTCTCTCTCTAAGGGGTATGATTGTAGGAATCAAGGGTCACTCATCGTCTGATCGTTTGCAACAGCATGAGAGTACATGTGTGTGTGTGTGTGTGTGTGTGTGTGTGTGTGTGTGTGTGTGTGTGTGTGTGTGTGAGACAGAGAATAAGTGTGTGGCAGGGAGATTGAGTGACTGTGTGTGTGTGTGTGTGTGTGTGTGTGTGTGTGTACAAGGGGGGTGGCAGAGTGTTCATGTGCATTGACTCGAGTAGAGTTCAGTGGCTTTAGGAGAACTGTGGGATCAATGCCATCGACACTGTCATCAGAGCAGCCAATACATGCATCTGGCCCTCGGCGGGACACACTCATCCCTCCACATTCTGAGCTCCCTTGCTTCCTTTACTTGCAGTACAATAACTCAACATGGCCTCACCCGAGCAAACTCATATTGCTTCGACTTCTAGGACAGTGCGAACGGTCCGTGCACTAATTCTACCGATCTGCAGCAACTCAAGCTTTTGTATCAAGAATGCAGGCAGGAATTTGGCTTTCTGTTCTACACAAACTCTTTCGGGTCACTCGGGGGGTTCTGAGGATAGTTAGGGATTTGATTCTTTCTGGTTCTACTTCAAATCTCGTCTGAAAGGAGGACTATGTGGTTTTGGGTTAAGGGGTCTTGCTAATAAAAGAAAAACAACTGTTATGTTTCTGAAATACTCTGATATACTGATGAGTGTCAAGAGATATATTATATTGATAATAAAACAAAAAATGTACTAAGCTGGAAGATTCATCAACTCTAAACAAATAATAAACTTTAATATTATTAAATTAAATTAAGAATCTTATTCTATTTGGAAACCCCAATAGTCTAATTGTAATAATAATAATAATAATAATAATAATAATAATAATACAGTTACATTAAAAAAAGTGTGATGGTCATGTGACACATTGGAAGGACAACATGATAGAAAGACAAAGAGACAGAGGACACAGAGCTCCGCCCTATGGTAGATCATCACTAACTGATCTGATGTTAGGACTTTCCACAATGAACAAACACACCCAAAAATATATAGACACACATAAACCCAGAAAACCATCCATTCGTTCATATGCATTACTATGCTGATTGGCTGTTTGCTTTTTGACAGGATTGACAAGTGATGCCATCCAGGAATGTATACTAGGAACCTTTTTTTTTGAAAAAAAAAACAACAACAACAACTAATTAATTTATTTTATAATTGCATTATATCAATGGAGACTGTATTGGGAGGTCTGTTTTCAGGCTGGACCTCAATTTATACTGTCCAAGAGGCAGAAATAAGGAAAGAAAGAAAGAAAGAAAGAAAGAAAGAAAGAAATATGGCCCTGTGACGGCCTGGGGGGGGGAGCCCCCCCGCGGACTCAGCTGAGATGGGCGCCAGCCTCTATGCAAGCCTAATTAATATTATGTGGTTCAGAGAATGAATGAGAAAGAAAGAATGAAGTTCTACATTGAACCCCTTTATAAACATTGATTTACTGTGAGCTGCCTTCAGACAGAATTAATTTCCCACAAGGTGTATCTGAATGTTTGTATAAATGCCGATATATTGCTGTTCGTGCTCTAATGTGTCCCAGGCATGCAGACACCCTGAGATTTTTAAACACCACCTTTTAGTACTCTGAGATCACAGAGCTGTTGCAGAACCTTGATATCCCATCTGGATAATTATGATGTTATTAATAAAGTGGCCAGTCAGTGTGTGTGGACAGTAATAAATTAAAATTAAATGAAATATTTGCTGGTAAGGATATATCCCTATACAACACCATACTAGGCACAAATCAAAAAATAAATACAACTCAAATAACAAAATTGAAGCTTCAGTCATCCGTCCATCATATCGTTCTTGTCCCTGTCCATCATGCCATTCGGTCCTTTCTCTGCTGACCCTCATCAGCACAGCCTCCTGGGGAACTCCAACACTACAGCTCTCAATACTTAACCTGCTGTAAAGCAGTTCAGAATAGTGGAAGCAGTTGAAGTTAGCATCGCCGTAGCCTTTTTCGCAACACCTGCAGCTTCATTAGCGCTCTTGTCCAAAACTGCTACTTGTTAGCATTCTGTAAAATTGACAAATATTGATGTTTATCGCCATCCTGTCTGTTTTCATGCCTGAGCTGAAACTGGAAAACATTCCAGGGGTGCCGGGACCTGTTATTCAGAACACAATGCATGCTGGGAAATCTAGGAGGGGGGGGGGGGGGACAAGGCCGGTGCGTGACGTAGACCTGGGTTTATCACGGACGTGCTTCATTCTTTCCAGAGCTCTCGGGGGTGCGTCCAGATGTACATGCATGCATGGCGACATGAATTCTCTCACACATGGACAGAGACACCTGAGCACATGCACACACACACACACACACACACACACACACACACACACACACACACACACACACACACACACACACGCCTCACAACATGATTATATGGGTGATTACTACACAGATTCTCTGTCCTCCTCTGTTAAACACTATTATATTGGAATTAAAGAAAATAAATAAACAACACTTTCAGATTCTTTATGTGTTACAGGCTGTTACATGCCTATACACGCTGTATTATAATAATAACTGTTATAAACGCTTATTCCAAGCCTCATTTAAATACTCGATTCTGATTGGCCAATGATGGAAGTCTGTTCACCCTTTTTATGAAACATGCTTTTGTACATATATTATAATAGCTAATTTATAGCCAACTCACTTCTTTGCCCAACTGCTGAATCCAACTAGGGGTGTGGTGAGACCTGTGCCTATCTCAGTCATCAGTGGGCAAAGGTGGGGGTACACCCTGAACAAATCCCCAGAGCATAGCAAGGCAACACCACAAAACCATTCACGTTCACAATCAGGGACAATTTGAAACAGCCAATTAGCCTAATGTGCATGTTTTTGAACTGGACGTGAAACCGGAGTACGTGGAGGAAACCCTCGCAAGCACAGGGAGAACATGCAAATTCCATACAGACGTATTTCTCACACAATGTCCATAAGGGTGAAAAAAATTACTCAATCAAAAATAAAATAAAACCTTGGCAGTAGTGGCCTGGTGGTAAGGTGCTAGATTACCAGTCCCAAGCTTTGGGGTTCAAGCCCCACTATGACCGGGTTATCACTGCTACCCCCCCCCCCCCCCCCAGTGTAGCCAACTGGGTTATCAAAGACCGGCCATGTCTCTCATTGTCCATGGTGAGAGGTTCATGTAAAAGAACCATTGGTGACTTTTGTCAAGAGTAGCTGCATAGCCGTGAGTGATGGCCTGGCAACCTGTTCAGGATGCACTCTGCCCTCACCCCGAGTTGGCTGAGATGAGCACTAGTCTTCCTGCGACCCTATTTAGAATTAAGTGGTTCAGAAACTGAATGAATGAATGAATGAATGAATGAATGTTGTTAATCTAAATCAAATATTAAACGATTAATCAGCAAGTGATTACAATTAGATCTGATGATGCAGCCGTGTTCCAGCAATACACTCGACTTGTAGCAGGTCAGTGACTGTCAGCTTCGAAATCATTTAGTGTCATAATAATCACATCTCATACAGTTGGGGTCTCACCCAGTGCAGCTAACTGGGTTATCAAAGGCCGTCCACGTCTCTCAGTCTCTATGGTGAGAGGTCCATGTAAAAGAACCATGGCTGACTTTCGACAAGAGTAGCTGCAAAGCCGTCAGTGGGTTCCCGCCCTGCGATGGCCTGGCGAGCTGTCCGGGGTGGCCAGGGTGTTTTGTTAGTGTGATAAAAGGCTTTCGCCTATGTTATTGTTTAAGCATCTCTCTCTCTCTCTCTCTCTCTCTCTCTCTCCATCCATCACTATTTGGCATCGCTGGTGTGTTTTATGACACTGGACCCAGTCTTGCCTATTTATCAACCATCAAACAGCTCATACATTACCTGTTCAGAGACAGAGACCCAGCAGGCAGGTCTTCCTACTGTTCTTCATTTCACAGTCTGGCTTGCTGTTTTACTCTCGTTTATCTAATCACCTCCGTCTATCTAATCATCCCTCTGTCCTCCATCCCGAGCCCACCTGTTCTGTTCAGGTCTGTCCTTTCAAAAGGATGATACATATACCACTATTGTCTTCATGCAGCCTTCTTTGTTGTTTGCATGTTGTTCTTAATTTGTGTGTGTGTGTGTGTGTGTGTGTGTGTGTGTGTGTGTGTGTGTGTGTGTGTGTGTGTGTGTGTGTGTGCGTGTGTGTGTGTGTGTCCTTGCATGTTTCTCCTTTGGCTAACCTCACTCCAGGCCACTCAGCCCAGTGTCCAACATCTCCCTCCCCCCATTGCTCTGCCAGGTAACTTGGGTCAGCCTGGATGAAATCACCCTTGATTTTTCATGCAATGTGTGTTTGTGTGAAAATACTGTGGAAATTATTACCAATTCAGTTCACACCCAAATACTACAGCTTTGGTGTTTATTCTCGTGTTGTGATTCACACCCTTATTTATCAATGTGACAACACACACACACACACACACACACACACACACACACACACACACACACACACACACACACATACACACAGGTATGTAAAACTCACAGAGGTCCAAAAAGTCATGCCGTGTGATATAAGTTAATCTGTCTTCCTTTCGGCTTTTTCCCTTTTACTCGGGAGTCGCCACAGTGAATCATCTGATTCGCACGTTTGATTTGGCAGAGGTTTTTACGTCGGATGCCCTTCCTGTCACAACCCTTTTTAGCAAGGGTCAGAAACACACTGACAACTTTGCAGCTACTCTTTACGAAAGTCAGCAATGGTTCTTTTACATACCTCTCACCATAGACAGTGAGAGACATGGCCCGCCTTTGATAACCCAGTTAGCTGCACTGGGGGGGGACAGTGACAACCCTGTGGAGAGTGGGACTCGAATCCCCAACCTTTGGATCAGCGATCCAGCGCCCTATACCACTAGACCACCACTGCCCCTGTGTGATATAAGTTAATAAAATGCTTTATTCCTACAAGGCTATTTAAATGTTTATTTAATAAAATATCACCTGATTTTTATTTTTTCTGACTTCTTATCCATTTAAATTCACAGCTGGGCGGCAGGTGATGTAGTGGTTATCACGTCCCACTCACAGGAAGAAGGCCCTGTGCTCAAGTGGCGGGCTCCGGTGTTTTAGTGTGGAGTTTTCATGTAATCCTCGTCACGGTGTGGGTTTCCTTCCACAGTCCAAAAACATGCTTACAGATAAAAATGTGTGTACGTCAATAAAGAAAGAAGCACATTATGTAAGAGACGATTTTCAGGCATAAACGGAAGCGAGGCTGCTGGGCTTTGCAAGCAATTAGAGAAGTAAGTGTGACCTTCAAATTCTCCAGGAGCGCTGTGACTAGTTTTGTAAGATCCACATCCTGGTTTGACACTGAGGCATGATGGCCACAATCTTTTCAATTTGAGAGAATCATGAGGAGGAAGCGATCGCCGGCCAATCATGGGTGTCCGTGAGCTCATTCGTTTGAGGGGGTGAATAACGCTTTCCCTCTGAGTGTGTTAGACCGTCCCCAAAGTGTGCATGTGCCGCACTTGAAAAGAGGCAGATGAGGAGCATTGCATGTCACGTGGCGGTGGGGGTGCTGCATGCTGTTGCCCCTCCCTGGTCGGTGGTGGGCGTGTGATCAGTAAAGCAATATCTGATGGGTGGGAATTGGATTTGACTAAATTAGTGGACAAATGCATGGGAAAAAAAAAATCGGGAGGAGCATGTGATCAAATCATGATGACCTTGAGGGAACTTGGTGTATTTGTGGTAATCATGCGGATTGTGGCCAGATTTTTGCTTACGATATACTACGACTTGATGCCGTTCATGACAGAATGTGGCAATCGTACTAGAGCACAGTAGGGCCTAACACACCTCGACAGAGCGCAACAGATCCTGCTGCACCATGGTATGGGGGTATTGATCGCAGACATCGTGCCTGATTGTAAACTCAACGTCAGTAAAACTTACTATCCTGGCTCATTACGAGAAAAGTCATCACACCAAATATTGGCACGCTTTATATAATGTCCAGTGTTCAAATACAGGGATCTCTCACTTTCCGTGGTTAATTGGGACCAAGATCCCCCCCGCGACCACCAAATTCCACGAAGTAGGATCACCACCACCACCACCACCACCCTGCCCCACTGCCGTATAAGTACATGTATATGTGTATATAATATCCATAAATACAAATTCAACGCTAAAAAATGCTGATAATAACAATCAAACATTCAAAAATAATGCATAAGATGTAAATAAAATATAAACACACACACGCATACAGACGCGGCCATGCGCACCTCACATTAAAATGTAAGTAGTTCTGATGGGGGGTTTTGGGTTGTTTATTTGTTTTTGTTTATTTCGTTTTGTTTTGTTTTTTTTTGCATAATTGGCCTTGTTTTGTGGCATTTTTCTTAACTTTTCCACCTATTCTTCCTAAATTTCCTTATTTTTGAATTAGATGAATATTTTTAAAAAATAAGCGCAATGTACTGATGCCACATGAATTGAAGCACGAAGTAACGAGGGATCCCTGTATTTAATGTTATTATTTATAAGTACGCCCAGTTCAGCTGACTGGGTTATCAAAGGCCGGGCCGTGTCTCTCACTGTCTATGGCATGAGGTTCATGTAAACGAACCATTGCTGACTTTCGTCAAGAGTAGCTGCATAGCCGTCAGTGTGTTTCTGCACCAGCCTCCCTGTGATCTTAATTAGGATTAAATGGTTCAGAAAATGAATGAATGAATGAATGTATTCTACAGTTTCTGACCAATCAGAAGTAAGAATGTTGATAAATTGATATAACTCTTTGTACGTTGTTAGGAGTTATGCGTTACTAGTTGTAAACTTTCATATACACACGCGCGCGCACACACACACACACACACACACACACACACACACACACACACACACACACACACACACACACACACACACAGCTCAAAGCAGCTTAAAACTGCAAATTAAAGAGGTATGCTTCTTATATTGTAACAAAATCAAAAACTATTAAATTCACACCAACACAAGTGAAGTGTACATCTACTAAATCGGAAAGATTATTCCTATATTTTCCAACATTTTTTTCTTCATTATATAAACTCTCTCGATGGACAGAAGTCGGGCGCTCTGGAGGCGGCATGCTAATTATACTCCTAATAGACTGACCACTTAGAGGAAGACAAGTGGACTGATGGGTTATCGTTAATGAATCCAAAAGAATGGAGGATGGCGCGATGAAGTGGAGAAAACAGAGGGACGAGAGAGGAGAACGAGAGCAGAGAAGTCCAGCGGACATCGGTTAAACAAAAGGACGTAGAACCATATAATTGGCAGGGATGCGAGCGGCAGGCACTCGAGCACAGGAGGAGAAACACTCCAGGCTGAATGGAGGTGTGATACCACGGCTCTTCTCTTCTGCAGGGCTGGGCTCCTGGGTTTCAAGCTAAATTTGTATCAAACAAAGATTTGTGTATTGTGGAAAAAAAACATCAGATTGTTGTACCATTATTTCTATAATGTCACATAACAATAGTAGCAGGTTTAAAATGAAATACTGAGCTGAGGTGTTGGATGGGGATTGTTATCCAAATCCATGTGGAATAGATGCAGAAGCAAATACAGGTAGATTAGTGCGCTGTAAATGGATGCAAATGGAGATATGACTAGGAGCTATATTTTGGCTTTGATCAGGGGATACATTTTGATTTGAATTAGTCTATGAGTCTACAAAAAATCATCATCATCATTTTCTGTACCCGCTTAATCATAATTTGGGTCGCGGGGAGGCTGGTGCCTATCCCAGCCAACTTCGGCCGAGGGCAGAGTACACCCTGGACAGCTCGCCAGGCCATCGCTGGGCGGAAACACGCTGACTTTGCAGCTACTCTTGTCGAAAGTCAGCAATGGTTCTTTTACATGAACTTCCCATCACAGACAGTGGGAGACATGGCCGGCCTTTGATAACCCAGTTAGCTGCACTGGCGAGCACAGTGACAACCTTGTGGAGAGTGGGACTCGAACCCCCAACCTTTGGATCAGCGATCCAGCGCCCTATACCACTAGACCACCACTGCCCCCAGGACAGAAAATTGTAAGACAATATTGTCGGAAAGTATAAACATTAATACTATTACTACTATAACTACTACTACTACTACTACTCCTACTCCCACTACTACTACTACTACTACTACTACTACTACTACTACTACTACCACTATTACTGCTACTACTACTACTACTATTACTACTACTACTACCACTACCACTACTATTACTACTACTATTACTACTGCCACCACGACCACTACTATTACTACTACTACTATTGCTACTGCCACCACTACTACTACTACCACTACTACTATCACTATCACTACTATTACTACTCTTTCTACTACTACTACTACTACTACTACTACTACTACTACCACTACCACTACTACCACTACTCCTTTTACTACTACTACTACTACTACTACTACTACCACTACCACCACCACCACTATTACTACTACTATTACTACTGCCACCACTACCACCACTATTACTACTACCACCACTACTACTGCCACCACCTACTACTACTACCACCACTACCACCACCACTACTACCACTATTACTACCACCACTACTACCACTACTACTACCACCACCACCACTACCACCACCACTCCCATTACTACCACCACCACTACCACCACTCTCACCACCACCACCACTACTACCACCACCACCGCCACCACTACCACCATTACTACCGCCACCACCCACCACCACCATTACTACCACCACTACTGCCACCTGCCACCACTACTACTACTACCACCACTACCATCACCATCACCACTATTACCACTCTTTCACCACCACTACTACTACTACCACTACCACCACCACCACCACCACCAATTACCACCACTACCCTTTACTCACTACTACTACTACCACTCACTACCACCACCACCACCACCACCACCACCACTACCCCATTACTACTACTACCACTACCACTGCTGCCTGCTACCACCACTATTACCACCACTACCATCACCACCACCACTACCACCGCTGCCACCACCACCACTCATTACCACCGCTACTACTACCACCACAATTACTACCACTACCACTACTACCACTACTACCACCACCACTACCATTACTACTACTACCACTACTACCACCACCACTACCACCACCACCGCCACCATTACTACTACTACCACCGCCACCACCAGCACCATTACTACCACTACCACTACCACCTGCCGCTGTTACTGCTACCACTACTACTACTACCACCACTACCATCACCACCACCACCATTACCAATACCAATGCCACCACTACTACTACTACTACCACTGCCAGTGCCACCACCACCACTACTACCACCACCACCACCATCACCACCAATTACCATTACCACCATCTCACTGCCAATACCACTACCACCACTACTACTACCACCACCGCTGCCACCACCACCACCACTACCATTACCACTGCTACCACCACCACCACCCCCACAATCACTACTACCACCACCACCACCACCACCACCACCTTACTACCACTACTACCGCTGCCACCACCACTACCACCACCACTACCACCATCACCACTACCACCACCACCACTACTACCACCACCACCACCACCACTACCACCACCACTACTACTACCACTTCTACTACTACCACTGCTACTATTACTACTACTACTACTACTACTGCTAATACTACTACTACTCCTACTACCACTACTCTTACTACTACTACTGCTACTACTACCACTCCTGCTGCTACTACCACTACTACTATCACTACTACTACCAGTACCAGTACTATTACTACTACTACTACTGCTGCTGTTACTGCTACTACTACGACTACCACTACTACTACCACTACTACTACTACTACTAATAATAATAATAATAATAATAATAATAATAATAATAATAAAGACTTAAGTTGTGTAGTTGTTTTTTAACACCAAAACAGAAGTAACTTTCTTGAAATCTATTAAATTCAGCAGCCTTACTACTCTAGATCTGAAAATATGAGAAACTGACATTCAAATGTCCACATCTTTAATCAAATGATCTAAAGCCATAATTAGATAATATGGTGTATAAACTTTGGCTTATAAGCTTGGCTTTGGTTGAAGTAACTTTGTGCATTCCTTTTTTTCATTATCTCCAGAAGATTTTACATGAATTTTGTTTATTTTTCAATTTTGAGTTGTTTAATGTTAAATATTTAAAAAGAACCAATCTTTTTTCTTCTGTTCGGAATCTGAATTTTAAATGTTACATTTTTGAAAAATGATGTCAGGTTTTTAATAAATTTCGCCCAGGCCTCAGGCAGTAAAACTGGACATAAAATATGATTATTTTTTAATAATAATTAATGATGTGGTGAATATTTTCAAAAATATTTGGGTGTAAAGTTGTTTGATATCAAAATGACTACCATATGGAGTCAAGTCCAAGATATATGATGAGAAAAAGGCCCCTAAAGTCCAGTAATGAGAATCAAAAATGCTCAAGAAAATTTGTCTTTACTATGTCAAAAAAAAGCATGGATGAATATTTGTTTGTTTGCTTCCTAATATCTCAATCCTCAACTTTTTAACAAGATAAGGTCTCGAAATGTTGATAGTTCTGTTAGTTTGCTGGTAATAAAAGGCTGCTTTTTATTTTTTCAAAAACAAGAAAATAGAATTTATTCCTTTTTGAATAATCAGCATATCATATATACAAATTACTAATCTCAGTAGTCTATAACCTAAAATATACAGTAGGCCCCTTGACTATTCGCAGTTTTGCACTCGTGGCTTTGCATATTCGCGGATTGCTGAGCAACTGTCACATGATTAAAATTCAGCAAATGGCTGTCCTCCTTTCTACTGATTGGTTGAGATGATGTATACACCTCTTTTTCCTCATTCGCGCACAAGTTGTCAATGAACCTTTTTTTTAGTGTGTTTTAATTACCTATTAAGCGCTATGATGCCACTCAAGCACCAGAAAAAGGTAATAACGTTGGATGTCACTTCTGAAGAAATAAGACTTTCTCCTGAAGAAATAACAGTTTCCTCTGAAGTGCCTGAAGAGGAATAATAATCTGAACTGTTGTAAAGCACTTTTTCAATTATTATTCCAGTATAGTACCTAAATTAATGTTTAGAATGTTTGTGTATGTGATTTTATGTACTGTGGAGTAGCATGTTTATCATTTTGTTTTGTTTATCCAATTTATTACATTTCATGTTGTTTTATGTTCTTTTTGTTATGGTCTGTGTTTTGGGGGACTTTGATTTTAACGGCTGTGCTCATCTAACTCTGTTTTCTTTCCGCTCCAGCTGAGGGGCGTGGCTGAGCTGCTCGTGGCTCACACCTGAATTCACTCTTCTCCCAATATGAATCCATCTGCTCCCAATAAACACAAGCGCGCTCACCTCAGCACCCGAAGATTAAGTCACATCACTCGTGCTGTATTCTCTAACTCTGGTCTCTGCTCGCTCCGGCTGAGGGCATGGCTGAGCTGCTCAAATCTGAATGCAGTTCACCTCAGTAAAAGTGCGCTGCTTAAGTGTTTCCCCTTTGAATAATAAATCCACTCTGCCATCTCACTCTGCATTCTGGGTCCGGCTGAAAGCTCATTAAATCATTACGTCACACTTTTATGTTCTTTATGTACTTGTTTAGTACTCAACCTTCACTTGCTTACTTGAAAGATTAGAAGTCCGGATAAGCCACGCTTTGTCCATAAGCACCATACGTCACTTGCGACAAGCACCTACATTGATGGAGCGCCTCACAAATAATGCAATTGCCCCCCTCTAGTGGGCGTCTGATAAGTATTTTTAACCATTAATGTGTTTTTGTTGATTTCAGCCTTCCTTTCCATTCCTATGTGTGTAAAAGCACGAATGGCGATTAAAAAGCTTGAATCTTGAAGTATATATATATATATATATATATATATATATATATATATATATATATATATATATGCTGTCTAATGTTTAGTTTTTAAGTTTTTCTTAATTACTATATTTTACTACATTAATATTGTATTAATGAGTGTCTATAGAATGTGTTTAAGAAGCATATTTTTGCGCATGCAATAGATACATAGTATTTTACTTCCGGTTGATCATTCGTGCATGTCATAGGATACATGGGCTTTTACTTCCGGGTACAGAACTCGCGGATTATCGTCATTTGTAGGAAGGGCCAGAACCAAACCCCCGCGAATAATGAGGGCCTACTGTATACAATTCTTTAGTCTTGGTTGTCTATATCCCAAAGTATATACAATTCAGTTGTCTTAGAAGTGCAATCAGGGATCCCTCACTTTCCACGGTTAATGGGGACCGAAACCCCCTCGCGACAGCCGAGTTCTGCAAAGTATGATCGTCCCCCCTTACTGACGTATACGCAGATGTGTATTTAATACCAATAAATACATATTCAATGCTATAAATGCTTATAATAACAACTGAATATTCAAAAATAATGCATAATATGTAAAAAATATATAAACACACACATACACATACAGATGCGCACCTCACATAAAAATGTACATAGTTTTGTTGGGGTGTTTTGGGTTGTTTTTTGTTTTTGTTTGGGGTTCTTTTTGCATAATTAGGCTTGTTTTGTGGCATTTTCCTCAACTTCCCCCTATTCTTCCTTAATTTCCTTTTTTTTTAATTTTTCGATGAATATTTTTGAAAAACCCGCGATGCACTGAAGCCACAGAAACTGAAACACGAAGCAGCAATGGATCACTGTATTTTAAAACATATCCAATTCAGTAGCATTGTACTCTCAATTCCAAGTTATATACAGTTCAGTAGCTTCAGTAGTCTTTATTGTAAAATACAGTATATACCATTCAGTAGTATGGGGCAGTGGTGGTCCAGTGGGATAGGACGCTGGATCACTGATCCAAAGGTTGGGGGTTCGAGTCCCACTCTCCACAAGGTTGTCACTGTCCCCCCCAGGGTTATCAAAGGTGGGCCACGTCTCTCACTGTCTATGGTGAGAGGCATGTAAAAGAACCATTGCTGACTTTCGTAAAGAGTAGCTGCAAAGCCGTCAGCATGTTTCTGTCCCTTGCTAAAAAGGGTTGTGACAGGAAGGGCGACCGACGTAAAAACCTCTGCCAAATCAAACGTGCGAATCAGATGATTCGCAGATGATGGCGACTCCCGAATAAAAGGGAAAAAGCCAAAAGGAAGACAGACACCATTCAGTAGTATAAGTAACTGATATCCTAAAAAATATAAACAATTTAGTAGACATAGTCATCTATATTTCAAATTATAAACAGTCCAGCAGCCTAAGGAGTCATATACCATGCTATCATCAACAATAGCGCTATCACCAGGCTTCTGTTCTGTGTCATGTTTCATTTTGTTCCACATTCATGCACATCATTTCAAATAATACAAGTTCAAGTATGAGTTTTAGGCCAGATCTTTAATAGGAGTTGAACATAATTCTGAAATGATGTCCGAAAAGCAATTGTGAGTTTTAATCAAGCAATGTTTGATTAGGCCACGCCCACTTTAAAATACAATTATAAATACTGATATTTAGAGCACTAAACAAACACAGCTGTAATACAAACCTTTTGTTATAGAATTACCTTGCAAGATGGCCCTTGTGTTGTTTGTATAAACAAAGCCACCATTTCAGCCAAAGGTGTTTAGCAAAAGAGTGAAGGAGAGCGGACAGCGCCGTCGGATAGGTCGCCGTGTCTTATGCTGACCCAAATCGAACATGCGGCTTTACGGCGGATATATCTACCCATTATTGCAGCTCATTACAACAACACAGGGAAAGATGAAAAGAGATATGTGAAATGATAAAAAAAAAAAAAAAAAAAAAAAATACGTGAGCATGTTGAGATGTCAGTGGCTCTTTGTGACTCTACAACCTTGCCAAAGAAAATAGGTTAGCTACGCTCACTTGAGCTCACCCTGGGGGAGACCCCAGCGGGTCCTGATTACTCTTACATCGGTAAGCATTTCATAATGCACCTCCACACACACAAAGAAAACACCCCTGTGTATGAGCTTCTTTCACTCCACAAACAACAAGCAAAAAAAAAAACCCACCTCAACACCCTCAAGCCCAATCAGCATCCTAACACACACTTCATTCCTACACACACACACACACACACACACACACACACACATGTACGATCTGAATCCTTCCTCTGCACCTAGAGAACAGAAAACAAAGGTCTCCAGCATTCATTTTACAACAATTATATATTTGATAAACATCAGGATAATCTGACGCCGGCGATGACGATGGTATTTGTCTTTATTTGTTGCCACAGTAACCCAAGAGTCCTCTTGGACTAGTGAGGTGAGAGCGCTGCCGTGTAAATATTTGACACCCGGATTAAATCATTTCGAAACAACAGATTAATACAGGAGTGTGCTTTAATCATGGGAGGAGGGACGGGGGAATAAAGGTGTGCGAGGGCAGTGGGGGGTATTTTGTGTGTGTGAAAGACTGGAAAAGTCACAACAGGAACCTTTTTTGTTATCTCAGTGCCTTGTTGCTGTTACTGAAGGTCATGGAAAAGACAACAGCCACACCGATGTTCCTGTGGATGGTGGAAATACAGTGTTAGTCATGTAAATCTCACAGGGTCGGACTTGTGGGCTAAAGTGTTGATAATCTTTGATTTTCACTGATCAATTATAAAAAGTATTTTTTTTTAATTATGAGAACTTCATGTTATGGTAAACAGTTATTATTTAGTTTATATTTCACCGGAATAATGCAATCTGACTGGCTTGCTATGCCAGATATAGTAGACATGGTCTCCGTACCTCAATTCTTGAAAATAAGAAAGTACGTTCTTATATATGATTCATTTTTTTGTGTGTGCATTTAATGAAATACATATTGGGGCAGTGGTGGCTCCTAACGTTGGGGGTTTGAGTCCTACTCTCCACGAGGTTGTCACTGTCCCCCCAGTGAAGCTAACTGGGTTATCAAAGGCCGGCCATGTCTCTCACTGTCTATGGTGTGAGGTTCATGTAAAAGAACCATTTCTGACTTTCGACAAGAGTAGCCGCGGAGCCATCAGCACATTAATGGCCTGGCGAGCTGTCCAGGGTGTCCTTTGCCCTCGCCCGGAGTCGACTGGGATGGGCACCAGCCTCCCCGCGATGCTCATTAGGATTACGCAGTTACAGAAAATGAACTGAACCAACAACATCTTTCCTTTTGTGACCTGCTTCACCCTGGAGACTCCTATGAATTTTCAAAAAACATACCAGTATATCATTGGAGAAGACGTAACTGTATCATCTTCGATTCTCCATCAATTACTGTACATTAAAAAAAAAGTTTTCTTGAAGTTGGTTCATCCAGTTAAATAACCTGAAACATGTCTTTGGTTTTCATAATTTTTAAGCATTATATTTCATTTATAAGTTGTACGATAATAAAAATTCTGTACCTTCAGTGATATCAACCCAAAGGTAATAGGACCAGGATGTTCAGAACAAGTTCATACTCATATATAACTTTGAACTGCACCCAGTGACGGTTCCACCATGAGTTGTCTGGCTTTAAAAGTGCTTTATCCTGATCAAGATGGTGGTGGATCCCAGGAATTGCAGACATGAGGCAGGAATACAACCATTGCGAGCTGTTTAGAGCTTTAAGCTTTAATGTCTTGGCTATCAATCATCATTGCTGAGATGGTCAGCACCACCCATATAGCAACTTAAACAAATCCCTTAACCCTCAACTGATCCAGAGATAGTGTACCATGACTGACTTTGAACGCTGAGCCAGCCCCACTTCCTTCCAAGCTGGGATATATGAATAAAATCATTTCCTTGTGCTGGACACATGTTTGTAATAAAAAAAAAACAACAAAAATAGGAAAGTTCAAAAAACAGTGGTACCTCACTTTATGAAAGTCTCACCAAACGAAAAATGCAGGTTACGAAACGCATTTTTCCTAAAATTTTTGTCTCTGTGTAGGAAACAAGTTTACGTTACGAAAGCGCCATCTTAAAAATTCAAACGCGCCATTCAAACATTCAAACAATGCACGAGCTGCTCTCCCATCAATGACATTCAAACATCCCGCCCCGCTGGCCTCCCATTAGCTAACAACTCAGCTGTCGTTCATGTCACCTTCACTCGAGTGTCATCTTGGACAGGTCCACCTGACGCCATCTTGGACAGGGATCCCATTGGCTAGGAGGGATGACGAAGCTACCTCCCATTGCCTATTATGGAGCTGAATCCACCATGATGCTTTTTGTGTAAAGGACAGAGTTACTGTTGTTTTATGTTTTATTTCTTGACTCAGGCTTTTAACCTTCCATAACCATTTGTAAGATTATAATTCTGCAAAGAAGACATGGTTAACACATGCGTGCGCACGCGCACACACACACACACACACACACACACACACACACACACACACACACACACACGTGATTTCCGGTGCGAGTGAGTAGAAGAAACAGGCTCGAGTGATATTGCAAAGGAATATGGCCAAACCCGTCTACCATCGGTATGATATTGAAGCAGAAAGAGGTCTTAAAAGGTATGCATTTATAATTTTTAAAGGGTTTAGGGGGTAGTATTGGGAGCCTTGGAACGAATCACGTGTTTTACATGTAAAATGTGGTTCAATTTACGAAAAATGCAGGTTACGAAAAAGGCTCTGGAACAGATTAATTTCGTAAAGTGAGGTACCACTGCAGTGAAGTTTAAGTAGATTGTCGGGGGGGGCAGCAGTTGGTGAACACTGTTGTTTTCTGGGAACTCCGAAATAGTATTGCAATAATTTCATTTTTTTTCTTTCCTCGGAAAAGTATAGCGCTTGTTCTTTGGTTGGCGAACTAATGGATTGGTAAATTTGCTCTAATTACAGGATGTTATGTCATTAAAAGAAGGAAAATGTTACTGATGGTTGATGAAGGATACAAAGAGATGCTTCCTGCTCCAATTGGCTAATTGGAGAGTTCACTCAATGTTTGTTTTTTTTCCATTTCATAAAAGATGGCTACAAATCTGGAAGGAACAGCATACAGACAGGACAGTCCTTAATTACCAATTAAGATTATTCGCTTTGGATCATCCCTGTACTGCCCCGAGTCCAACTGTCCTATAAATAATGTAAATAGCATTGACTATGATCTGATTAAGTGAATTAAATACAGTATCTAACTTGCTCATTAGGTAATTCATTATTGAGAATTTTTGTGAGTAGATTTTAAATGACTATTATTTACTTTGAATTTATTACTGCACAAAATAGAGCAGTGGCAAAATAAAATAAATGAGGGGTTGATTTATTCAGTGACTGGCTGAACAAAAAGCAAGACGAGTCGTCAAAAGTATGTATATATATATATATATATATATATATATATATATATATATATATATATATATATATATATAAACCCGCCGTTAATGGACCTGGATAGAATTCAGACTCTTAATAATCAAAATGGCACTTGAATTTTAGGAACATGACTACCATCATTCTTCTCGTCTCTACAATCCAGCTCTTTCCACCACTTATCTCATCTCTCTTGTTTTTTTTTTTCTTTCTCTCACAGAATCCTGAGTGTGAATGCAAGCCCCCACTCCAGACCACGCTGTCATTTACCTGAGGAGACTCTCGTAGCTCCAAGCTCGGTCGCGCAGTGATTTACACTGGAGGCCGCAGTGTCAGCTCTGTAATGAACTGTCCTAAATAAGCACAACTTGCCATCAGCACTGTTTTAATGAAGTGTTGAGGCGCCGTGGCATCGGGAAGTCATAGAAACCAGCAACATTTGCGTGGTGCGAGATGCCCTGTAGCTG
This sequence comes from Plotosus lineatus, assembly GCA_024760905.1. NCBI lineage: Eukaryota > Metazoa > Chordata > Actinopteri > Siluriformes > Plotosidae > Plotosus > Plotosus lineatus. The sequence continues at coordinate 23,578,730 of CM045731.1, forward strand.
AAACTCTGGAGTGTCCTTCAAACAAAAGATACTTCACAGTCATAAATGACCTGAATCAAGAGAACTCTTTCTGCAGGTACTCATACAGCCAGTTGGTTCTTTTGTCTCTCTTTTCAACAACAACAAAAAAATGTACCAATCCCAATAGGAAAATATACAGGACATGGGACTACGATCTAGATCACTAAAGTAATCCTTGATTCATTCCAACTGGGAAACCTTAAAAGTTTTTAACTAGAGCAACACAAAAGACAAATAAGTTACATTTTTTTTACTCAGTGCTATTGGAAAACTGTAATTTTTTTAAATAAAATCAAGTAGACAAGCTTCAAGTAGACAAGGTAACTTGTCATGGTTCACTTCTAAACATTCTTTTGAAACTACAGTGATCCCTCGCTACTTCGTACTTCAGTTGCTGTAGCTTCAGTGCATCGCGAGGTTATCAAAAGTATTCATCGAAAAATTTAAAAAATAAGGAAATTCAGGAAAAGTAGGGGAAAAGTTAAGGAAAATGCCACAAAACAAGGCCAATTATGCAAAAAAAAAATTCCAAACAAAGAAAAACAAAAACAACCCAAAACCCCCCAACAAAACTATTTACATTTTTATGCGAGATGCGCATATATGCGTGCATGCGCATCTGTATGTGTGTGTGTTTATATTTTATTTACATCTTATGTATTATTTTTGAATGTTCAATTGTTATTATAAGCCTTTATAGTGTTGAATATGTATTTATTGATATTATATAATATATATGTTGAATATATATTTATTAATATTATATATTGATATTTATTGATATTATGATATATTATATTATATATACGTATATATATATATATATATATATATATATATATATACGTGCACGTATACGTCAGTCAGGGGGGTCAATCATACTTCTGAGAAATTCAGTGGTCCTAGGGAGGGTCTTGGTCCCCATTAACTGCAAAAAGTGAGGGATCCCTAATTTTTTTTATTCTCAGCTTGTAAGTACAAAAATATATCAATCTTAAGTTAAAAAGGTAAATTTAAAACAGAAAAATATATAAAGTCAATAACAGATCGAAACAAGTGAACTCCAAAGTCCTTAAATATTCTCTGTTTCTTGTAGAACCAAAAGAACAGAGGAAAGCATACTCGAAGGGGTTATTTTTATTTGACCCCAATGAGGAACCTTTGAGGAACCTTTAAAAGTTTTTATTACTTCAATTTTTTTTTGTTGTTATGTAGAACTCAATAGGTTCTTTGGAGCGTGTTTGTTTTGTTTTGTTTTGTCTGAATTTTTATACAGAACTCAACAATGAAGGGAGAAAAATCTAGAATTATAAAGGTTTTTTTTCTGTGTGTCCCTTGTTTGCAGAATTTCAAGAACAACCTACACTTGGAACTATACGAAGTTTTTTCTTTTTTGGGGGGGGGAGTTATTTGCTATTTTTGGACTTTGTTTATGTATAGAACCTATCGACTGGGAGAAAGTTTAAAATTTAGAACATATTGGGACTCAAAAAAAAAAAGATTTAAGTAGACGACATACAGTGGAGAGGAAGTTATACCCAACGAGTGTATACATTGTGGTTTTTGGCATGTCACAGTGAAGGAAACCACTTTCACCATAGAGCTGTTCAATGATCTTTGGTTTGGGGAACCATAACAGGTTCCAACTGGTATACGGTGATATACATGTCTAATTTATTTAATATGTATATTCAGAAAAGTGAAAGCATCAAGTGAAGCTGATGATCACAGTGAACTGACTATGATGTATTATTTATCATTTTTTGCAGAATCTGCTGTGATGTGGTAGGATTTTGAGTCAAAATATTGATTCACATTACACCACATAGGGGTGTGTCAGATTCAGCAGTGAAAATTCCTTTGGGAGAATTCCATTCCGGATTGGGATTTTTTTCTGGATACACAGATTGAATCATACATTCATTAATTAATTTACACATTCATTTGCTGATCCACTTAATTCCACTAGGGGTGCAGAGAGAGAGAGAGAGAGAGAGAGAGACTGGATCCCATCTCAGCTAAATCTGAGAAATGCTAGGTACACCCTAACAGCACGCACGCGCGCGCGCACGCGCACACACACACACACTCACACACACACACACACACACACACACACACACACACACACATACACACACACACACACACACACACACACATCTAGGGGCAATTTGAAACAGCCAATGAGATTTATGTGCATGCCTTTGGCTGCAGGACAGAACCGGAGTACTGTACATGGAGGAAACCAATGCAACCCCAAGTTGAACTCCACACTGAAAAACCCAAAAACCCTTGCTGACACCGAGGCTCGAACCCAGGACTTTCATGCTGTGAACTGTATGTGCTAACCACTACGCCACCTTGCCGCCTTCTTCAATTAATAAAAAAATGGCTACTAAATTAATAATTGAATAGTAAAATGACACTTGAGCAGGGGCTCAAGAAAAAAAAAAAAGAACCATTTCGACAAGAGTAGGCTGCAAAGCCGTCAGTGTGTTTCCGCCCTGCGATGGCCTGGCGAGCTGTCCAGGGTGTACTCTGCCCTCGCCCCGAGTTGGCTGGGATGGGCACCAGCCTCCCCGTGACCCTAATTAGGATGAAGCGGTTACAGAAAATGAACTGAACTGAACACTTGAGCAGGGGGCAGTGGTGGTCTAATGGTATAGGGTGCTGGATCACTGATCCAAAGGTTGGGGGTTCGAGTCCCACTCTCCACAAGGCTGTCACTGTCCGTCCGTCTGTCCGTCCGTCTCCCCCGTCCAGTGCAGCTAACTGGGTTATCAAAGACCGGCCATGTCTCTCACTGTCTATGGTGTGAGGCATGTAAAAGAACCATTGCTGACTTTCAACAAGAGTAGGCTGCAAAGCCGTCGGCGCGTTTCCGCCCTGCGATGGCCTGGCGAGCTGTCCATAGTGTACTTGGCCCTCGCCCGGAGGTGGCTGGGATGGGCACCAGCCTCCCCGTGACCCTAATTAGGATCAAGCGGTTACAGAAAATGATGATGATGAACACTTGAGCAGTTCAGGAATAGAACATTTCAGGCCCTAATTAAGAACGACGGCATTCAGACGACAAGATGCCCCGCACAGATGTACTTGTGATTCCATGAGGATTGACAATCTTCATGGTGCATTAAAGGGATATGTCATCATCCCCTTCGACATCCCAGAACTATTGAGATAAGCGAAAGAGGATGACAGGGAGGGGATGGAGAGAAAGCGAGAAGGGAGGGAGAGAAGGAGGGGAGAGAAAGAAGTGCCAGAAAGGTGTTGTTGAAAGTTAGTGAGATGAGCTAGTGAGATGGTAATGCTCTGTTACTGAGACTACTGTCCTAGCGCTACACACACTCACCCAGTGAGAACCCTTGTGAGTGCTATTATGGTCGCCCCAGCAGATGGGTAATTACTGAATTTAGAGAGAAGGGAGGGAGCGAGGGAGACAAGAGAGAGAGGCAGAAACAAGGTGGTGCATTAGTGACCCGTTCCATTGTGATCGTCTAATGTGTACGGACCGCTGAGGGGACAGGGAAAAGCGCAATTTCAGAAAGGGTCACAATCAGTGGAAATATCCTTTTTCTCTTATACAGCACTCTCTCTCTCTCTCTCTCTCTCTCTCTCTCTCTCACTTTTTTCCACAGACGTGCATCACAGATTAGTGCTTTGTTTGCCTCGTTTCTTTTTCTTCAAGTGGCAGAAAAGTGAGAAGCTTTAATTATGATGGAAAACATGGAATCCTAATAAAGGAAATTGGTGCGCATGCATTTCAGAGGGCGTTCACCTCATTTATTTGTAAAAAAAAAAAAAAAAAAAAAAAAGAGGAAAGAAAAAAGAAAGAAAAAAAAGAAAAGAAAAAACCTCCATACACCAGAAGAGAGGAAGCGCTTGCTGGCTGTATAGAAGCACCTCTTTGTTGTCACGCTCGTCTTATTGTCTCACCACTACAATAATCTCTACCTGACAAACCGCTCGGCCATTCATGCACAATAATCTCATTCTCGCGCCTATTGTGGCTTCACACGAGCGAATTAACACGCACTCACACACATAAAGGGTGCTGAGAGAACAATTAATTATTAATTGAGAGCAATTAATCCTTGTTGCCGGTCGTACGGTGTGGGGAACCTGCAAAAGAGAGAAAGAGAAATCTGTGAGACGGCGTTTCTTTCTTTGTTTCATTTGCTCTGATTGAAGCGTTTCAGATGTGTGTACACATAGATCATTTCTCTGTCGCGAATATTCATTCAGTTCGTTTTCTGTAACCGCTTAATCCTAATTAGGGTCGGGGGGAGGCTGGCGCCCATCCCAGCCAACTTCGGGCGAGGGCAGAGTACACCCTGGACAGCTCGCCAGGCCATCGCAGGGCGGAAACACGCTGACGGCTTTGCAGCTACTCTTGTCGAAAGTCAGCAATGGTTCTTTTACATGCCTCTCACCATAGACAGTGAGAGACATAGCCGGCCTTTGATAACCCAGTTAGCTGCACTGGGGAGACAGTGAGAACCCTGTGGGGACTCGAACCCCCAGTCTTAAAATCAGCCATCCTGCACCCTATCCACTAGACCACCACTGCCCTGTCGTGAATGTTATAAGTCTAAATATCTTTTTTTTTTCGTCTTTCTACCGACCCAGAAGTAGGATGGGGGACAAGCGGCGATCTTGAATATGGACTGTTCCATCATTCCAGTTGTTCCACATCTGGACTCACACATCACAAGCATGTCTCAGTTTGTTGGTTTTTGGTTCAATAGCTACAGCGTTGCCTGACCTAAGAGGACCACGGACCCAGGACGGGTTATTGCGTCCATCCTGATGTTATGCGTTGATTTGATGCCTGTCATGGTCGTTTTGACAAATATACTGTAGGTTATCTCCCTTTAAAACAAAACAAATCAAGTTTGACATTTTGAATATTTTCCACATCCTCAAAAGACACATTTTATTAACTTTCCCTCTGGGCAAAACCGAGACGTCCTATGGACTTCTGAAGGAGACGTCTTTGAAACGTCTTTCTCCTCCCGACTCCCCACACGTCTCCTTTCCTCTTTTACCGAATGCTTGCTTGACAGGACAATTAGAAAAGAGCTCGAAGAAGTTGAATGGTAACTTGAAATGGAACCCGTTTGTTTTGCTGGGTTTTAGATCGGATCCGAAAAGGGACAACACAGTCTGGAAAAAACGGTTCTATTTGGAATTTCAAAAATAAATTCATTTAAAAAACCCACTGTGAATAGCTAAAAAATTAGGTGGCAGAGTAGCATGGTGGTTAACACCTCTGTGTCACAGCGAGAAGGTCCAGGGTTCCCAGCTCGGGCGTGTGTGTGTGTGTGTGTGTGTGTGTGTGTGTGTGTGTGTGTGGAGTTTGCATGTTCTCTGTGTGCTTGTGTGGGCTTCCTCCAGATTCTCTGGTTTCCTCCAACAGTCCAAAATCATGCACAGTTGGCTAACTGGTTGTTCCAAATCAGCCCCAGGTGTGAGTGAGTATGAATGGTTGTGTAAGTGTTGGCCCTGTGATGGCGTGGCGAACTGTCCAAGGTGTACCCCACCCCCACCCAGAGTCGGCTGAGATGAGCGCCAGCCTCCCCGCGACCCAAATTAGGATTGAATGTTTCAGAAGATGAATTAATGGATAATTAAAAATTTCTGTTTTTTGGTTTCTGATTAAAACGACATGATGCATTGTATTTATTTATTTATTTAGTGCCGACTTTACTTCTTTTCTTGTCTTTCCTATCTGGTGTTAAATGCCAGGGGAAGAGAAAAAGTAAAGGAGAAGTTAAAGGATTAGCAGCTTCTGTATCTGGCTTTTACATTTAAAAATAAAAATCCCAACCTGATATACTGGTGTGTGTATGTGTGTGTGTGTGTGTGTGTGTTTGTGCATGTGTGTATATTTGTTTGCGTGCATGTGTGTTTGGGTGGGTGGGCATATGTGTACATGTGTGTGGTTGTGTGTGTATGCGTGCGTGTGTGTGTGTGTGTGTGTGTGTGTGTGTGTGTGCATGTATTTGAATGTGTGTGCATGTGTGTGCATGTGTGTACAGTTGTGTGTGTGTGTGTGTGTGTGTGTGTGTGTGTGTGTGTGTGTATAGTTGTGTGGTTGTGTGTGGTTGTGTATGTGTGTGTATGCGGATGTGTGTATGTGTTTGAATGTGTGTATGTGTGTTTGTGCATGTGTGTATAGTTGTGTGTGCATGTGTGTATAGTTGTGTGTGCATGTGTGTGGTTGCGTGCGTGTGTGTTTGTGCATGCGTGTATAGTTGTGTGTGCATGTAGTTCTGGCAGTGGTTGTGTGTGTGTGTGTGTGTGTGTGTGTGTGTGTGTGTGTGTGTGTGTGCGCATGTGTGTGCGTGTGTCTGCATGTGTGTGTGTGCGCGTGTGTGTGTAGTTGTGTGTGTGGTTGTGCATGTGTGTGGTTGTGTGTGTGTGTGTAGTTGTGTGTGTGGTAGTGCATGTGTGTGTGTGTGTGTTTGAATATGTGTGCATGTGTGTCTGTGTATGTGTTTAAAAGTTGTTTCAGTAAATAAAGTTATAAATATGTAACCAGAAAACCACACCCCCTCATTTCATTGACTCCCCTTTCGCTTTACGCTGCATACTCGCCCTGGGTTTACTTCCACAACCTGATGCAATTTCCATCCAGAATTGTATTGATTATTTGTGTGGACCTTTCGTTGATGATGGGACACTCAAACCACTGCGTGAAATCTTCTCCAGCATCCCAAGCACTTTCATTGGGAATATAGTCTCTATGGAGCCAATGCGTGTGCAAAAATTATTCCATTGATTTCATGATCAGGTTTTTTTGTTTGTGTTTGTTTGTTTTTTTAGAAGTTTTTTACATCCAACATTCAGGTCATCAACCGATTTCAAATTACTGCCACATAACAACACAGTCTCCACAATGATGTGTTCATCGCTTTATGCACTTCCCTTCTTACCCTGACACACCCATCACTCTAAAATAGGGTAACTCAAAATCACATGACCTTTTTCTAGTGCACCAGAGTCCAAACTTTTTTCCTTGTCCAATATTGCTCAACCTTATTCCAATAATTATCATGATTACAGTATTACATTTTTTTTTAAAACAAAGTCTACTTCTTGTCCAATCCTGTTTTCATCACACATAGACGTGGGACAATTCAAGTCCAGTTATTTCAGTGATGTCTTTTGTTGTTTTATTTGTTTGAAGAAAGTCGATAATTTAACTCTTCTGAAACACAGTAGCATCTTTTCCATGACTCCGAGTTAATCTCCTGACATGATATTTAAGAAAGGAGGAGGTACTCACGGCATCAGTTCAGTAAAGAAATTGGTACCAGCTGAAACATCATAATAATCTAAACAAATTCTCGTAATTTGATTATTTAAATTCAAATAGTGACTTTATTTTTCACTGCATGAATAATATATTCATTAATTTATTACACATACTTTCATTCAATTTCTTTTCTTCATGTGCCTTTAATATACTAATAAATAAATAATAAAGTTGTTATAGTTCTTTAAAGCGGTGGTTTTAAGCACACTAGTGTCTTTTTTTAAAGTATGAACAATTATTTCAATGAAGGAGAGAAACATGAGGGTCGGCTGAAAGGTCCATAAAGCTGACAATGTAAAGGACGAATTTGACCAAAATGTGGTTTACTGTTCAATATAGGCTCTCCTGCAATATACACACTTCTTCTATTGGTGGTGCAGTGCTTGGATCGCCTTGGTATGGAACACCTCATGTGTCATTGCTGTAGACCTTCAGAGTCAGCCGAGGAACTTTTCAGGCCACCCTTAAACAGCAAATGGCAAAATGACAGAGAGTGAGAGACAGACAGACAGAGAGAGAGAGAGAGAGAGAGAGAGAGAGAGAGAGAGAGAGAGAGAGAGAGAGAGATAGCAAGCAAGAGAGAGAGACATAGAAAAAGAGAGAGACATGAAGAGAGAGAGAGTGAGAGAGATGGAGCGACAGAGAGAGAGAGAGATAGAAAGAGAGAGAGAGAGAGAGAGAGAGAGATACAGAGAGACAGAGACAGAGAGAGAGAGCAAGACATAGAGACATCAAAAGAGAGAGAGAGAGAGACATAGAGAGAGAGAGAGAGAGACATAGAAAGAGAGAGAGACATAGAGAGAGACAGAGACAGAGAGAGAGAGACATAGAAAGAGAGAGAGAGACAGACAGCGAGAGAGACATAGAAAGAGAGAGAGAGAGAGAGAGACAGAGAGAGAGAGTGTGTGAGAGAGAGAGAGAGAGACAGAAAAAGAGAGAGATGGAGAGACAGAGAGACAAAGATATATATATATATATATATATAGAGAGAGAGAGAGAGAGAGAGAGAGAGAGAGATACAGAGAGAGATACAGAGAGACAGAGACAGAGAGAGCGAGACATAGAGAGACATTGAAAGAAAGAGAGAGAGATAGAGACTGAGAGAGAGACAAGACAGAGACATAGAAAGAGAGAGACAGAGAGAGAGAGAGAGTGAGAGAAAGAGAGAGAGACAGAGCGAGAGCGAGACATAGAAAGAGAGAGACAGAGAGAGAGAGAGAGAGAGAGAGAGAGAGTGAGAGAAAGAGAGAGAGACAGAGCGAGAGCGAGAGATGGTGAGGCCAGTAGAAATGAGAATAAATGCGGCACACCTGCCACTTTAAAGAATTTTAAGAAGTTGGCCAGGCTTAAGCAGAAAGGTGAGGGAAAGTTAGTACGGTTACAGAACTGTCAGAAAGAACCCAAGCGTTGAAGAACTGGAGTTTGAGAAAGCGCTAGAGAAAGAAAAAGAGGATGTATGACAGGAACAGAGGAAGAGAAATAGATAATGGAGTTATGTAGATGCAGAAAGAAAGTTTTCTTCCTCTTAAATGCACGACAGCTCCAAGCTTCAAGCTCTAGTCCAGGGATCACCAACGTGGTGCCCGTGGGCACCAGGTAGCCCGCAAGGACACTATAAGTTGCCCGCGGACCTGTTCACTGCTAGTTTTAGGACAGGCCCACAGCTCCATAGCGCCACTCTCCATTGAGCTGCATCTAATTTTTTTGAATATATTTTAAATCAAATCAATATCTTCACATAGATAAATATCATTAATTATTAATGATAACATATAATTAAAGGTAAATTGAGCAAATTTGTAATTTCAGAGGTGTGTTTTGACCTGGTAGCCCTTCGCATTAATTGGTACCCAAGAAGTAGCTCTCGGTTTCAAAAAGGTCGGTGACCCCTGCTCTAGTCTTTTCCAAAAAAAAAAAAAAAAAAAAAAAACAATATGGCTGGAATTCACACACACCATCTGCTTGGAGAGAACCCAAATCCTGACGACGGTAACTTACCCACAAGCCACTGCATCAGCCCCTGTCAAGTACATGTACACACCACATCGACACATTATCTCTCCATATTGTGCTTGCACAAACCCGAGCGTTGAGACTCACACACGTTTTTTTCTCCCCGACGTCGACCCTCCGCACAGTAATTATCACCCACATGTCCACACAAACGCGCACACACTCATACAAGCATGACCCCTGTCACTCCCATTGAAAGCCTATGACTGCATCTGGAAGTAATTACTATAGCGGCTTTGTGTATGTATAAGTGTGTGTGTGTGTGTGTGTGTGTGTGTGTGTGTGTTATTGGGGGGAGGATGAGGTGTGCAATCAGCTTTGTTTTTGTGTGTCACAGGATGATGAGGCTTAGGGATGCATTGTAGCTATATCATGCATTTTCTCTCTCTCTCTCTCTCTCTCTCTCCCTCCATCCCTCTATCCCACCCTCCCTTCCTCTCTCGACCTGTAGCCTCCTACATTAGCGGCTGCACTCATCTGCCAGCTCTTTAGAGCGTGGAGCAATGAGGATAAATGGAACAGTTAGTGAGGGAGAGAGGGAAAAATGGAGAGGAGAGGAGGGGAAAAAACGCTCTGCACATCTCAGCCTGCTTCAGAAATATTGAGAAGTGGGGTGGGGGGTTGTTTTGCATAAATTTGCATGCTCATTAACGCGCGCCTTTTGTCCGGCCTCCTAATTATCATGACACATCATGTCTTCATTGCAGAAAACTCCATCGCCCGCCGGATGGTTTGTTTGGGAGAATAATGCATGTTTATTCTAAACCAAAACCCCTTTTTGTTCTGCTGAATGTTTCTTTTTTTTCCTCCCCTCCATGTCCTCGTTGATCAAGGAGCGTCAATGAATGGCCGTTTTCAGCCACGTCGTCAGACAAAAAAAAAAAAAAAGGTGCCCGCTTTTTTATGCTTCCCATTTCCCTTTCCTGTCCTCCTTTCTTCTGCTTCAAGACCCAACACAAACAAATGATGCTAATCTTACAGCCATTGATAAGCCTACAGGTGCGCGAATTAATATTCGGTGCTATTTTGGTTCCAAGAAGCCTTTAGCATGCTCGAGGCTAACGCCAATGCTAATTCACAGGTGTGTCTCAGGACTCTTTGGGTGAAGATGCACTCAGAATTTGACATGGCGCCAGAGGACGCCTCAGAAATCTACTTCTAATGCAGAGACTGCACACCAGGAGAGTCGGTTGGAACCGTTGGGAACTGTTCAAGAACTAGTTACTGCTAAGAATTAACATGAAAATATATTTAAATTGAGAACTAATTCCAACTAGCCAGGTTAGTAGCTAAAAACTGGAGATAGAAGCAAATGTTAAATTTACCGCTAGTTATAGCTAACTTACCTAAAAATCCTATTTATGAAGGCAAACACTTTACTGATAACATTTAATGCTAGCAAGCCATGCTAAAGGCTAGCAGCATGTTAGGTAAGCATATTTGATCAGTACCGAATAAAAAAGAAAGATCCGCTTTAGCTAACAGACAGTTAGCATGACCAGTTAATTTAATAGCAAGTAACATCACACAAAAACTTTGAAGAATTGGAGTGTAAAGAGATTACAAAAAAGAACTATGTGAATAATTAACAATTATTAATTAAATTGTTTTAATAAATGACTTATTACAGTATGTTATCTTATTTTCCTTTCGGCTGTTCCCTTTCAGGGGTCTCCACAGTGAATCATCTGCCTCCATCTTCATGGAAGTCATATTATTAATTTGCATATTCAATTTGGTGGGGGGGGGGACTGTGACAACCTTGTGGAGAGTGGGACTTGAACCCCCAACCTTAGGACCAGCGATCCAGCATCTTTACCACCAGGCCATCGCTGCCACATTGGCAATTCCTCAGACTTATGTTATCTATTTTGCAAATAGCTAGTTCGCTAGCATAAGAGGGAAGTCATTTCAACCTTATTAAGGTCTTAAAAATCTTTTTTAGCAAGCAAGTAGATATTCTTAGGTGATAAAAAACTTTGCTTTTATAAATGAAGCTTTTGGTGATCAACAAAACTTTTTGAAAGATTATTGAGATAGCGTAAAATCTTCCCAGATAAAATTTTCTGTATATTACGCGTTAGCTTATTAACTAGCAATAGCAGTAAACATTTGAAGCTTTATTGAATTGAATTAAAAACCCTTTCAGTTACATTGTCAGGTTCACTAACGTTACTTAGCTAGTTAGTGACAGAAACAAAGATCTTTGAATACTTATCAATAATTGTTTAGACAAGATTCCAGGTTAGCTTGTGTTAGCTAGCTTGGATAACAGCAATTCAATCTGTAAAAATGCACAATGATTCTTAACAGCAATAGCACAGTTGTTTCTAGTAGATGAAGTCGGATGCCTGTGGTGTACAATCTGTAACACATTCTGTTTTTTCCGGCATTCCGGAGGATTCAGAAGTGAGCATACCCCACAGCGTACCAAGCCAGGCCCTGAGCTAAAGCTAGCACGCTGAGACTTTCTAATCTGAGATCTGATCCAGAGTTAACAATCTGGGATCATCTCCAGAATGGCTGGTCCTCTGAGACCCTGAATCAGGCTGCCTTGTCCGATTGGCTGATTGAGCCATTGTATGTGAAACACTTTCCTCAGACCTAATAACAAAGCGATAAACGAGAGATAATCATTTTGGGGGCTAGATAAAAGCACATGACAAAAAAGCTCCAAGATTGCACTATTGAGATAAGGAAGAAAAAGGAAGGAGGGAGGGAGAGAAAGTGGGCAAGGGGAGGGATAATTCTGCGATTAGGGCACAGATTTCCCGGCTGCCTGGGCCACATGCCAGAGTGTAGAGTCATCTGCCTTCTGCTGGGGGTGTAAGTGGATCGCATTAGGGTGGCATCACTACTGCTGTCCAGCGTTTGGGACGAGACAAAGAGGCAGCCGTACTTCAATTCAGAATAGAACAGAACAGGAGGAAGGAGGAGAGAGTGGCTTTAAGACACATGAAGATCTACTTTGGTGATGAATTTCTAATAAACAAACAAACAACAAAAAAATAAACAAATAAACACACACACATACACACACACACATATATATATATATATATGTGTGTGTGTGTGTGTGTGTGTGTGTGTGTGTGTGTGTGTGTTGTTGTTGTTGTTGATGATGTTACTGAAGAAACTCCCAGATCTGAGAACAATCTGGAATAACCTGAAAGTAAAATTATTCCTTCAGTGGTGAAAAGAAAGAAAAGAAAACAGAGGGTGCTAAGAAAAGAAAAATCACTGAAAACAGAATTAGTCTGGTCACATTGAACATGAGTGTAAGTGCATCATAAAACATAACAGCCAATCATGCTTGATATGCAAATGATGATGGAAATTACAGAGGGGGAGGGGGTAGTTCTGAAAAGGTTTCTGTTTTTACATCTTGGCTGATGTGAGTATGTGATAGAGTTTTTGTGTTCTGGGTGTCCAGAACAGCTTTTGGACCTGCTGTTAATTTCTCATGACAAGTCTTTTGGTCATATCTAGAAGCATCTGTACCGTGATCTTGTGTTTGGATCACGCGCATCTCAAAACGGGAGCTCATGTCAAGCCAAAAAGGACATCTTACCAATATAATAGGATTGTTATCATGCTTCAGAGGTGTGTGTGTGTGTGTGTGTGTGTGTGTCTGTCTGTGAGAGTGAGAGAGAGAAAGAGAGAAAGAGAGAGAGAGAGAGGACAGTGAAGAGGACACTTCCAAAAGGATGGACACACAATCAAAAATCGCTGCCTGCACATCTGGCTATTAGAACAGCGAGTGTCTGCCATTTGGCACCAAAAACCCAGCATTCAGTCACACTAGAGAAAAAAAGATGGCGGGAGAATGGACATTAAACACAAGATGTGAATAAAATTTACAGAAGCAGCATCATATTAAACCCTCAACTCACTGTTCGTAGCTCTTAGATTTCATAGTTTATCAAGAAATTAGGATAACATAATAGACTACACATATGATTATTTGTGTATAAAATCCTGCTTACTGATCACAGCTACAGTTAACGATAATCCCGCTCACTCATTTGCCGAAACCGATTAATTTTTCTAGGCTCATGGGGATTCTGTTTCCTATCTCAACCAACACTGGGTGAAGGTGAGGTGCACCCTGAAAGACCTGTCAGGCCATCGTAGGGCAAGACTCACGCTTAAGGTCAATTTGAAACAGACAGTTATCTCCACGTGCATGTCTTTGCACTGTGGAAGAATATTGGATTAACCAGAGGAAAACCACACAACCATGGAAAGAACATGTAAACTCCATACAGAAATGCCCAAGCCTGGGAATCGAACCCAAGACCATTTTGCTGTGAAGCGAATGTGCTGTTCTCTACTCTGCACTAGCAACAATACTGTTTATGCAATTTAAAATGTAAACATACTGTACATCTTTTTCACATAATCGTGCTGCTGGTAAGCTAAGAGGCTAACTAGCATTAGCTAACTGAAATGAAATTCAATTAATATTATTTCATGGAAAATGTCGAAATACACAGAAAGAAGGGAGATTAAGCTGTCAGAAAAATTGACATTTTCCCAGAATTATTGGTGAATTAGTAAGACAATCAATAATTAGCCGATGTTTGGGATGATAACTTAGCTAATGAACATAAAGCTGAAGTATTTTAAACAGGCAGTTGAAGGACACCATATGAGTGAAAATAACGCAACTATCAAGGATATTAGCATTTTGCATTAGCATGTGGAATGGGCAATGGTGGCCTGGTGGTAAAAGGGTGCTGGATTGCTGATCCTAAGGTTCGAGTCCCACTCTACACAAGGTTGACACTCCCCTCCCCAGCGCAGCTAACTGGGTTATCAAAGGCGGGCCATGTCTCTCACTGTCTATGGTGAGAGGTTCATGTAAAAGAACTATTGCTGACTTTAGTAAAGAGTAGCTGGCTAGCTGTCAGCATGTTTCTGCCTCTTGCTAAAGGGTTGTGTCAGGAAGGGCGTCCGACGTAAAAACCTGTACCAAATCAAATGTGTGAATCAGATTATTCGCTGTGACGACCCCTGAAAAGGGGAAAAGAAGAAGCATGTGGGCGAATGACTGAGATAATGACCTGCTAGCTGTAAGCAACATTTAGCTAACTAGTAAAAGGCTAAAGCATTTTATCTAGACAATGTAAAGACACGGTGAGTAAAAATACACTTGTGCTTAAAATCTTACTTAGGGACCAGTTTTAGATAAACATGGCCATTTTCAGAACGATAGCCGCTAATCTAATAAGCTAACACCGCTAACATTAGTCGATTAGAAGCTGCTTTTATTTACACAACAGAATAAATCAGACTATCATTCGCAAGCTTGTAAGCAAAATAGATGTTTCTGGATGTACACAGTTGACTAGTTATATAATAACAAACAAATTTTCTGGCTAGATTGCTCAATGTAGCTAACAGTACGCCAGGCTGAATAAGATAGTGGTGTGTCATCTGAAGAGAAATGACTCAGAAATACTGCCCAGTTTTTTGGGTTTTTTTTTTACCCACCAGCACCATTTTTCAAATTTTCCATAGTGTGGTTTGCTGGAGACATTTGTAAATCCCATTTGAAGTACACACACGCTCTCATTAGGTAATCTGTCACACAGTGTGCTGAAAATTTCTTATACACTTAGCCAAAGACACTCATGCAAACACAGTACTCCACCACTGTGCCAGGACTGAAGATGCTGTGAGGGCTGAGACAAATGCTGCGAGCCACAGGATTCTCTCTCTCTCTCTCTCTCTCACACACACACACACACACACACACACACACACACACAACGTTTCTGCTTGGTGCCAAAGCTGAGATTACCACCATGATCTTGAGGAGGCCAATATACCTCAGGCACCCCCCCCCCCTCTCTCTCGCTCTCTCTCTCTCTCTTTCACACACACACGCGCGCGCACACACAAACACACTTGTTTTCTTCTCCTCAGGCTGTGAGTGATCTAACACAACTGTAAGGGGTAAGGAAATGACACACAACCACACAGACAGTCACACAAGGTGGGTGTAGTGTAGCGTAAAGAAAAGCTTCAGACAAACCAAGCACATTGATATGACTAGAGAACTAATGTAATTATTCCAAGGCCTGAGGCATGCCCAAACACACACACACACACACACACACACACACACACACACAATGTGGACAGATGCAGACAGATGTGGCCTGAGACACCTGCAGTGATAATTCTTCGAATGTGTGTGTGTGAGTGTAAGCGACACTGATGATGCAGGTGAAATGCAGCCAGTGGCGCACGTTTAGCTACCCGACAGTCTTCGCAGCACAACACAAGACTTCACATGCTGGTCTCAATTTCTTGACTAAATCTAAAACATAATTTTTGAAATGCCATTTGCATTACCTCGTCTGTGAGTTGCCAAGCAACTGGAAAGCAATAAACCCAAATAAGGTGCTAGCTAATGGTTGAGGTAATCACATAAATTGCTAGCACCAAGTTGAAATATTTTATACACACATATTGATAGTGAAAATTACACAAAATTGATGATAATATTTACTGATAAATTCAATAATAAAAGACATTACATTACTAAAATTACAACGTAGAACATCAAGGCTAGATAGATGTATGTGTGTATTCAACAGTCAAATAATATGGTGGATTGAAATAGATTTCTGCACATACATATTCGAAATGGGCTTATAGAATATACGTAATTCTAAATTAAAAAAAAAAAAAAAAAAAAACAGCTTTAAATTTTGCAAACTGAGCATCATCAGACCAAGATACACTCCACAATTCAACTCTGAGCATATCTTTGACGGCCATGTGTTCAGAGTAATAATGAACAACCTCCGTCACATACACCATGATTGACAGCTTACCTTTAACTCCTGCAGGCTAATGAAAGTTCTGTGACAGAACCCGAGTCGAGAGCCTAATGTGCAGGTCACACATACACACTTCCATATACGATATGTATATCCTTACATATTACTAGTTTTGTATTCTTGTAAGCTTTACACAGTGCAGCCAGCATACACACCTTTCACCCGATACACCCGCCTCTTGCGCTAGCCTCTCGCGATCCGGACACTCAGCTCATTTACGTGTCTGAGGCGATTTACAGAGAAATGACTTTAGTTCAGGTTAAATAAATCTTTAATCAGTAACGAACCCGTTTAAAGTTCCTTGGTGCTATTTTATCTCTCACATCCACATGATTGACATTATTTTATAGCGTATAATACTGTGATCTTCCGTGGTTATGGTTCAAAGACAAAAATGCAGCTAGCATTCGCATTAATGGTAGAAGAGTAAAGAGGATCTTTTGTGTGAGTAATTGGTCTTACAAATTAGCTGCAACCACCGGCGGGCAACACAGTGGCGTAGGGGATCATAGATCTGACACACAGCAAGAAAGTCCTGGGTTCGAGTCCTGGACTTAGTGAGTTTGCAGGTTCTATGAGTGCTTGTATGGGTTTCTTTCAGCTACTCCAGTGTCCTTCTACAAGTCCAAAGACAAGCACATTAGGATAACCGTCTGTTTCAAGTTGCCCCTAGGTGTGTGGTAGGTAAAGTCTGTTGGGCTTTTTACACCCAAGCCATAGTGGCTCATCAGGCTGGTGCTTATCCCCGGTTTCTGTAGCGTGAAGGGACCAGGAGTTCAACTCCTCCTGGATGGGATGCTAGTCCATTGCAGGTTACCTTCCCAGTATATTTTTACTGGTACCCATTTATACTACTGGGTGAACAGAGGCACACATGTGGTTGAGACCTTGCCCAGGGGTCTTAGCACAGTGAGGGTCTCAGTGGGATTCGAACTCACAACCTTCCGATCATGAGTGCAGCACCCTAACCACGACACCATTGGCCTCACAAGAGTGTGTGGTGACCCTGTAAATGAATTAATATAATCACCGGTGTTCACAAGTCCTGCATGAATTTTCACCAGACTTGGTGGGGGCACTGCTTCACCGAAGTCCCGGAGATGATTCGATTTTGGAATGTCTGGGTTAGAGGTGGAGCTCAGAACAAGGTCGCAAAGTTTTGGAGATCGAGTGTTTATAACCTCGAAACAAGTGCTGATAGATATGCTGCTATTATTGAACACTAGTAGGAAATCATTAAAGGACTTTCAAATTAAGGGCAGTAATAGCCTAGTAGTAAAGGGCGCTGGATTGCTGATCCAAAGATTGGGGGTTCGAGTCCCACTCTCCACAAGGTTGTCACTGTCTCCCCCAGTGCAGCTAACTGGGTTATCAAAGGCCGGTCATGTCTCTCACTGTCTATGGTGGGAGGATCATGTAAAAGAACCATTGCTGCATAGTCATCAGTGTATTTCCGCCCTGCGATGGCCTGGCGAGCTGTCCAGGGTGTACTCTGCCCTCGCCCGTAGTCGGCTGGGATGGGTGCCAACCTCCCCGCGACCCTAATTAAGATTAAGCAATTACAGAAAATGAACTGAGGATGAACTCTCAAATTAGACAATTATCTATGACCTTGAATGACACTGAAAGTTCAAAACCATCTCAATAATCGTTCAAACAAGAAATTTGTTGTTTTTAGCTCATGTGGTCAATTCAATGTATTATAAAACATTTTCTAAAACAAGCACACGGCTAATTAAAGCCAGTAGTGCTATAAAGCCTATTTTCTACATTGTCCTTGCAGTGTCCTGGAGGTATCTTGTCGTTTATGAGTGCATCGCTCCAGGAGATTGGTCTCTTTCGTGTGATAAAAATCAGATCTCTGATTGACATTAAAATGATGCTTTGATGTTTGCTTTAAGTGAACTAAACAACGGACTGTGAAAGCAATCCGTGCCGAAGATTCCAGCAACGGGTTACTTCTTGTTTCGGGTTACTTCCTGTTTCATGTATTTTAGCTACAAAGGGTACACTGTGGCTTGAAAAGAAACTGGTACGAATGGTGATGCTAAAAGACTCGACGCAAATACTAAATCGAGAAGAGCTCTGTATGCAACATTGGCAATTCCTCAGTCGTCTTCTTTCTTCTTTTCCTTTCGGCTGTTCCCTGCTTTTTTTCCAGGGGTCGCCACAGCAAATCATCTATCCCCATCTTCATGGAAGTCATAGCAACGATTCGCATATTCGATTTGGCATACGGATTTTTTTTTTTACGTCGGGTGTCCTTCTTGACACAACCCTTTAGCAAGGGGCAGAAACATGCGGACGGCTATGCAACTACTCTTGTCGAAATTCAGCAATGGTTCTTTTACTTGAACCTCTCACCATAGACAGCGAGAGACATGGCCTGCTTTTGATAACCTGGTTAGCTGAATTGGGGGACAGTGACAACCTTGTGGAGAGTGGGACTCGAACCCCCCAACCCTAGGATCAGCGATCCAGCACCTTTTACCACCAGGCCACCACGGCCACATTGGCAATTCCTCAGTGTCCAGAATTAAATCTTGATGCAGACTGATATTTCAGAATATTTAAAGAACCTTTAAGCTTCTACCTAGAAAACTAATGAGCAATGACAAAACTCTTCAATGGGGGGCAGTGGTGGTCTAGTGGTATAGGGCGCTGGATCGCTGATCCAAAGGTTGGGGGTTCGAGTCCCAGTCTGCACAGGGTTGTCACTGTCCCCCCCAGTGGAGCTAACTGGGTTATCAAAGGCCGGCCTTGTCTCTCACTGTCTATGGTGTGAGGTTCATGTAAAAGAACCATTGCTGACTTTCGACAAGAGTAGGCTGCAAAGCCGTCAGCGTGTTTCCGCCCTGCGATGGCCTGGCGAGCTGTCCAGGGTGTACTCTGCCCTCGCCCGAAGTTGGCTGGGATGGGCACCAGCCTCCCCGCGACCCAAATTAGGATTAAGCGGATACAGAAAATGAACTGATGAACTGAAAACTCCTCAATCGGAAGTCTAGACAAAGTGGGAGGGCCATAGTCTTCAATAATCTTGTGTATGTAGAAGAGGGTGGATAGTGCTACTTTCTGAATGCAATAACGATCAATTAAAAATGCAAAAGTGAGCATAATGCAAAGTATAACTGTATTCGAAGAAAGCGTATTTTTGCATTTCCCCAGCTGGTATGTGTGCCAGCTTGTGTATTAGCGGAGAGTTAGAAAGTTGGATATCATTCATTCATTCATTTTCTGTAACCGCTTAATCTTAATTAGGGTCGTGGGGAGGCTGGCGCCCATCCCAGCCGAGGGCAGAGTACACCCTGGACAACTCACCAGGCCATCGCAGGGCAGAAACACGCTGACGGCTACATAGCTACTCCTGTCAAAAGTCAGCAATGGTTCTTCTACATGAACCTCTCAGCACAGACAGTGAGAGAAATGGCTGGCCTTTGATAACCCAGTTAGCAGCACTGGGAAGCAAGTTAGGTAGAAAACAGGAAACGTGGCTTTCTATTAGAAAGGGCTATAATTAAAGCACATTTTCAGAAGCTAAAAATATTTATTAATACAGTACACTCAGAGTACTTCAAGTAACAAAAAAAAATTCCAGTTTAAAAAGGCTGGCATTTAAATTGTATTATCCTAACTGGCTTGGTACATGGACTTTTTATAGTTTATTAATTGGTTGATAGTTAATTATGGGTAATTATCTCCTTGAAAAGATTCCGCTTAGAATGTTTCCTGTTAGAAAAGCACGTGTAGAGTCAAAGACAACCCAAGATATTACAGTAGGCTTCTGGGAATTAATTGTTTTTGCATATTAATACTGTGTTCCTGTAAGTTGGCCATAATTCATATCATGTGTTGTCGAAACCTTGGTCACCAATTACGTTCCTGAGGGATGGATCCTTGGGGGAAGAGTGAGAGCTGTAGTCATAAACCCTTGGGTCTTCACTGTTCATTACAGGGATCCCTCACTTTCCGTGGTTAATGGGGACAGAGACCCCCCCCCCCGGCGCGCGCGTAACCGCCGGGTTCCGCAACGTAGGATTGACCCCCCTCTCTGACATATACGTCCATATATATGTGTATATAATATCAATAAATACATATTTAACGCTATAAATGCTTATAATAACAACAATTAAACATTCAAAAATAATCCATAAGATGTAAATAAAATATAAATACACACTTACAGACACAAGCTGTCCAGGGTGTACTCTGCCCTAACCCGGAGTCGACTGGGATGGGTGCCAGCCTCCCCACGACCCTAATTAGGATTAAGCGTGCAATACAGATGCATGCCTACACTCGGTTGCGCACGTCACATAAAAATGTAAGTAGTTTTGTTGGGGGGTTTTGGGTTGTTTTTTTGTTTGTGTTTTTTTTTTTTTTTTGCATAATTGGCATTGTTTTGAGGCATTTTCCTTAACCTTTTCCCTATTTTCCCTTAATTTCCTTATTTATTTATTTTTTGATGAATAGGTTTTTAAAACCCCCGTCGCTGTGGCGACTTCCGAGTAAAAGGGAAAAAGCCGAAAGGAAGACAGACAAACATATCCAACAGATTCACAACCGACCCTCTCTCACCGCCACAAGCACATATATGCCTGCAAACACACATAATTGGCACATTATCATTAACATCACGTGTGTAATTAATTATTTACTTGGAATCCAAAGCATCAGGGACCATGACAGGGGCATAAAATTTAAACAACCCCTATATACTTAACATGATGGATTATTTAATGAAAAGACAAAAAAACCCGAACACTTATAAGAATCCAAATGCCAGATAAAATTTTAAAAAATTAATTCAAGTGATGTTTTAAATTTTAACTAGGTGAGCTACTTGAAAAATCTTTGCTACAGAAAAATATTTAAATATTAAATATCCCAGTAGACTGACATAGTGGGAAAGGAAATTTATTTATATTATATTCTGATTTATATTACATACTTTCCTTTGAACTTTTTATATATATATATATATATATATATATATATATATATATATATATATATATACATATATATAATATAAAACAATAATACATATATATATATATATATATATATATATATATATATATATATATAATATAAAACAATAATACACATATATATATATATATATATATATAGAGAGAGAGAGAGAGAGAGAGAGAGAGGGGCAGTGGTGGTCTAGTGGTTAAGGTGCAGGATCGCCGATCCTAAGGTTGGGGATTCAAGTCCCCCCAGTGCAGCTAACAGTTATTAAAGGCAGGCCATGTCTCTCACTGTCTATGGTGAGAGGCATGTAAAAGAACCATTGCTGACTTTCGTAAAGAGTAGCTGCAAAGCCGTCAGCGTGTTTCTACTCAAACCACTCACCAACCCGCACTGAACCAGCGTGGTGAGTTATGGTTCAAACCCACAACTATGAAGGTTGTGGAGGCCATCTGCCAGCAGTGGCATCACAGGCTGATGAGATATATTATTATGCTCAAAATAATAATCAGTGTGTTTAAAAAAGTGAATAAAGCTCAGAATCCTTACAAAAGCTTTTATTTACATACACACAAATACCGTATTCGACATGATTAGCGCCCAGGGCGCTTTAAAAATTGGAGCGGGTGGGCGCTTATTAAAATGTTACCAGTGGAGTGGAACAGTAAGTGCTTATTACTATCGAGGTGGGGAACATGAATAATAACAGAACAATAAAAGAGTTTTACTGGTATTTATATTATTCATTTTGTGGTATCAACCAAACTACTTACATGAAAGCAGAAAATAACCAGAAAACAGCATACATTTTTAATAAAAGACCCTTTACTTTTCCCTCCCGGTGCTGTTCCTTCAAACATTTTCCTGGTAGTAAAACCGAGCCAATCAACATGAATGTCAACTTTAGCACATGGCAAGTTGAACCAATCAACACGAACATAAACAAAGGCACATGGCCAGAAAAGTCTAAGTTTATGAAGTTAGTGAGCAGGAGAATCGGGTGAAAAATACTCGTCACTTTCTGATAGGTCCATATCTGGCTCACCGCTCCATTCATTCAGAGCATCCCATAGTTTTGCTGTAGCCGTTTGTAATGGTTCATCGGTTGTTGGACCAAGAGAACACGGAAAAATATTTTCCTGTTTTTTTAAAGCACGGCGGAACAATCAAATGTGTTGTTACTGATGAACATTATTTCCCTATTGGTAGGGCGTCTTGAAATACCGTGTAAACTTACTTTTACAGGCAGTGAATGCCTCATTTTACCGTTACAGAGACTGATTGAATAAAATTGCTACGTTTGATCTACGATTTTGTTCCCAGTACACATGGGCGGTTATTACATTTGATGTAAGATAAAAAACATGAGGGGGGGCTTATTGGAGCAGGGCGTTTATTACTTCGAATACGGTACATTGGGAATACAATGCATTCTGTTGCAAATCAAAACATGAAAAAAAATGTATCAAATTTGTGTTATTAATTTAAAGAAATTGAAGAAAAGTGAATATTAGACTGTCCGAAAAAGCAGTGCCTTCTTTTACGAACTCATTCACTGCATAAACTGAAAAAAATGTTTTAATATTTTGTTTTCCTTTGAATCCCTGAAGTAATATTTAGTTGTATCATCAGTGTTTCTGAGAACTGCTGCACATCTGTGTTGCATGGAGTCAACGACCTTCTGGTTCCTGTGAGCAGGTGTTCCAGCCCAGGCTGATTGGACTACATTACAGTCCTTCGGTATTTCTTGGTTTTACTTTATAAACTGTATTTTTGATGTCACCCCACAAGTTTTCTATCGGATTAGATTGGAGATTGGGCCGCCGCTCCATAACCTCAATCGTCTTGGACTGGAACCAAGATGTGGCCCGTTTACTGGTGTGTTTGGGGTCGTTGTCTGTTCGGAACCCATTTCAAGGGCATTTCCTCTTCAGCATAAGGCAGCATGACCTCTCCAAGTATCCTGATGGATTCAAACCGTCCCATAATACCTGGGATGCAATAGGCCCAACGCCATAGTATGAGAAACATTCCCATATCATGATGCTTGAGCCACCAGGGGGTCGTCTGAGAAGCTGTCTCTGGTCACTAGAACCAAAAACAACAAGCTTACTTTCATCAGTCCACAAAATCTTGTTTCTCTTTAAGGCAGTCAATGTGCTCTTTGGCAAATTTTAACCTCTTCAGCACATTTGTTTTTTCAGCAGTGGGACTCCTTTCCAGGGCATACCTCCACCTCTCTAGATTTTCCTCCACTTGTTCTTTGCTCTCACTACAGATCACAATGTCATCTGCAAACATCCTTTGAAACAATTTCAACATAGAAAAAAATTGTTTCTTAATTATTTTAATGCAGACTGTTTTAATGTATTTTACACTGATTTAAAGACAGCTTTGACGTAAAAAAAAAAAAATGTGGCACATATTTCATTAATTCATTCATCGTCTTCTGCTTTATCCGGGGTTGAGTCGCGGGAGCAGCAACCTAAGCAAAGAGGTCCAGACATCCCTCTCCCCAGCCACTTCCTCCAGCTCTTCCGGGGGGACATCGAGGCGGTCCCAGACAAGCCGAGAGACATAGTCCCTCCAGGGTGTTCTAGGTCGACCCTGGGGTCTCTTCCCAGTTGAACATGCCCGAAACACCACAGCAGGGAGTCGTTCGGGAGGCATTCTAACCGGATGCCTGAGCCACCTCAACTGGCCCCTCACAACGCGGAGGAGCAGCGGATCTGATTGATAGTGTAAAAAAGTAAACAAAAATCAGTAGTAAAATTTTTCAAATCAGACGAGTTGTGCTTTGTCCCTTAAAAAGGTTAAATATTGTACAGCAAAAGTACAGGGATCCCTCGCTAGTTCGCGCTTCAATTCATGTGGCTTTAGTGCATTGCATTTTAAAAAAAATATTAATTGAATTAAACAATAAGGAAATTAATGAAGAATAGGAGAAAAGTTAAGGAAAATGCCGCAGAAACAAAGCCAATTATGCAAAAAAAAAAAAAAAAACCCTAAACAAACACAAAACAAAAAACAACCAAAAACCTCCCATCAAAACTACTTACATTTTTGTGAGGTGCGCATCTGTGTGCGCACGCGTCTGTATGCATGTGTATTTATATTTTATTTACATCTTGTGCAGTATTTTTGAATGTTTGTTATTGTAAGCATTTATAGCATTGAATATCTATTTATTGATATTATATACACATATACATGTACGTATACATCAGTCAGGGGGGTGTTAGGGGGTGATCCTACTTCGCGGAATTTGGTGGTCGCGGCGGATCTCGGTCCCAATTAACCGCAGAAAGTGAAGGATCCCTGTATATTTATATTCATGAATAAATTCTGATTTTTTCATGAAAAAGGAGGTTTGTTAAACAGGATACACTGGCAAATACTCAGGCTTATGCCTTGTATACATTGCATCTGTAAAAGACGTAAAAAAATACAGAGTTCATGGTCTTTATTCAACATTTATTTATTAATGCCTTAGTACCAGGAACTGTTTCATTTTACATTATTACAATTTTTTATTCTTATATTAACATATATTGAAATCTGAGAAAACTCAACCCACGCACACCCCTGCCACCCCCCCTCCCCCCAACACACACACTCCTGCATGCTCATATACAGATACTGTTGAAAATGTAAAGTATAAAATACTAATTTACACCAGGGTCCCAAAGTCTGAGTCATTTAACTAAAAATAATAAACTAGAAAATAATGAATTATAATTATTTTCCAATGGGAAGGTGAATATTTAATGATATCCACTAGACCAGAGGTAAATAATGATTGTAGTATATACTACATGTAAACATAAAAAGCAAAATAAAAAAGGTTGTATGGTTAAATTTTGAAAGTTTGACAATAATCTTTTAAAATTCAATCAAAATAAGCCCTGCCCCTCCCCCCTGGAAAAAACCGTGAAGGCCATGTTGTATGGTTTTCATCATGTTTTTTGGGACAGCATTTTGTTGAACCGCCAAAATTTTAATATCAGTGACCAATACAAACTGAGTTCTCCTTTGTCGCTTTGATTTAAGCATTATTACAAGTTTGTATGGTATCTAACATCTTCTATCCCGACAATTGATCAATTTGGGTCTTATCTGAGTAAATTATATTGTTAACATCACATGTATGCAGATTTATCACAATATTTGTACAACATTAAGATAACATTCAGTACCTTTAATCCTAAATTGATAGCCTACATTTCATGCATTCATTCATTTTCTAAATTAGGGTCACAGGGAAGCTGGTGCCCAATTTCAGCCGACTGTGGGTGAGGACAGACTACACCCTAGATGGCTCGCGAGACCTTCGCGGGGCAGAAACACGTTGATGGCTATGCGGCTTACTCTTGCTGGCAGTCACAATAGATCTTTGAAATGAACCTCTCACCATAGACAGTGAGAGACATTACAGACCTTTGATAAACCATTTTTGGTTGCACTGGGGGAGGGACTGCAGTGACAACCATTTATAGTGAGGCTTGAACCATCAACCTTGGGATCAGTAATCCAGCATCTTACCTCTGGATCACCCCAGCCTACATTTTTATTTTTGTATTTTTTTTACTTCTTTCATAAAAATTATTTTCAAAGAATTTTTTTCCAAAATATTTGCATTTTTTTAACTATTGCAGTTTTGAAAAGGTTATACACAATGTTGATTCAAGTTTGATATTCCTTGTTCATGACATTTACAGCAGAATACCTGCTACAGTATTAAAAATAGTAAACCTAATCTTTACTAGAATTCAGTAAGTACAACAAAATAAATTAATAAAAAAATGATTGTGTTTTGATGGTGGATTTATTTAATGACTCAGATTTTAAGACCCTATGATGGTTGAAGGTGTACTAATTATTCTGTGTGTTCGGATTTCGGCTTGTTTCTCCTTTCCTGTCCAAGCCAACCTCATATTTTTCCGTTTCTCTGTTTGTTTATTTATTTATTGTGGGTTTTGATTATATTTGGAACTAATGCTTTGACGTTATGAAGGATTTTATTTAAATTTTGGACCCCTTGATCCCTCTTTTCTGTTCCAAATACAAAGTGGAGGCTAATAAGGGTCACGTGAGCATGTTAATACCGGTCTTCAATATTCATCGTGTAGTTCCCATTATTACACTGAAATTAGGACTTGTTCACAGTTTGACCTAGTTCAAGTGCAAAATAAATACACACATTAAATAACAATAACAATAATCTTAATAATGATAATGAGGATTCTATATAAAATCAACTGCGATCTAATTAAGTCATGTTTGATGTAATATTGCACAAGTTGGTTCTTACGGCAAGTATGAAAAAAGGATGGGGGATATTGATCTCAACTTCAAGGGTTTTTTTTTTTTTTTTGTAAATATTTGAACACATAAATAATGAACCTGTGAGATAAAACTAATGCTTCTGAGCATGAGAATTTATTCCTAGTGCTCAACAGCCTCCTTTATAGTGGAACTTAATTTTTGTTTTTTTACTACATTGAAATATTTCCAGTTTTCACTTTTGTTCACTTATTTAATCTTGTACTTAAGCTACTTGAATAATGCCGTTAGCAAATAAGGGAAAATTAAAGCTAGTCAAACTGTTATTATTGTGGTTGTTTCGCGCTAAAGTATATCAGGAGCAACATCACGGAAATGGGTACTGGGAAAATAATACAAAAGACATTTATAATTTACAGAAACCTACTCACCTATTGTAAAGCTGTTAATGTACAGCCTTAAACTATCTTTTAAATGCTAACGTGCTATGTCCCAACTTAACATGCTAGCTTCCTAACTCACTAGCTTATGAACTAGCGAGAAAATACAACCTAAAGTGATATGACAGCTAAATATCCATTAGTTGTCAGAACTTCAAGCATTTGTAACGTATAGATAACACATACAGCCATGGGAAAAAAAGTAAGAGACAACTTTTAATTTATATTTTCTTCTATGGCTGTATGTTTGTTTTTAAGGTATGGAATCTATGCGATATAAAAAAAAAAAAAAAAATGAACATAGACAAGGTCTCAGGTTGGGGGCGTGGCCTCAAGTTTAAAAACAAAGCATTTTTTTTCTGTAAGCATCTTCTATTTCCTAGCCAACATCATCTTTTTTTATTACTTTCCAGATGATGATTTAGGCAGTTTATAACCGTTAGTTGTGAGTGACATTGGCCTCGTAGTTTCAGTTTTATAATTGTAAACATTTAACAGATCTTAATTTTCTATTCCACCAAACTTTGGCACAGGTATTTAAAATGCCATTATAATTATGCATGCTATCATGTTGCAGGCAATGAAGATAACGCTGTAGTAAACATTGTTCCAGATGTTAGTGGCTACAAGGATCTGTAGTGCATGATGGGAAAGGTTTTTTTTTTTATCCTGTATGTTGCTAGGAGTCTTTAGTGCAGCGAGAATATTGAGATGAGAAAATTGAGCCTCTTTTTCTCATGCTAACACACACACACACACACACACACACACACACACACACACACACACACACACACACACACGGAGTGTTTTGCAGCAAGTCAGTTCTCTGTTCGGTATGTCATACAGGTTCAGGTGATGATCTGACCTGTTCAGTTAGGCCAGTTCACATGAGCAAAGAAAGGATGTGATTTGATATCTTCCACTCCTCCTACGCCTGCACCCAGTCGTTCTACAGGGTTATACTGTAGCAACTGTACACACACACACACACACACACACACACACACACACACACACAGAGTTTTAATATTCAGTGAATTCAAAAGGAAGAAAAGACAGAAGGAAGAAAGAGAGAAAGACAAACAACAAGAAAGGGCAGAAAGGAAAGCCATATACAAGAAATCCATTACCACTGTCATTATTATTCATTATCAAGAATAATAAAAGAAAAAGAAAGAAAAGAGCAAGAATAAAAGCATGCATGTAAGGACAGAAAGAAAGGAAAAAGCAAGCTATAGAAAGAAAGCAAGAAATAAAAAAAGAAGTAAAGACAAAGAAGAAAGAAAAAAAAAAGACAAAATCAAACTGAAAATTTTATCAAATACATTTTTGTACAAAAACAACTCACTACTGATTTATTACAAATTATAAAACTTATTATAAAAATCTCTCACGTATGCACACACACACACACACACACACACACACACACACACACACACACCTGTTCAAGCAGAGACCTGGCCTCTTCTGACACAAAGTCTGGAATGTTCAACGCCGTGTGTCTGCTGATACCAGTGGGGTGGCACTGGTGAAGAGACTACATACACACACACACACACACACACACACACACACCAAATGAGACTAGAATAATCATTAATTATTCAAATTATTAATAAATAAATATTAATAAAGAAATCAAGTTATTTCTACAGACCACAGAAGCTTCACAAGTAACCTATAAGCTAACATGCTAACCTGACAGGATTTAAGAGCGCACTGAGTCATGGGGAGAAAAAAATTAACAGCAAAACATAACACTGGGTTATTATTGTCTGGTTATAGATTTGTATGCGAGTATAACAGAAAAGAACATGATATTCACACAAAATAAATAATAATATATTATGGATGTACACATGATACATACATACATACACACACACACACACACACACACACACACACACACACACACACATACCATACATACATACATCCCTCGCTAGTTCAGGCTTCAATTCATGCGGCTTCAGAGCAATGCGTTTTATTATTATTTTTTTAATATTCATCAAATTAAAAAATAAGGAAATTAAGGAAGAATAGGGGAAAAACTTAAGGAAAATGCCACAAAAACAAGGCCAATTATGCAAAAAAAAAAAAAAAAAAAAAAAAAAAACCCTAAACAAACAAAACAAAAAAACAACCAAAAAGGTAAGGGTAAGTCTGTAGGGTTTTTTACACCCGAGCCTCATGGCTCATCAGGCCAGTGCTTATCCCCGGTTTCCATAGCGTGAAGCGACCAGGAGTTCAACTTCCCCTGGATGGGACGCTAGTCCATCACAGGTTACCTTCCCAGTATATTTTTTACTGGTACCCATTTATACTGCTGGGTGAACAGAGGCACACTTGTGGTTGAGACCTTGCCCAGGGTTTTTTTTTTTTATTCTGCCATACTGAACTAGATTTAAGTGTAATTGTGCATCATCTACAGTAGGTGGCAGTAGCGCTCTTACTGTGTTCCCTATGGGTTTTTTTTTCTTCCTATATGGGGCATCACAGAAAATAATTGAGAAACACTGCACAAGGCGTTCTCAGAGTGCAGAGGAATACACACGGAAGAATACAAGGCTAATCAGCCTGGAAAAGCCATTTCCCCAGCAGAGCTTGTAAATCAAAATTTTGCTCGTTGGATGGTGCAATAGTGGTCCATAGTGCTATGATCCATGATGTGACATACAGTAGAAGAAGAGATGTTGTTCCCTGTGTCCAAAACCAATCACTAGTCAGCTTTCAGTAGTGTAGTGTACTCTTTGATGTGAGTAATCATGTAATGTTTGTCATGTAATTAAAATTAGACAGGATAAAGTCAACCGAGCTTGTGAACCATCTGTGAAACACACTACTGCTACTTTCTATTAATCCAAACTTGAGGCTGTTTGTGTGTGTGTGTGTGTGTGTGTGTGTGTGTGTGTGTGTGTGTGGACAAGTATTTTGAGTTGTACTTGACCGTCCGTTTAAAATGTGTTATACATTCTGGCTCAATGCCTTTTAAGCTTGATGTAACAATCTGTTTACACTTAGATTGCAAACATTTGTGTTGTAATACGTTGCCCTTATAATGACAGAACGTCTATCAGAAGATGGAACGCAATGCATGATGGTATTTAATGGATTGTTGATGACGACTGGTTGCACCAAATTTTTACAGTGCATTGTGGGGATACACTGAGTCCTCTGTATAGTGTATGAAAATTCTCAATGTACATTTGGACAATGTAGGAAGTGATTTTGGACATAATCACAAACAAATCGTAGCTAAGACACCAAAGAAGGTTTTTCTTTCTCTGTGTGTGTGTGTGTGTGTGTGTGTGTGTGTGTGTGTGTGTGTGTGTGAGAGAGAGAGAGAGAGAGAGAGAGAGAGAGAGAGAGAGAGAGAGAGAAATAAGTCTTGAGGAGGGACGTTAGAGTAAATCCAGTGTCAATAAATAACAAATTATCATTGCATTAGAGTTTAAAAACGGCTTGGGGTGAAAGAGACAACGGGGTGTGTGTGTGTGTGTGTTTCGTTTGATCACACTTAAAGAAAAAAAAAGCTTGTCTTCGGTTGCCAGACGTTTAGCTGCAGGCAACACCACTTTATTACACAAACTTGTGTGTGTGTGTGTGTGTGTGTGTGTAAAAATTAAAAGTGGACAAGAAAGAAAGAAATGTAGATTCCCGGTTAACTGATATACACTACATAACTTGGAAGAGAGTTGAGAACAGTCTTACCTTTCCCGTCAGAAGCTCAAAGAGAAGCGCTCCCAAACTCCACCAATCACATGCTGCGGTCTCCTCTGAAATCCCACCTACTTCTGTATGATTGATAAGTATAGTGTGAAAGAGGTTTAGAATAATAATTGTCTGTTATTATTAGGCTGTTTAATATTTAATTATTGTTTTATTATCTTGTATCATTATTCACATTTGCAGTGTACTTGAAGGCTTTGAGTCATGCTGATATGAGCAAGAGAGAGAGAAAGAGCGAGAGAGAGAGAGAGAGAGAGAGAGAGAGAGAGAGAGAGAGAGAGAGACGGTTGGGACTTGAAATTAAGAGCTTTATTTAAATGGACTCATTTTCTTTTCTAGTGTGTTTGCGTCTCCTCAAGGAAGCAACATGTAAATTAAGAGTATTGGTCTCTCTCTCTCACGCGTGCGCACACATACATACACACACACACACACACACACACACACACACACACACACACACACATACATACACACACACACACACACACACACAAAGAGGAACAGAAGGGCTGTTTTTATAAAGCAGGTGATTTACATAATAAAACGGCCAACAACTCCTACCCCATTCATGCACACACACACACACACACACACATACACACATACACACATACACACACATACACACACACACACACACACACACACACACACACACACACACACACACACACACACACACACACACACACACCTCTGCATATCAGTTTTGAGCACTCAGGCACCCAGTGTGTATGCAACCATAACTGGACAAACAGTATACACAGATACAAAAACACACAAACACACACACACACACACACACACACACACACACACACACACACACAGATGGGGGGGGGGGGGGGGGAGCTACTGTACACAAGGACTCGGATTCCCCCCAAAACTAAGTCGACATGAACAGGTAATCCTGACTCTATCACTCACACACACACACACACACACACACACACACACACACACACACACACACACACACACACACACACTTCAGTGACTCCAGACTAAACACACAAGAAGAAGAATCATTAAAATATTCTCGTTTACACAGAGTTTACAGTGTGTATCCATGTTACTCAAAGATATGTCCTCTAAAACGGAGAATCCTTGGAATACACATCATTAGATTATATGCCCAGATTTTGGATGAGAAGAATGACGTCAACAACAAAAAAAACTCAAATAAAATGACGCTGATGGTCTATGACATGTCATTTACACAATTTTTGAGACGGCGATATTTTAGTGTAGCTTGTAATTTACAACAGTTCAGCCTCAACTGCATAAAAGTCATCCAGCAACTCAGAGGGCAGTTTTAGAAATACCTTTCTTCTATTTTTGCTGAGATAATATGGTTTATATTCCAGGTTTCAGCCCAAATACATCAACCAGACAAAATACCTGAAATAAGCAAAAATAAATAAAAATAAATAAATAAAAATCAGGAACTGGAAAAAAGGGGGGAGCTCTTAATTTTTTCTTCATCACTGAAGTGCACATGCATTTCTGAACTAGCTCATTACATCACACACACTCTAGCTCCACTAAGACAACCCTGAAAATCCCACTGAGTACCATTAAATCCATCATCGGAAATGGTTGGAATATGGCATCACAACAAACCTGCCTAGAGAGGGCCTTCCACCAAAACTCATGGACTGGGCAAGGATGGTATTATTCAGAGAGGCAACACAGAGACCAAAGGTAACCCTGAAGGAGCTGGCGAGCTCTACAGCGGACACTGGTGTATCTGATCACACTCCAGAGAGCGGGGTTTTATGGCAGAGTGGCCAGAGGGAAATAAATAAATAGATAGCTAAATAAATAAATAAACAAAAACACAAAGGAAATCAGATTTCGCCAAAAGGTATGTGGGAGACTCCCCTAACATATTGTAGAAGGTCCTCTGGTCAGACCTTTTTTGCCATCGGGGTAAATGTGAGGTCTGGCACAAACCCAACATCCCCACAGTGAAGCATGGTGGTGGCAGTATGATGCCGTGGGGATGCTTTTCATCAACAGGGACAGAAAAACTGGTCAGAACGAAGGTGAATAATCGATGGTACACTAAATATGGGAAAATCCTTGAGGAGGAGAAATTCTTGCTTTGAAAAAAATGGGAAAAAGTCCAAGTGGTTAAGCGTATCAAGCTTTCGGGGGAGGGGATGGTAATACTTTTGCAAGCCACTCTAAATGCATAAGGATACAAAGATAGATAGATGCAAGTAACAAATGAAGAAAAGAAAGAAAAAGCCCATGTACAACTAGAGAGCATCGTGGGAAACTCTCTCTCTCATCACAATATCAGGAATTAATTTATTCCTGATCCACTGCGACACATTTAAATAAAATCCTTTTCTAGCTGTGGCGGTTAATAATAAACTAATACTTTTCAAATTCAAAAACAGTTCTGTGTGCAGCGATATCTTAACTTTGTAAACGATGCTGCATTCATGTCAAGTCAAAATAACTGTAATTACAAGCTTTACTTCTTTGTGAACCTAATAATTACCATCTCGGGGGAAAAATCCCCTGAGGGAATGAATGACAGCAGCGTTCACAGTTCAAAGCAGCGAGGAATGTCATGTCAGGACTTTATAAATAGTGGAGTATAGTTTATTATACTTTCTCTCCATAAAGACGTTAAGGTGTTTTGTGTGTTTCCATAGAAACGGCTGTTCTCACAATTTACTGTCAACGTGACATAATGCGGATGCACAGAGACGACAGAAATGTGATTTACATTACACTTTAACATCTATTAAAAAAAAAAAAAAGACTGAGTCGATGTGTGCATCCTTATATAAAACACTATGTACGCTTTTCAGCTCATTATTTACATTTTTAAAGTAATTCTCAGATGCTGTTATCCGTAGCAGCTTACATTTATTTTTTTATATAGCTTGAGTAAGTGAGGGTTCAGGGCCTTGATCGACAGCTAAAGGTAGCAGCATGGTGGTGTGGGGGATTGAACCCCTAACCTTCAGAACCTTAACCACTGAACCACTACTGCCCACCGTTAACAAATTTCTTTTATTTACTTTTTCGCTTATTTAAAAGAAAACATTCAGAGTGGTGCGTGACTATTAACCCAGAGATCGCAAATTTGAATCCAGGTTAGCGTCACACCATCTATAACCAGGAGTCCATGGAAGCTGATTGGTCAAGCTCTCACAGGAGGGAGTGATGGCATACGCTCACTTCCCTGTCACTCACAGCGATTAACAGCCAATCAAAAAAGCATCTCTGAGCTCATTCGTATGATAGCGCTTTCCCTCCACACGTGTTAAGACCATCCCCAAATATGCATGCGCCGTGGTTCAAAAAGAGGCGGGTGGGTGGTGCATGTCACGGAGGGGGCTTTTACATGTTTTCACAATTTCAGGATAGGGAAGGTAATACCTGATGGGTGGGGATACTACTAAATTAGAGAGACAATTTATGGTGGTGGTGGTGGTGGGAGGGTGCTAAAAAAATGTAAAAAAAAAAAAAAAACTTTTATTGCAATATTATATCTACAAGCAGCAATCAGGGGCCCAAGCAGTAAATCAAGGCAAAGTCACTCACTTATCAAACCACTTTATCCTATTAGGATCACAGGGAGGCTGAAGCCTATCTCAGCCGACACGGAATGTAGGCAATGTAGGTATACCCTGAACAACTTGCCAAACCATCACAATGTCAACACAATTCATATTTGGGGCAATTTAGAACAGCTATTTCGCCCAATGTGCATGTTTTTGGACTGTAGGAGGAAACCGGAGTGCCTAGAGGAAACCCATGCAGGGTAGAACACACAAACTCCGCACAGAAATTCACTTGAACCCATAACCTCCTTACTGTGAGGATCTCATTCCTTATATATGTACAAGATGGTAAACAGTGTAAATTCAAAAGCATGAGCATCTCTCAAAGGAGGCACGTGAAATCCCAGGCGTGTGAAGGAATCTGCCAAGAATTTAAAAAGAAAGAAAAATGACAGCTATTCGAACATATTATCAGGAGCTCATTCTGAACGGTGGTTATAGAAAATCACCAAATTCAAGCTGTTGTATGTAAGCTGTTTAATTCCTTTTCAGTCCTTAATTCTAAAACTTTTAGCCCCTGCTGTGTGATGTGTATGTACTCGTCCTTGAATTCAGTGTTTCCGGGTTTCAGTGTCTCTCTGCGTGTCGTTGGGGGTCAGTTCTAAGCCTTTAGGGCTTCAGTGGGGACACCAGATGGCCCATGAGCCCCTCGAGCAATGAGTCTACTAGAGCCATAGCCTGAAGCTACACAAGCCCCGCCTCCAGCAAGGGGCGGGGCTTTATTGCTGTCTCGTAGTCAGAGTTAAAGGCATGATAAGAGCTCAGTTTCCCCCACAGGCTCCGGCTGCAACTGAGCAGCACGGCTTCACACTCGAGATGTTGTGACAGCACAATGTACACGATCATCGTCAAATCGAGCCACGCTGTACCTGTGTGTGTGTGCACATGAGGAGGGGTGGCTCAGGGTGATAACACACACACACACACACACACACACACACACACACACACACACACACACACACATGTAGAAGTCTTTCAGCAAGGTCGAGTGTCATCACAAAGGATTAATGTCTACGAGACTCCAGGGAAGGAAAGCATTATAGCACAGGACAAACAAGACAAGACGAGAGAGAGAGCGAGAGAGAGAGAGAGAGAGAGAGAGAGAGAGAGAGAGAGATGAGAAAGGGCAAAACGAGAGAGGGGGAACCATAGGACAGACCGACAGACAGAAAAATCAAACAGGAAAGAGACCAAAAAAGAAGGAAAATTTTTTGAACAAAATAAGTGATAGCGGAAGACAAAATGTGAAAGAGCAGGCAACAGGAAAGAAGGGGGTGAAGGGGTAAAAGAAGAGAGAAGAAAAAAAGAATGCAACAAAGATAGGAAAGAAATAAGAAAACGGTAATCTGATAAGGGAAAATAGACATTTTATATTATATATATATATATATATATATATATATATATATATATATATATATATACACACACACACACACACACACACACACACACACACACACACATACACATAGGGATCCTTCACTTTCTGCAGTTAATTGGAACCAAA
Organism: Plotosus lineatus; assembly: GCA_024760905.1. Classification (NCBI taxonomy): domain Eukaryota; kingdom Metazoa; phylum Chordata; class Actinopteri; order Siluriformes; family Plotosidae; genus Plotosus; species Plotosus lineatus. The sequence goes on from CM045731.1 coordinate 23,614,486, forward strand.
ATCCCCCTGCGACCACCGACTTCCGCGAAGCAGGATCAACCCCCCCGACTGCTGTATACGTACATGTACATGTGTATATAATATCAATGAATACATATTCAATGCTATAAATGCCTATAATAACAATTAAACATTCAAAAATAATGCACAAGATGTAAATAAAATATACACACTCACGCATACAGATGCTCACGTACACACACTCAGATGCGCACCTCACAAAAATGTAAGGAGTTTAGTTTTGTTGGGGGGTTTTGGGTTGTTTTCTGTTTCTTTAGAGTTTTTTTTTCATAACTGGCCTTGGTTTGTGGCATTTTCCCTAACCTTTTCCCTATTCTTCCTTAATTTCCATATTTTTTAAATTCCATGAATTAAAAAAAAAAAAACAACAAAAAAAAAAACACAATGCACTGGAGTCGCATGAATTGAATGTGCAAAGTAGCGAGGGATCCCTGTAAATAAATACGTAAATAAATAAATAAATGAATATATATATATATATATATATATATATATATATATATATATATACATACACACACACACACACACACACACACACACACACACACGGATCCCTCGCTACTTCGTGCTTCAATTAATGCGGCTTCAGTGCATCGCGGGGCCTATTTTTTTTTTTTAATAAATAAATAAATATTCATTGAATTAAAAAAATAAGGAAATTAAGGAAGAAAAGGTAGCAAAGTTAAGGAAAATGTCACAAAAACAAGACCAATTTTGCAAAAAACCCCTAAACCAACACAAAACAAAAAAACAACCCAAAATCTCCCGTCAAAACTGGATACATTGTAGCAGCTGTGGGCGCGTCCCCCCCACCGGAGCCTAGTATTACGTGTACCTCAGGATAATGTTTAATCATATTTCATACTTATGTCTATCTTTATGTCAGATCTATCTTTCTGTAGATTTTATTACATTTCTATTTCTACTTGTTCTTCAATTTCACTTTCACCCTTGGACAGGTTTGTTGGTATCTCCGGATGTTTGCAAAACGAATGTTGATGAGTTGGGGAGCGTCTGTATTTACATCTTATGTTATTTTTTCAATGTCTAATTGTTATTATAAGCATTTATAGCATTGGATATGTATTTACTGATATATACACATATACATGTAAAGTATATGTCATTCGAGGGTGGTGGGGTGATCCTATGTTGAGGATTTCGATGGTCACGTGGGGATCTCGGTCCCAATTAACCGCGGAAAGTGAGGGATCCCTGTGTGTGTGTGTGCGTGTGTGTGTGTGCACATATATATATATATGTGTGTGAAAGAGAGAGAGGCATGCAAGAGGAAATGTCACTTAATACCACTTTACTGGTTCATCATTAACCATCATTAACCTTAATTCTATGATGATCTAATACCAAAAATTACCACATCAGCAAATATTTAGTTTCTTATAACTACAAGCAAATTCAAATAGACTGTTGCATTTAAAAGTTCTTAAAATGCTCCGGCGTAGCTTAAAGTTTAACCTTGAAACAGGGAGCGCTTTACTTTAATGGGGACTTCAGAACATTTAACCAAACAAGGGTGTTAGCTCAGCGTTTTTATATCATGCGAGTTAAAACTATTTTAGGGACACATGCTATGGCTTTAAGGACACTTATCTCTACTTCAAAAATACATAAAACTTAAACAACTCTTAATACTACTTTAAATGCACATAATATAACATACATAATATAACAATGATACACTCTAATTAGTATTTTAAACGTATACTGGATACAACAATGAAGAACACTTACGACTTTCAGGCACATGCATGTTAGACACTTAATACTATTTGAAAGGCACATATTACAACACAATGGACATTAATGAGTACTTTAAAGAGAGATACTCTAAGGACAGATATTATTCCATAGCACATACTATGGCGTAAAGGACACTTAACCATACTTTATGGACATATAACATGATGGACACTAATTAATACTTTCAAAAAGTATAGACTCAAGCTAATGACACTTGTCCCATTAAGACCTATAGTACTACATGTTGGACACATAATACGACTTTAAAGACACATCTTATAATATAACTGATGCTAATTAATACAGCGATCCATCGCTACTTCGTGCTTCAGTTCCTGCGGCTTCAGTGCATTGCGGGTTTTTCAAAAATATTCATCGAAAAATTAATAAATAAGGAAATTAAGGAAGAATAGGGAAATAGTTCAGGAAAATGCCGCAAAACAAGACCAATTATGTAAAAAAAACAAACAAACAAACAAAAAAACCAACCCAACAAAACTACTTACATTTTTATGTGAGGCGCGCATCTGTGTGCGCGCGCGTGTCTGTATGTGTGTGTATTTATATTTTATTTACATCTTATGTAGTATTTTTGAATGTTTAATTGTTATTATAAGCATTTATAGTGTAGAATATGTATTTATTGATATTATATACGCATATACATTTATGTACACGTCAGTAGGCGCTTTGTGTCGATCCTATTTCGTGAAAATTTGGTGTTCGTGAAAAATGGGTCTCGGTCCCCATTAACCGCAAAAAGTGAGGGATCCCTGTACTATAAGGAGACATATCCTTATTAAGGGTAGTTATGACTATAAGGCACACACTGTGACATGAAGGACACTTAACACCACTTTTAGGACGTATATAACAACCCAATGGACACCAATTAGTATTTAAGGTGATATATAGTCCAAGGACACTTATTACTTTAAAGTAATACTGTGGCAGGAAGGACATCTTCAACATCTTTAAGGGCACCTATTGTAACATGATGGACATTCAGTAGTACTTTAAGGGGACATACTACAACTAAAGGGACTTTACTACGACTTTAAGGCAAGACTCTAAGGCAATGACGTGAACATTTAATGATACTTTAGGGATGCATACCGCAAAATTTAGGAATTGATTTAACCATTAAAACATGCAACCCACAGAACGTTTTAATTAACATACCTTATAAGTGTATTACTTCAACTTTCATTAAAAATGAGGAAACTATAA
>CM045731.1:23622500-23635000 GCA_024760905.1 Plotosus lineatus
AATACAAGAGGGGCAGCACAGTGGCAGAGTGGTACAGTACTACATCCACCTCACTGCATGAAGGTCCTGGGTTTGAATCTCAGGCTTGAGTGGTTCTATGTGGAGTCTACAGGTTCTCCCCTTACTTGTATGGGTTACCTCTGGGTATTCCGGTTTCCACCATACAATCCAAAGACATGCACATTAGACCAATTGGCTGTTTCAAATTGTCCCCAAGCTTGAGTGTAAGTGTGATTTGCTGAGATATGTGTCAGCCTCCCCGTGACCCTAAGAGCATCAAGTGGTTCAGAAAATATATATTATAAATTAATGAGTTATGTATTTTATGTAAGTATTATTACATTGTGGTTTGGCAAATGAGTAAATTCAAAAAGAAAAACATGGGAAAGGCCAAAAAGTAAATAAATATACACTACACACACATTATATACAGACAGTTGTCGACTTACGATCACTTTTGGTTCTGACAGACCGGTCGTAAAGTGATCTGGTCATATGTCGACTTTCCATTCAAATACACTCATGCCTCGGTTTAACGGACTCATAGGGGGAACACTGGTCCGAAGTAGCCGATGGTTCAAAGTTTCCGATTCCATATATTTCAATGATTACGTTACGAAAAACTTTTACTTCAGCACACTATGTAATCTTCAAATGTAAATAGTGTACCTATACTCTGTAAATGTACAATATAAGATCAGGGGTCGGGAACCTATGGCTCATGAGCAAGATGTGGCTGTTTTGATGACTGAATCTGGCTCTCAGATAAATCAGGTGACCTTTCTTAACAGAATAATGAATACACAATTTCACTGTCATTTAAACAAAAATACAAAAAAGCCATCAAGTAAAACACAAACAAATTAATAAATCTCGCATATTTAAATCTATACATCTATTTTCAATTTCACGTTACTGTGGCGCGCAGCGGAGAGCCAATCCTTTCTGTACTCCAGTGTGTGGGCAGGTCCGATACCTTCAAACTCTAAATTTATTGGATTATAACAACAGCCACTGACTGCGCGTGTTGTTTTTGAGTGAAGTGGTAAATTTCCCTCGTTTTGATCAGCTCATTTCCGCGAAGACAAGCACAGCTGGCAAGGAAACACAAATGGACAGACATGGAGAAACTTCAACCCGCAGAGCAGCTGATTGCCAAAACTTGGGACGCGCTTCCTGTCACATAAACACTGCAGCGTGCGAGTCCAATAAAATTAGAGTTTAAAGTTATCGGACCAGCCCACACACTGGAGAACAGAAAGGATTGGCTCTCCACTGCATGCCACAGTGACATGGCATTGAAATTAGATGAATAGATTTGCTTTGAGCTCTGAGCAGTTAGAAAGTGAAGCTGTATCATATCCTGCTTGGCCTTTTAAGAGGCTGGCGCTGCCAGCAGCGCAAACAACTGTCGTACGCAACACTCGCACTGCACTGCCATGAATCATGCTTCACGACGGTTGGGGTCGTAAAAGTCGATCAGACGTAACTCGCATAGGTCGTAAGTTGACGACTGCATGTATATTTTCTTTTCTTTTCGGCTTTTTCCCGTTCTCGAGAGTCGCCACAGCGAATCATCTGATTCGCACATTTGATTTGGCATGGGTTTTTACGTCGGATGCCCTTCCTGTCACAACCCTTTTAGCAAGGGACAGAAACACGCTGACGGCTTTGCAGCCTACTCTTTACAAAAATCAGCAATGGTTCTTTTACATGCCTCTTACCATATATACCATATACATATACATATATATATATATATATATATATATATATATATATATATATATACATACATACATATACAGAAACTGCGACTTACATTTTAGTTCGGTTCCGAACGGCCGAACGTAAGGAGAAATATTGATATTGTATGTTCCAGTGACATATGACGTTCATACTGTACTATACATCCATAAATACCATTACCGTATCTCATAAAACACCCCTAAATCAATTATTATAAACATAACATTGTAAAATAATATCAAGTATATTCAATAATAACAACATTAATTTCAAATAAATTAAATTCAAGCAAAATAATATCAAATAGATAAGTTTTAATCAAATTCACTCATCAAATATCAAATACAGTATCAAATATAACCTTTAACATTCTCTGTGATGCGATCTTTGTGCTTGTAAATGGTTCTGATGGTCAACGGAGCCATTTGGATGAAACATACAGTCACATGTTTTTCACCAGCATCAATTTTCTTGATAATAGTCATCTTCATTTCTAACGAGATGGTTTGTCGCTTTTTCTGATTACCACTATGACTAGTAGGCTTACGCTTCTGACCAACCATATTTGCTTAGGGTTACAGAAGTACGCAAAACAATGTAAACACAAAGATCACAGAGATGACGTCTTAACACAAGGGTAACATGCAGTGAACTGGGAAAAAGGAGGGCACGTTCAGTCTATCGTCTGTAAACAATGGACGCAGCATCATGCGTAAGTAGCGTACTACGTCAGCTTACCACGTAGGTACGTCTTGTACTACGGAGAGCACGCTAAACTCAAAATTTGACTTATAATTTTTTTTTTAATGTAAAATCGAAAAATATGTAAAACGAATAAATGTAAAGTGGGAAGTGGCTATGGATATATATATATATATATATATATATATATATCTTCTTCTTCTTTTACTTTCGGCTGCTCCCTTCAGGGGTCGCCACAGCAAATCATCCGCCTCCACCTCACCCTGTCCTCTGCATCTTTTTTTCTGACTCCAATGACCTTCATGTCTTCCTTCATCACATCCATAAATCTCTTCTTTGGTCTTCCTCGAGGCCTTCTGCCTGGTAGTTCAAACCTCAGCATCCTACTGCCAATATACTCACTATCCCTCCTCTGTACATGTCCAAACCATCTCAATCTAGCCTCTCTGACTTTGTCTCCAAAACATCTTACGTGGGCTGTCCCTCTGATATACTCATTTCTGATCCTATCCATCCTCGTTACTCCCAGAGAGAACCTCAACATTTTCATCTCCGCTACCTCCAGCTCTGCCTCCTGCCTTTTCCTCAGCGCCACTGTTTCTAAGCCATACAACATCGCTGGCCTCACCACCGTCTTGTACACTTTTCCCTTCATTCTTGCCGACACTCTCCTATCGCACATCACACCGGACACTTTTCTCCAACCATTCCAGCCTGCCTGCACACGCTTCTTCACCTCTTTTCCACACTCTCCATTGCTCTGGATTGTTGAGCCTAAGTACTTAAAATCCTCCACCTTGGTTATCTCTGCTCCCTGTAACATCACCGTTCCTCCTGGGTCCTTCTCATTTACACACATGTATTCTGATTTTCTGAGGCTAACCTTCATTCCTCTCCTTTCCAGGGCATACCTCCACCTCTCTAGATTTTCCTGCACTTGTTCTCTGCTCTCACGACAGATCACGATGTCATCTGCAAACATAATAGTCCATGGAGATTCTTGTCTCACCTCGTCTGTCAGCCTGTCCATCACCATAGCAAACAAGAAGGGGCTCAGAGCTGACCCTTGATGCAGTCCCACCTCCATCTTGAATTGGCCGGTCACCCCGACAGCACACCTCACCACTGTCTTACATCTCTCATACATGTCCTGCACCACTCTAACATACTTCTCTGCCACTCCAGACTTCCTCATGCAATACCACAGTTCTTCTCTTGGCACCCTGTCATATGCTTTTTCCAGATCCACAAAGGCACAATGTAGCTCCCTCTGACCTTCTCTGTACTTCTCTATTAACATCCTCAAAGCAAACATTGCATCTGTGGTGCTCTTTCTTGGCATGAAACCAAACTGTTGTTCACAAATGCTGACCTCTGCCCTTAGTCTAGCTTCCAGTATTCTTTCCCATAACTTCATCGTATGGCTCATCAACTTTATCCCTCTGTAGTTGCTGCAACTCTGCACGTCTCCCTTGTTCTTAAAAATGGGCACCAGCACACTTCTCCTCCACTCCTCCGGCATCTGCTCACTCTCTAGTACCTCGTTGAATGTTCTTGTCAGAACATCTACTGCTACCTCTCCGAGAGACTGCCATACCTTCACAGGTATATCATCAGGACCAACTGCCTTTCCATTCTTCATCCTCTTCAATGCCCTTCTCACTTCACCCTTACTGATCTTTGCTACATCCTGCTCCTCAATGGTCACCTCTTCTACTCTTTTTTCTCTCTCATTTTCCTCATTCATCAGTTCTTCAAAGTACTCTTTCCATCTTCCCAGAACACTTCTGTCATCAGTCAATACATATATATATATATATATATATATATATATATATATATATATATATATATATATATATATATATATATATACACACACACACACACACACACACACACATATACACATACATACAACAAGCCTCGAAAATTCAGGCGACCGATCGTTCGATCGGCAAGCCGGTCAGCACTTTATTAAAACACCCGAACGACAATACGGTCGCGTAGAAAGTTAATATCAGAGTTCACAACAAACAAACTTCGACAACTCGAAACACCCATTTTCTAGTAAAATGGAAAAAAAAAAAAAAAAAACGTGTGGACGTTCGCAGTCGGCACAAATTGTAGACTTCTCCAGGAAAGATAAAAACTATATAAAACTTAAATAGTTTGCACATATGAAGCATACGGTCCTTGTCGTGCCATCATAAACGGAACATTTAGTTTTGGCAGAAGCCGGAGTTCATTTATGTACGGAACCGGAAGTATTCATAAAAGCGAGTGGTCTTGACCACCTTGATAACCGAAGTTGTGTGTGTGAGTCTTCACGTGTTGGGGCAGTTATAGAAGCCTTATTAATAGCAAACAGAGGGTTTACAGTCCTGGCATGTCGTAAACTGGTAATGCCACAAATGGCCGGATTGCCATAAATCATCTCTGACTACTAACCTAGTATGTTTGCCTCGCAACATTAGCTTTAAAAATGTCTGAATCAGCAGGAGTGGTTCATGAAAAAACATTTGAAAAATATCCTTTTAAAGATGATTTTGAAATACTCGATATCAGTTCAGATTCTGAGTCCGAGCAGGACATGGAGTCCAATTCAACTGATGATGATGGTGATGTCACCATGGAGGACTCTTGAATGTTCATACAAGCAGAACAGATAGTCATTATAGTTTAGTTACTTTTAATCTCTCTCCATAGTAGTATTTTTATAATACTCCATTATGACAGTGTCCAAAAATACCTACATTTTAAATTGGTTACACAGTCATCACAGATTAGTGCTATAGTTGTTAAAATGTTTGTGTTTTTATTGTATTAGATTAAGGTGCTATTTCTATTTTTGTTGTACTTGAGTTTTTTTCTCAGATCTATTTGATCTGCATTGTTTGCAATAGCAAGTTGAATTAGACATTAAGATATTATATTTTGTATTAGCAGTATTATATTTTATATCTAGTGAGTAGTCGACATGCAGAATGCTATCAGGAATAGACTGACTTGGATTGTATAAATATTTGCATTTTTTGCTTTCAATATTATTAAATTTAAAGTTCTTTAAATAAGTCAAATTCAGTAAAACTGTTTTATTTTATGTATGACATTGAATTTGTAATTTTTAACTTCATGAAAGATTTTTCATAGTTGCTAACTTATCACTATTTTGTTCCTCATTTCCAGTTACATGTGAAAAATCCAAATGTTCGATTCTTTTAGAACTTGAAATTTCAGGCAACCATTTTGCATAACTGATGGGTTATGCAAATGATTATAGGTGAACGACTATAGGTTAACAGAACCATTTACCCGTGAACAAAAAAATAGGTTGTGCAAACTTTTGAAAAATTAGAGGCCTGCATACAGGGATCCCTCGCTAGTTCGCACTTCAAGTGCATCGCATTTTTTTTTTTTTTTTAAATATTCATTGAATTAAAAAATAAAGGAAATTAATGAAGAATAGGAGAAAAAGTTAAGGAAAATGCCACAAAACCATGGCCAATTATCCAAAAATCTCTAAACCAACACAAAACAAAAAACAACCAAAAAGCTCCCATCAAAACTAGTCACATTGTTGTGAGGTGCGCATCTAAGTGCATGCATGCTCATCTGCGTGCGTACGTGTCTGTATATGTGTGCATTTATATTTAATTTACATCTTATGAATGTTATTATAAGAATTTATAGCATTGAATATGTATTTATTGATATTATATACACATATGCATGTATGTATAGGTCAGTCAGGTGGGTTGGGGGATGAGGGGGTGGATCGCGGATTTCAATAGTTGCGTGGGAATCTCGGTCCCAATTAACCACAAGTGAAGTATCCCTGTGTGTGTGTGTGTGTGTGTGTGTATATATATACACACACATACACACACATACACACACATACACACACATACACACACACACCTCGGTTTTACGAACATCGCTTTAATGGATTTCGGATGCAATGGATAAAATCTGTAGCTTCCAAGTAGTCCGGATCATCCGGAAGTGGGCCGCTGTTTCCGAAAGTTTATTTATTTTCAATGCCACGTCACTGTGGCGCGAAGCGGAGAGCCAATCCTTTCTGTATGCGGGTGGGTCCGATACCTTGAAACTCTAATTTTATTGGACTCACATGATACAGTGTTTATGTGACAGGACGCGCGTCCCAAGTTTTGGCAATCAGCAGCTCTGCGGGTTGAAGTTTCTCCATGACGGTCCATTTGTTTGCTTGCCAGCTGTGCTTGGCTTCGTGGAAATGAGCTGATCAAAACGAGATAAATTTACATAAAAACAACACGCGCAGTCTGTGGCTGTTGTTATAATTCTATAAAATTAGAGTTTCAAGGTATCGGACCCACCCACATACTAGCATACAGAAAGGATTGGCTCTCCCCTGCGCCACAATGACATGGCATTGAAAATAGATGAATAGATTTAAATGTGCGAGATTCATCTGTTTTTATTTTATTTGATGGCTTTTTTTGTATTTTTATTTAAATGACAGTGAAATTATATATACGTGATTCTGTTAAGAAAGGCCACCTGATTTATTTGAGAGCCAGATACAGTCATCAAAACAGCCACATCTGGGCATCGTGAGCCATAGGTTCCAAACCCCTGATATATACTGTGTGTGTGTGTATATATATATATATATATATACTATATATATATATATATATATATAGTATACATATATATACATATATATATATATATATATATATATATATATATATATATATATATATATATATATATATATATATATATATATATATATATATACATATATATATATATATATATATATATATATATACATATACATATATATATATATATATATATACATATATATATATATATATATATATATATATATATATATATATATGTGTGTGTGTGTCTTTTTTTTTTGGCTCTCCTAGTCAAAAAGATTCCCGACCACCGACCTTATGGTGTACATTTACAGAGTATAGGTACAGTATTTACATTTGCAGATTACATAGTGTGCTTAAGTAAAAGTTTATCGTGACGTAATCGTTGAAATATATGGAATCGGAAAGCATGAGTGAACACACACACACACACACACACACACACACACACACACACACACACACACACACACACACACACACACACACACACACACACACACACACTGGTACCTCACCTCACGAAATTAATCCGTTCCAGAAGTGGTTTCGTAAACTGACATGTAAAAGGCCTGATTTGTTACAAAGGCCCCCAATACTACCCCCTAAACCCTTTAAAAATGATAAAAGTATACCTCCTTCTGCTTCAATATTGTACCAATGGTAGACGGGTTTGGCCATATTCCTTTGCGATATCACTCAACCGCATGCCACAAGCCTACTTCTTTTCACTCGCACCGGGAATCACTTTCACTGGAAATTACTTTCACAGGGAATCACACGCGCGCACGTGTGCGTGTGTGTGTGTGTGTGCGCGCATGTGTACGCGTGTTGACTATGTCTTCTTAGCGGAGTTATACTCTAAAAATGTTTATGCAAGGTTAAAAATCCTGAGCCAAAAAATAAAGTTGCAATGAGCACACTCGAAAAACTCACAAAACAAAAGTAACTCTGTCCTTTACACGTGTTAGAACTCACAGAAGGCACACGAAAAGCATCATGGGTATTATGGAGATGCAGCTCCATAATAGCCAATGGGAGGGAGCTGCGTCATGGGTATTATGGAGATGCAGCTCCCTCCTACCCAATGGGAGGCCAGCAGGGCGGGATGTTGGGAGATAGCCAATGGGAGAGCAACTCGCGCATTGTTTGGATTTTTTTGAGATGGTGCGTTTCGTAATGTGATTTGTTTCGTATCCAGAAACGGAAATTTTAGGTAAATTTGTAACCTGAATTTTTCGTTTGTTGGGTCTTTTGTAAGGTGAGGTACCACTGTCTGTGCATATGTATATATATATATATATGTATATATACTGCCCTCCCAAGCCAGACCGCAGTATCTGCAAAATCATGAAACTGAGGACTTGGGGGTCGCATGCCTTTTTGCAGATACTGCACATTGTCATAGGCATTTTCTCAGTATCTAGAGGTCTTTCATAGTTAATATTTATATCACTAGGTGGAGCTGATTGCACTTAGTCAGAAAAACATAAAAGGCCAATTTGGCTAAAATTGCAGATACTGCGGTCTGGCTTGGGAGGGCAGTATATATGTATATATATATATATATATATATATATATAGAGGATTTTCTGAGTAGATCCTTCCGTAGGAGAGTGCTCAATACTTTTTGGTAGAGCAAATAACAAAGGATTAGGACAAAGGCTTTCTATTGAAACTCCATTTATCACTACAGATCTGTTTGAGGGTGGTGAAACCATCTCTCTTCAGGTGATTACAGAAGAAGATTCTTCTGTAATCACCTGAAGAGAGGGGATGGTTTCACCACCCCTCGAAACAGATCTGTAGTGATAAATGGAGTTTCAATAGAAAGCCTTTGTCCTGTCCTTTTATATATATATATATATATATATATATATGCAGTGTTAATATAAATGCAGCCATGAGGTGGGGGGGGGGGTACTAACCAGTGTCTCTCCCCCTCATGCCGGTCCCAAACCCGGAGAAATGCAGAGGGTTGTGTCAGGAAGGGCATCCGACGTAAAACCAATAGCAAACATTTATGATGCAAATCAGAAGTACTACCCCCATACCGGATTGGTCGAGGCCCGGGTTAACAACGACCGCCATCAGTGCTGTCAATCAACAGGGTGCTGATGGAAATTGGACTACTGTTGGTCGAAGACGTCGAAGAAGGAGAGGTGGGAGGCGTGTCCGTAGGCAGAGAGAGAAAAGGAAAGGCATGAGTCTAGGACTGAGAGTGGGGACTTTGAATGTTGGAACTATGCAAAGAAAAGGTAGAGAGCTCGCTGACATGATGCAGAGGAGGAAGGTGGACATACTGTGTGTTCAGGAGACCAGGTGGAAAGGTAGCAAAGCTAAAATCTTAGGAGCAGGGTTTAAGCTATTTTATCACGGTGTGGATGGGAAGAGAAATGGAGTAGGAGTCATCTTGAAGGAGAAGTTTGTCAGGAATGTTCTAAAAGTGAAAAGAGTGTCAGACAGAGTGATGAGTCTCAAGTTAGAAATTAAAGGTGTAATGCTCAATGTTGTTAGTGCTTATGCCCCACAGGCAGGATGTGAGCTAGAAGAGAAGGAGAGATTCTGGAGTGACTTAGATGAAGTGATGCAGAGTACCGCCAGAGGTGAAAGAGTGGTCATTGGTGCAGACTTCAATGGACATGTGGTGCAGGCAACAGAGGGGACGAGGAAGTGATGGGCAGGTTTGGTATCCAGGACAGGAACGCAGAAGGACAGATGTTGATAGATTTTGCAAAAAGGATGGAAATGGCTGTGGTGAATACTTTCTTCCAGAAGAAACAGGAGCATAGGGTGACTTATGAAAGCGGAGGTAGGCGCACACAGGTAGACTACATCTTGTGTAGGCGATGTAATTTGAAGGAAGTCAGTGACTGCAAAGTCATAGTGGGTGAGAGTGTTGCCAAACAGCATAGGATGTTGGTGTGCAGGATGACTGATGGTGAGAAAGGTGAAAAAGGTGAAAAAGGCAAAGGCAGAGCAGAAGACAAAGTGGTGGAAGCTGAAAAAGGAAGAGTGTCGTGTTGTCTTCAAGGAGGAGTTGAAACAGGCTTTGGGTGGCCAGGAAGTGCTTCCAAATGACTGGACAACCACAGCAAATGTGATCAGGGACACAGGTAGGAGAGTACTTGGTGTGTCCTCTGGAAGGAAAGTAGATAAGCAGACTTGGTGGTGGAATGAGGAAGTGCAGGAGTGTGTACAAAGGAAGAGATTAGCTAAGAAGAAGTGGGACATTGAGAGGACCGAAGAGAGTAAACAGGAGTACAGGGAGACACAGCGTAAGGCGAAAGTAGCAGTGGCTAAGGCCAAACAGAGGGCGTATGATGACTTGTATGATAGGTTGGATAGTAAAGAGGGAGAAAATGGTCTTTACAGGTTGGCACAGCAGAGAAATAGAGATGGGAAGGACGTGCAGCAAGTTAGATTGATTAAGGACAGAGAGGGAGAGTACTTTGAAGAGCTGATGAATGAGGAAAATGAGAGAGAAAAAAGAGTAGAAGAGGTGACCATTGAGGAGCAGGATGTAGCAAAGATCAGTAAGGGTGAAGTGAGAAGGGCATTGAAGAGGATGAAGAATGGAAAGGCAGTTGGTCCTGATGATATACATGTGGAGGTATGGAAGTGTCTAGGAGAGGTAGCAGTAGATTTTCTGACAAGAACATTCAACAAGGTACTAGAGAGTGAGAAGATGCCGGAGGAGTGGAGGAGAAGTGTGCTGGTGCCCATTTTTAAGAACAAGGGAGACGTGCAGAGTTGCAGCAACTACAGAGGGATAAAGTTGATGAGCCATACGATGAAGTTATGGGAAAGAATACTGGAAGCTAGACTAAGGGCAGAGGTCAGCATTTGTGAACAACAGTTTGCTTTCATGCCAAGAAAGAGCACCACAGATGCAATGTTTTCTTTGAGGATGTTAATCGAGAAGTACAGAGAAGGTCAGAGGGAGCTACATTGTGCCTTTGTGGATCTGGAAAAAGCATATGACAGGGTGCCAAGAGAAGAACTGTGGTATTGCATGAGGAAGTCTTGAGTGGCAGAGAAGTATGTTAGAGTGGTGCAGGACATGTATGAGAGATGTAAGACAGTGGTGAGGTGTGCTGTCGGTGTGACCGACGAATTCAAGGTGGAGGTGGGACTGCATCAAGGGTCAGCTCTGAGCCCCTTCTTGTTTGCTATGGTGATGGACAGGCTGACAGACGAGGTGAGACAAGAATCTCCATGGACTATGATGTTTGCAGATGACATTGTGATCTGTAGTGAGAGCAGAGAACAAGTGCAGGAAAATCTAGAGAGGTGGAGGTATGCCCTGGAAAGGAGAGGAATGAAGGTTAGCCTCAGAAAATCAGAATACATGTGTGTAAATGAGAAGGACCCAGGAGGAACGGTGATGTTACAGGGAGCAGAGATAACCAAGGTGGAGGATTTTAAGTACTTAGGCTCAACAATCCAGAGCAATGGAGAGTGTGGAAAAGAGGTGAAGAAGCGTGTGCAGCCAGGCTGGAATGGTTGGAGAAAAGTGTCCGGTGTGATGTGCGATAGGAGAGTGTTAGCAAGAATGAAGGGAAAAGTGTACAAGACGGTGGTGAGGCCAGCGATGTTGTATGGCTTAGAAACAGTGGCGCTGAGGAAAAGGCAGGAGGCAGAGCTGGAGGTAGCGGAGATGAAAATGTTGAGGTTCTCTCTGGGAGTAACGAGGATGGATAGGATCAGAAATGAGTATATCAGAGGGACAGCCCACGTAAGATGTTTTGGAGACAAAGTCAGAGAGGCTAGATTGAGATGGTTTGGACATGTACAGAGGAGGGATAGTGAGTATATTGGCAGTAGGATGCTGAGGTTGGAACTACCAGGCAGAAGGCCTCGAGGAAGACAAAAGAAGAGATTTATGGATGTGGTGAAGGAAGACATGAAGGTCGTTGGAGTCAGAAAAGAAGATGCAGAGGACAGGGTGAGGTGGAGGCGGATGATTTGCTGTGGCGACCCCTGAAGGGAGCAGCCGAAAGTAAAAGAAGAAGAAGATGCAGTGTTAATATAACTACACTACAGTCATTCAATCTAATGTTTAATGGACCACCTTTAGCCTTGATTACAGCAAAGAATTGCTATGGCAGTGTTCCTTCTGTTGCTCGGGTTGAGGCTCAGCAACATTAATGTGGCAATAACATGAAGCAGCCTGAATGTACTGAACGAGCAGATATCACATCAATGGGCTTTCTTTCCTGATGACACGGATATGAAATGGGGACTCAAATAATTAAGCATGATTCAGGGAGCAGAAGAAACTGGCACCACAGAATTTAGTCCAGTTAAGGCTAAAGGCAACAGCTAACAAGTGTAACAAAATATTAGAATGCGGGACTATTTTTTTGCCTAAGCAGTATTGGT
>CM045731.1:23640000-23657500 GCA_024760905.1 Plotosus lineatus
TGTTTAGGGTTTTTTTTTTTTTTGCATAATTGGAGAAATAATTTTTGTTGCATTTTCCTTAACGTTTTCCCTATTCTTCCTTAATTTCCTTATTTTTTAATTCAATGAATTTTTTTTTTTTTTTTTTAAACGGGATGCACTGAAGCCGCATGAATTGAAGCGCGAAGTAGCGAGGGATCCCGGTACTTCAAATGAAAATAATTTGCAGAGTGAATACATTTCAATACAAGAGAAGCCCATAACTAAGTTAAAGTGTGTAGCTTTCCTACACAACTTGGATGATATGACTAAAGAGGAGCTAAAAGGTCACTATAATGTAAAGAGCCAGGATTTTAAATGGTATCATCTCCTTCCTAACAGATTGAAAGCCTAAGTGCGTACGTACACACACACACACACACACACACACACACACACACACACACACACACACACACATTCTCTCTCTCTCTTGCACAGCTGTGTTGTGAGTGATTGGAGGGTAACATCTGCTGCGTTAACAGAATGAATTGGCTCTTCACCGCTAAGATAATGACACCGTTGCAGCCAAATGATTTCAGTCCACGAACAAAGCAAACAAACAAACAAGAATCAGCCAATCGCACTCCGGCAATGTCACTAGGGTCAGGCCAAACTTCCTGTCTGATATCTACGTTTGTTTGTCGGAGATTATTTTCTGCATGAAAGAGTGAGAACCTAAGTGCATCAGTATCGCATTTACTGGTGAGGTGGGTGCCAGCTGTAAATTACTGTTGGCTTTAGAAGGGTGTAATTTTAACGGTGTTTTCCTTTAAGACTTAACACAAACATGCCAGAGCTGTCGAAGAGTATTAAAAAAATACATATTTAAAAGCAATATGGTTCGTGACAAATTTTTTGAGATGAATGACCTCATATTGGACACCAAGTGTATTACATGGGTGTTAAATAAACATATAATCATAGCATAAAGTGGTAGATGGATTACATTTTTATTTAGTTGTTTATTTTTTAAATAAATTATAAACACTAACTTGACAGTATTTTGTTTGGATTTGTTTTATGTTAATATGTTGTATGTAATTATATTCCGTATATTTGCGGCCACACATGCTAATGTCTGCAAGCTACATGATGTTTTCAATATTAGCATAAAAAATTGTAATAGAATTAAAGAAATAATTGAAAATTAAACAGTTGTTCCTTCCCATGAGTGTAACTTGCATGTCTTAGGACTGTGGAAGGAAACCAGAGACTCCAGAACAAACCCACAGAAGCGTGCAAAGTCCACACAGAAACACCTAAATCAAGCCCGGGACTCAAACCCAGGTCCTTCTTGCTGTGAAGCGGACATGATTGCCACTATACCAATGTGCTACTTTCTCTGAAATAATTCTCTGAAGTAATTTAGATATGAGGATGAGTTGATTTGGTAACTACATATAAATTACATAGGAACAATTATTTAGAGGGATCCCTCGCTACTTCGCGGTTCAATTCATGCGGCATTAGTGCATCGTGGGTTAAAAAAAAAAAAAAAAAAAATTAATCGAATTAAAAAAAATAAGTAAATTAAGGAAAAATAGGGGAAAAGTTAAGAAAAGTGCCACAAAACAAGGCCAATCACGCAAAAAAACCCAAACAAACAAACAAACAAAAAAAACAACCCAAAACCCCCCAACAAAACTACTTACATTTTTATGTGAGGTGCGCGTATTTATATTTTATTTACATCTTATGCATTATTTAATTGTTATTATAAGCATTTATAGCGTTGAATATGTATTTATTGATGTTATATACACATATACATGTACGTATACATCAGTCGGGGGGGGGGGGGGTTGATTCTACTTCGCGGAAATCTGCGATCGCGGGCTTAATCTTGGTCCCAATTAACCGCGGAAAATGAGGGATCACTGTATTTAAATACAGACATTAAATAATCAGTCGACAAATGTATTTGTTGAATTCTGATACGGTTGGCTCGTTATTTTCTTCACACTAGAGATGCAAACGCATAACACACAACCTTATTAATTTTTAATTAATTCCATTAAAAATAAATCTTCTAGAAATGCAAATTTCAAATCATTTTTTTTTAAGCTACGACTTCCCTCGTGCAGTCCAAGCCGCCAGTCTGTGAGTTCCTACATTAGAACACTTATTAAACTGGCAAGTCCCGCTCATTACCTTGTGTTGTATCAACACATGAGGCCAGTCTTGATGGTAAGTCGGGACATTTATACTGCATAGGGCAAGTCTTGCGCACGCGTCTATAGCCGAGTCTGTTGTGAAATGAAATGCCGCTTTAGGCTACTTGAGAGGTTTGAGGCAACTTATTAACACGGGCGCATGATTTCGCCCAAACGACTGCTAAGAGATTAAGTGGTTTATTCATTCCAATATAAACATGCTCCTGAACACAGATGTGTGCACCGACACACTCACGGGCTCGCAAGCACACGCGCGCACACACGAGCACACACACACACACACACACACACACAGCCGGCAGAGAATAAGGAGACGCAGGTGTTAGCTTAGTTAATGATCCGGAGCAGCACCTGCTACCATAGATAATGACCTGTGACACGAGCTTAACAAGGACAGAGAGAGACGAGCACAGGGTTGTGTGTGTGTGTGTGTGTGTGTGTGTGTGTGTGTGTCTGGAGGAGGAGAAAGGACTTGCCATGACAAGCAAGAGAAAGAGTCACAAGTGCAACTGAGTAAAAAATGATCACAGAGTGAGTTGAGAAAATGGCCGAGAGTGTTCGAGATGGGCTTGGGGGTGGAGTTTTCCATTTTATAGCAATATCTTATCCATTGTAATTTTCACTGTAGAACTGACTAGAAATATGAGCCATAATAAAGGACTGGAATAAATGTGTATGAAGTTTAGGTAAAAGAATGAAGGTAATTGTGTATTTATAATAAATAAATACATTTAAAATCAAGCATCTTTGGTGGCATGGAAGCTCCTTTAGTGCCGCGCTTTGCTTCATTTGAAAGTCGCTTTGGATAAAAGCAGCTGCCAAATGGAGATATGCATGTAAATGTGTGTGTGTGTGTGTGTGTGTGTGTGTGTGTGTGTGTGTGAGAGGGAAAGAGAGAGAGGGGCAGCTGGTGAGACGCACCCTCAGCATACTGCAGCAACAGGAAAACAGAGTCCTCGGAAACGATGAACTTCCTGAGACGTACCATGTTGGGTACCGTACGGGGGATGATGGTCTTCTTCACACGTCCACACTCGCTGCTCTTACGCAATCCCTGAATAAGATGCAGCACACAACAAAAATAGTCCTGACCATCTAATAATGATCATTATTGTAATATACAATCTGACACACACACACACACACACACACACACACAGGTGTCCATCAGGGCCTTCTCATTTGTCTGAGTTACACTGCTGTCAAAGGACAAAGTTATTATGTGTGTGTGTGTGTGGGGCAGCATCATCTGTACCTGCTCAATCAGCTGGCATCTGGAGTCAGTCCAAAGTGGAGGAGACTAAAAATAATGGTACCCCCTTCTCTTTCTCTCTCTCTCTCTCTCTCTCTCTCTCTCACACACACACTAACACTTCAGTCCGGTCCTCTCCGCCCTCCATTACACCAGATCATCCAACATGAACATACCTGAATCAAAACCCTTTGTGCTCTCAACACATGTACACACTCACCTTGAGGATAAACATTTCCTGCGTCCTCTTATCCATCACCAGCAGCACCTGCACATTAAACAAGAAAACACAGAAACATAAGCAACACTTACATTACAGGAACTCGCTGACGTACTTTACTTTAAGGCTCTAGTGGGCGCGGCACTGCCAGATCAGATCACTAAATTCACACAAGTTGTTTTGAGTAGAGAATTCGACAACTAAGAGTTTTTGGGGTTTTTTTGTTTTTTTATGTGATGCCTGTTTATTACAATATTTAAGGTGGAAAGGTTACAAGAAATACAGTACAGTACTTTTATTTTGTACAGTAATTCCACTTATCTCTACATTCGCGAGGGGCTTTATGGAAGGCAGAAGCCTTATAGTAGTTTCTTTGTCAATGCTCTTCGCAATTGTTTCACACTATTTTTATAGGAGAGAAGCCACTTCTGTGACAATTTCATATAATTTTCATCCGTTTTAACAAAAATCACACAATCCCTAAACTTAAGGTAATTAATCAATTCACAAAAACATTTACACTTAGCATGAGACTCAGTTCTATAGAAATGTTGGTAATTTGTCCATTTCCTTTTTTCTTTCTTTCTTTCTTTTTTTTTTAAGTACTACTCCAAATGTTATGATAGTCTGCCCACTTGCAACTGATGTTATAGGGTGCAAGATCCATGATACTACAGCAATTACGGTATTTTGATTCCTCCCACCCATGCTCCCATTTCCATGTTTTTAATGTACTTTTCATAGCATGCTACTTCAGCGATTAAAATACTTTACCTCGTGTTTGTAGAAAGTCCTACACCAGTAATTACAACCGTTTTTTCAGGAGATATCTTTTATAAAACTGAATGTCAACACTATTTATGACAAAAAAGATAGAAAAATAATTCTGTGCTTCTCAATTATTTTCTGTGGCGCACCCCACAGGAAGAAAAAACATTTCACACCCTGTGAGCGACTATAAATAGTATTATTTGTCTATAAAATTGTAATTAGTACACCTCTGCATAACATTGTATCTTTATTAATATTAAACATTGAAAAAGATAGTTCAACTTACAATAAAAAAACTTCATTAATGTTGTTTTTAATCTGTAATCGAAAAGATTTAAAGTGCACCAATGTGCCTGAATTTTTTTTTAAAAATCCATCCTTATTTAAACTCATTAAACTTATTTATGTCTTGATATCTCCGTCTCTCTCCACCTTTCTCTTCGTTCCTGTTAGAATTTTTTCACCCGTGTTGTTTACTGCACTTCATATCGTTTCCTCGTGCGAAAAACCGCTACACCAAAGCGCGACAATGAGAGCACCACTGCCAACTACTGTAGTGGAGGTGAAATTACACTTAATTCTCGTACACAATTCCAGAAAAGCATGTTCCCCAGGGTCATACGCGCTCCCCCCAGCATCACACAGCGCCCGGGGCGCGCCCACTATTTGAGAAGCACTGGTCTAATGTTAATTGTTAAGGAAAGCATGCTACTCCAACAGTTATTGCAATCAATGTTTTTTTACCACCCATAATCAACTTCGAAATCGAAATAAAACAGCACCCCTACCATAATCCCCCTAATAAATGGGTACAAGGTTATAAATGCATTGCAATGCAGCTTATAGTATTTTTTTCCCATTTTTTGTATGCGTTACCACATTCGTTCAATACCAAAGGTTTTACTGTATAATATATGCACAATACTGTTGTTTAAGATAAACTTGATTCTAAAAGAACTATATTTAAAGCATGAGGCTCCTAAAATAAAAGTCTGTTGCTACTGGACGTGTGGCAACGACCCAAACCACAGCAGCTTAGTTTTGATGGCTAGCTATATATCTGTATTATTTGATGTCTCCATCTCTCTCTCTCTCTCTCCCCCTCACTCTCTCTCACTCACAACACACACACCTCAAAGTGTATCTGTGTGCTTACAGCCCTTGAGAAACCAGAACAGGTGCAGGTCTTAATGGATATGAATGGCGTACCAAGTTCTCTCTCACACACACACATACACACACACACACACAAACACACACACACACGGCTCATTTTTGCATAGTAATAAAAGGTCAGTGTTGAGTAATCTTTGCCCTTTGACCTTAGCTCACCTTGTCGATGACCCCCAGCACTCTGTAGTTGTGCAATTCATCAGCCTGACTCTGCTGACCCCAGGACCCCTTACAGCACTGAGCAGCCAGTGTCTAAATACACACACACAGGCATACAAGCACCCACAAACATGCATAGACACCCACAAAAAAGTTTAAAGGGCAAAGGTGAAATCTAGCATACAGTGTAAATTTGGGTCCAGTAGTCTCCTGAATACTAATTACAGTACGAGGTTTGGGATTTAAAGATATAGTAAGTCTGTTAATAAGAAAAGATTTTATTTCCACTCACCCGGTTCTGAGTGGAGTTCTGACCCATGCTGTCTTTCAAGTATGTGCTAGCAATGAGCTCGGCACGCATAAGATACTCAGCTGTCTTCTTTTTTACGGCTTCCCTCTTGCGTGGACTTACTTCACCTGACACACACACACACACACACACACACACACAGAATCAAAACTGTGTGAAAAAGTAATAGCTTATAGAGCATGATGTGCTTCTTTTTTTTTTTTGGATTTCCCCAATTTTTCTCCCTTATTCAATCGGATCCAGTCAAACCCATCAAATATTGCCTTCCCCATCACACAACCTTCACCACTCAGGGAGGGGCAAAAGCATGCACACGCCCCATCCATGACATGCAATGCTAGCCACCCACCTCATTTTGAACTGCTGCGTATGCATATTTGGTGACGGTCTAACACACTCAGAGGGGAAGCGCTATATGCTAACTCGTGCAAATGAGCTCACAGGACGCACATGATTAGCTGGCGATCGAAGTGAGTGACAATCAAGAGAGCGTATGACACCCCTCCCTTCAGTGAAAGCATGGCCAATCAGGTCCAATGGACTCCCAGTCATAGATGGCCGTGGCATTAACCGGGGTTTGATGTACTTCTTAATATACAACAATAAGTTTGGTCAATTAACAATAATTCTGAATATTAGTTTGATAGAATTTGAATCACAAAGTATGACACTCCAGTGTTACCTCACGTACTAGCAAAAAAATTTTTTTCTTTGTTTTCATTATTGAATAAAATAATTTTGCAAAACACACCACAAAACATAGTTTGTTAAAAGAATGTGACGACTTCATTTCATTACATTAAACATGTAATAACTTTAGCTAGCTGAGCATTTAGCCAAGCTCAGTCGACGGCATGACAGACCGCTAGCAACCTGGTCCAGTAGATTTTCAATTTCATCATCATCCTCATCATCATCATCATCCTCCGCTTAATTCGGAGCTGTGTCACAGGACAGCAGCCTGAGCAATGATGTGTGTGTGGTGTGTGTGTGTGTATGTATATATATATATATATATATATATATATATATATATATATATATATATATACATGACGTCCCTTTTCCCAGTCACTTGAGGGGTTGGGGCGCGCAAACTTATTAATTTCAATTCATTAGTTCATTAATTAGTAACAAACTGCTAATCTACCAAGACAGCTAGTCAATTATTCAATGTATATTTAACCCTTGCAGTGCCCAAAGCCGATCTAATCGGCTTTACGTCACGCTTACCAGTGCCAAAACCGCTCTCATCAGCTTTCCCATGCATGTCTTTTCAAACGTTAGCCATTATCATTAACACAAAAGTAAATAAACTCACTATCAGAGTTACGACCTAGATCGGTTACGAACAACCAGTCGTAAGTCAGATTGGTCGTAAGTCGGCTATTTAACAAAACGAAACCAAAACCACCCAGAACTCGTTAGGAATTCATGTGAAGCATATTCTTCACCTGCACGTTCTTTCAACATGTGGAATAAACTTGTAGCCTTACGATTTGGAATCTTGGAATTGTATTTACCTCATATTATGTTGCACATTATAACTAATATATAATCTGTACTGTTTAAACTTTTATTCTTTGAAATATTGTCTAATTCTGTATAAACTTATACCAGTATCTAAATTTGGCAAAAGTTCAATTTTTGACATGCTGACTCATTTGGACCTTATTAAGTGACAAAGAGATGTTTCAATACTGTTTTGCTTTCTCAGGTCGTCTTACATTGAGCAACAATCCTGCTATCACAAAATCATTGTCAAAAATTATGAATAATACTAGAGTCACCTGGTTTGCTACATTTGAGTGATCAATAGCATGGTGGCCATCTTGGATTTCTGGTCATGTGACCATAAGTTGCCCTTTTTGCCCCAAAAAAATACACTTTTGAGACGGACAATACAAGAGCTATTGATAACATATATACAGTTGGCCCCCAACTTACGAAATTAATCCGTTCCAGAGCCCTTTTCGTATTGCGGCGATCTCGTAAGTAGGGGTCGCATCTTACATGTTAAACGGCGAATTCGTTCCAAGGCTCCAGTCTTTGGACTGGATAAACCCCATAAACCCTTTAAAAATGATAAAAGTACACCAATTTTGTATGAAATGTGTGTTAAAAGTAAAAGAAAATTATTTATTAAACCATTTAAACATTTTATTAATATATTAAACCATCTTATTAACATATTTATTAATTAAAGCATTATTAAACATTTTTCATTAACACACACACACACACACACACACACACACACACACACACACACACCTCCCTCTCTCTATCGCTATCTCTCTCTCTAGCGCGCGCCCGCTGCGGGCCACGCTCACAAGACA
Source organism: Plotosus lineatus (assembly GCA_024760905.1). NCBI lineage: Eukaryota > Metazoa > Chordata > Actinopteri > Siluriformes > Plotosidae > Plotosus > Plotosus lineatus. The sequence continues at coordinate 23,648,420 of CM045731.1, forward strand.
TGGAATTCAAACCGTGTTCTCTGCTTGACAAACTCAACTTTAATTTGATTCCTTGAGGGATCGGAATTCCAGATAAGCTCAAATGCGCCCACATTTATTAAACATTTACTGAATTAAACAACTTTAAAAAACTAAAAACTAAAGCATTATTCTCTCTCTCGTGCGCGCGCTACGGGCCACGCCCACTAGACGTGAATTCAAAGCGCATTCCCTGCTTGACCATTTACTGAATTAAAACAACTTAAAAAAAAATAAACTAAAAACTAAAGCATTATTCCTTCTCTCTCTCTCTCTCTGTCTGTCTGTCTCTCTCTCGTGCGCGCTGCAGGCCACGCCCACAAGACGTGAATTCAAAGCGCAGTCCCTGCTTGACAAATTCAACTTTAATTCGATTCATTGAGGGATCGGAATTCCAGATGAGCTCAAATGCACCCACATTTATTAAACATTTACTGAATTAAAACAACTTAAAAACTAAACTAAAAAATAAAGAATGAAGCGTCCTTCTGTCTCTATCTGGGAGGCCAGCGGGGCGGGATGTTGAGAGACAGCCAATGAGAGAGCAACTCGCGCATCGTGTGAAATTTTGAATTTTGAGGAATTTCTTTTCGGAAGAGGGGGTTGTTTCGTATCTCGAGGACGGAAACTCGGGAAAATGTTTTTCGTAACCCGGGTATTTCGTACACATCTTATGCATTATTTCTGAATGTTTAATTGTTATTGTAAGCATTTATAGCATTGAATATGTATTTATTGATATTATATACACATATACATGTACGTTCAGTCAGAGGGGGTGTTGATCCTACTTCACGAAATTTGATGGTCGCAGGGGGATCTCGGTCCCAATTAACCGCGGAAAGTGAGGGATCCCTGTAGTCCATTTCTTTGGGTTTTTGCTCCTCCAGCAGTTCTTCCTTCCTGCTAATCTATGCTGGTTTGATTCCTTTTCCAATTTATTTCAGAAAACATGTGTTACTCCTGCTAATGATGTCATTGGGTCAAGTTTAAAACATCCATCAACTTTTGGGGGAAAAAAAAGAAAAAAAAAAAAAAAAAAAGACATGCTAATGGAATCACACCCCGAAACAAAAACAAACAAACAACTAAAACAAACAAAACAAATAATTCTCTTTCTCCTCAATCATCTGTCCCTCCTTTTCTCCATCTCTGTCTCTCTCTTCCCCCCCCCCCCTCATTATCTCTGTCTGCCATACACCAAGCTAAAGAATCCTGGCAGGTACTAAAAGCTTGGAGTGAAGCCCTTCACAAAAGAAGCACAGCGCCGTTTCATTGTCAACAACACCAGGAGTCGTCACCCATCCGTAAACAAATGCAAACACATTAACAAGCAAACAAGCGCAGGCAGACAAGCCAAGGCATTTAGATCACTGCGCTGGTTTAAGAACAATAAGGCGTGTGTGAGACAGCCATGCCAGCAAGGCCATCAGGCAAAGTTTAATAGCAGCGATGACGACGCCCCTATGACCTAAAGACTCAATCTCAGCTCAAACATCACAATGCTGTTGATTAGGTGAAGACATGACAGCACGATAAGTACAAACATTAAGCAACAATAAAATACTGAGCTATACACAGCTTTTGTTCGAGAGTTTACAATGCACGTGTTATTCTTGCGGTTAATCCCCATGTTCTGCTTTAGTTACATTTCTACAGCAGATTTGTGCTTTTTTTGATTTGTTTTAAGTGGCTGATGCGCACCTGAAGCTTTTATGCCAATTATTAATTTCTTATAACGTTTTAATGGTGGAAATGCTACTCTTGCAGCTGTGGTAGTTTGCTTTTATCCTATTCGTAGACGTACAATCAAGACAGTGACAGTAGTTTAGCCACCTGTTCTGGTTTTCGCAGTAGGCTGGTAAGTCTAAATCCACATTCACAAAGGAAGCGACGCGTGAATAGCAATTGCTTTTACTGCGCGGTAAGTATAGCACTGATTCGTAATCACTCGAAACGCATCATGTCAAGTTAAACTCTGTCCATTTCATGTCACGTGAGTAAAATGTTGCCTTTTGTCATTGTCTTTGCATGGGCACTCATCGCTAATTGCTCCCTGTGTACAAGTGGCTTAACGGTGATGGCAGTTTATCCATTCTTTAGTGATTTTCCAGGAGGTATGCTGCGCTAGTAGCTGTGGTAGTTTGTCCATTTGTTAGCATTTTCATGGCAGAATTTCATGTCATTACTCAAAGCATTATTGTAGTTTTTGTTACTTTCCATCTGATTTTTATAGTAGATGTGTTACCCCAGCAGTTCCTCTTCAGTTCACGCATTTGCTACTGTTTTAGCCAGAGGTAAAGCACAAGCAGTTATGGTAGTTAGTTCATGTTAAAGTTCTTATGGTAGTGATACTATTCCAGACTTTACGGTACTTTGTCTTTTGGGTATTTGAGCTGTGGAAGGAAACCAGAACACCTAGAAACAAACTGCATACAGAAATACCCAAACCAACCCAGGATCTTTTTGCTGTGTTGCAGACATTCTAATCACAACTACACCATGCCACCACCTTACATATCTGTGTGTGTGGATCTACATTCCAACCCTCACCTACAGTCACGAACTTTGGGTAGTGACCAAAAGAACGAGACTGCGGATACAAGCGGCCTACATGAGCTTCCTTTGCCGGATGGCGGGGGTCTCCCTTAGACATAAGGTGAGAAGATCAGCCATCCGGGGAGAGCTTGGAGTAGATCCGCTGCGCCTCCGTATTGAGAGGAGCCAGTTGAGGTGGCTTGGGAATCTGTTAAGAATGCCTCTTGAACACCTCTCTGGTATGGTGTTTCGGGCATGTCCAACCAGGAACAGACCCAGGGGTCGACCTAGAACACACTGGAGGGATTATGTCTCTAGGCTGGTCTGAGAAGGCCTCAGTGTCTCTCCAGAAGAGCTGGAGGAATTGGCTGGGGAGAGTGGCTGCTCCCATGACCCAACCCTGGATTAAGCGGAAGATGATGATAATGATGATTTTATATATACAGTACGTATATATTACATATATATATATATATATATATATATATATCTATATACACATATATACATATACACACACACACACACACACATACATATACACACACACACACACACACACACACATATATATACATATATACACACATATACATATACATATATACACACACACATATATATATATATATATATATATATATATATATATACACACACACACACACATATATACACACATTATATATATATATATATACACACACATTATATATACATATATATATATATATATATATATATATATATATATATATACACACACACACACACACACACACACACACACACACACACACACACACATATCGTATTCGACATAATATAAATAAAATTCGATGCCCTGCTTCAATAAGCCCTCACCCCTCCACCCCTCATGTTTTTGATCTTACATCTAAAAACCGCCCATGTGTACTGGGAGCAAAATCATAGGTCAAACTTATCAATTTTATTGGATCAGTCTCTGTAACGATAAAATGAGGCGTTCACTGCCTGTAAAAGTGGGTTTACGCGGTATTTCAAGACCCCCTGCCACTGGGGAATGTCTATAATGTTCATCAGTAACAACATATTTGATTGTTCCGCCGTGCTTTAAAAAACAGGAAAATATTTTGCCGTGTTGTCTTGGTAAATGTCCAAAAGTTGAACCATTAGAAACTGCTACAGAAAAACTATTGGATGCTCTGAATGAATGGAGCGATGAGCCAGATATGGACCAATCAGAAAGTGATGACAAGTATTTTTCACCAGATTCTCCTGCTCACTAACTTCATACATTTAAAACATTCCTGGCCATGTGCTTTTTGCCATGTGCTAAAGTTGACCTTTGTGTTGATTGGTTCAACAACTTGCCATGTGCTAAAGTTGACATTCATGTTGATTGGCTCAATTTTACATGGGGGGGGGATTTATAGGAACAGCACCGGGAGGGAAAATTAAAGGGTCTTTTTTTTTTTTTTTTTTTAAATATGCTGTTTTCTGTTTATTTTCAGCTTTCATGTAAGTAATTTGATTGCTACCACAAAATGAATAACAGTATACCAGTAAAATTATTTTATTGTGCTGCTATTATTCATGTTTTCCACCTTGATGGTAATACGCACTTATCGTTCCACTCCGCTGGTAAACATTTTAATAAGCACCCACCCACTCCAATTTTTTTAAGCGCCCTGGGCACTTATCGCGTCAAATACAGTATACAGCGAGTTGTCGACTTACGACCGCGTTTGGTTCTGGCAGACCGGTCGTAACTCGATCTGGTCGTATGTCGAATTTCCATCCAAATACACTCACGCCAAAGAAAAACAGATGAATAAATCTCGCGCATTTAAATCTATACATCTATTTTCAATTCCACGTCACTGTGACACGCAGCGGAGAGCCTGTACAGTGGGCGGGTCTGATAGCTTCAAACTCCAATTTTATTGGATTATAACAACAGCCACAGACTGCACGTGTTGTTTGAGTAAAGAGATAAATTTCCCTCGTTTTGATAGACTCTCCACAAGGCCAAGCACAGCTGACAAGCAAACACAAAAGGACAGCCATGGAAAAACTTCAACCCGCAGACCAGCTGATTGCCAAAACCTTGGGCGCGCTTCCTGTCATAAACACTGCAGCGTGTGAGTCCAATAAAATTAGAGTTTTAAGGTATCGGACCCGCCCACACAGAAAGGATTGGCTCTCAGCTTCGCACCACAGTGACGTGGCATTGAAAGGAGATGAATAGATTTGCTCTGAGCAGTTAGAAAGTGAAGTTGCATCATCTCCTGCTTGGCCTTTTAAGATACTGGCGCTGCCGGCAGCACAAACAACTGTCGTGCGCAACACTCGCACTGCACCGCCATGAATCATGCTTCACCACTTTTGCGGTCATAAAGTCGATCAGTCGTAACTCGCATAGGTCGTAAGTTGACGACTCACTGTATATATATATATATATATATATATATATATATATATATATATATATATATATATATATATATATATATATATGTATATATATATATATATATATATATATATATATATATATATATACACACACACACACACACACACATATACACAGGGATCCCTCTCTACTTCCCGCTTCAGTTCATGCGCTTCAGTGCATTGTGGGTTTTTGTTTTTTTTAATATTCATCGAATTAAAAAATAAGGAAATTAAGGAAGAATAGGGGAAAAAGTTAGGGAAAATGCCTCAAAACAAGGCCAATTGTGCAAAAAATAAATAAATAAAAAATAACCCACTCCATCAAAACTACTTACATTTTTATGCATTTTTTATCTGTGTGTACAAGCGCATCTGTATGTGTGTGTACAGTATTTATATTTTATTTACATCTAATTCCTTATTTTTGAATGTTTAATTGCTATTGTAAGCATTTATAGTGTTGAATATGTATTTACTGACATTATTATACACATATACATGTACGTATATGTCAGTGAGGGGGGGGGGCTGATCCTACTTTGTGGAATTCGGCGGTCGTGGGGGGTCTTGGTCCCCAATAACTGCAGAAAGTGAGGGAGATATATATGTATACACACACACACACACACACACACACAGTGATACCTTGACTTGCAAGTGTCTTTTATAATGAATTTCCAGGATACGAGCCTTGATCCCACAACAAAATCCAACGAGCAAAATTTTGATTTACGAGCTCTGCTGGGGAAATGGCTTAACGGGCCAATTAGCCTTGTATTCTTCCACGTGTATTCATCCGCACTCCGAGAAAGCCTTGTGCAGTGCTTCTCAATTATTTTCTGTCATGAAAAATTCTCCTCCTCCTCTGTCACATCTTTGCCACAGTCGATGATCGGAAGGGTTAGTTTACTTATTGTCTATTCTTGTTTTATGAAATATTTATTGTTCTTGCATGTTTATCTTTAATATATTAGGTCAAATATGCATGCTGGTCTCAGGTTATATGAGTTTGGGAGGGGGTTGGAACTTACTAATTAGTTTTCTATTATTTCCTATGGGAAGTTTTCTTTTATCTAACGAACATTTTGACTTGCGAGCTTGTCCTCAGAATGGATTAATTTCGTAAGTCAAGGTACCACTGTATACGTATGTATGTATGTATGTATGTGTGTGTGTGTGTGTGTGTGTGTGTGTGTGTAAACCTTGGACTCCCTGTAGTAGTAAATCCACTCCACTGCGGTAGTAAAAGAAGGCAGAGGCGTAGTCCTCCTCCACCTCTTTCTGTACAGCAAGGCTTATCTGCTCGCCGGCTTTTTCTAGATAATCTTTCTTCTGGTTGCTGCCGGAGAAAAGTGCCACTTTGATCGCCCGCCTTGGGTCTACCTCTGTCCGACTTGGAGATGCAGAACATCGACTGTCTCCTGCTCGCTGGTTTGGTGAACAACAACCCGAGCCCATTCCATCATCCAAATCAGGTAAGGAGTCTCCATCCACCAGCAGAGAAATCAGATCACTGTCACTGGATGGACCTGGAACACACAAACAGTGTGAATACAGGTATCTATATATCAGAATATCTGGTTGATGTTGTCTTAGGAATTCATTTTTATTCATATTAGAAAATTTCACTGGAATCTGAAAAAAAGGCTTTGTGCAAAAGTCTCTGCCTTGTCAACAGATCAACAGAGCTATCATTCATACAATTGAAGTAATTTTGCATAAAAAAAAGGTGCTTTATGTACATTCAGGTTAAGAGGCAACATGCTAAGGCTAGCGGCTAACACTGACTTCAATTCTTTATTCTATTCATTATAAGACTTATTGGAAAAACAAGTACACATGTTTTTTCTCTTCTCACAGTTTCAACAAATTTCTGACTCTCTAATGTTTGTAATTTTGATGATTTCACTGCTGCAAAGTCATGAAAAAATATGCCCGAGTTGACACTATACAAATACATAGCAGGAAACCAAAAATAACACTTTATTGATTTCGAGTGAAGCCAGGAACCCACCCCAATCCATATTTTGAGTACATTGAGAGATTCAGGTCATTTTGTGGCAATACATCACTTGCTTTTTGGCTTAAACTACCAGATTGGAAGTGGACAAAGGGAAAGAAGAACATCAATAAAACCAAGTAAGACTGTCCTATCTGTGATGGGTGCTCTTTAAAACCTTGGACTTCACCAAGTGTTTAATTAAAGGGAAAAAAACACGTTGTACATTTCATTATTTTAAGATGTAATGTTGTGAAACATATGCCAAACAAGCTAGTTTATGTCATTACTACCGATATAGCAGTGGTGGTCTGGTGGTATAGGGCGCTGGATCGCTGATCTTAAGGTTGGGGGTTCAAATCCCACTCTCTACACTGTTGTCACTGTCCCAGAGCTGGTGGATAGGGCGCAGGATCGCTGATCCTAAGGTTGGGGGTTCCAGTCCCCACAGGGTTGTCACTGTCCCCCCTCGTGCAGCTAACTGTGTTATCAAAGGCCAGCCATGTCTCTCACTGTCTATGGTGAGAGGCATGTAAAATAACCATTGCTGACTTTCGTAAAGAGTAGGCTGCAAAGCTGTCAGCGTGTTTCTGTCCCTTGCTAAATGGTTGTGTCAGAAAGGGCATCCGACGTAAACAAATCAAAACATGCGAATCATTGTGGAGACTCCTGATAAAGGGAAAAGGCCGAAAGGAAATCTCTCAAACAGTGTTTGTTTACTCACACCAGCCAGCATCTTATAGTTTAGACAAAGCACTGACACTGGAGACTCATTCTAAAACTACCAAATTAAAAAATTCTTTAAAAAATTACGAGAAATCTTGCTATCGGAGCAACAATGCATAACAATGTATAAATGTAAACTTATGAAAACTCTGGAACAAAATAAGATAAATTTCCTTTACATTTCATGAAATATTTATAAGGTACTGCAAAAAATATTAAACAAAATGCAAGAATAAACAAAAGAATATTGTTTTATGTCAGAAAGTTCAGTATAGTGTTTGATTTTTCCATATCTGCTTGTACTGTACTATGATCACGATGAAGGATCTGAGATCTACTGGATCTTTACTCACCTCCATATTCTGACTGACTGGTGAGAGTCGAATCATCCACACCACCAATGTTCCTATGAACTGCATCAAGAAGAAAATAAAAGTAAAAGTAAAAAATATTTTAATGATAACTGAACAGAAGCCAAACTGCTTCTGGACTCCACCCACACCAGTATACAGCATGTAAATAAAATAAAACAATCCCAGTGTGCATTGACATATAGTTTGGGTTAAAGTTCTAAGTAAGTGTTTCCAAGCAATCATCATGTTGGATGTAACCCATAATGCTAGAAAGTGAGGTTTTTAAAAATAAATAAATAAATACATAAAAAAGGTATCAACTGTATGAATAATAAAATGAGTATACGTTAGGTTCTCCCTGACGATTTTCTCTTCATAATGAATGATCTATCCGCCACTAAATATGTAAAATAAATTATACACCAAAATATAACTTTGGGATATTTTAAAACAAGACTGAAAAATATAATTGTTATAAAACAAAATATGAGATAATTCCATAATTTTTTTAATTTTCAGCATGACAAGTTTTTTTTCCAATTAAACAAACATCTAAATATTGCATGAAACAATTTAGCATTTAAAACAGCAAATGCTAACAAACAATTAATAGCATCTAAATAAGCTTGCTAGCATGCTAGTCTATTATATGTTGGTCGTATTAGGTCATTAACTAGAAATTAACTAATTTGCTAACTAACATGATAGTTCTGCAGGTACTGTACAGAATTAAGAACAAGAAATGAAAATAGAAAAATTGTGTTATGGCTAAAAATTCAAATATTTCTCTGTTGTTTCTTTAAACTATTTTATGCTTGTCTCACCAAAAATTGAAATGTGTAACATCTTATCTGAGGTAAATCTCAGTCATAGAGAAAAGCGCGAGTTAAGTCTGAAGTAAATCTGAGGTGGACTGATATCTGAGATAGCGTTGAGGAGTGTGGCAAGGCTAAGCACGCTGAGTAAATCTGAAGACAGTCTGAGGTAAATCTGAGGTGGATTTGAGGA